>SJYO01006231.1:1351631-2087716 GCA_006410555.1 Capra ibex
CACCCCCCCCGGCACCCCCCACGGGCACCTCCTCCCGGACACCCCCCCCGGGCACCCCCCCCAGGCACCCCCCACGGGGACCCCCCCCGGCACCCCCCACGGGCACCCACCCCCGGGGTACCTCCCACCGGGTACCCCCCCGGGTACCCCCCACGGGTAAACCCCCCGGGCACCCCCCCGGGTACCCCCCCAATGGGTACCGCCCCCCGGCACTCCGAGAGGGAAGTAGGAACAAGTGTGAGTCCCGGCCTCGTCCCGGAGGTAGTGTCTGTACCAAGGGGACTGTGCCTACTCAGTCACTCACCATCCCCCGACTCGACTCACCCTTGCCTGCACGGGGGTGCACAGTGCAGAAGGCCAGAAGACCCCGGGTCGGACGATGTGTCGTTTCGGTGCGACGTGGGGGTCGGGGTAGAGGAGGGTGCCGTCTACAGACATCGACAGTCGTACCCCCTTCTCCGGGCCCCGGTGGCGACCGCGGGGACGTGTACCAATCGGACCTCTTCTCTCCTCCCGAACGGTCCGGACACCGTCTATATTGGATCCCTCCGGGTCACTCAGGACGGGAAGACGTCACTGGTAGACACTCGGCCCCACGTCGGACCCCAAAGAGGACGACTCGTCTTACACACTACGCTTCCACTCCAGTGAAGTGTGTCGTTTGCGGCGAGGGTCCAAATCGAAAGCAATATGTTCTGAGACAGAAACTCCTGCCCTCTTTCCGTACGAGGGTGACCGGACCTGGTTCGCTCGACGACGGTACATCTGACGGGCACTCCCCGCAATGCACTGTCCTTCGGCCCCGATCGACATTTTTCGACTTTCACCAAGGACTGGTTGTCGGTCACTATTTTGACTCCTGCCCTTAAGACGGTGGTTGGACTTCCCCGAGTCTTCCCTGGGAAGGGTAAACTCAGAGACCACTAGGACATGGGACCGGTTGGGGACTGACGTCGGGTCATTAGGGGACCATGCTTCCTGGCTCGAGTCGGTGCAGGGGACTACCTTTGGTGCTCTACTACTTACGCACAGCAAATTTCGGAGGTGCACATGTATCAGTAAACAATACATCCTTATCTTCGGCCTGCGCCCTCTGAAGAGACATAGTCTAGGACGCGACCTGTAAATTTTTGCATAGTGGAGTAAATAAATAAAATGAGGTACCTCAGAATCAACGTCGTCCGCCTTGGAAACACCACAGTGCACCGTGGAAAACAGCTCCACGGACCTGAGAGCTCAACACTGCGCACCCGAGCCGACAGGCCCGTACGTCCGAACCAAGCAGACGGCGAACACCCTAGAATCAAGGGACTGGTCCCTAACTTGGACGCAGGGGACGTAACGTTCCACTTAAGAATTGGTGACTTGGTGGTTCTTTCAGGGGATAGTAGAGCAAATTAAAAGTGTTCTGGGTCTCCTTCATCCGTCGTATTGGTTGTTCTAAACTTGGGTCCATCTGAACGTTATTGATCAAGGGTCGGTACCAAGGGGGTCACACGTGACTTCGTGACGTTGCATGGTATCTTTAAGTGTCCGTAGGGTGTCCTATAAAATTTTTAAACTTCCTTGTAGACAAATGAGAGTACATTTAATGATCGAGGTAAATCGAACGTAAAAGTTGTAATCTAGGCTAATCAGACAAACTACTACAGTATAAAACACTTCGACCTGAAAGTCAACGACAAGAAGTCGTTGGCTCAGTACAGACTGGGGCACGGAAGCGCTGGGCTACTTGACGTCGTACGGTCCGCAGGGACAGGGCTCCGCAGGTCGCCTAAAAGTCACCAACGACGTTATTTTTCGTTCACGATTTATTTTCAGTCAAACCTTGTCCTTCACTCCCCACCAATTCAGGTTAGACTAAGATTCCAGACCCTTCGACACGTTACGAGTTCTCTACGTGTCGGATAATTTTTCATTAACACTAATAAATCCTTGTTTCAGCTTTATAAAGGAGAAAGTCATATACACTCAATAAAATTCGACAAGTCAAGTCAGCGAGTCAGCACAGGCTGAGAAACGCTGGAGTACCTGACGTCGTGGGGTCCGGAGGGACAAGTAGTGGTTGAGGGCGTCAAGTGAGTCTGAGTGCAGGTACCTCAGGTACTACGGTAGGTCGGTAGAGTAGGACCCAGCAGGGGAAGAGGAGGACGGGGGTTAGAGAGGGTCGTAGTCCCAAAAAAGGTTACTCAGTTGAGAAGTGTATTCCACCGGTTTCATGACCTCAAAGTCGAAATCGTAGTAAGGAAGGTTTTCTTTAGGGTCCTGACTAGAGGAAGTCTTACCTGACCAACCTAGAGGAACGTCAGGTTCCCTGAGAGTTCTCAGAAGAGGTTGTGGTGTCAAGTTTTCGTAGTTAAGAAGCCGTGAGTCGGAAGAAGTGTCAGATTGAGAGTGTAGATATGTACTGGTGACCTTTTTGGTATCGGAACTGATCTACCTGGAATCAGCCGTTTCATTACAGAGACGAAAACTTATACGGTAGATCCAACAAGNNGTAGTAAGGAAGGTTTCTTTAGGGTCCTAACTGGAGGAAGTCTTACCTGACCAACCTAGAGGAACGTCAGGTTCCCTGAGAGTTCTCAGAAGAGGTTGTGGTGTCAAGTTTTCGTAGTTAAGAAGCCGTGAGTCGGAAGAAGTGTCAGATTGAGAGTGTAGATATGTACTGGTGACCTTTTTGGTATCGGAACTGATCTACCTGGAATCAGCCGTTTCATTACAGAGACGAAAACTTATACGGTAGATCCAACAAGTATTGAAAAGAAGGTTCCTCATTCGCAGAAAATTAAAGTACCGACGTCAGTGGTAGACGTCACTAAAACCTCGGGTCTTTTTATTTCAGACTGTGACAAAGATGACAAAGGGGTAGATAAAGGGTACTTCACTACCCTGGCCTACGGTAATCCCATATGAATAATTCGGCAAACCCTCATTGAGGAATAAATTACCCTGAAAATCATAAAGAAAACCGGATGCACACTACTGACTTCAGAGACACGGTGACTCCTGAGACTACTAACTCTGGAAACCCTTCGGAAGATAAGTTGTTAGGTCAGAAGATCTGAGAGCCTTGCAATCAAAATAAAGTGGATCTCCACTTCGTCTCACGTATCAATATCCTCTGATCAAAGTCTAGTGTGGTCCTACCTGATAGACTGGTGTCCACACCAAATATGTACGAACCTGGTGTGGACACAATTTCCGCTGGAGGACCCCACCCCCTAGACAGAACCCAGTATAGTTGTCTGGGACCTATTCTTGAACACCGGTGTGTCTACTCTAGAGACATGGACGGAAGTCACCCTTCCCTTCGGTCCGACAGAGACTCCAGGGAGAGTTCGGGACCCGGAGACGGGTGGACCGGCAACTGGCAGAGACGAAACTCGTGTCGGGAACGTCAGAGACGAGAGGGGTGTCGGTCCATAAAGATCCCTTGGACCCTCGATCTCGCGGACCCCACACCTCCCTCTTGTCAGTCCATCGGGTTTCCGTCCGATTCGACGGTATGAGTTCTTCGGGTTTTATGGGTTTTCTCCGAATCTATTCCGTCGTTACAAAAAGAGGTAGTTCAGGACCCATGTCTGCTCCCACCAGATCACAACGTCCTCTCGACTCGATTGCGGAAGGTTCCTTCGACGAGACGGACACCGGTAGAGGGGTGGTCGTCCTTCTTTTGTTTTCACCTCCCGTTCGTCGAAAGTCCTTTCAGTCCTGGACCGTCAACGACGTAATGACGAGGAGTGTAGGGTACCCGAGTCGAATCAGTGCACCGAGTCGGAACGACGTGCCTCCGACCCTACGTACCAGAGAGCTATGTGCACATCGATTTTGACTTCTTTGAGTCAAAAATCTTACTTCCCCCCTCTTGTCCATAACATAATCAGAAGATCCGGACAGCACTGTGTCGTAGTGTCTGACTCTCCGAATTTGCTGTCTTTATGTTCTCTTTCCATAGAAGAGTGTCAAGACCTTCGGTCTTCGGACTCTATTGTCACAACTGTCGGACCCGACGAGGACTCAAGACGAGTACAAGTGTGTCGTAAGAGGAAGGTTCGCATCAATGTGGGTTCAAAAGGAGAAAGATATTCCCGTGGTCAAGTCAACCTAATCCCCAGTGCGTTTGTTAGAGTGAGATCAAATTAACGGAGAAATTTTTGTGAAAGAGGTTTGTATCAGTACAAACCTCCCGGACCCCAACCTTTATCCTTACACTTAAACCCCCGACCTTAAGTCGGGTATTGTGCACAACTTCCTGTTAAGAGTCGGAAGGTGTTTCCGGTTCCGTGGGACCGATAGAACAAAGTCTCGTTCTAAATTCTGCCTCTTTACTCTCCGGCTCTGACAAGACTCTGGGGAAACACCCACGGGAGTCGAGTCTCATCAATCTATTTCTTCGAATTCTTTCGCTCGAGCTCCTCTGAATTCCTCGTGTCTCAGGTGGTTCTGAGTAGGATTGTCTTCTGCAAAATTTTAGATCGATGTTTCGTCGCCTAAAAACGGACTTTCAATAGCAATACAAATCCTCGTAAAACTTCACGTCCAGAGACGTCTTTCGACTCCTTTCCACTTCCCTCGTGACACACCTCGTGAAGACCCATCGTTCACGACGAAGTCCGCGGAAGTGTGTGCAACGAGGATTAAGTTCACGTGTGACTGCCCCACCCGTGACAGAACTAAAACGTCCACCTACTGGGTCCCTAGTTTCCCTGACACAGTGTCATGACCAAAGCCCGCAGCGTCACACACGACCGTAGCCCCTAATTTGAGTCTAGTTGACTACGGTTTCGAGCGCGTGAAGAATTATCTGGGACGACAGAGTAAGTACAACGCCACCTTTAGTAGCTCTCGTCCTGCAGGGAATCACTACTCCGACGGTTCTACTTCCTTCTCAGTCTCACGGCCCGAAGATCTCGGGTCCCGGTCCCAAGTCCCCTCGCTTTCTGGTTCGCGGGACGGCGGGGTCAGAAGGGGTACCATTAAAAAGGGTCTCGACCGGACTACCGCTCCTCCCAAGAAGACCGGAGAAGACAGGGAAACACACTACAAGACCGATCAGCGCTTCCGGGACACCGGTGAAGATTCCTGTCGGATGTCGGTACGAGAACGGGTCTCGGCCTATTCCTTACTGGGAGACCCCGACAGGGTGACGACTCGGGGCGGTTCGTCGCAGAGGGACCATCTCCGTTCCTTCCTACCTGTACAGTTGAGAAGACCTCGTGCACCCGAGCAAGGACCAAGGGATTGCATCCGTCTCCTCCCAGGATGGCTCTGGAAAAACACGAAGAACTCTCGGTCCCGGAACGGTCGGGGTGGGTCCTGTCCTGACACCTGGGACGTGTCTCTCCTGGGTTTACCCCCCCACGAGAAATCCCACGTCCCACGCCCCTCCGCCCACCCCCGCGTGTCCGTCGGACCGTGACGAGACCCGTCGAACAGGCGTCTCGGACTCCGGTGGGCGAAACACACACTTTCCTGACGAAGGAAACGGAAGAGATTAAGGAAGAAAGGGCGATCACCAAAGAGAAGGGGTCCAAATGGGGAGTCCCAAGTCCGAGTCGAGGTCCTTCCCCTTCGTCTTCTGACCCCACCAAGGGTGTCCGGGCGACTAACTAAAATTTGTAAAGCAGAGAGGGGTCCTGTGAGCCAAGACATCGGTCGGAGGAGAACTGCAGGGAAGATAAAGACATAATAGGAGGGTCGAAAGGTGCCTCTGAGTCTAAAGTAATCGTTACCCTCGACTATTTCTGTCTGTCGGGTAGGTACTAAATTTTAAACGACGAGATTAAATTAGAGAAGGAACTACATAGAGGAAAGCTCCGTGATATTAGTTAACCCAAAAGAACCGACGACAAGTATCGAGATTAAAAATCGATACCCCAGTTACATAAACGGGAAGGGACCGGAAAGGACTCTCATTAGTCAGAATTGTTCGTAAGATGGATGGGCTCCTTTTACAAAAGACAGAGTAGAGAGGTCTATAAGACGGGAGAGGATTCAAGGAATGGGAAGCCAAGCGAGCCGAGGACCGTAGACCATCTGGTCCCGAGACTCACACGCCGGCGGACACGCCCCCGACAAACGGGGACTCAACGAACAGGACGACCGTCCGCAAGACAGAAGGGACAGAGTGACCTTGGTCGACCCTTTCCGTGAATGTAAACCCCCACCTCTTACACACCGTCCTAAGTCGACTTGTCCCGAAGTCAGACACCCGGGACTCGGAATCCTTTCGCGACCCTCCTGGACGCCTACGAGAAGGAGTCCCATCATAGTGTAGTCGAGCAGTGCAAAGACTCGTTTTGTAAAGTGTCGTCATGGAGAATCGCCCCCCAGCGACGGTCTCTAGTTTAACGGTTGTAGGCGACCTAGTGACTTTTTCGTTCTCTCAAGGTCTTTTTGTAGATAAAGACGAAATAGCTGATGCGGTTTCGGAAACTGACACACCTAGTGTTAT
Organism: Capra ibex; assembly: GCA_006410555.1. Taxonomy (NCBI): domain Eukaryota; kingdom Metazoa; phylum Chordata; class Mammalia; order Artiodactyla; family Bovidae; genus Capra; species Capra ibex. The sequence continues at coordinate 1,358,086 of SJYO01006231.1, forward strand.
TTGACACCTTTTAAGAAGTTCTCTACCCTTATGGTCTGGTGGACTGGACGGAGAACTCTTTAGACATACGTCCAGTCCTTCGTTGTCAATCTTGACCTGTACCTTGTTGTCTGACCAAGGTTTTCCCTTTTCCTCATGCAGTTCCTACATATAACAGTGGGACGAATAAATCGAATATACGTCTCATGTAGTGCTCTTTACGACCTGACCTTCTTTGTGTTCGACCTTAGTTCTAACGACCCTCTTTATGGTTATTGGAGTCTATACGTCTACTGTGGTGGGAATACCGTCTTTAACTTCTCCTTGATTTTTCGGAGAACTACTTTCACTTTCACCTTTCACTTTTTCAACCGAATTTCGAGTTGTAAGTCTTTTGTTTCTAGTACCGTAGACCAGGGTAGTGAAGTACCCTTTATCTACCCCTTTGTCCCCTTTGTCACCGACTGAATTAAAACCCCCCGAGGTTTTAGTGACGTCTACCACTAACGTCGGTAATTTAATTTTCTGAGAATGAGGAACCTTCCTTTCAATACTGGTTGGATCTATCATATAAGTTTTCGTCTCTGTAATGAAACGGCTGTTTCCAGGTAGATTAGTTCCGATACCAAAAAGGTCATCAGTACATACCTACACTCTCAACCTGGTATTTCTTTCGACTCACGGCTTCTTAACTACGAAAACTTGACACCACAACCTCTTCTGAGAACTCTCAGGAAACCTGACGTTCCTCTAGGTTGGTCAGGTAGGATTTCCTCTAGTCAGGACCCACAAGTAACCTTCCTGACTACGACTTCGACTTTGAGGTTATGAAACCGGTGGACCACGCTTCTCGACCGAGTAACCTTTTCTGGGACTACGACCCTCCCTAACCCCCGTCCTCCTCCTCCCCTACTGTCTCCTACTCTACCAACCTACCGTAGTGGTTGAGTCACCTGTACCCAAACCCACGTGAGACCCTTAACCACTACCTGTCCCTTCGGACCGCACGACGTCAGGTACCCCAGCGTTTCTCAGCCTGTGCTGACTCACTGACTTGACTTGACTTGACGGACTCTTTGACCTGCTTCACTAAATCCTCCACCGACAAAGAACTTAGACACAGAAGGAGTGGAAACGGTAGCCATAGTCAAGTCAAGTCAAGTCAGCGAGTCAGCACAGGTTGAGACGCTGCGGTACTTAACGTCGTGCGGTCCGGAGGGACAGGTAGTGGTTGTGGGCCTCAAGTGAGTCTGAGTGCAGGTAACTCAGGCACTACGGTAGGTCGGTAGAGTAGGAGACAGCAGGGGAAGAGGAGGACGGGGGTTAGGGAGGGTCGTAGTCTCAGAAAAGGTTACTCAGTTGAGAAGCGTACTCCACCGGTTCCATAACCTCAAAGTCGAAATCGTGGTAAGGAAGGTTTCTTTAGGGTCCCAAATAGAGGAAGTCTTACCTGACCAACCTAGAGGAATGTCAGGTTCCCTGAGAGTTCACAGTAGACATATGGTCTGACATTTTGAAATGGGACTGCTCTCCTCCGATCACCCCTTCCTCCTTGATCCCACACACCCCTTCCCCGACGTCCCTATGACCTCTACGGAGGGACCCCACTCGTCCACTCACACGCACTCACACACACATTCCGTCCTCTCTCCCGTTTCTACATCGATTCCGTCTTTAGAGTGATGAAGTCTCAAAGTTCCACTTGAAGGTCCTTCGAGTCGATAGACGGAAAAGAGAAAGTTTCTGCAGTCTTACTTCTTAACGTTTGTACCTTTCCGTCCTCTTTACTCCTTGACCAGGTGGTCCAGGGGATTCGGAATTAAGGAAGATACCCGTTTCACGGAAAAATTTTTAAATCTATCCAACGTTTATCCAACGTATAAATGTACTAAGTTTCTCGTTTTGTTATGAATTCCATACGTGACGGTACGAGGGTAGTTGGAAGAGTAAATAGAAGGAAGGATCTCAAAAAGATCTGTTTATATTCGTTTACTTCTTCTATATAAGAGTAAGGAATGATAAAAACTTTATTTTCTGGAGCATGACATAGATTTCAAGACGTAGAAATTTTTCTTTTCGTAAATAATACTGTCTGAAGTTTGTGTCGTTTCAACCTTCTAAAAATTGTTAACCTTCTGGTTGGTCAAGTCAAGTCAGTGAGTCAGCACAGGGTGAGAAACCCTGGGGTACCTCACGTCGTGCGGTCCGAGGGACAAGTAGTGGTTGAGGACCTCAAATGAGTTTGAGTACAGGTGACTCAACCACTACGGCAGCCTTCTGGTTGATATACGGATATTTAAATACAAAATGTTAACTACGAAAGGGTGTGAACAGAAAAGTGTATGGATAAGTAAAAAAAGTAATGAGATGGGAAGTTAGGTAAGGAGAAAAAATTTTTTACATAAAGTTTTATTTAGTGTCTGTAGTAGTGTGAGGATATATCAAGTCGAACTTCTAGAATCTCTAGTCATAAACAACACGACTTTCGAAGTCACATGTGGACGGCTAACACTGTTCACTTGCGGGGACACTTTCGGTTGAGGAGTGACGCTATGTCTTGTTGCACTGAAGGGTCGTCACAGGGGTGTACTGAGAGTCAGTTAGGGTAAGGGTGGGGTCTCCGTGGGTGACAAGACTGTAAAAGAAAGGTGTTGTCTCTTCAAAGCAAATTGAAGTGTATTTACCTTAGAACATCAAATATGAGGAAATATATTCCGGAAAAAAGTACATCGTATCACGAAAATTCTCAGTAATACAACGTAACTAGTCATTATGTAAGAAAAAATAACGACTTATCTTGGGAAACATAACCCTATAGAGTGGGGTGTCTGGTGTCGAATGAGTAAGAGGATAACTAGCTACGGATCAGAGGAAGAGTAAAAACCCGACGACTGTCAGATGTTTACAAGATAAAAAACAATGGTATACTACGTACAAAAGTAAAGAGAACCCATTTATGAATCCTCACCTTAATCGTCCAACATGACGTCTACCACTGACGTCGGTACTTTAATTTTCTGCGAATGAGGAGCCTTCTTTTTAATACTCGTTGGATCTATCGTATAAGTTTTCGTCTCTGTAATAAAACGGCTGATTCTAGGCAGATCAGTTCCGATACCAAAAAGGTCACCAGTACATACCCACACTCTCGACCTGACACTTCTTCCGACTCANTTCTGCGAATGAGGAGCCTTCTTTTTAATACTCGTTGGATCTATCGTATAAGTTTTCGTCTCTGTAATAAAACGGCTGATTCTAGGCAGATCAGTTCCGATACCAAAAAGGTCACCAGTACATACCCACACTCTCGACCTGACACTTCTTCCGACTCGCGGTTTCTTAATTACGAAAACTTGACACCACAACCTCTTCTGAGAACTCTCAGGGAACCTGACGTTCCTCTAGGTTGGTCAGGTAAGACTTCCTCTAGTCGGGACCCTAAAGAAACCTTTCTGACTACGACTTCGACTTTGAGGTCATGAAACCGGTGGAGTACGCTTCTCAACTGAGTAACCTTTTATGAGACTACGACCCTCCCTAACCCCCGTCCTCCTCTTCCCCTGTTGGCTCCTACTCTACCGACCTACCGTAGTGCCTGAGCTACCTGCACTCAGACTCACTTGAGGCCCACAACCACTACCTGTCCCTCCGGACCGCACGACGTTAAGTACCCCAGCGGTTCTCAGTCTGTACTAACTCGTTGACTTGACTTGACTCTATCCACACACAACTGGGTAAAATATGGGGTGGTCACTACATGTTCTCAAGGTCAATGAAGTGTAGAAACAATTGTGAACCATAACAGTCGGATATGAAAATCGGTGAGACCACTTACACGAGACCATAAATTAATACCAAAATCGAACTTAAAGGGACTATCGATTACTATTACCTGTAAGTGTGTAGAAAACACTTACCAGAAAGAGAGTGGGTAAATTTTGGTGATCTAAAAAAATTAAAATTTTTCTAGAAGACAGGTAATTTTTTTAGCTCAACAAATAGAAAAGAATAACTCGACACCTTCAAGAGAATCTATGCACGAAACACTAATAAAAGGGAACCGAACACCGAACGGATAAGTAACAGAGGAAACTACTCACACTCAAAATTTCAAACTTTAATCGTTAAAAAAATTTCCAAAAAATATAAAAGACAGAATCTTTGAGTGACTCAGTGTCTGAGAATGTGAAAGTAGATTTTATGAATACTGAAATTTATAATAAAAGCCGGATACTGAGTAGAGTTAAAAACTCACAGTAGACTCCCCAATTTCAAGAAAAAACGGGGGGTATAGGGCAGGTAATAAAACCCAGTAAAAAACGCTTCTGAAAGAAAGAGGGCAGCATAATGAAACTACGTTAACTCCCATATTAAACTCCGGTTAAATACCCAAGGTAATACAAGGTGAATAGGAAACAGTTAGGACACGGTCTTAACGGAAGAATCATATTTAGGAGGATGAAACAAAATATTCTAACAAAACTATAAGACCGGCAAATTTGAAAGTATATATAAAATATTAGATGGACAAACCAAAAATTTTTTTAAAAAATGAGGTCATGAAACCGGTGGAGTACGCTTCTCGACTGAGTAACCTTTTCTGAGACTACGACCCTCCCTAACCCCCGTCCTCCTCTTCCCCTACTGTCTCCTACCCTACCGACCTACCGTAGTGCCTGAGTTACCTGTACTCAGACTCACTTGAGGTCCTCTACCACTACCTGTCCCTCCGGGCCGCACGACGCTAAGTACTCCAGCGCTCCTCAACCTGTGCTGACTCGTTGACTTGACTTGACTTGAACTTAAAACGGTCAGACTTTCCTTTCTTTACCATAAAGTTACAACAGAGAAGTAAAAGTAAGGAGAGTAATCGACACTCGAACTCATAGTGTGTCTGAAAGATTGTCCTCCTTCCCTCGACCTAGTCTAGTTGACCCCTGTCTCGTAAGGACCCTCCTGGTCGTCCGCGGGTCGCAGGCGAGAGAACGGGCCGGTCAGGGCTGCAGGGGCGTCTGTAAAAGGACTGAAAGTAAGGACGCACCCGACAGGGTCGGTGTGAACCCTTCGTAGATTAGAGAAGGCGCCCCATCTCCCACGATATCGTGTCGAGTCGGTTCCTAGCTGTCTAAGATCTCTTAAGTCCGTCCTCTGCGTTCAGGTCTAAACCCCCGTCCCCTGAACCTTCACTTCCTCTCGGGGTCCGGCTTTCGCGAGACGACCGACAGGTCCGGCCCTGCAGGCGAACCGTCGGGGTCACGAGACGGAGACGACTGCCCGAGGACCCCGGTGAGGGTACTCTGACCTGGCTCGACCGGTTTGTGTCGTGTCGGACGCACGGCCCCGACTAGAGTTGTTTCACAGCGCGAGTCGGGAGACGTAGATCTGCAAATTTATTTCACGACCAGTGATGGCTCTCTTTTGTTCTGCTACCCTAGTTAAAGTTTAATCTCCTGCTATAAAAGTTCACAGGAGAGACAGGGGGTCTGGACGGTCCATCTCCCGTAGAAGAAATTGTACCTACCTTCAAAACTTCCAAAGGACTTTCTGTAAAACCCTTGATCTCGCACGGAGAAGGACCCAGACGACGGGACAAAGTCGTCCTTAGAGACGATAGACGTCTATGCTGTGAAAATAATCTCTTTATTCCATGATGTTCGTAACAAAAGGATATCCTTTTTATCCTTTGGTTATTTAAAATAATACAATATATGTATGTCTTTGTACATCCCATACTCTTTAATTCTTGTCATTATCTCTATGTTACACCTCTGGTGGGTGGGAGTCTTTGTCTCCTACTTCTTCCGACGATTTCCGGAGCAGACGGCGGGTCTCGGATCAGGAGAAGAAAAAGGGGTCATCTTTCGGTGACATACCTCAAAACACAAATAGTACAATGTCACAATTGATGTACGAAGTCACAATATTTGAAATATATTAAAAAACTAGAAATACATTCACCCGAGTATGATATGCATAAGATACTAAACGAAGGAAAATTACACCTTCGTTTAGTATCTTCTGCATATTACGTAAATTTATGTATCTCTAAAGATTTTCCATCCAAGTAACTCCATATTAAATGTATGTCATTTTGAGTGAAAAATTGCACACGTCAACTTTGTCACACTATTTACATATGTCGATGTATTGTTGGGGGTGGCAGTTCTATCTGTCACAAGGACGGTGAAGTGTTTCGAAGGAGTATGGGGATTAGCAGTGAAGGAGGGGTGGACCGTTGGTCTAGACAAAAGACAGTGATACTAAAAAAAGGAAAAGGTCTTATAATTTCTTTACTTTCGAATGTTATACTTCCGAAAAAGGTCAAAATAGGTCCATATTAGCTGTGTGTCGTGAATTCCGCTCGTAATATTACTAAACTGAGTGAATGACACTTCACTAATGGTGCTATTCAAATCCATTTTAGACAGTCGGGTGTCTATACTTTGTCGTTTCTTCATTTTCACAAAAAGGAATGCCATCTTGGGAGTCGGAGATGAGAGCATTGTCAAAGGTACGTAGTGCAGGTGCGTACACCCGACACCGAGAGTACAACGTGCAGACGTAAGGATCGTGAATAAATAGAATGCTGACCTTCGAACACGAAAGACTAGTGGAAGTAGACCACCCGACGGCAGATACCCCGACGTGTCCCAGCCTGTACTGACTTCGCTGAATCGTCGTCATCGTCGTAGATTATAGTGGAAGGGCGTTAAGGGTCAAGATTGTTAGTGTTAAGACAATAGAAAAACATACTCAAACCAGGAAAGAGATAAAAATTTATAAACTTAATAAACCCAACACCAAAACGATGACTCAACATACTCAACTAACATATAACACATATCATTGAGTACTCGTCTATATACTAACGTCGATAAAAAACCGTAAGACATCCAACAGAAAACACAACTAGTAAAGAAAACACCATATCTTTGAAAAATCAAAGTACATCAGTTGAGTGAGATAAAAAAGAAAAAAAAAAAAAACACCGAACACTAAATCCCCAACATAGAGTGTAGGTTTTTTAGTAAGGGATCTTGACAGTTCTGCGAAAAAGGGTACAAAAGGAGATCCTCAAAATACCAAAGGTCAGAATGTAAAGTCAGGAATTAGGTAGAGTTCAATTAAAAACACTGCACATTCTGTCAGATTAAAGTAAGACAGTGTACACTGATAAGTCAAAGGGTCGTGGCAAGTGACTTCCCCGGCAGCGAGAGGGACGACTCCTGAGAACGGGCGACAGTCTGTACCGAACCGAAACAGACGCGACCGACCAAAGACCCGGGAGTCGGACAGGGCAGCCAGAGCCCAAACAAAAATACGCTCCTAGAATGACAGAACCAACGATTTCGAAGAATTTCATCGAACTTTAGTCCGTCGCACCACGGAGGACCGAGGAGAAAAGGTCCACCCCAGAGAACACAGAGGTATACGTAAGATCCAACAAGATAGACTAAGACATTACGGCGCTCCAACGTGCCCGGAGAATTGTGGTAAGAAGGACACGTACTTGTGCCCTGTCGAAAGGTGAATAACCTCAGAAGAAGTCGAAGAACGTAGTCACCGAACATCAAAAGTCACATCTCTAGACAATAGAAGGTCTAAGGATCCATAAAGTACTAAAAACTACGTTAACATTTACCTAGCAAAAGTAATAGAAGTCTGTCAAGTAACAACTACGTATCTTTGACGACTAAAAAACGACGACTAACACACAAGACGTTGAAGTGACGCAAACGACTAATCTGGATTTGCAAAACCACCTCCCAAACCCAAAAAATATATGTTGTGACATAGTAGACCTTCATCTCTGATAAAGCGCAGAAGGAAAGGTTGAGACTATGGAAAATAAATAGGAAAGGGCCGGACCAGTAAGACTGATCGTGAAGAGCATAATACAAATCCTCACCACTCTGTCCCCGGGAACAACACGAGGGTCAGATTCTCCTTTTCTAAGGTTGGAGAGTGGGAATTTATACTGCAACCGACACCCGAACAGTATACCACGAAAATAATACGACTCCATACAAGGAAAATGCGGATGAAACAATTCCTAAATAGTATTTACAACTTAAACCAGTTTACGAAAAAGTCGTAGATAACTCTACTAGTGTACAAAAAAGTAAGATAATTACACTACATCGTGTAACTAAAACACTTATACCTTGGTAGAAACGTAGAATTCCTATTTAAGGGATTCTAACACTGCTTACCGGGAAAACTAATACTACTTACCGGGAAAATTATACGACGACTTAAGTCAAACGATCATGAAATAACTTTTAACAATGTAAATATAGGTAGTCCTTACAACCGAACATCGAGGAAAAGACGACACAGGAAAAGACCGAAACCGTGGTACCATTACTGCTGGAACATTTAAATCCCTCGTAAGGGAGAAGACACTAAAACATTTCTTTTCAAACTTTTCCTAATCATACTTAAAAAAAAAATTACAAATCATTTTAAGTGGTGACCTCGGTAAACCATAGGTCGGTCAGGTAAGACTTCTAGTTGGGACCCTAAAGAAACCTTCCTTACTACGATTTCGACTTCGAGGTTATGAAACCGGTGGAGTACGCTTCTCAACTGAGTAACCTTTTCTGAGACTACGACCCTCCCTAATCCCCGTCCTCCTCTTCCCCTGCTGTCTCCTACTCTACCGACCTACCGTAGTGACTGAGCTACCTACACTCAGACTCACTTGAGGCCCACAACCACTACCTGTCCCTCCGGACCGCACGACGCTAAGTACCCCAGTGCTTCTCAGCCTGTGCTGACTCGCTGAGTTGACTGACTGACTGACTGAAAGGAGGTCACCCTTTAAAAAAATAATAAATAAGTTAGAGTAACGATCATTAACCAGACGAGTTTAAAAGAAAGGAGGACGTTGGAACCATCCCATTTATATGAAAAAGGAGAAGATCCAGAAGGTCAAACAACCCACATCAACAGGTGTCATCGAAGACTACTAGGAAACATATAGACACCACAATCAACATTACAGAAGGAAAAGTAACTTTTATCACAGTTAAACCTAAAAGAGTGGAAAACGAGTAAAAAAATCAAGACAACACAAAAACTCAAAATCCTGAAAAAAAAAAAAAAACCTGTTAGATAAAAGGGTCAAAACAAATCAACGGATATACTCACAAGAACATCAAGTCATTTAAAGAGATTCTCCTAATAAGACCCAAGAAACAGATTGTCAAGCCTCTAGAGGTAAAGGAAACCCAGTCAACAACCTCGAAATAATCAAAGTGAACCACCGTAGAACGTACGGATTACGAAACACTAAGAAATAAGACCGTACAACCACAGACGTGTAAACTTATTCGTCACGGAATAAGGTCTGAAGTGTCCGAGTGCGACCGTCTTTACAAGAAGTGGTCAGTAGAGTCAGACCCAAGGACCTGGTCAGACGACTATTACAGGAGCCTGTCACCCCGAACGACAATCCCAGACAAACTCCCTCTTCGGTAACCAACTCACGACTCTGACTCATCCCCACCCACGACAACCGACTCTTGTCGACCTATGCTGCTGACCGAACCAGGGGACGGGAGGATCCCTGGACCAGTTCGAATGGTCCACGGACCCTGACGTATGACACGAGTCGTATCCACTCCGAGACCTTCGAAGGGACGGGAAGCTCCTGTCGTGTCGGTCCGGGTCCCGGACGTGTCGAGCGACAGACCTCTGGGCCTAGTCCGATCTGACATGGGACTTGAGGAACGGGTCTACCTCAGCGACCAGAACGGAACGTCTCCTCCTTTCGGCGCCCGATCGGAGAGACAACTTTGCGGAGACATTCGGTCGAGCAACCTGCCCAAGACGTCGAGGACGCACGACGCCAATCCAAGGGACCAACTCACCCACTTCGTCACCGTCCAGATACTTTCTCAAAAGGATGGTCCCACGCCACCCTCTCGGTCGAGATCCGTGCCTTCCGAGAAACGCCAGGACCGCGCTCGACTCGGCACGGGTCCAAGGAACCGACTCGTCGCGGTCCCCGGCGCGAGGCACCGCTGGTCGGGACAGACGGCCTGAGAGACGACCTCGCAACACCCGAGACGTGGAGCGGCGCAAGGGTCAGTCCAAAGACCGACCCGCCTCGGCGTGAGGCGCTCCCGGTCCGAGGCTTAATTCAGTGCACGGAAGGACTTCGTGCCCTGAGAGCTCCAGGTCGTCCCGAGAGACACCAGAACTGAGCTCGACGGCGCGGGAGGTCAGAGGACCGGGTCGTCTCGGCGACCAAAACGAGACGTCTTCCAGACGAAGGGGCGGACTGAAGGTAGGACACGGGCTCGCGGTGCCCCACGACGTCGAAGGTCCATAGGCTCGCTCCGAGAGACGGGTCCACCCCGCCCCCCGCTAGCGAGTCGCGACCAACAACGTCGGGGAAAGGAGACGAAGTCTTAGGCGAAGGACCCCCAGGTCGGGGTGCCGACGGGCACTTTCGGGGCACTCCGTTCTGGTCTTCCGTACCTCCGAGGGTTCTCCTCGGCACCTCGGGCCGCCTCGCACAGGTGGCACCCGAGGGAGAGGGTGACCTCCGGGGAACCCGGGTCCCGGACGCACCCGCGCCCCGTCCCCGTTGGGGCGATTTGTGTTCAGGCAGAGCCGGGGGCACCGCGTCTCCCCCGCCGTCGGAGTGGAAACAGGGCCCTCACAGGGCGAGCCGAACAGGCACTCGCCAACAACCGCCACGGACACCCCTCTCGGCTCGGTCCTCGTGGGTCCAGTGGCAGAGCGGCCGTAGGGAGGAAGTGACATCAGAAGACACGGTCCGAGAGAGGGAAGCAAGACAACCCACTCATGGATGTCCGCCCAAAAGGACCTGGGATACTATCCGTATACAAATTTAGACATTCTTTTCCGGTCTCACAAAGGACAGGGGAGACCGGAGGGACGGTCATTATATGCTCGAAAAGTCGTCAAGTCGTGGGAACGGTGACCACCATTACGGACAGAAATATCCGAATCGGAAAGGCGTCGAGACGTCACCATATCCAAAGTTGAAAGTAAACGAACTACCGTTGTGACTTGTAGAAGAATACACGAATGTCCAATAAAAGGTGAAGAGAAACAAGTTTACAACCAAGTTTATGAAATAAAAGCGGGTCAGAAAGTCAACAGAAAGGTAAAATCATTCTCGTAGTTTCTTTTTAGGAAAATTAAAACTCCTTCAGGTTAAATAGTAAAAAAATTACCAAAACGGAAAATATAAGATAAATTTTTAAGAAACGGAATGAAATCCAATGTTTTGAAAAAAGGACACAAAAGAAAATTCAAAACACTAAAATGAAAAATGCAAATCCTAATACTAGGTAAATCTCAATTAAAAATATACCACTCTCCTTTACCGTTTCCAAGAAAAAAACGCACCTCTATAAATTATAAGACCATGAGACTTTTAGTTAACTAACATATATGGTACATACCCAGATAAAACCCTAGTTAAACCAAAGAAATACGACACATAAAAATACGTCTATGGTAGAAAAACTAATAACTCAAAATATCGCTTAATCCACCAAACAGAAGAAAGAGATGAAAAAGTTTTACAAACCGGAAATGTGTATTTCATATCTTAGGTGAGTCGTTATAGACTTCCACCGGACGACCTTAAAACTAACCGAAATGAGTTTAGTAGTCCCCTCTTACCTCTTGAATTATGACTCAACAAGTCAGGTACTAGTATACAGAAAGAGGTGATTAAAGACAGTACATTTGTCAACACACTTTAAAGTCAAAAGTCAACAAACAACATTAATTATCATATATCTTAACCCGACTAAATATACAACTGAAAAAAAAATAAAATGAAATAAAACGAAATGTTATGACATAACCAAAACGGTATGTAGTTGTACTTAGATGGTGTCCACATGTGCACAAGGGTTAGGACTTGGGGAGAGGGTGGAGGGAGGGGCATGGTAGGGAGACCCAGTAGGGTCGCGTGGTCGGGGTTCGTAGGACGTAGGACGTAGCTTGGATCTGACCGCTAAGTAAAGAATGTACTATCATATGTACAAAGTCACGGTAAGAGGGTTTAGTAGGGTGGGAGAGGGAGAGGGTGTCTCAGGTCTTCTGAAAAGATAAATAGACACAGAGAAAACGACAGAGCGTATGTCCCAACAAGGGTAGAAAGATTTAAGGTATATATACACAATCATATGACATAACCACAAAAAGAAAGACCGAATGAAGTGAGACATATTAGCCGAGGTCAAAGTAGGTGGAGTAATCTTGACTAAGTTTATACAACTGTAAAATAGGACACTAGAACGATTTATTTGAGTAATAACTCAAGATCATCGAAGAAAACCATTAAGGAATCCTAAGAAATGTACCTCCCAGTGCAACGACGTTTATTTCTATTAAAATGAAACAAGAAGAGTCTAAAATAATAAAAAAGAAAAGTAATGTAATAATATGAAGAACACTGGAGGTCACGTCACTACTTATTTGTACAGCTCTCACCTATAGGAACGGAACGAGAGTTAAAATCCCCTTTTAAGTAAAAATTTTTAGTAATTTATATTATTGTAGTCAGTCAAGTCAACGAGTCAGGAGAGGCTCAGAAACACTGGGGTACCTGACGTCGTGTGGTCCGGAGGGACAGGTAGTGGTTGAGGGCCTCAGGTGGGTTTGAGTACAGGTAGTTCAGACACTACGGTAGGTCGGTAGAGTAGAAGACAGTAGGGGAAGAGGAGGGTGGAAGTTAGAAAGGGTCGTAGTCCCAGAAAAGGTCACTCAGTCGAGAAGTGTAGTCCACCGGATTCATAACCTCAAAGTCGTAGTCAGGAAGGTTACTTGTAAGTCCTGACTAGAGGAAATCTGACCAACCTAGAGGAACGTCAGGTTCCCTGAGAGTTCTCAGAAGAGGTTGTCTTCGTAGTTAAGAAGCCGCGAGTCGGAAGAAGTGTCAGGTTGAGAGTGTAGGTATGTACTGGTGACCTTTTTGGTATCGGAACTGATCTACCCGGAAACAACCGTGACTTGACCCCAGAGGACGTAACGTCCACCTAAGAAATGGTCGACTCGATGCTCCTTTAGTGTCATTATTGATATCTAGAAAGTAAAAACAACATCACATCGATTAAATATTACACAATCAAAGTCCACATGTCTTTTCAATAAGTCAATACATACATTGACTTATTTACAAGAAAAAACCTAAGAAAAGGTAGTATCCAATAATATTCTACAGTTTATATTAAGGGATACGATGTGTCATACAAGAACAAAAAATAGACAAAATATATATTACTACACACAGACAATTAGGGTTTGAGGATCGGTATCTAGAAAACGTCTATTCGAAATAGTAAACTCCTATAAGGAAAGACAAGGATAACACAAGTAAAGACAGTCTTCGGTATCTAAAACGGTCTACAAAAAGAGGTAGGTTACTCTACCAGTATTTCTAAAAGAAATAATCAGATAACTGTACTGAGTAATAATGATAATAATAGAACTAATAATTTGGTTAGAATGTCAGGACCTAATTTTGGATAAACAAGTATGAAATAAAAGGAAAAATGTATAATCATCTAAACTAAAGAATTATGAAACAATGTCTAAAAATTACAGACAAGAACTCATTATAACCAGTCCTCAAAAAGTTCTATAGGAACCACAATCACACTACGACCAGAGCATTTTACTGACTTCTTCATAAAGGAGGAAAGATGTAAGAGTCACACACATTGCGACAATAGAGTCGATGGCGACAAACCATCTTAATTAGTCACCTCACTATACCAGGACGTCAAATCCAAAAAGCGATGTGTAAGTGACACATAAATCATTTGTATGTCGACCGGGAACTTGTCGTCCAAAAGTGCTACGCCCAGGTGAATGCACACACGAATCAGTGAGTCAGCACAGGCTGAGACACCCTGGGGCACCTGACACCGGGGGGTCCGAGGAGACGGGTACCCTAAGAGGTCCGGTCTTGTGACCTCACCCATCGGGACGGGAGGAGGTCCCCTAGAAGGGTTGCGTCCCTGACTTGGGTCCGGAGGGTGTGACGTCCGCCTAAGAAACGGTAGACTCGGTCGTCCCTTCGGGTCCAGGCAAAACCACCCAAAAAGTAATCAGCCGACCAACTTAGATGCCACGCCTCGGCACCTATGTCTCATTGACACCTACCCCTCCTCGGAAGCTGTGTCCCCTCGTTGATGTACGATACACACTTGACAACCGACGTTCCTCTCAGTGGCAGGGTCCAGGGATGCGACAACAGGCTCCCAGTCGTCAGAACGATAAGTCCCAGACAAAGAAGAACCGACTCGAAAACATGAAGCACAGAAAACTAAAATCATTCAACCGGTTGTATGACCGTGTTTCAAAAATCACCATAAAGGAATAAAAGGAAAATTGCACACGTCAGTCATTCTAACAAAGGGACAAAGTAAGAACTATAATCAGTAAACATAGTAGAAAGAAAGAAGAAGGGAACTAGCTCGACCATCTTGAAACGATGAAAATAACTAGAAAAGTTCTTTAATCATAAAGTAAAGTCACTAAAAAGAGAAAACAAAAGGACACTAGACAAAGGAACTCAAGGATATAACGAAACATTATAAGGGAAGATAGAAACATGGGACACAAATTAAACAAAAAGAAAAAGATTGAAGAGATCCAATAATTATCCTTGGAAAAAAGAAAAAATCATTTTCGTAACCTACCATATTAAAGGAACATTCGTAACGAAATCGACACAAGGTCTTTTAAATGACAAAACAAAAAGGTAAAGGTGACTCAAATCCTTACCCCAAAGGGTCGTGAGGAAAGGGGTGGGACTACCGTCTGGTGTCAGGAGACTTTGTCCTGTCCAAGATCCCAAATCCCCCAAAGGACGACGTCTCCGTCTACCAAAACAATGAAAAAATCTTCGGAAAATTTTGACATAAAAACGCCACGACCCAGAAACGACACACGTCCGGGGAGAGACGACACCCTGTCCCGGAGAGCCCCGGCGCCGACGGGGACGGCGGCTCGTACCCGAGGTCCGTGTACCCGAGGTCCGTACACCCGAGGCAGTGGGAGCCGGACCCCCGGAAAGACTCGGTCCCGACTCGGGCACGGGGACGTAACCGTCCACCCAAGAATTAGCGACCTGGTGGCCCTTCGAGGACGAAAACAAAGAATCGTGTCTGTACGAATCGTAGACTCTGTACCCGACCAAAGGACAAACAAGAGCTCGGCGTCGGTCGCCACGGGGACACGGAGACGACCCGACTCCAACGTCTACTTGAGGGTCTCGTCGGTGAGAGACGAGAAGTCAGAACCGTCGAAGAAGTACGGAGGCGGTGGTCCTCACTGTAAGAG
Organism: Capra ibex; assembly: GCA_006410555.1. Classification (NCBI taxonomy): domain Eukaryota; kingdom Metazoa; phylum Chordata; class Mammalia; order Artiodactyla; family Bovidae; genus Capra; species Capra ibex. The sequence goes on from SJYO01006231.1 coordinate 1,373,407, forward strand.
TCCCCACGGTGGGAGTCCTCGCACACCACCTCTGGTGCGTTCTCTCCACCGTCCACCCGCGGTACGCAGAGACAGTGTGGTCGAGGGAGAGTCGGAAATTACACAATGTTAAAGCCCGCAAAAGGCAAACTGACGCAGGAACTACCGACTGAGAAGAAGGACGCGAGTCGGCTTCCACTCTGTCAAACACACCGGGCACAGACGAGTTCCTGGAACCGTGAGAACCGTCAAATGAAACGAACCTATAGAACACTGTAGTCGAGAGACTCTCAATTTTCTTATCATGACACATCAAAAAGGCAACAAAGGAGTAACAAATCCCACCCTCACTGTAAAACACCACCAAAAGATGTAGGATTCGTCTGCGCAGGTTCGAAGACAAAAACTCTCGGCAAGCACAGCTGCGGTCACTGACGCCGAGCAATTAAAACCGTCGACGCACCGTAAATGATATCTTTCACTTCAGCGAGTCAGCACAGGTTGAGAAACGCTGGGGTGTCCGACGTCGGGTGGTCTGAGGAGGGAGGTACCCTAAGAGGTCCGTTCTCATGACCTCACCCAACGGTAAAGGAAGAGGTCCCCTAGAAGGGCTGGGTCCCTAACTTGGAGCCAGAGGGAATAAGGTCCTTCTGCGAAATCGGAGACTCGGTCGAAGACCAAAGCTCTCGGCAAGCACAGCTGCGGTCACTGACGCCAGCAATTAAGACCGTCGACGCACCGTAGGTGATATTCGTGAAGAGTTTCGAGTGAAAGGTGCAAGGACGACTACTTACGAGGTCCGAAAGGAGATCACGTTCGACACGATAATATTTACGAAATCCTTGACAGAGGACGATGTGGACTCACAAAGAGAGTCTGCAAGATCCTTTCTTTGACGGTCCGGTCACCCATCTACGGTACCGATGTCTGTGACGGCAGATGTAGACGTGGAAACGAACCCTAGTAGGTGCGAATTTTCAAACGTTTAGAACATCTATCTTTCAACATACATCAAAGTCAAACGTAAAGAGACTAATCATTACTCTAAAAAAGGGGTATACAAATACCCAGTAAGTAGAAAAGTAGAAAACATTTTACTAAGAAAAAACCCCCTAAGGTAAAAAGAAAACCCAACAAGAAAGAAAAATTAGGTATCCTCAGTAAATATATAATAACTAATAATTACCAACAGACAATGTATATACTATTTATAACGGAATATAAATATTAAACAAAAAAACAGAAAAGTGCTACTGGAAACTACTTCACTTCACAAGGTAAAAAGAAATTAACCTGATATCAACGAAATGGTACAACACAACCACAGACGACATGTCGTTTCACCTAGTTGACCTAAATATGTGTATGAGGGAGCACCTGAGGGGGTACATGACGTCTCGGGGGCACATCCAGTGGTCTCGCGTCTCGGGGGCAGACCCAGTGGTCTCGCGTGACCGACTCGAGGGGCACGATTTCTCGGGGACAGACCCAGTGGTCGCACGTCTCAGGGACAGATCCAGTGGTTTCACGTGGCCGGCTCGAGGGACTCGACGTCTCGGGGACAGACCCAGTGGTCTCGCGTCTCGGGGGTAGATCCGGTGGTCACGAGTGACCCGTCTCGGGGGCAGATCCAGTGGTCCCACGTGGTCGACTCAAGGGTCGTGATGTCTCGGGGTGGATCCGGTGGTCTCGTGTGACCCGTCTCGGGGGCAGACCCGGAGGTCCCGCGTCTCGGGGGTAGATCCAGTGGTCTCGTGTGACCCGTCTCGGGGTCAGATCCGGTGGTCCCGCGTCTCGGGGGCAGATCCGGTGGTCGCACATGGCCGGCTCGAGGGGCGCGACGTCTCGGGGTGGATACGGTGGTCTCGTGTGACCCGTCTCAGGGACAGACCCGGTGGTCCCACGTCTCGGGGGCAGATCCGGTGGTCTCGTGTGACCCGTCTCGGGGGCAGATCCAGTGGTCCGGTGTGACCGACTCGAGGGACGTGACTTCTCGGGGGCAGATCCAGTGGTCTCGTGTCTCGGGGGCAGATCCGGTGGTCGCGCGTGGCCGACTCGAGGGACGCGACGTCTCGTCCAAGGGTGGCCCACAGACAAAATGCGTACCGCCACGCGTACAGTTCGGGTCCGAGGAGCAAGTGGGGTCCGAGGAGGGAGGTACAGGTGTGTCGACAAGAGATGGTAACGAAGAGATAAGGACGGGACGTTTATCCCCGTCCTTATGGTAGATATGGTAAAAGGATTTCAGGTGTACATGCACAATTGTATATCATAAAAAGGCACACTGAAGTGAGACATACCGAGATCCAGGCAAGTGTAAGGATGTCTTCCGGACGAGGGCGGGGGAGTGCCGACCCGTCACGACGTGACATAGATACACGGTCCACTAGACGAGACGGGCGAGGAGACAGCCACCCGCAGACCCGACGGAGGTGCAGAGCCGACAACATTCCTCGCGGTGTCACTTGTGACCCCACACACACAGAAGACTTACTGCCAAAAGACTCCCCTATACAGATCATGACCGTAACGAAGGTTCTATCGAGTTTATCGTTTCTTAGATGGACGTGCCGTCCATCTGGACCCAAACTAGGGACCAACCCTTCTAGGGGACCTCTTCCCGTACCGTCGGGTGAGGTTATAAGAACGGACCTCTTAGGGTTCCTGTCTCCTCGGACCACCCGAGGTCAGGTGCCTCAGTGTTTCTCAGCCTGTGCTGACTCACTAATTGTGTGTACCATCAAGATACAAATCAAAAAATTCCTTGGAGACGTGACGGGAGGTGTCACCGACATACTTAAATTTAAGGGTGGTCGTAACGTGCTCCCAAGGGAAAAGGGGTGTGGGAGAGGTCCTAAATGACAAATATCTGAAAACTACTACCGGTAAACCTGGTCACACTACACCATAGAGTAACATCAAAACTAGACGTAAGGACATTATTAATCACTACCCGTAGAAAAGTATGACAACCGGTATACAGAAGAAACCTCTGTCCAGATAAATCTAGAAAGTGGTAAAAAACTAAAAAAAAAATATAACTCAAAGTATTCGACCAACATATAAAACCTCTAATTAGGTAACAGTCAACGAAGTAAACGTTTATGAAAGAACGTAAGATTCCTAACAGAAAAACAGAGTAAATACCAAAAGAAACGTTTTCGAAATCAATCCAAGACACACAAAGAAAAACAAAAATTAAAAGTAATGAAATCTTCCACCCAGTTTTTTCTGGAACGGCGTCAAATACAGTCTCACAAGACGGGTACAAAAGGAGAGTCTCAAAATATCACAGGTGAGAAGGTACGTCCAGAAATCAGATAAAACTCAAATAACGACACATAACACAATCCCTCACAAGATTAAAGTAAGAAAGTGTACATCGACAGGACAAAAGGATCGTAGTGATTAACTTCTCTGACAGAAAAGAGGTAACATATAAGAACAGAAGAAACAGTAGTTAATCCACTGGTATCCATGTACCTAAATAGAGACCGGAAAGACATAACAGTCGACCGAACATAAAGACAAAACATGGTCATGGTGTGACAGCACTACTGACACCGAAACATCATATCAGATTTCAGTCCCTTGGACTAAGGAGGACGAGATAAAAAGAAAGAGTTCTAATGAAACCGATGAACATCAGAAACCCGAAGGGAGTCTCGAGTCAACCATTCCTTAGGTGGACGTTACGTCCCCTGGGACTAGACTAAGAACCCAACCCTTCTAGATGACCTCTTCTCTATCCGATGGGTGACGTCATAAGAACCCGAAGGGAACACCGAGTCGACCATTTCCCAGGCGGACGTTACGCCCTCTAGGGCCAAGATAGGGACCCAGCCCTTCTAGGGGACTTCTTCCCGTTCCGATGGGTGAGGTCATAAGACCGGAGCTCTTAAGGTACCTGATATGTCAGGTGCCCGGGGCTTCTCACCCTGTGCTGACTGGATGAGAGTGAAAGTGAACTGCAGAAATCACAAAAGTATGTTTAATATTTTAAAAGAGAAGATCAAGACACTTTTGACGGCAACCACCATTAAGATATTCCTAACGTAACTTAGACATCTAAGGAAACCCAGTAAAATCAGTAAAACCGTTATTACTAAGAACGTTTGGTTCTTGTACTATAAGAGAGGTAGACAAACCCAGTAGAAACTAAAGAAAGTAGTCACAAAGACTCAGCTCCAGAAAACGGAGAAATCCATCCAAACAAGGATCTTTAACTTGAGAAAGACAACGTCACCACTCACCCTAACAAAGGAAGTAAAGACAAATACTAGAAAACGACGGTCGTATACTCTCACGTTCCCGAAGACACGTAATTGAAACATAGGACGTTGAAGTGGTTTAAGTAACTAATCGAGATTATTCAAAAGACTACCGTAAAAATCCTAAGAGACACAAATCATAGTACAGTGGACGTCTCTCTCAAAATGAAGAAAAGGTTGGACTTAAGGAAAATATGAAAAAAGAATAGCGACACCGATCCGGAAGGGCGTGACGACTTATCACTACTCTCGTCCGTGGGAACAGAACAAGGACTAAAATCTCCTTTGTGAAAGTCCAAAAGTGGACTCTTACTACGAACGACACCCGAAACAGTAAATACAGTCGAAAGGAAGGTCAGGGACTCTTTCCGTTACGACTTCTTGCGAGTCTGATGACGTGTCGACGTGAGTAGAGTGTCCGACCGTTTCATTACGAGTTTTAAGAGGTTCGGTCCGAAGGTGTCATGTACTTGGTACTTGAAGATCTACAATTTCGACCAAAAACAATTGTAGGTAACCTAGTACCTTTTTCGTTCTCTCAAGGTCTTTTTGTAGATAAAGACGAAATAACTGATACGGTTTCGGAAACTGACACACCTAGTGTTGTTTAACACCTTTTAGGACTTTCTCTACCCTTATGGTCTGGTGAACTGGACCGAGGACTCTTTAGACATACGTCCAGTTTTCGTTGGCAATCTTGACCTGTACCTTTTTGTCTGACCAAAGTTTAGCCCTTTTCTCATGTAGTTCCGACATATAACAGTGGAACGAATAAATTGCATATACGTCTCATGTAGTACCCTTTACGACCCGACCTACTTTGTGTTTTACCTTAGTTCTAACGACCCTCTTTATAATTATTGGAGTCTATACGTCTACTGTGGTGAGAATACCGTCTTTCACTTCTTCTTGCTTTCTCGAAGAACTACTTTCACTTTCTCTTCTCACTTTTTCGACCGAATTTTGAGTTATAAGTTTTTTAATTCTATTACCGTAGAAGGGTAGTGAAATACCCTTTATCTACCACTTTGTCACCTTTGTCACAATCTGAAATAAAAAACCTGAGGTTTTAGTGACGTCTACCACTAACGTCGGTACTTTAATTTTCTGCGAACGAGGAACCTTGTTTTCGGTACTGGTTGGATCTGTCGTATAATTTTTCGTCTCTGTAATGAAACGGTTTTTTACAGACAGATCAGTTTCGATACCAAAAAGGTCACCAGTACATACCTACACTCTCAACCTGATATTTCTTTCGACTCACGGCTTCTTAACTACGAAAACTTGACACTACCACCTCTTCTGAGAACTCTCAGGAAACCTGACGTTCCTTTAGGTTGGTCAGGTAGGATTTCCTTTAGTCAGGACTTATAAGTAACCTTCCTGACTACGACTTCGACTTCGAGGTCATGAAACCAGTGGACTACACTTCTTGACTGAGTAACCTTTCTGGGACTACGACCCTTTCTAACTCCCGTCCTCCTCTTCCCCTACTGTCTCCTACTCTACCGACCTACCGTAGTGACTGAGTTACCTGCACTCAGACTCACTTGAGACCCTCAACCACTACCTGTCCCTCCGGACCGCACGACGTCAGGTACCCCAGTGTTTCTCAACCTGTGCTGACTCGCTGACTTGGGTTGGCTAGCTCCAAGAGGATACACTACACGTATTTGTAAATGTTAAAAAAAGAAGACCCTAACGCTGGAACTAATAATACAGAACAGGAAGGAATAAAGAACATGGTCAGAAATAAATTTCGGATCAATCAGAATATACTCACAACGATGGGGTCGAAAGAAAATTAAAGATAAACGTAACTTACAGAAGGGTAAGGGAGTGAAAGTCAGAATTCACAGGAACTCACACTTCACCCAGAGAAAACTGTCGCATAAATACCCAGAATAAAAACGTGGGTAAGTCGGTCAGACAGAAACCAACCACGTAAATTAGGTAAATTAAACTCCATTAATAGTTATACAAACTGGGATAATGGTAACAGAAATAACAAAAACGTCCAAAAAAGAAGAGCACAAAGAACGGACCTCTTCAAGGAAATCGTAAACGACATTTCCACGAAATCACCACGACTTAAGAACATCGAAAACGAACAGTCATTTCGACAACTAAAGAGACAACTTAGATTTACTCTATGAATGACCCAACTAATTAGAATCACCTTCCAAAAAGGTAAAGTGTCGAAATTGATAAAGGACGGTGAGGAAAGACTAGACGACTCAAAGACGACTTTTTAGTCGACTATTTAAAACTATGTCAACGTAAATCATAAAAGAAAGACATAGAATGAATTCCTAGTAAAAGGACGAGGTTTGAACATTGGCGTAAAGACTGTTTCAACAACCACAAAACGAAAAATGTAAATGGAAAAATTAGGTGAATAGTCAGAAATTCAATTTTTGTTACACACGTATCACACCCTTCATCCTTGAATTTCAGTAAAAGGGGGGTACACCTATTGGAGTAGAGGGACGAGGTACAACTACTTACCACATAGAAAGGACCTGAGTAGTGTCATGGTCGAAACACTGCATAGTCCACAAACATAAACCCTCATAAAAGTCGAAGAGAGAACACCAGATAAAAAGACAACACGAGACACGGTCATGGCATAATATCGAAATACTACGTGCGCACGATTCAGTGAAGTCAACACAGACTGAGAAACGCTGGAATACCTGACATCGGGCGGTCCGAGGAGACAGGTACCTTAAGAGGTCACTTCTTATGACCTCACCCAACGGTCCGGGGTGAGGTCCCCTAGACGGACTCGGCCCCTAACTTGGGCTCAGAGAATTCAGGATGTAACCGTTGACCCCAGAAATGGTGATCGTGGTGGGTCCTTCGGGTCAAAATACTATCCAGAACAGATTACCCTCTTTAGAGATATGGAACATTACACAGTAAAACAAATTCTTATAGAAACGAGAAGAACTGGGAAAAAAGTATATGTAAATCTTATTAAAACAATTAAAGATATTCTTAGAGATAACTTATAACTCATTTTTGACGTAAAAAAAATCATTCATTAAATCTTTCATATCTATAAAAGTGTTATGGTTCACAGAACCGGTAATTTTCTGTATCGAGAGGCAAATAAATCAATAGAAGACATTACAAAACTTTTGAGGTGCTTCCCGTACGTACAGAGAGCAATCAAATGAAGACCCATAAAATATCAAAAATAGCGATGACGTTACCGTAAATGTTTATAATAAGAAAAAATAAGAAACCACTTATTTACATCAACTAAAAAAAGTTCAAATAAAATACAAATCTTTAAATCAAGGAAATAGGTATTCTTACCACTTACGAGTTGTAGTAATCTTACAAACGTTAGTCGATCCTTGTGATATAATATATATATATAAGAACGGAAAAAAAATCCCGTAAGTCATGTTCCGACTTCACCACTATCTATAAGAGAACAAAATAGGGACTAAAATTCCCCTTACGACGAGAAAGTACTTACAAATGACATCCCAAAAAAACATCTAAAAAATTTTACTGAAATTTCTTCAACGTAAAAAGAAAGGTCAAATGACCTAAAAACTGACCATCTGAAAGTACCAAGGGGGGGGGGTAAAAGAGACAAATACACTATTAAACCATAATTTGTCTAGAATATTTTACTTTGCTAAGAAAGATAGTAAGAACTTTATTTAGATTAAGTTTTAACTATAAAATTTATAAAATAAGTAACGACCTAACAAACGAAAATTGGAACCTCCTCCAAAGTAAGTATAAATACTACTTCTACCCGAACTTTAAAAGAAAAGAGCATGAAAAAAATGACAAAAAAAAAGTTTCAATATAACCAAGCAATTTACTTAACCTCTCAGAAAGAAAAGGAGAGAGACCTTCTTTGACACTCTTCCTGAATAGTCGAGGAACTTTCAGACCACCGAGGAGATATTTGACATATGTAAATCCGAGCCCATAACAGAAACACTCTTCTAATAATAAAAGAATGTAAAGAAAATTGAAACCTATTAATATCTATACGTTCTCCAATGGTTCTTTACACGTCCCCCTAAGACTCACACGAAGGGGTGCGAAGGGGTGATAGAACTGTAACCCTGTTAGCTGTTCCTAATAAGGCTAAAGTGGTGAATGGATGTGTCGTAAGTGCAAGGACACACCCACAACAAGAACAAGTCAGCGAGTCAGCACAGGCTGAGAGACACTGGGGTACCTGACGTCGTGCGGTCCGGAGGGACAGGTAGTGGTTGAGGGCCTCGAATGAGTCTAAGTACAGGTCACTCAGTCACTACGGTAGGTCGGTAGAGTAGGTGACAACAGGGAAGAGGAGGGTGGAAGTTAGAAAGGGTCGTAGTCTCAGAAAAGGTCACTCTGTCAAGAAGCGAAGTCCACCGGTTTCATAACCTCGAAGTCGAAGTCGTAGTTAGGAAGGTTATGTACTGATGACCTTTTTGGTATCGAAACTGATATGTCTCGAATAAACCGTCTCACTACAGAGGCCAAAAATTATGCGACAGATCCAAACAGTATCGAAAAGAAAGGTTCCTCGTTCGTAGAAAATTAAAGTACTGACGTCAGTGGCAGACGTCACTAAAACCTCGGGTTCTTTTATTTCTGACAGTGACAAAGGTAATAAAGGGGTAGACAAACAGTACTTCACTACCCTGACCTACGGTACTAGAAGAAAATAAGTGACAACTTAAAATTCGGTCTAAAAAGTGAGAGGAGAAAGTGAAAGTAGTTCTCCGAGTAATCAAGAAGAAATGAAAGACGGTATTGTCACCACAGTAGACGTATAGACTCCAATAACTATAAAGAGGGTCGTTAGAACTAAGGTCGAACACGAAGAAGGTCGGACCGTAAAGGGTACTACATGAGACTTATATTCAATTTATTTGTCTCGTTGTTATATGTCGGAACTACATGAGGATAAGGATAAACCTTGGTCAGACAACAAGGTACAGGTCAAGATTGACAACGAAGGACTGGACGTATGTCTAAAGAGTCCTCCGTCCAATCCACCAGACCATAAGGGTCGAGAACTTCTTAAAGGGTGTCAAATAACACTAGACGTGTCAGTTTCCGAAACCGTATCAGTTACTTCGTCTTCATCTACAAAAAGACCTTAAGGGAACGAAAAGACTACTAGGTTGTCTACAACCGTTAAACTAGAGACCAAGAAGATTGAAAAGATTTAGGTCGAACTTGTAGACCTTAAAGAGTCAAGTGCATGACAACTTCGAATCGAAACTCCTAAAACTTGTACTAAAACGATCGTACATTTTACTCACGTTAACACATCATCAAACTTGTTACAAACTAAAACGGGAAGAAACCATAACGTAACTTTTGACTAAAAAAGATCAGGACACCGGTGAGGTTTAAAAAGGTTTAAACGACCGTATAACTCAAGTTGTGAAAGTGTCGTAGTAGAAAATCGTAAACTTTATCGAGTCGACGTTAAGGTAATGGAGGTGATCGAAACAAGTATCACTACGAAGGATTCCGGGTGAACTGAAGTGTAAGGTCCTATAGACCGAGATCCACTCACTAGTGTGGTAGGACTAACAGACCCAGTACTTCTGGAAAAAAAAAATATCAAGAAGACACATAAGAACGGTGGAGAAGAATTATAGACGAAGACAATCCAGGTATGGTAAAGACAGGAAATAACTCGGGTAGAAACGTACTTTACAATGAAACCATAGAGATAAGAAGGACTTCTCTAAAGATCAGAAGGGGTAAGATAACAAAAGGAGATAAAGAAACGTGACTAAAGACTAGTGACTCCTTCCAAAAGAATAGAGAGGAACGATAAGAGACCTTGAGACGTAATCTACCCATACAGAGAGGAAAGGAGGAAACGCAAAGTGAAAAGAAGAAAAGAACCAATAAACATTCCAGAGGAGTCAGTAAAACCGAAAAACGTAAAGAAAAAGAACCCCTGCAAAAACTAGTGACGGTGGACATGTTACAAAGTTTGGAGTCATCGAGATATGTCAAATGGTACGCAGTCAGTCAAGTCAGCGAGGCAGCACAGACTGGGAAACGCTGGGGTACTCAGCGTCGTGCGGTCCGGAGGGACAGGTAGTACGCATCGGAGCACGTCGACGGGGACATTAATACCAACATCATTAATACCCGACTTGGTACTAGTGTCAGACGGAGTACACAGAGAAAAATCGGTGTGGGAGGGGAGGAGAGAGAGTCTGAGACCCGTTAGAGGTTGGAATAGAGACAGACTATAACTCACTTACGATGAGTTTACTTCAGTACGTCACACATAGGAAAATGTTAATTAAAAAAGTGAGACATATTAAAAGAACTCCAAGGAAGTTCGACATACTTAGCTGTAAAACGAGGAAATGCAACGACTCACCACCAAGAACCACATCCACACCGTGTCTATAACGATGACTTCTTGTAGACCCATCAAAGATCAAAAGCCGACAATACTGCTTTCGACGATAGTCTAATTAACACGTACCAATTTTCAGTAAAATTTACGAAGACACTAGAACGTACCAATTTCATTTATCAAAATTTCTACATTACTATGTGAAACGATTATATAAATCCTGTAGAAAGAGGATTCGGATCCTTGAACTGGGGACTCAAACATTGTCGGTGAGTTACTTGACTTCGTATAACTTCCCACATTAATAGTTTAAACAGGTCGAAGTAAATTTTATTATCTTGTTTGTCTTTTCCGACGTTACTTGTACACATATTTTCAAATACGTACTTTATTCGAAAGACAATAGAACCAATTCTTGATAAGACTTACGGATGAAAAAGAACTCTTTCGAAACCGTTAATCACAATGATCCTTAAGTAGTTAAAACAAATTAAAACCTACAAAAGTTTAAATAACAGTATCTCAAGTATCATAAGTGAATAATGGAAAGTTAGGGACGACGAAGACATCTATAAATATACATGAAAAAGTAAGGATTTTATCAAGCAAGAAAAAGAACCACATAGAGTAACTTCTTGGTTGAGAACCAAAACGAAAAGAAAAACTCAAAGTTTGTTTTCAGAAGCAAAACAAATATTTATACAAACTATATATAACTAATACAGTTTGTATAGTCACATCCCCTTGTTTTAATTTTTCGTCAAAAGAAAAAACAGAACGTAACAAGGAAATTTAAAACAGGTCTATTTCTTTCGGAAGGCGAACGGGACCCACCTTTAATTCTCTCCGGAGTATCGAGGCCCACGGAGTGGCCGCCGTAATGATTGTAAACGCCGGTGTCTCAAGAAGCCACACCTCCAGACAGGACCACACACCCTTCCGACCGTCATGGGACCGGAGGTGCGTGATGTACGAGCACCGTGAAGGTCACACTCTTCGTGGCTCCTACGACGATTTGTAGGGGGCCCCCTGTTTTACGAAGACCAACCTTCGGTACCGGTGCCGAAAGTACAAGTTAGAATTTTTTGTATTTCAAGATCTTAGTGGAGCAAAGACTAAAAAAAATTTAAATACAAATTACCTTCCCATTAACGAGATGTCTTGGCACGGCCAAAGGTGGCGTGTAACTGCACTTAGTCGGGATCCGTACGGACACAGGAGAGGGAGAGCTTGAAGGGAGGTCGGAGGGAGGGGTGGGGCACCCAGCAGTGACTCGGGGCCACACTCGAGGGACTCAGTGTGTCGTTTGAGGTGACCGACCGACAAAGTGCGTACCACCACACATGCAGAGGTACGGTGAGAGAGGTAGACGGCGGGAGAGAGGAAGGGGGTGGGGACCAGGTATTCTGACAAGAGACACAGAGGTTCCGACGGGACGTTTATCATGGTAGGAAGATCTAAGGGACATATCTCTCACAATTATATACCATAAACAAAAAGAGAAAGACTGAAGTGAGACATATTAGTTGAGTTGGTGGAGTAATGTGACCGAGCCTACGTAAGGAAAGACACGGCCTCATTATAAGGTATACATGGTGTTGGAGAAAGAGGTAAGTAGAGAGTCACCTATATGTCGCATTGAGACACAGGACCGACTCAGGTCCAGGACCGACATTTATCACGACGTCACTTGTGACCCCAAGTACACAGAAAAAGTCAATACAGAAAGAGTCCCATACACGGGTCATGACCCTAACAACCCGGTATACCATCAAAATAAGGATCAAAAATTTCTTAAAAGTATGACAGAAGGTATCACTCCACTTCAGCGAGTCAGTACAGGCTGAGAAACATTGGGGCACCTGACATTGGATGATCCGAAGAGGTAGGTACCCTAAGAGGTCCGTTCTTATGACCTCACCTAACGGTAAAGGAAGAGGTCCCCTAGAAGGGCTGGGTCCCTAACTTGGGCCCAGAGGGTGTAACCTCCGTCTGCGAAATTGGAGACTCGGTGGTCCCTTTAGAAGGTGTCACCGATATAGTTAAATGTGAGATATCTTTCACGTTCTCACAGGGGAAGAGAGGTGCAGGAGAAGTCGGACACAGCAAACGTCTAAAAGAACTACTACCGGTAAGACTGACCACACTCAACTATCGAGTAACACGAAGACGAAACGTAAAGAGATTATCACTCGCTACAACTCGTAGAAAAGTACACGAACAATTGGTAGACATCCAGAAGAAACCTCTTCGCAGACAAATCCAGAAAACGGGTGAAATACTAACCCAACAATTAAAAAGACTATAACTCAACGTACTCGACGAACAAATAAAACCTTTAATTAAGGTCAAAGTAAAGATAACAAAAGAGAGTAAGACCTCCAACAGAAAAGTGGAACGAATATCAAAGAAAACGAAACGTTTCACAACGTGAGTTATACAGTCGTTTAAACCCTTTGAGTCGTCACTGGTGTCCTGACCTTTTCCAGTCAAAAGTAAGGTTAGGGTTTCTTTCCGTTACGGTTTCTGACGAGTCTGATGACGTGTTAACGTGAGTAGAGTGTGTGATCATTTCAGTACGAGTTTTAAGAGGTTAGGTCCGAAGTCGTTATACACTTGGTACTTGAAGGTTACAAGTTCGACCAAAATCTTTTCCGTCTCCTTGGTCTCTAGTTTAACGGTTGTAGACGACCTAGTAGCTTTTTCGTTCTCTCAAGGTCTTTTTGTAGATAAAGACGAAATAACTGATACGGTTTCGGAAACTGACACACCTAGTGTTATTTGACACCTTTTAAGACTTTCTCTACCCTTATAGTCTGGTGGACTGGACGGAGAACTCTTTAGACATACGTCCAGTCCTTCGTTGTCAATCTTGACCTGTACCTTGTTGTCTGACCAAGGTTTATCCTTTTCCTCAGACAGTTCCGACAGATAACAGTGGGACGAATAAATTGAAGCTACGTCTCATGTAGTACTCTTTGCAACCTGACCTTCTTTGTATTCGACCTTAGTTCTAACGGTCCTCTTTATAGTTATTGGAGTCTATACGTCTACTGTGGTGGCAATACCGTCTTTCACTTCTCCTTGATTTCTCGGAGAACTACTTTCACTTTCTCCTCTCACTTTTTCAACCGATTTCGAGTTGTAAGTCTTTTGATTCTAGTACCGTAGACCAGGGTAGTGAAGTACCCTTTATCTACCCCTTTGTCACCTTTGTCACAGTCTGAAATAAAACCCCCCGAGGTTTTAGTGACGTCTACCACTGACGTTGGTACTTTAATTTTCTACGAATGAGGAACCTTCTTTTCAATACTGGTTGGATCTATCGTATAAGTTTTCGTCTCTGTAATGAAACGGTTGTTTGCAGGCAGATCAGTTCCGATACCAAAAAGGTCATCAGTACAAACCTACACTCTCCACCTGATATTTCTTTCGACTCACGGCTTCTTAACTACGAAAACTTGACACCACAACCTCTTCTGAGAACTCTCAGGGAACCTGACGTTCCCCCAGTTTGGTCAGGTAGGGTTTCCTCTAGTCAGGACCCACAAGTAACCTTTCTGACTACGACTTCGACTTTGAGGTTATGAAACCGGTGGACTACGTTTTTTGACTGAGTAAACTGTTCTGGGACTATGACCCTCCCTAACCCCCGTCCTCCTCTTCCCCTACTGTCTCCTACTCTACCAACCTACCGTAGTGGTTGAGTTACCTGTCCTCAAACCCATATGAGATCCTCAACCACTACCTGTCCCTCCGGACCATACGATACCAAGTACCCCAGCGTTTCTCTGTCTGTACTGACTCACTGACTTGACTTGAACGACACGTTTTCGGAAATTCAAACTAAACCAAGGTGAAAAAATTTTTTAAAAAAATAAAGGTAATGAGATCCTCTACCCAGTATCTCCTAGAACGACATAAATACAGTGTCTGACTAGACGGATACAAAGGGAGATTCTCAAAATATCAAAGACCAGAATGGGAACCTGAAGTACCTCTAGTTTGGTCAGATAGGATTTCCTTTAGTCAGGACTTATAAGTGACCTTCCTGACTACGACTTCGACTTCGAAGTCATGAAACCGGTGGACTACACTTCTTGACTGAGTGACCTTTTCTGTGACTACGACCCTTTCTAACTTCCGTCCTCCTCTTCCTCTGTCATCCCCTACTCTACCAACCTACCGGAGTGACTGAGGTACCTGTGCTCGAACTCTTTCGAGTTCCGCAACCACTACCTGTCCTTTCGGACCGTACGACGTCAGGCACCCCAGCGTTTCTCAGTCTGTACTGACGACTTAACTGACCGACCGACCAGAATGCAAATACCGAAATAGGTAAAACTCAAATAGAACCATATGCCACAAACTCTCACGAGATTAAACTAAGTAAATGTGCCTCGACAGGTCCAAAGGGTCACGGAGGAAACAGTTTCACTTCCACGGACATCAACACACTCAAATAGAGGCCCTAAGGATAGAAGAAGAACCAAATATAAAGACAAAAAAAAAAAAAAAAAAAACGGTCATGGTATGACAGAACTACTGACATCGAAACATCATATCAGACTTCAGTCCTTCCAGTTAAGAAGGCCGAAGTAAGAAGAAAGAGTTCTGACGAAACCGACAAACCCTAGAAAGAACAAAGGTATACTTAACTACTTAACACTTAAAAAAAACAAGATCAAGACACTTTATACGGTAATCATTAAACTATCCCGAGTGTGACTTAGACATCTAACATAAACCATCATATCAGTAAAAGTGTCGTAACTAAGAAGGTTGGGTCCTTGTATCTTATAGAGAGGTAGACAACTGTAGTAGAAACCAACGAAAGTAGTAAAAGACATGTGTCTTTTGTTATTCTGTTTTTGGACAAAAAGAGAGGATTCTTCCTTTACCGTTGGGTGAGGGCACAAGAACGGACCTCTCAGGGTCCCCGAACCCTCGGACCACCCGACGGTAGATACCCCAGTGTGTCTAAGTCTGTGCTGACTTCGCTGAATCGTCGTCGTCTATCCAAATAACGGTCCATAAAATAAGAAAAACGATACCATTTACCCTAACTAAAGAATTAAAGAGAAAGACTAAAAAACAACAATGAGAGATCTTTACGTTCACTAATGGCACATAACTAAAACATAGGACACTGAAATGATTTAAGTGACTAAGCGAGATGACTATCATAGAAGAACTATCATAGAAATATAAAAAGATACATATCATAGTACAGTAGACGTTTGTCACTCTCAAAATGAAGAAAAGGTCAGACCTAAGGAAAATAAAGTAAAAGAAGTGACTAACGGTAGTGATCCTAAAGGTTTTGATGCAACTTACTACGACACGCTCACCCGTAGGAATAGAACAAGGACTATAATGTCCCTGACGAAAGTCAAAAAGTGGAAACTCTTACTACCAACGACAGTCAAATAGTATATACCGGAAATAGTACGACTCCATCCAAGGAAGACACGGGCAAAAAACTTCTCAAAAATAGTATTTGCCCACGACTTATAACAACTTTCGAAAAAGACGTAGATAACTCTAATAGTATACCATAAATACAAAGTTAAACAATTATACCACATAGTGTAACTAAACGTATGTAACTTCTTAGGAACGTAGGGACCGTATTTGGGATGAACTAGTACCTCACACTAGAAAAATTACACAACAGCCTAAGAGAAACGATCTTAAAACAACTTTTAAAAACGTAGATACAAGCAATCACTATAACCGGACATCAAAAGAAAGACAACACTACAAAAACAGACCAAAACCACAGTCCCACTAACAACGGAGTATCTTACTTAAACCTTCATAACGAAGGAGACGTTAAAAACTTCTCAAAGTCTTCCTATCCGTAATCGAGAAGAGATTTATGAACTACCTTAAGCGGACACTTCGGTAGACCGAGACCCGCAAAAAAAAAAAAACCAAAAAAAAAAAAAAAACCGTCTAAAACCAGTGTCAAAGATAAAGTCACAAATATTAACCAAACGACTATTAAAGATTAAGAAGAACCATGTCGGAACCTTTCCACTTGAAAAGATTCTTAGATAGGTAAAGAAGGTTCAACACGTAAAATAACCGTATATCAACGAGTATTATCGGAAAATACTAGAAAACATTAAGACACGGCAGACAACATTGGAAAGGAAAAAGTAAAGATTAAAACAACTAAACTAAGAAGAGGGAAAAAAAAAAAAAAACTACTCGGACCGATTATCGAACAATTAAAGTAAATATAAGAGTTTCTTAGTCGAAAATCAAAATAATTAGAAATGACAACAAAGGAAGTAAATAAAAAGTTAATAAAGACGAGACTAGAAATACTAAAGAAAGGAAGGTCCTTTGAACCCAAAGAACCAAGAAGAAAAAGGTCAACAAAATCCACGTCCCAATCCAACAGAGGAACCACAAAAAGAAAAAGAATCCTATCCTAACACAACGATTATTCGAAGGGAGAATCTTGATGAAAACAACGTAGGGATTTCAAAACCCAGTGGCACAAACGTACTGTTTACTATTTACGTTTTAGTCTCCTTACTATTGTCCTCGTCATCTTGTGTGAGTTTGTTTTGGTTTGTCAGGTTTCCTTTCTTTCATTCTGTCACTCGGTGACTCGTTTCTTTCCTTTGTTAGTATAGTTGGTTGACTTTTGTTCTGATTGACTTTGTGTTTGACCTTTTGCTGTGGTTTCACCCCACGGTTCACCCGCGGGACGTTTCTCTCGTTTTCCTTCATTGTTTGTACTCCTTCTTCCTCTCTTTTCCTTCGGTTCTTCCCATCCTTTTTACTTTGTCTTCATGTATTTTTCCGAGTATATATATGTCTTTTCTCATTGATGTCGTCCTTTTCTTATTCTTTTGTTTGCCTTTTTTTCTTTTCTTTCTTTTGGGGTGTCTCGACGTTTTTCGGTTGTGTCTTCATATACTTCCTTTGTTTTTCACACTAAATCTTCTTTCTCAGGCGTTTTCGAATTCACCTTTCTATTTCTAGCATATAATTACACACACATATACATTTATACCTTAGATCTTTCTACCATGACTACTTAAATAGATGTTCCGTCGTTACCTCTTTGTCTGTGTCTCTTGTCCGAATGCCTGTGCCCTCTCCCCTCCTCTCCCACTCTGATACCTCTCTCATTGTACCTTTGAATGTAATGACACACATTTCATCTATCGATTACCCCTAAACGACATACTGAGTCCTTTGAGTGTGTCCCCGAGACATTGTTGGATCTCCCCACCCTACTTCCTCCCAAGTTCTCCCTCCCCTGCATACATGTGGATACCGACTAAGTACAACTATAAACCGTCTTTTGTTTTAAGACATTTCGTTAATAGGAAGTTAATTCTTTATTTAAAAATTTTTTTCGAATTCGTCTCAACTATCATTATTATTTTAGTTATTGTTGTCGTTCTCTCCTTTTTTTCTTTTTATAGGTCTTGGATGGTGTCTTGTTCAGTCTTATATTCTTATTCTTCTTCATAAAAAGAACTGAGGGTCGACACTCGTAGGAAAGGGAGGGACTCGCAGTGTCAGACGGAGGCGGAGGAGTGTTACGGGAGGACACGAGCCGACCAAAGACCTGGACGACACCCCTGTCGAGGCTAAGATTAGGCCGGGGCAACGACGCATAAGAACGGAGGTCACACGCGTCCACCGTCTCGACCACACGAGAGAAAGCACCCGTGAGAGTGACAGGAAAGTGTATGGGGTGTCTGTGTGTCGGCCGGGGCGACCAGCACACCTGCACTCGACGTCGAACACGTGGACCACCCTTCACAGAGGTAGCGGAAGGAGTCGGTGTGACGGGGACCCAAAGTCAGAGGTGGGGACGCGCACCCGACAGGCGTCCTGAAACGAGGACTCGGACGGGACCTCCGGGACCCGGACGGGGGTCCCTTACGACCCACACCTCCACTGTGCCGACGGACCTAACGTCCCTGGGACCGTCCCGACGCACACGTCCCTACGACCAGCGGAGTCGACGTCCTCGAGACCAAGACCCGCTCAGAAAAGGATCGGGACCGTCGACCGTAAGCTTCCGGGAGACCGGCCGGGACGAGACACCGAACCACGTAAGTCCGCGAGTCTCCCGCGGGGGGACCGACTTCGGGAAGAGATGAAGAGTGGCGTAGCCCCCGCATTTCCCGGCGGGCGGGACCCACCCAGAAAGAGATGACCGGTCGACGGGCACGTCTCTCCGACGTCACCGCCGAGGCGTGGGACCTACGCTAAGTCGTCGTAGCGGGACGGGGATAGCGGCGGGTCGAAGGGGGGTTTCCGCCTAGCGGAGGGAGAACAGGGGACCCCGGCCGTGTCGCCCGGAGCGGGATCCTGACGAGAGGTCGACAGGGCATAAGGTCCCCTGAACGCAGGAACAGGTGTCCTGCAGCCCGTCACCGTTCCTATGGGCACACCAGGAGTAAGGAAAGTTGGACGGCATCTAGCCGACGACACGGGAGGCTGTCGCAGTTTACGAAGGGGAGACAGGCCTTCGTGGTGGGGTACGCCCCCCGACTGAGGACGAAGGCAGGGAGGCACGGCCACGTCCGGGTCAGGGCGAGCGAGAGGAGAGGAAGGGGCGGAAGGAGGTGGGATGGCCCAAAACACACCCAGCTGTATGAGGAAGGGTCGCCAGCCCCTGGCCTCGGGCGAGAGTCCGCCTCAAGACGCACTAGAAGACGGAGACGCCTACGTGAGGGCCAGGCAGGCACCTCTCTACGCGAGGGACGGGGGGCCGAGGAGGTGGCGGATCAGAGGGTAACGATCAGAAAACAACCTACCAACCGTGTACCTAAAATCGATAACCCAAAAAGCACACACACAACTATTTACATCATTTTACATAACATTAAGTAACATTAATTACTTAAAATTGTTACAAATAACCCGAGACCAACTAAATGTCATAGCAATCACAATCACCTTCTCTCAGACCTCTAGGGAGAAGGACACCCGGAACCAAGGACCATTCCTACGTTTCTTCTTAGACTCCCGAATGGACAACGTTCTCTCGAATACCTTCTATTTCTTTCTTCTCTCTGTTATGGAGTTCTCTCACTACCCGGTCCCACTCCTCCTTTTGTCGGGACCCTCGGTCCCACATCTCAAAAATTCTGTTCCAAAAAACGTGTCAGGATCCCCAGTGACTAACTATCAGAATTAACTGTCAACATCCAATATATTATTCTCCGAGATGACTCGTACTGGAAGGGTATTAAGTCAGACAATATTAATCTACATATATAAGTATCTTATAAATACTTGTAAATTACTCGGGTCTTGTAAAAACCCCAGGTTTTAGTGACGTCTACCACTGACGTCGGTACTTTAATTTTCTGTGAGTGAGGAACCTTCCTTTCAACACTGGTTGGACCTGTCGTACAATTTTTCGTCTCTGTAACGAAACGGTTGTTTCCAGACAGATCAGTTCCGACACCAAAAAGGTCATCAGTACATACCTACACTCTCAACCTGATATTTCTTTCGACTCGAGGTTTCTTAACTACGAAAACTTGACACTACAACTTCTTCTGAGAACTCTCAGGGAACCTGACGTTCCTCTAGGTTGGTCAGGTAGGATTTCCTTTAGTCAGGACTTATAAGTAACCTTCCTGACTACGACTTCGACTTTTAGATTATGAAACCGGTGGACTACTCTTCTTGGCTGAGTAAACTTTTCTGGGACTACGGCCCTTTCTAACTTCCACCCTCCTCTTCCCCTGCTGTCTCCTATTCTACCGACCTACCGTAGTGGCTGAGGTACCTGTACTCAAACTCATTCGGGGTCCTCGACTATTACCTGTCCCTCCGGACCGTACGACGTCAGGTACCCCAGCGTTTCTCAACTTGTGCTGACTCGCTGACTTGACTTGACTTGACTTGACTTGACTTTACTCGGGTCTCCGATGGTTTCAAATAGATTCCTGTACATCGGACTCCACACACGTACACGGTCTCACCCCTTTCAGGGGAGTCAGTCGGTCACTCCCTAAAAAGACCAGGGAACTGGTAAAACCTCATGACTACCCCAACCGTTTATCGAACCACTCTAATCCGTCGATAACTAGTGAGTCGACTACCCCGACGGAGAGTGACGAGTACCGATTGAAGGACGGATTGTAAAGGGGGAGTGCACGTACCTGGGGTCAAGCACCCCCTCTACCCGGAGTAAAGGAGTCTGACGAAAGACGACGGGACCCCATTTCTCCCCGGAACGCACAGGTAATGAACGATTGACAGGTGCTCTCACCGACCTTCAACGACAACTACAGATTCCCCCTCGTCATACTCCTCCGACAGTGTCTCCGATTTCCGACCATAGGAACAACGTAGTCCTCAACCCGAACATAGAATAATTGGACCTTCCTTTGTTTGACCCTATCATGCAACTCTTTCGTTCCTCATTTGTTACCTTAATTCTTTTACGTATGTTCACCCCATTTATACTCGGTTCTTGGTGACGACTTTCCAAAGAAACTAACCTCGGTCCTGTAGTGACACCAATGGGATAAATTCTAACCTAAACAAAGCTTATCTAATGACCACTAAAAAGAGACAGACAGCTACATCTTCGTCGTAAGAAAGAGATTCTTCCTTGTCCTCGGTGGAAACTGGAACCAAAATTCCAGTTCACGGACGACTGAAATCTCACGGTGTGAAAGGTTACCCAAATAAACCCACACTTCAAGAGGGTTCTACCATCTGTAAAACCTGTACCGACACCAATTAAATCACTTATACTTTACTCCACCCGAAGGGTCCACCGACCCACCATTCCTTAGACGGACGGTTCCGTTCTCTGCGTCCAAACTAAAGACCAAGTCCTTCTAGGGGACCTCTCCTCCTTTCTCGTCGGGTGAGGTGATAAGAGCGGACTTTTTGAGGTACCTGTCTCCTCGAACCTCCGATGTCAGGTGTCCCGGTGCTTTTCCGTCTGCACCGGCTCGTGCGAGTGTACGTAGCTAGGGAACGGTAAGGCCTCTACGTTATCCTACCGCCGCTCCCCTGTTCCGGTCCACGGCGACTACAGGCGGCACGAGATCAGACCTCCACCTGAGGAAATACCCCGTGACCCCTGCTAGCAACCGGGTCCACTGCGGACCGTCCTACATTGGGTTCCTTGTAAAAGGAAGACGGGAGCTCCCGTCCACGTACATACGACTCCGGGGTGTCTACGTCTTCTCCGGAACTCCGGTCCCTCTGAACCGAGGTACACTCATCCTCACCTCACGTCGACCCCCTAACTACGACGACGGCACCACTGAGCGTCGACCGGAGACGTCCCTTTGTCTGTCAACCTTAAACGGGCGCACCTACGACCTTCACCCTATCTTAAAACTTTTCACCCAAACAACGGAGGTCTGGTCATTAACACACACTTCACTCCCCACTGGTCTCCATAAATCACTCTGGGTAGGAGACCTCTACTTTCATGATTACCACAGATACCAGTTCTCCCCGATTAAACCGTGGACATAAAATTAGAAAAAAAATTTAAATAAAAAATTGACCTCCTTTTAGTGAAATATTACAAAACAACCAAAGACGGTATGTTGTTACGCCTAGTCAGTATTAGTTTATATATGTATATATAGAGGGGGCGGGGGGACGGGAGCTCAGCACTGTCCCGCGGTCCGGCTCGGGGCCCGGTGTGTCGTGGAAGGGTGATCACCAGACAGAGTGTGCCCTCCCAGACATCCGAAGACAGAGGTTGACAGGGGAGGAAGGAGGTGACACAGGCGTTTGGACGAGAGACGTAGCGGGAGAGGTAAGGAAGGGACGTGCCTCCGAGTGGTCGTGGTAAAAAGACTTAAGGAATATGTACTCGAAGGGACTCTCGAGTCGACCACTTCCTAGGCGGACGTCACGTCCTCTGGGACCAAGCTAAAGACCCAGACCGTCTAGGAGACCTCTTCCCTTTCCGGTGGGTGGGGTCACAAGATCAGACCTCTTAAGGTACCTGACATATCCGATACCCGAGTGTTTCTCAGCCTGTCCTGACTCGTCGAAAGTGAAAGTGAAATATCTAAAATTATATATTATGAACAAAAAGAGAAAGACTGAAGTGAGATTCAAGTAGGTGGAGTAATAGTGACTGAGTTGAGAGAAGGAAAATACGAGTCATTATAAAGCAACATACATACATGGTATAGAAGAAAGAGGTAAGTAGACACCTACCCGAAGAGCCGACGCAGGTACAGGACCGATAACATTTATCACGATGCTACTTACAACCCTATTGTACACAGAAAATCTTGACACAAAAAGAGTCCCACATACGGGTCATCACCCTAACGACCCAATATACCATCTAAAGAAAGAAAGAAAAAAAAAAAAAATTCCTGAGAGGTGTGACAAGAGGTATCACCGAGACATTTAAATGTAAGGGTGGTTGTCACGTCCTCCCAAGGGAAAAGAGGTGTAGGAGAGTTCGTAAATAACAAACATCTAAAAACTACTACCGGTAAGACTGACCAATATTTCACTATGGAATAACTTAAAACTAAACGTAAAGAGAGTATTACTCGTCCCTCCGGATCGTACGACGTCAGTCACCCCGGCGTTCGTCAGACTGAGTCACTGACTTGTTCTCGTCAGTACGTGTTACAACTCGGAGCAAATACTCAACTAACGGGCAGACACACAGAAGAAACCTCTTTACAGATAAATCCAGAAGACGGGTAAAGAATTAACCCGACAAACAAAAAGACTATAACTCGACATAGTCGACGAAGATATAAACCCCCTAATTAGGGAACAGTTAATGAAGTAGACGTTAATAGAAGAGGGTAAAACTCCCGACAGAAAAGTAGAACAAATATCAAAGGAGACGACACGTTTTCGAAAATTCAAATTAATCCAAGGTAAACAAAAACAAAATAAAGGTATTGACATCCTCCACCCCGAAGGGACCACCAAGTCTGTCATTTCTTAGGCGGGCGTTACGGTCTCTGGACCCAAACTGGGGGACCCAACCCTTCTAGGGGAACCTCTTCCCTCACCGTCGGGTGAGGTCATAAGGCCGGACCTTTTAAGGTACCTGTCTCTCGGACCGTCCGGTGTCATGTGCCCCAGTGCTTCTCAGTCTGTGTTGACTCACCGAAAGTGCGACCTCCATCCAGTATCCCTTGGAACGACACTGAAGAGTCTTACAATTCTTACACGACACATACAAAAGGAGATTCTCGAAATATCAAAGACCAGAAATTGTGTAAAACTCAAATAAAACACCACGGACATACAATCTCCGGTTTCTCTACACCATAAACCTTCCCGGTCGACAAAAAATACACGACCAGTCGACAAGGAGCCTATCAAACCGACACAAGGTCACAACAAGTGAATGACTCCTCCTCAGTCCTACTTCCACACCCACGTGACACGCCTCCACAATGACTGTCCCTTGGGGACACCCACGGAGGAAACTTTCGTCTCTCCCATACACTCTCGGAGTCAATCCACAATCCTGTACAGACCCAACACCACAACTATCTAACTATCCTTACTCTAAATCCACAAGAGTATCCTGAACTTCTTTCTATATCAGATATACTAGACTGGATTTCGAACACCAAGACCCTAGCCCAACTCGTAGACGTATTCGACTCTGTAACCCGGTTCAAAGATAACCGTTTCCATTGTAATGGACTTCCGATCTCGGCCTCTACGTGTCGGTAGTCCTCCTATCCGGTACCCGTCATCGACCTCAACAATTGATCAGGAGACGTAGATTCTCTACAACTCTCCCACATCCAACCTACTACCCGGTCTCCTCCCCATTCTACTCACACGCTCACTCAGACCCACTGTACCTCAGCTCTGACTACGGACCACATCCGGAGCCTTTCTTCCTATTGGGTCCAACCGTGGTATCGTACGTCATCCCAGTAGGGACCCTCCTGTGTCCAAGTCCTCTTCTTTCCTGTTACCCTTTCGTCCTGATAGTACACCCCCTGGACCAGGGCGTAAAGTTCGCAACAGTGGCTCTACCGACCTACCGTAGGGGCGGAGTTCCCGGTACTTAGACTCGTTGGAGGCCCTCTATCACCTTCTGTCTCCTAGGGTCGTGCGACGGCAGGTACCCCGGAGTCTCAGTCCGTGCTGAATCGTAGACTTGTTGTTGTCGTTGTTGTGACAAAGAATTGAAACTAGTAAAACTTTTCCTTTGCTCCCAGAAGTCCACGGAGTGTACACACCCTATAACCCCCCGGACTCAGAAGTCCCCCGTCAAAGGTTCCGAAGTGGGACCTTACCACTTAGGTCAACCTCTAAGGACCTTGGAACTACCGACATCCACTCCTTTCCTCCAGACTTTCTCCGGGGAAGGTTTATCCCAGGTCAACCCTGAACCCCTGGGTAGTCAGGTCCAAGATGTTTCCTGAAAAGGGGTCCGACTATATCATATCCACTGACTCCCGATCCTCCTACTCCAAAACGGTCCCAGGTCGGGGCCACCTAGGTCCCTTAAGCTTCCCCTCTGCCTCAGCCGCTCCTTTTTGAATAAATAAATCTTTACATTTCTCTCTAATCCTTTCTTATTACATCATCCTTTTAATCACCTCTTTTCTCCGACTTATTGAACCAAATGCACCTTTTGGTCATTTCAAGGTTCTGTTCCTTGAACATGGCAGATGCAATCCGGCGGTCGCGGGCGAACTTATCGCCTCCCACGGGGCGGAACCCGAGGGAGAGCGTACCCAGAATCTTCGGTCCCGTTCATTCATCTGAGCCACTCGGAGGTGAAAGGTTCCCTAGTCGGACTTTTCCTCTCTCTCCCTCGCCCTCTTTCTCTCTCTCTCTCAGCTGTACCCCCCTCGGTCTAAAGGTTCTTTGGTCAAGTTCTTCGACCAGACTCTTTGACCAGGTAGGAAGTAACAGACCCTTTCGAAAAATATGAAAACCAACATGTATCTCTAGTTACCTATTATGTTTCAATACGTCGCAGTCGTCGGGACTGAGAATAGTTCTGGTCCGAAAGAGAGACATATGGACCGACATATGTGTTCAGAATCCACTAAATGTAGTAGAAGACCGGTCCTCCGGATAATTGTAAAATGCCGAGAAAAGACTATTCCCAGACAGTTGGTCTTTTGAATAAACGGGAATTTTCACAACAAGAAAGGTTTCAGACCACGGTGAGAGTCTTTCGTGATTAATTCCAATGTAAGAATGTATCGTTCCTGTGTTGCTAAATATTGTTTCTTTCTCCTCATGTCACTAAATATTGTTTCTCTTTCAAATGATTGAGTTTTCAGATCACAACGATCGTAGTTTTGATGATATAAGGAAAAAAATATAGGGTTAATGTAACTAATTATAAGAGGTCCATGGATTTTCTACTTCTGACATCTCCAGACCGTCGTAGTAACTGAGTTGTCACTTTGGGTAGTGGTTATATTAAAAATCGAAAAGTCTTTTCCGAGATAGAAATTCTACGAAATTCGAAGCACGGAGAGCGTAAACCCCCGGCATTTGTTAAGTGTACACATTAACATTTTAGACCTGTCTGGCCAGTCCATTCAATCTTTCGATAGTCTCCCCAAATTCGGCTTTGTAAGAAAAATATACGTCCTCTGACAATCGACCTCGAGAGTCAATTAAGAAAAATCTCCTTCCACCACCTCCTGTCGGGGGACAGCTACAGTCTCCTCAACCATTCTCGTATTACGTCATTCCGTCCGTCTGAGACCAAAACCCCCATCTACGAGCTCTTTTAAGTCACTCCGAGGGAATTCTGGACTGAGCGGAAACGGACAGCCTGGGGAATTGGAGTACTGGAAACGGTGCCCGCCCTGAGGAGCACGACCGAGGGCCGCTCCAAAATCCGGTTTAAGGGATGTCCAGACAACCTTATAACTCAAACAAAGGTACTCTAACATAGGGATCGTAAAGGGAAGGTCTTCCTCCAGCCACAATCCTTTCCTGTCGACATATTCGGAAGTACACCTGAGTCAGGCCCCCCTAGGAAACCTCAATAAGACGACACCTCCTGCCGTTACCCAGTCTCCCAATGAGTTAAATCTCTTCGAAGGACTCAATTAAAATACTCTACAAAAATTCCTTAACTAACCGAGAAAGATGGAAAAGACTCCAAACCCGGAGGTCCTCGTTACGTCTCGTTCGGTCGGAATACAGCTCCCGAAACCGTTACCCAACCCAATAGCACCTTCATTACTCCTGGGTCATAGTGAAACTACCCTCGTCCCTGCCGGTTCGGTCCACCACTGAAGAATCTCAAATAACAATTGAAGGTCCCGTAAAAAGACAGGATCGACCCATCCGGAGATCGGTAGGACACGTGCACAGATGCTTCTGTCATTTATAAACATCAGGACCCTTTCTCCGTAACCCCACTGGTAGAAGGTCAGAAGGGGTCCCATTCAGGATACAGTGACCTGCCCAACCTGGTTCCTCCCTGTAAATGAAGGGACCCCCAATTACATCCTTCCGTCTGTTCTCGACCTATGGACGACCTAATACATTCAGGAAACAGAAAATCCCGAGACCTATGACTCCGTCTCTCCCGTGGAGAAGGGTCTACACACTTAAGTACCGTCCAGAATCACTTAAAGGTGACCCCCGAGACCCCTGTTCTTCCCAGGGAGTCTCGACCTGGTAGGTCCACTCGGGTCTCCCTTTGGGAAGGTTCGACGGTACGTCAAAGAAGGAGGTATCTTTATCCATCTCCTTCACTGCACCCAGTCCCCACTTTCGGGGACAGAACCCCGAAGAAATCTCCGGCGGATGAATCGAACCAGGTGGTTGACTGAAGGGAGACATTACAGTCCACTCGGAGTGGCTACCGGAAACGTTACTCGTTCCCGATGGAGACATGCATCCACCTACCGGGTCTCATCCACCGGTTGGACTCCCGGTATAAATTACCCCAACCAAAGACCTCCGACCTATAGGAGAAAGAAAGGTCTACGGACGTACCCGTACATCCCAGTTCTTCGTCTAAATCTTGGTCACATTTGACACTCGGAAGAAGGAAATCGGTTAGGGTTGCGAGCCACGTCACTCAAGGGATTCAGTGAACCTACTGGGGTTCCGACTCGAGTCCGTAGTCACTAGAGCACCCCTTGTGCTACCACATAGGTCGGAACACAAAAGGGAGACGACACATTGACGAAGGTAAACGTTTGACTGGGAGCAGTCGCAACCGGTCTCAAACGAAGGTCTCAAGACCCCGGTCGTCAATTCCTTTAACAGTTCTGGAGCCTTGTTTACCGATCCTGAAAAGAGGAGACCATACCCGTTATCTAAACGACCTAAATCTCAGAACGTTTGTGGGTTCCTAAACTATAGACTCCTAGGATAACAGATTTTCGGTCCGGCTCCGGACCAACGATTCATTTAGACCAGGTACTACCCGTCAATCTTGGTCTCACCTACGAGAGTCCCACTTGAATTCGGGGAGGAGTCAACCTCCTTATCACAAGGGACCCGGGATTCAGTCCCGGTCGGGAATCGTCACCCTAACTCGACAAACCTTTCTATCCGATGACCGACACCTTAAAGAGGATCGAAAACCCACTCCCGAGAATGGAGTTGTCGGAGAAAAAACACCCATATTTAAACCTTACCGACCCAGATTTCGACCCTCGAGACGTTTCCTCTAAAAAATTTTATTTACAAAGATACTACGAATGAGGAACCTTCCTTTCAATACTGGTTGGGTCTACCGTATAATTTTTCGTCTCTATAATGAAACGACTGATTCCAGGTAGATCAGTTCCGATACCAAAAAGGTCACCAGTACATACCTACACTCTCAACCTGACACTTCTTTCGACTCACGGTTTCTTAACTACGAAAACTTGACACCACAACCTCTTCTGAGAACTCCCAGGGAACCTGACGTCCCTCTAGGTTGGTCAGGTAAGACTTCCTCTAGTCGGGACCCTAAAGAAACCTTCCTGACTACGATTTCGACTTTGAGGTCATGAAACCGGTGGAGTGCGCTTCTCAACTGAGTAACCTTTTCTGAGACTACGACCCTCCCTAACCCCCGTCCTCCTCTTCCCCTGTTGGATCCTACTCTACCGACCTACCGTAGTGCCTGAACTACCTGCACTCAGACTCACTTGAAGCCCTCAACCACTACCTGTCCCTCCGGACCGCACGACGCTAAGTACCCCAGCGGTTCTCAGTCTGTGCTGACTCGTTGACTTGACTGATTCCTGGAAGACATCGGGGGTGAGTTCCCCATAAACTAGTGGAACATCCCGAAGCATATCTTCGACACTTTACTCTGAGATCAACCCACAGATTTAGGATGTCATGACCGAATCCGGGTTCTCACGCACATCGACCCACCACCCTCAAACACCCAACCTATGTCAGAAAGACACCAGACGACTTTCCGATGAGGACGGTCCCTGGAATAAAAAGGATCAATCCTTTGAACAACAATATGAACCACTCGGAATATAAACCTGTGGGACATTGGGGTAGGCCGGTCCTTTAAACTGCTTGACTCACCGTACAACTTATATAACCACAACTCATCCCCTCGTTTAGTCCTCGAGTAGACGTATGACATACTTGTAAGGGAGAAGTTCACAATTTAGAATATTTAGAACCCCATCGGGGATAGGTTTTTCCACCCCCATAGGGATTTAGGGCTCACATCTTCTCAAGTACAGAGAACAATTTCCCGGACATCACCTCTAAGGGTAAGTTTGCACTTGTTCTTAACGCTAAGACCTCGGTCACCCCACGTCTTCTTTTTCGCAGAAAATTTAGATCCTGACTCTTGGTCGACGATAGACACCCATGAAAAGTGTTTTCATACGTTCCTAACCCCTGGTAGCCCACATCCCCTTAATAACGGAGCAATTACTAAATATTCAGGACCAACTCTGTCATTCACAACAGCAAAAAGAACTGAATCCAAGAACTTAATCGAATCATTAAACACAGGATGGACCCAGGAGCAAACACGGTCCCCGACTGACTCAATGTTTCCAACGAAGTCGAATAGTGAGCGAGGAGCATTCGTGGGCCTAGGTCCTACCACATAGATTGTTACGAAGGGAGTCGGACAATTCCTTTCGAGAACCTCAAAGGGTCGGAGGACCGGCTAACGACACTGAAACCTCAGCGGACAACGAAATACAGCCCGGCGGAATTCCGGTCAAAACTATGTCTACTACTTTACTCAAGAAAGGGTAGCTACAAGAAAGACTGACCTCAGGGTGGATCCCAACCATGACCCCTTACGGCAAAGGGACCGCCCCAATAAATCGTAGCCTTTCCACCTCGGGTAGTTGTTAAGACAGAAAACTGACAGAAAATGGAGACAGACACAGTCATAGTCTCTCCCAGACCAAAACTCAAAACCACTAGAGAGAGATCCAGTAGAGTATTCGGTATCTTTTTATAACCTTAGGGAACTATATAAATCACTCTAATAGACTTTTCGATGGAAACTAGACAAAATCAAGATGATTACTCTTCCCGAATACCTGACACCGGGTTTAGGCGGAGGATCGCGAAGGTGGTTCCCTGTCTGAACGTGGTCACACCCATCACCTCCAGGGTACATTCCACCACCCCGTCTCGATCTACCACTACACCGACCACTTTAGCTCCCTAAGAGGAATCCATCGTCCCACCGTCGCCACCCTGCAAATATCCAACACTCTTTCAGGGTCGACAGGGTGTCCTCCTTCTCTTCAACATGTACTCTATGGTCCGGTAAACGGGGCGCCAAACGTTTTGTTCAGATTGACCTCTGACCACAATATCAATTGCCAGGGTAAATCCCCGGTCCTAAGGGGCAGGTTTTCCGCGACAACCCCGGTCTAACAGGTTTTCTTTCACTTAGAGGAAGCCACCAAACCACCCCAACTTAGAACTGGTCAAAACCTCCTACGTAGAGTTCCCACAGGGAAGCACCTGTCTGCCAACCAAAGGGTAGACCTCTTCGTCAGTTTCTCGGACCACAGGGGCCCCGTATTGACCGTAGACCGGACACCCGCTCCTGATGGACCCTGAGACCCTCCTGCAGAGGACGAACCTGGGTTGATTCTTACAGACCCTGTGGACCACCGGTCGGGTCCAGACCCGACAGGGAGTAGGACCATCCTTTCACCCCCGAACAGAGTCCGAGACTGCGACCAGGGTTCTCCACCCGAGTCCGCACCTGTCACCAGTCCACCCGACCCCACACCCTTGTTCTCAGACGAGACTGACCGTCTCTTAACTCTCTCCTCTCCTGACTCTTTGCTCGTCAGGAAACGCGGACGTGGGACTCCCTCTTCCAGAGAAAGAATGTGTCTAGACTCAGTGTCGTGGTCTTGCAATCGTCATATCTCACACCTCTGGGGAGGACACCTGGAGCCAAGGACCATTCCTCCGTTTCTTCTTGGACTCCCGAATGGGTGACGGTCTCTCAAATAGCTTCTGTTCCTTTTTCGTTTGTCTCTCTTCTGGAGTTCTCTCTCCACCCGGTCTGGTTCCTTCCGTTACCAGGGCCTTCCGACCCCACATCTTAAAAATTCCGTTTCAAAAAACGTATTAGGTCCTCCAGAAACTAACTGTCAGAAGTAACTGTCGACATCCAATATATTCTTCTCCGAGATGACACGTACAGGAAGAGTATTAAGTCGCACAATATTAATATATAGACGTAAGTATCTTATAAATACTTGTAAATTACTCGGTCACCGGTGGCTTCCAATAGATTCCTGTACCATCTATCCACCCGAGTACACGGTCTCACCCCTTTCAGGACGGTAAGTCGGTCTCCCCTAAAAGGTCAGGGGACTGGTAAGACCGTCTCTTCCGTTACCGTTGGGTTAGGTCATGAGAACGGACCTTTTAGGGTACCAGTCTCCTCGGACCACCCGACGTCAGGTACCCCGGCGATTCTCAGCCTATGCTGACTCACTGAAGTGAAAGTGAAAAGTGAAAGTACGTAACCTCTTCCTTTACCGTTGGGTGAGGTCACAAGAACGGACCTCTTAGGGTCCCTACCCCCTCGGACCACCCGACGGCAGATACCCCAACGTGTCTCAACCTGTGTTGACTTCGTTGAATCGTCGTCGACTGGTAAGACCTTATGACCCCCGGACAAACCCCACCCTAACCGTTTGTCGAACCACCCGAATCCACCGACAATCTGCAAGTCGACTACCCTGGCGGAGAAGAACGAATACCGATTGAAGGACGGATTGTACTTAAAGTCGACAAGGCGTTTCACTAAGTCAATGTGTATATGCATAGAAGTAAGAAAAAGTCTAACAAAAAAGTATATCCAATAGTGTCCCATGACACATCTGAAAAGCTACTACCGGTAAGACTGACGACACTCAATTATGGAGTAACATCAAAAACAACAACAAAAAACTCCCGTACCTTTCAAAAGAACAATTACATTAACTCCAGGGACCCTCTCCTTCCCTCCACAAAGGTCGTCCAGACTTTACCGCACTCTCGCGCGTGAGTGTGGTCATGTGACCGGAGTCAGAGACACTACCAGTCTCCCACCTTGGTCTCACTCCTGAGTACGTCTGTCTCCGCCACACCAGACTTAGAGATCGGTTCCAGTTTCCTTCCTCGTGGGTCCAACAGAATAGTCGAACAGAGCTACACCCGTGTTCCCCTTCACCTACCCCATTCCGAATTTTCGACACTTGACAGGTTGTAGTTTTATCTCCCTTCGTCTGACCGGCAGCGTTCTGTCTCTTCGGCGGGGCTCCAACGCCCGTCCAGACGTGCCCTCCGCCCTCCGCCACAGGGAGGCAGAAAGAGGCGAAGGTAGGACGAGTGGCGGGTAGTAGTGGTAAATTAAGTGCCGCCGAGGACCTGGAGATGGAAAAATCAGGCATAGTGTCCGTCGATCTTCCCCTTGACTCTTCTTCGTATTTTTCACCGAAAGGAGTCGGTAGACGGGGAGTAAAATTTTCGAAGAACCTTTAAGGAGGTTTATTGGAAAACTAAGATGGAGGAACTAATATACGGGCACTTAATAATCGCTCTCAAACATCAGCGTTCCCCCTCACCCTTACATCTGAATCGATGGGGCACAGCGAGAATTAATGTGTAAGCATTCTCAAACTACTCCTCTCCTGCAGAGTAAAAAAATTTGCAAAACGAAACACGACCCCATGTCAGCCAAGTGTTACGACACTGTCAGAGTCCACCTGTCACTTCCCGGAGTCGGTGTGTACACGTACATAGGTAAGAGGCGGTTGAGGGGCGGGGAGGTCCGACGGCGGATTGTGGCTCGCCTCGAGAGACACGAGATCTCCCCCAGGAACAACCAACGGGCAAAATTTACGTCGTCGCACATGGACAGATAGGGTTTGAGGGGCGGACAGGGAAGGGAGGTAGTCGACATTCAAGCAAAAGTTTCAGACACTCAGAGAAAGACCAAACATTCAAGTAGACATAGTAAAGAAACACCTGAGGTGTACATTCCCTACGGTTTTCTATAAAGAGGAAGAGACTCATACCGTTAGAGATCCCGGTAGGTGTGACGACGTTTACGTCAATAGAGTGAGAAAAATTCCCGACTCATTGTAAGGTAATATATACGAATTATATATATGTCGTGTGGAAGAAATAGGTGGGGAGATATCTACCTACAAATCGGACGGAGGTACAGAACCGATAACACTTCTCACGACGTCACTTGTGACCCTACGAACATGGGCAAACCTAGTACAAAAAGAGGTCTATATGGGTCCTCACCCTAACGTCACAGTATACCATCGAGATAAAGACCAAAAGATTCCTTGGATATATGATATATACACACACACATATATATATATATATATACCACACAATATATACATATACACACATATATATACATATTTATACCACACACACACACAAAGACACACACGTATCCAAAAATTCCTTGGATATGTATCTGACCTTTCCGTAACGACTCTGGACACAGTCTCTCGCGGGACGGGTCCAAAGGGAGACCACCTTTCGAAATATCACAGGCCGGAGTGTAAATCCAGAAATTAGGTGAAACTCGAATAAAAACACATGCCACAATTGTCTACTAGATTAAAGTAAAAAGGTGTACATCGACAAGTCAAAAGGGTCGTGGTAAACAACTTCTCTGCTAGGAAGGTTCTGGCACACGCGACCCGGGGAAACCGCATTCTAATCATTCGCGCACGCAAACGAGGACCCGAGACGGGACGAGGCAACCAAACACGAGGAAAGAGACGCCCCCGGCGTGACAAGGCGACTGACACGACTGTAGTCTGACGGAGTGACGGCGAAGGTAAAAGCAAAGAGACGCGCTGCGACTCGTAGAAAGGTACACGACAAACCGGCAGACAATAAGACAAAACCTATTTACAGATAGATCTAAAAGACGGGTAAATTTTTTTAATAACCGCATGTCAACCAAACGTCCCAACTCAGAGACGGGTCAAAAACTAACCCAACAACGAACTGTCGACGTACTCGACAAACACATCAAACCTCTAATTCAGGAACAGCCAAAGAAGATAATTACTTAGATCTATAAACGGAAGGAAAGAAAGAGACGAGAAGTATTGACCTGAAAATTTTAGATATTAAAGGGAGAGAATGAATACAAATTGGAACATCCCCCGAGACCAGAAGGGATCAATCATAAACTCCTCATATGAAAATATATGTGGTTACTAATAAAAGACCTTGCAGATGAAACCCCATTTGGCACTCCCATAGACTACGTCCTGACTAAAGTTTGGTTCGCTTTCCTGCCCGTCCTCCCCCCTTCGTCCTTCAGACCCTCTCTTCACTTCGCCTCCCTCCCACCTACGAAAACACTTAAACGACCAGAGCGTAGAGACTCGAAGGTATGCGTACTCCCGTCACATCCTCTCTCTGACCCTAAACTATATTTCTCTTTAAGTCCTCACTTGGACCGACTCGTCTGCCGACGGATAGGGGACTAAGCTAGCTCCAATCTCCGTCATTAAGTCTGTGTCGTCCACTCTGCGAGACCAGAGACTAGCCACAAGGGACCTTCTGAGCGCCCGCCAAGACCCTACCTCTTTTGGACCTAAGACCCTACACCGACGACGTGGTCCGCGAGGTCACTCCCCGCGCACCCGTTTGGGAGGCGGAAGAGGGCGAGAGCGGGAAAGGGTTCCGTGTGAGTGGGAGCGCCACAAGGAAGCTCAGGGCGAGACGGCAAAGTGACAGCATGAAAGGGGACTGTAAACCGTCCCCTGCTCTACCCCTGACGTCCGTCCCCCTTCCGAAAGCCCCCGACGGACCTTTCAATCGAACCCTAATTTCTGGGTTGTCCGAAGTTAATGAGTAACTCCAGATGGGAGTTAATGAGTAACTCCAGATGTCCCTTCACACACCCCGGACCTACACAAAAGTCCTCCCCTTTCTGGGAGACGTGTGGCTTGTTCTGGGTCGGGCTCACCTTCCACCCTGTTCCGGTGCCCTCTTATCGGGGATTCCAACAGTTATAGAGTCGAGGGCCACTGTAAATAAAAAGATAATTAAGGTCCGTAAACATAACGACACTATCTAGTTAATCGGAGAGTGTTGCAAGATCAGGTAACTGGAATAGTGAATTGATAGGATACCGCGGAGACAGTGACATCCCTCTGACGTTTTCTTTGTAAATATTAAAACTTAATGGATGTAGGTCCCGACCCCTCTGTAATTTTCCGAGTCAAACCTATTAGTCGCGCAACCTACCGATTTGGAAGTCCCTCAGAAGGAAGGAGGGTAGTGAAGACTTGGGACTGTCGGTGAGACACTTTCGTTCTCCCGTCTGAACCGAAAACGTGTCACTGGGCGTTTCTGAACCCCCTAGTGTCCGAGAGTTCCGGTCTTCTCCGTAGGGACATCTCTGAGTAAGATAGTCGGTCCTAGGCCCCGACGTCCGGCGTCTCCACGGGAGACCCCTCGAATCGCTCTCCTGACTCGGTCTTCCGGTAGACCTCCGGAGTTCCAGTTGTCCTCCCATCTCTTACTCGAACCCTTACCCTCCT
Source organism: Capra ibex (assembly GCA_006410555.1). Lineage (NCBI taxonomy): Eukaryota > Metazoa > Chordata > Mammalia > Artiodactyla > Bovidae > Capra > Capra ibex. Next base: position 1,409,013 of record SJYO01006231.1, read on the forward strand.
TTGACCACGTGAGACCCCGTGGTCTCAGAGGATCTTCGTTCCAAAAGGGTCCTCGTCACGGGACGTCGTCGCGGAGGACAGGAAGTTCTGAGTCAGACCCTCTTTCCGAGGTTGACCCAATTATTTCTTTCTAATACCTAGTCGGGACCCCGAAGGCATCACCCCGTAGGTCTATGACTTCTCCTTAGTCCTACGGAAGTCTCTTCGTTTTTTTTTTTTGGTTTGTTGAAATTATAATCCATTATTGAATCAGGAGGAATAAAATATTCCCTCTCCTGACACCGGATACATCACTACACCGAACAAGTTGAAGTGTCTGATCACTCGTAGGTCGGTCCCTACTCTCGTCTCCGAAAGGTCGGGGCGAGCCACAGACGAAACTGAGATCTGCGGAAACGTCCTCGTCGTCGGCGGACCAACGCCACATAAGCTCAACCCGGACTCACACAACCAGTCAGGCTAACATCTTCTAAACCCCTTAATTTTTTGTGTGAAATAGCTCTGAGTCGAAGAGTACCTTCCTTGGTAGTGGTTATGAAAATTAATTGTCTTTACTTAATAAGGTGGCTACAAAAAAGTGTGTAATGGTGGTAGACTTCTTTAGCAATAGGTCTCCCCCTCCATGCCACTTCCCATCCCGCAATTTTTCACGTCCCTTAAAGTCTCTACGACAGGTAGACTTGACCCCTCACCCCGAGGGCAGGATGTCGACTGTAGGGGACCACTACCTACGTGGACCAGGACGAGTTGACTTCAGATTGTCGTGCCCCGACAGCCTACAACGCACTCTACAGTTCGGACGGTCTCTACTCTCACGGTAGCGTCTGTCTACCAGTCCTCGACGCCACTTCCCTAAGTGGTCCCCGGTGTTTGTGCGGTTCACGACGCCCACGTCCTCCGAGTCTCACCCGGCACACCCGAGACAGCCGGGTTCTTCGACCTCGCCGACGTGGGGGGGGCGCGGGGGGNGGGGGGGGGGGGGGGCCACCCTTTGGACCCGAAGACTCTCCCGACACGAACGGGAAGCATTACGTTCCGACTCCTCCCCTGTCCCGGACCACATCGCGTCCCCTCGGGTACATTTATGGTGTCGGACGCAGAATCTTTCTATAACTGAACGGCTGACTTCCCCTTCGTCTTCGGGTCGTAGAACCGAGGCACTGGGCGGGTCGGGACTTGCGTTCGGCAGTTCCCACGTACGCCCATTGACGGTGCGTCGTCGCCGAACGGCTCAGAGAAAGGTTTGTAGGGAGAGTCGGTGGAAAGAGGGGACTTAGGAGAACAATACAGATTTGTTTAGGACGATACTTCGTCGTCGACGTCTTTGGGACCGTTTGTCAGGTGTGTCTCTTTACCCTGAACTTGAAGTCAAAGCTAAAGATTTGTCTCCTTCGTCACTAGTCTGACCTTCGTTGTGTACGGGTAACAGTAGTCTTACGTATTCGAAGTAATGTCTCTTTGACTTTCGATTATTAAAGAATTTGCGATAAGTAGGGATCCTCCGGTCAATGGTACCTTTAGAGAGGAGGGAAAAGAAGACGAATCTCTTATAAATATACCTTATCCTTCTCTTTGTATTTGTGCTACCTTTCTAATTTGTTCTGCTCCGTGTCAAACGATGTTTACAAAATGTAAATAATATTCTTATGTCAAATGTTTTTTCAGGGTGGTTAGATACTTGCCATTAACCAGATAACCTTTCCTTTTTCCCCGATAAGTTTTTACTAGATGCGTATGTTTTTACTACTTTAATACAAAATTTTTTCATCTTTTGTTAAATTTTTGTGGGATGTTACAATCGGTTTCACATAAAGAAAACTTACATTTTGTTTATTTATTCACAATTTATGTCTAGGCGTAATTTTTGCCATTTTCTGTTCTGTCGATGGGTGGGTCTATAGGTAGAGTAAGTAAAAGTCTGAACAAAATGTTTCGGTCTGTTTGAGTGGTTTCCGGAACGAACACACAGAATGTGAACTCGAAAATTACTCTCCGTGGGATAAAGGTCACAAAGAAATTAGACGAAGTGTTTATATAATAAAATTTGATTGTTGTCTTCGGATGTCCGCGAAATTGGACTGTTGTAACCATGACTTTCCTTCGGTACTGGGTCTCACGGGACGACCTTTGCTCCGAAGGGTCGCCTCCGGGCGTGGTACCCCCGACTCCCGTCCGGGCAAGGGGGCGTGGGGGTTGGGAACAGAAAATTGTTTCCCCTCTCCCTCGTTGGGTCTTTCCGTGCAAAGACGACGTGAGTGACGCCGGGCGTGGTCCCCGGTAGGTGGAACCCGGTCTCACGGTGCCAGGTTGCCGGGTCTTTTGTAGACATGCAAAACAGAAGCGAAGGGGACACGAACGCGGGGGGCTTCAGTCCCGACAAGGACCTTGACACTGTTGAACTGGACTAAGAGGACATAAATATACCGAAAAGGATTGGGATACACCAACATACCGATACTGAAATCTCTCCAGGCTAACAAGTCCCGTGAGTGGTCTGGTTTGGTTCTCTTTTGTGGTTCTTTGGTATGACATTTCAGTCGTCTTGAGTGTGGTGGTGGTTCGGGACGACCTGAGTACAATGAATTCGTCCGACAGACGAAATTATATAAATCGTACTCCATTCGTACTTTACATATGTGGAGACTGGTCGGTTCGACAGAGTCATCCTTTAGAGTCACGGCTTCCTTTTACCGGCGACCAGGAACCACTCTCAGACCAAGACAGCGTCCGTCCGTACCCCATTGGCTGTGAAGCATACCATTTTACCAGTAGTTCGTTCTCCCTCGAAGTACAAAAGACCGGTGACACCCGTACTTGGACTTTATTGGTTTTGGGGACAGATGGTCAAGGGGAAATAGAAACTAAAACTAAACTACGAGTCTTGGATATCGACCCTAACCTAAATCTTAGTGTCCCCTAATATTTTGTATGAACAATACCCCTTAGTCCACTCGGAAGACCTTGGTTAGAGAAACTGTCCTTTCAGTTTTTATCACTTAAGGTAATTTTGTACATATAAAAGACACGTAAAGTTCACACTTTCCGGATCCTAGTCTTCTCTTTAGTACCGTTCATTCAAGTAAAGACAACCTTAACCAGAAGGTGTTTCGTTAATCAGACCGTCCCTTACCCGGCGGTACCGTAGAACAACAGATTTATATTCTGGACGATGTGAAACCCAATCCCCTTTTGTAAGTGTCAGTATAATTCACACCGAGACCCGTGGTACGGGAGACGTAAACGAATGTTGTCAACCAGTAAAGAATTGTCGTCCGTTCCTTCAAATGAAGTCGTTCAGTTTGATAAACGTTTTCCTTTTAAAGATCCATTATTATAAAACGGGGGGTGGGGGGTGGGGTGACAGAAGGTACAAACTTTTTTGTTTTTGTACCTAATTGTTCGAACGTTTTGACGGTCCTACCAGGAGAACGGACCCTAGAGTCATTATTGAAAGTTCTAACGGAGAATCGGGAATGCAAAGACTTAGGTCCCGTGAATCTTTAAATTCAAGGATAGTCCCCAACCTCCCTCCCGTAAATCAAAAAACGAAGTATTTATAGAAAGTCCATTGGGTTTTCTACTGGGGGTGGTTCCGACATGTTAAACTGTACTTCTTTTATTTATTCAAACCTTTGTTGAAGCAAAAAGTAGGAGTCTAAAAACGTCAAAATTACACCCTTAACCCTAAATAAAAAAATTACCGATAGAATATGAGTAGGACACATGTGACGATAAAGGGTGATTGTAGACAGGATAAGAAAGTTTTATTCTGTGATCGACGACTATTCTACTTGACGGACCCACCAAGGTCAAAAGAGTCCCCACAAAATTGACTCATGTCTCTCTACTTTTATCACAAAGACAGTAGTGAAATTAACAACTTTAGACCAAAGAATCACACAGTAAAATCTTAGACGAAACCTATCTAAGACCTTCCACGAATGAGATTCTACAGTGTCTGTTCTGTCACTACAAACCGAAACCTCCTTCTCATGACGAGACCCTCTTGGAACTTCCGTCTCGAACCAAAGTTGTGTTACCGCGAAACCCCAGACTTAGAGATCCACCTACGGAATAAAATTTAACCTCAGAAGTATTAACGATGGGAGTAAAGACTTCGCTACTTTGTTGAGAAACTGTGACATGTTGACTTTATGAAAGTCTGTAAAGGACTGTTCTCCTCTCACTTCCTTTGTTATTTTGAATAACCGTCTCTTCTCACCTCACCCTTCTGACTTTTAGAGGTCTCCGACTTTTATCGGTAATCACAAAACTGTAAAGAGACCTTCTCAATCCAGTGGATTGCTCGAAGGAGCCGGTTCAGTCGTCCGACGAAGGGGCCCGCACAGAACCAGGAAGGCAGGACCCTGTCAGAGGGTTCTCGACTGACCAGTGCGTGTACGGTGGGTCAGCAGGGCACAGGAGGTCTCTGGTACTGTGCCGGAGAGCCACAAGGCTCGACGTAGACGGACCCCGGAGAGTGTCCTGCACACGGCAACCGGACCACCCACCTACGGACCCTCGAGGGACCCTCCGTGGGACTCGTGGGTTCTTCGAGAAGGCAGATCCGACTACTTCTGTGACAGACTATTTTCGACTACTCTTTTCCGAGAAGACAAAACAATTTTTCTAATTCTTTGACTCACACTCTCTTTTTTTAGTCATGGTTGGTCTTTCTTTTTTTTTCCCTTTGTCTGCTTGATCGTGGGTCGTCCCAAGGAACTTGCACTGGACCGTCTATAACTCTTTTTCGAGGGTTTACCTATTCCGACGATGGAATAATGTTTGACGACGATGACCCCAGTAATGGTAATGACTCTTGTAAAGTAAGGAGGCATCTTGTGAGTATAGAAGACAGAAGTCACCATTGCAAACCCTTCCATTACAGACTTAAGTTCTACACTTAGAAAAATCACTGAGAATTTACAAGAAGAGACCTTCGAGGATGTTCGGACGACCGTTCCTCCCTTCGCCTTTAGACAAGTGTAGCGTTCGACCTCTGGGAGTCCTCCCTGGAAAAGGACGTATTTTATGTTGCACCCACGAGAGTGACGTCAGAAGGAGGTCACGACTGGGGAGCCTGTGTGCACGTGGTGGAAGTCGAGGAGTGACGAATTCTCCACCCGACTTGGACAGCACAGACGGGAGAAGGTCTTCTTGGTACGTTGTCACCGAAGGAGAACTCATGGCCCTTGCGTCTCTTTTAGTCTAGTTGCGGACTGAACCACAGGAAATTCTTTACAACGTCCCTGAGTTCTGGATGTACTCACATCATTGTATGTCGCCCTTCGTCGAGTTTTGAGGGGAACTCCCGACGGGAGGGAGCGACTCGACGGACGTAAACGACCGCCTACTCGGGGGCTCAGTGGCACGACCAAGAGACACGAACGAGAAAGACGGGAAGCCAGAAGGAAGGGTCACAGAGACGGGACGGAAGGCACAGACTGGAACCGACCGGTCCGACACGTCTCTACCCGAAGTCCTGCCACGGGTCTAACGAAAGGGAGGGTACGGTGGTCACATTTCTGTTCCTCGTGACGATAAGTTGCCAGCAAAAGGAGGGTGGGACGACCTGACGTACGAAAGGGTCTCGTCTCGAGTAGGGTCCTTCCACAGGGACCCCACCGAGAGCCTCGGGCACTCAATTGTAGAGGGCGTTCCACTTCGTCGTAACTAGAGTCGTACGAGAGGGAAGATACACTGGTCGGGGTGACGTTGGTGTAAAGATCATTCCACACTCATTAGTCGCTAACTGAAATGTTTTGTTCTAGTGATTGAGTGTATATCTCCCTGAAACTCATCAGAAACAACTCAGACTTGTGTGCACCGGTTTGGACGTTCGACAGGTCTGACACTCGCACACAGTCGGTCGTTCCGTAATCGAGTCTCACTCCCTGCCCTGTGTCGAGGGCACCTACCCTCTCCCCAACCGAGCGGACGTACTTGCGGGGTGCGACCGTCCACTGGAGAGACGAAGACGATTTGAAACGCACCCCCTTCCGCGACTGGACGACCGGGATGGGAGGAGTCCGGGGGGTCGCTGTGGCAGTCTCAGAACCAAGGTGAAATTGATGGACTGTCAGAGGCATCCCCGACTCAGAAGGACGGCGTCTCCGTAGAAAGAGAAGGAAGAAACGTGCACGAGCGGAGTCGCAGATTAATCGCCTCCGAGACTTCGGATGCGAGTAGTGAAGAGGTGTTAAATTTCACTAGTCCTTAAATCATGTCATCCCAAAAGGAGGGTGGATTCTTAGAGTCAGGAATGATCCGTCGACTCAAAATTACAGATGTGAATTGTTAAGTCTTACATTGGAAACTTAGTCGTACTCCGTCATCCTACCAAAGTTTCCCCATTATTTATAAAGGAATTTAGTTTAATGCTGACTCTGTATATCAAATGTGTGGAAGACATAATATCGTAACAGAAGATTTCCTCTTAAAATACCCTGAGACGTTGACACGGTCGTAGAGGAAGTTCATCCATTAGCACCATATACTTTAGGACTGAAGATTTAGTCACATAAAAGAAACCGTCTTTAATTCTACACTAAAACCTAGGAGGGTTTATTATGTCATAAGTCTGAACTATACTTTGAGTTTTCTCTCTTTTATTTATTTTGATTTTATAAATTATTTTTTAAAAGACCATAAATATTCGTTTAGTCTCAATCATTATTTTCTCCATTGTGAAATAAAATTACCATTTGAAAGTACGATTGAATTATCATATTACCTTCACATTATATTTGAGTAAAAGTATATTTTAGAAAAAGGAAATTAATTGTATACTTGTTTATTTCTTTGGCACAGAAAACGTCAATAGACGGGGAAACAACAGAAAACATAAAACGTAAGTAAGACAAACTCACTCCCGACACTGGAGGATTTATGTTTTTAATCAGAAGTACACTGAGTCTTGTCACAAATGTCTGTCAGTTAAGACAACTACCCTTTGTAGATTTTATGGTTAGAACACTACCCCCTCATACACATACATTTTCCTTCCAATTCCGTTTGATGAAGAAAAATCTTTGGTAGTCGATTAGAGTGAAGTCTCCTGTGTGTCAGGGTCTTGTCCCGGGTGTCCCGTGTAAGTCCTTCCAAAAGTGCACGTGGACTGAGAGGTCTTATTTGGTCCTTCGCCTCACTGACTCCACTGACTTACTGCTGGAACTGCCCTGAAAGACACAACGGCAAAGACACAAATGGGGTGATATTCCAGGAGTCACACACCGTATATTAATTTTGTGAAAGAAGTACTGTGCACGGTGTGGTCTCAACACTGCGACATCGATAGAATCACCATAACCGGTTTGAAGTACACTCTGGTGCACCGTGTCGACTTTGTGCTCCACTTGTATGTGTTCTTTTAGCAGGACACAAATTTCCTTTACTTCTGACAAAGCCACTGGCTTGTAAGAAAATTTTTGCTGGGAGTTTACTTTTTTCAACACTTTATACTTTTGACCGACTTTGTGAATCTGAGTACAAGATGTGACTATTACGATCACTCTCCGAAGTTATTATGTCATAAACACTATTTTACCACCTAATACCTACTTCTTGATATAACTGAATTTAAACCCTCTATTTTCTCTTTACAAATGTACTCTAGACAGTGAACCCTGGGTCACTGTCCTACCTGACTTTACTTTGGAGGCCCAAACTCGTAGATTTGATTCGGATAAGTATGGGAAATAATAATAAAGGACCTTCTCTTTCTCTTATAACCGAAACCCTTCATTGGAATCCAATGTACCTTGTGTTTGACTAAAATCCAAAGAACACAGCTACTATTTACGGATGGGCTGTCACTTTCTAAAGAAAGGAACTTTTTGCTACTGGCCGGACAGATAAAGAGTATGTCCAAGGAACCACTGAGTTCTGTCTTTCTACGTCCACTCCCAGGTCGACGGACCCGGGTGGCCGGGGGATGAGACATCGGTATTTAAATTCCTTACTGCCGTCTCTACCTTGTCTTCTCTACTTCTCTTACTTTTCGGGTGAGTTGTGTCTACACCGGACCGACTTAATGTAAGTCTGGTCGCCGTCAAAACCAATGGTGACAAAGGAATGATTTGTTCAGATAAAACATACAAAGACTTCGGAAGAAAGGGATGTAGTTGAAAGTTTAAGTCTCCTCATAAACGTACACTCGAAAGACCCATACCTAATCGGAGGATTTCATGTATTAAGGTTATTAATAGTCACTGTCTTCCCTACTTATTTAATACGAAATTCGTGTTGTTTTAATTACCACTTTTTCACCAGACGTATTCCAAAAGTATTACGTACACGGATATAATTTCACTTATAAGATATGTTGACTATACTGGGACTTTCTTCAATAATTAGGACTTGATATGGTGTCGGACGAAACCCTATGTCTTATTCTATCTTAAATTTACGACGCCTACAGTGCTACAATACTTTTCGAAGAAATTAAATTCGTATCTCTATACTACACTTAACATTTAAGATTACCGTACCTACTCACTTTATAGTTTCGGCACAAGCAAGAAAGGTGGTCTTACGTTTCTAATTCGAAGTCCAGAACAAGAGTTTTAATGTCGGGTTTGGAAGTAAGAGAGAGAAACGACTCTCGATTCGAAACCCCGACGATTCACTACCCTCCGACAAAAACAAAAATTATTTCCTACGATGTCTTCACGTGAACCTTCGTAACCGTTTCCCACCTTTACAGGGACAAAATAAAGACGAAAACTTTCGACCGTTCACTCACATCTCGTCTCGAGAATTAGAACTCAGACACGACACTAGATGACGTCAAATACGGTAGTTTTCTTCCAAAGTGAATGAGTAGTATAAACTGTCTTCCCTTTGTTTCGACGAAAATTTTCTTCAACGGAACATATAACGTAATAAAAACTCCCGTTCAAATAATACGAAAGTAAACTCAGGCCTACACCATTAGTACTTTGCATACTCTGAGTGTGTGTGTGTCGGGGAAAAGAGAAGTGGTAATAAGGGACGCGTCACTATAAGGGTCCTCCTTCGTCCACCTACCCCGCCCTCCGTAAAGGTAGGGTATTTGCGGACGTGACTTGCCGTCTGGTTTCCTAGCGACGACACGCAGACCTGTGTCCGGCCTCGTACGTGATTTTCGAGGGTCCGGTGTAAATGGGGACTCGCACTGGCAGAGAATGTGTGTTCACAAAGGACTCCGTTGATATATGTCTTGTACCCCATTCAAGGGACCTACGCCGATTCTCAGTCGGCTTCTCTTAGGATCAAATTTGGGCCGTCGCAAAAGGGGCACTGCGTAGAGGTGCGACGCGAGTGTCGACAGGCGGTTGCCATTCTCAAGGGTCCATCGCGGCACTCTCATTCACTTGTCCCTCGCCTGTTTCGTCGGCGGAGATGTCGAAGGAGGAGCTATTACGAGGAGACTGACGCCTCGGCAGGTGAGGTAAGGGTCGACGGACTGAAGGACCATAATAGACACACACACACACCACCCCCCCCGCACGTGTGTACGGGCGCCCACGTGTGTGTCGTTACACAAATACTTGATCCTGGTAAGTCAAGCCTGTCGGGACCTGTCACCACGCCTACTTTCCTTGACTTAGGCTCTACAGAGGAGAGTTTACTTCCGCGAAGTTTCGTGTGAGACTGAAAACCCCTGAACACGTGACCTCGAAGGGATTTGTTAAAGACCAGCGGCTCTCCCGACATGGATTGTCGAGGACTTTTGTAAAGAGTCTTGGAACAAGTACTTAAGTCTAGTATTGCACACAGACACACACGTGCACACAGACACACACACCTCCGCACCGAGACGGTGTCCAGTGCCGGCAGGTTTTGTCGGAGATTTTCGGCGCCGGAGTTGACGCTCGAGACACTCCCCTGAGGTCGGTGGTAGAGGCCGTTTCTCCTCCTTTTGGTGTCGGAATGACCCTCCTGTCTTTACCCTCCCAAGAATACGAATAAAGACCGCTCTTTCCTCTTTTTAGGGGACCCTCCAGACTTGTCAAGAGTCACACTTCACTATAAATGGTTGTGCGAGGGCGGGACCGCCGCGTCTTTCGACTGAAACCAGCCCTGTACGGAGCGTCTGTGCCGCACGGCCCGCCGCGTGCCTGCCTGTCTCGCCCCAGGCGCCGGCCCCGCCGTCGCCCCTCGGCCCGGACTTCCTTTCGCCGGGACGCCTCGCGGTCTCGAGGGCCACGCCCGTTCTGTCCGCCGAGGGGCGTGCGCTCTCGGGCACGGACAGACGAGGGCGCCCCGACTCGATCCGTGCGGGCACGTTCCTGACGACGAAGTTACGGAAAAACAAAAGCAAAGAATTTGTCGTGTATAAAATTTTTTGTCAATTATTTTTTCATTGGAATCTTCTGCCAACGTGTGTTGTGCCATATGTGAGTACCAATTGTTCCTCTTGTCCTAATGAGACGCCCTCTTCTCCGGCGCAGGTGCGCCGAGGCAGTGATGCACTAGAAGAAGAACTACCGGCGCTCGAGAAAGACTTCAAGTGACTTGAACCCCGCCAAAAGCCCAAATATTAGGGTCGTGAAGTAGTACTAAAATTTATACAGGAGACCCGTCACGACTCCCCGACTGTAGGCCATAGGACTTCTGTGTTCTCTTCCTGTTTCTTAAATCCTACCCCTATTGGTCTGTAGTGACAAGTGTGTCCCGTAGCGCGTCAAACGTCATGGGATACAACAGCCAATTGTCTGTGTTTTTACGGTAAGATCCCGTCCGACCAAAAAAAAAAAAAAAAAGACATTCATTACGTCCAAAATTATAATGTCTCGTTGTCGTAATGAAGATCACGGTGCTTGGGTAAAACACAAACACTGTTTACTTGTTTCGGACTACACGCTTTGTCGCGTATGTTTACGTAGAAAATCGACGAGGTTCATAATCGAAAATCTACGACACCCGTCAAAAAAAAAAAAAAAAATTAGTGGAGAAGTCGAGTCTAAAGACTTCCACTTCTCTCCTACTCCTAAATCTTTGTAATGGAGTTTTCACTTTATTCGTACTTATGTTCAGTATAACAAATGTCGACTCTTCTTAGAAATTAAGTATCAGTGGTCCGTCACAGGGTCGTCCCACGACCCACCCTACGCACACGGACAGGTGTACAGGAGTCCCAATCCTTCCTGCGACAGTTCGGTGGGAGGACGGGGGTTGGGATGTTGGTACGGGGGCACCCCCCCGGACTTCGATCCCGCGACCGTAAACAACCTTCGGCACCTGTGTGTCCAGGTGCGCTCCCACAGTCGTAGCGTACGAGTCCGGACGGAAACCAGACTCTTATGGCGGCCCAAAGAAGTCTTGACAATGTTCTGACAGTTGGAGAAGGACCTCAGATTGATGGAAAGTTAATCATCCCTGTAATTGCCACAAATAAACCGTGTCTTATTTTTTGTCCATGACAAGGACTCGGAGAATTGACAAAGGGACCTTCTCTCGCTTGCCGTGTCGGAACGTCTACAACACGATCCGTCTCCGTCACCTTCTTCTCGGATCTCGGAAGACAAAGGTTCCACGACCCTACAAAGGTTCCGAAACAGCAACCAAAAACAACACACGTCTACATGGTTGTGGAAAAACTAACCCGAAACGACTGTCGAGTACTATTTTCTTAGGTGGACGGTTCGTCCTCTGGACCGAAGCTAGGGACCCAACGTTTCTAGGGGACCTCTTCCTTTGTCGTTGGGTTGGTCATAAGAACGGAAACTTTAGGGTACCTGTCTCCTCGGACCACCCGGTGTCAGGTACCCCAGTGTCTCAGTCTGTACAGACTCACTGATTTGTGTGTGTGTGTGAACACAGATAGTGCATGGGTTTGTCGTAGCGGAAGGAGACAGATCCTTTTCGTCTGCGTCGGAGTCGGACGGGACCACAGCCGGCACTTGTGACGATGGGACACAGAACTTGAGTGGAGAAAGGTGGACAAGGGCCCGGACGACCAAACAGTAAGGTCCCATCCCCGTCTGGGGGTCCGACTTCCAGAGGGTCTCGTCCTACGGCTTCGAGGTGTGTAGTGAGAGTCTTGACATAGAGGGACCTCCCGCCTGTTTAGTGTCGGTCGCGTGACCCATTCGTCCACTGTTAAAGACTAACACATACAGACACAGTCAGTGTACAAATTTGAATGGTCCCTGAGTTGTTAATCACTAGAATAAGAGAACGGAGCAAAACGAAAGGTCCTCCTCATTATGTGGTTAATTTACTTGTCAGAAGTCCAACAATCAAATTGGTTTGGTGGAAGGTTTAGTGTAAAGGGGTGGTTCTTGTGTATGAGTGAGTGACACGTTCGAATCAGAGAGACACCGGAGATTTACTCGACCTACCAAATATATTTTTTCTGTATTTAAACATATGTAGTTACGGATCCTCTAATTTATTCGACCCTCAATACATTAAAACAAAAGACGGACGTAAGTTAAACAAAGTTGACTTTAATGTTTCAATCTCTTCGTTCCTTTCAAAGAATTGAAATCAAAAAAATGAGAAGTGACAACTGTCTATAAGAATGTACGGATTTCCAGAGTAAAAGAGGTGACTGTCAAAGTAAATACCTTTTAAGTAAAAATACACAAAACTTATCTCATCTTTAATTGTCGAACGACTATTTTTGTTGAAGAAATTTAATGTACCACGGAACAAAACAGTTTTATAGAACCACGTGGACAAAATGACTTAATGTGTTCGATTCGAGAACCAAAACAAAAAAGGCACTATTAGATCTGTTTGTGTCTCTATTTTCGGTTTGTTTCTATGGAAGACCTTACTTACACTGTAGTTCCTCGCCTTCGTTTTTCCGATACTTAAAGGTTGTAAAAGGTTGTATGAAGACGGAGTATTTACGGACTAAATATTTACGGGACTAAATGTTTACGGATCGGAGATTTTTACAGAATAATTAAACTCATCCTACCGGAAAAAGAGAAAGAACGTTTGTCGTGTTCCTTTATCGTGTGATCACGATACGATTGACGAGACTGCAGTCTCTAACCTCGCAAGACCCCCTAGTAGTGGAGGTCGACACACTTAATCAAAGGAGGAGTGATCTGTTATTAATACCTGTAAGTGATACACTCAACTAATCAACGGAACAGACATGCAGTTGAAAAAAGTACGGACTGTAGCTTACTAAATTTCGAAAAATACTTTTAATAAGTTACCGGTGATCAAATCTGATTAATTGAGAAGTTTCTACACATGTCGGGTCTCTTGAGTTACGGAACAACAATCTGCTATAGACCCTTCTCCAGTTCTTCCCGGTGAACACGACATTTGGTTCTAGTGTGAGACCTTCACTTTCGAATATTGGATTGAGACACTGGACTGAAAACTTAGACCAAAATTGACCTAATAAAATTCCTTAATTAATCATAAAGAATAACTCCATATTAACTGTATATTGTAATATACTCAAAGTCAACATGTCGTACTACTGAGTGATAAACATAGATAACGTTTTATTAGTGTCATTCAGATCAATTGTGATAGTAGGTGACAGTGTTTTTTAAAAAAAGAACACTACTCTTGAAATTCCTAGATGAGAAAATCGTTGTAAGTCTATATGTTATATCATAATTAATGTCGTCGGTACGAAATTTAATGTAGAGGTACATCTTGTTATTTATTCTGAAAGCATTTCATACAAAAGAGAACAATTTTTTACGATCCTAAATCTCGGTTAGAAGTCATTAAAATAAGACCCTCTTGACTTTGCAAAGAGTCCAAACGACTCTGTACACGCGTAACACCTCAGGTCGACGTCGTCGGTCCCCTGGTCGGACTTCTCTACTCGCCACAACCACCCTTTACTACGTCGGAGACTGAGCTCCGCGCCCTGATGTGCAAATAAAGTTCGGAGTCCAGAAGAAAATAGGAAACTGTTTTCGTAATCCAGTCTCCAAACTGTAAAAGTCAAGGGAGAGTGTGTCTAATAACAGAGGAACAACGGGAAGTTTGTCTCGAGGATGAAGTCGCTAAGAGGGTCTTAGCACAAAGGAACACTAATGTGACGTACGAATAAGACCCGACGTATGACGTAAGGAGTCAAATAAAGAATAGAAAGATTAGGACGAACGGGGATCATAGGATTCGAGTGATAGAGGATTTTTCCGAAGATCATAAGAATTAATAAGGATTTGGGATTCTCAACCACTACCTGTCCCTCCGGACCGTACGACACTAAGTACCCCAGTGTCTCAGTCTGTGTTGACTCGCTGACTTGACTCGACTTCGAGTCGTTTGAAGGAAACGGTATTTGTAAAGGGAGTTTTTGTCCAGAGTCTATTGTTAGGAAGGGCACCGGAGTTCGATGCCGGATGTACGAGTAGGACCTTGTGAGAAACGTTTTTAGGAACTTGTTTACAGTTACCAATGAAATATCTAATAAAAGACCCGTGTTGACGTCTTCCGAAACACGAAAGAGTGTGAAGAGAGTCCTTGTTATTCGTGGAATTATAAGAAAGGTCGGTTGAGTTGGTTTCTTTCCTTTCTTGTTCAGTCTTAGTGTTCTCGATTGCGGAAGTAAGGCCCAGGTACGGATGTGTTAGTCCTCTCTCCCGACCACGGCACGGAGGTAATACAGTCATTACGGATTACGGCGAGCGCTGTTCGTGTGTCAGTCATTGAGGGAGTGACCAAACCCATTATTTGTGAGGACTGAAGGAAGAGTAGGACAATCTTTAGAGAGGGAGTCGATTTGACAACACGTAATTTTTTAAAAATAGTTATAAAAATAACTCCATATCAACTGAATGTCATAATTAAAGACGACATGTCGTTCTACTAAGTCAATATGTGCATGTATGTGAAATTTTTTTATAAGAAAAGGGAATACCAACTAGGATCCTGTGACTTATAAGAGACATATATTTGTATATTTCACCCCGGGACAAAGAGGTAGGACATGTACTTTCGAGTATGGACGATTGGGGTCGGGGAGGACGAACCGGTGACGGTCGACCAAGACACACAGACACTGAGACAAATTGTCAGTCCAAGTAAACACGGTACGAAATATAAGACGTACATACACCACAGATACCACGGAACGGCCCTCGGTCGTACCCTCTGGGGTGGGTACTGTTCCAGTACGTCCTGAGCTCCCTGAGGGACCCGGCTAGGGTGGGTACTGTTCCAGTACACCTCTCTGGACTGCTCGTTCCGCCTAGTCCTGAGCTCCCTGGGGGACCTGGACGAGCTCGTAGATGGGGGTTTAGTCTTAGACAGACAGAATGATAAAATACGGAAAGTGATTGAGAAGACTGTAATTGTCCCCCGATAGGGGCTGGTGGAAAAAGACCTTTTTTATTTGAATCCCGAGATCGATTACTTATATGACCTGTTCTATTCTCACAAAGTTAAGTTTGGGGGACAATCGTAAGATCAAATGAACCGTCCAAATAGGTCTGAGAACTTTGTGACAACTCGGTTACGAACGACGGTTCAAGAGTGTAGAGAATAGGTAACACAAGGACCCTCACGTATATCAGTCCTACATCTTTTTTGTTCGTCATCGGAATCGTAATCGTTGTAATCTGAAACTCAATTATTCAAGAAAGAAACGACATTGGGTGACTTAGAAACGAGGTATTTTTACATTGAGACATGAAATTCCCACTGCGTCCGATCCTTATATTCTTCTTTGTGAAATTCCCTTTTAATAACAAGACCGACTGGTTGGAAATAGTTTTTCCCCAGTATTTTATAGTTATCCGGAGGCCCGGTCTTATATTACATGTTTTTTTATTCTGAGAACGTCCTTTCTTGGACCATCGCTATTTTCAATTATGACTACCTTACAACTCAACTGAGACGTAAAAAGTGGAACGACATACATGTTGAGTCCCATATTTTCGAGAGAGACTTTTATTTCACTACCCGGAACGAGTGACTTCGTCGAACCAGAGGGCCACAGAAAGAAAGAAAGAGAAAGAATGAGAAGAAAGTCCGATCAAGGGTAGACCTGGTGTCTCGAGGCGACACAGATGAATAAACGGACCCGAAGATTCTGGACTTACACTTCCACGGGGCACAGAAATGAGGGAACCCTCTGGTCCTCCCACGGACGCCGGATACATCTGCCACGTTCAGAGAACAGAGTTCTGCAATAACTAAAAGACACATTTGGTTCCTTGTAGTCGGAGAAAAGAGGAGATAAAAGAGGTGATGTCATAAGCGAGAGTAAGAAAGGAATAGAAATTTAGAGTCAGTGGCTACGGTAGTGGGACTTCTATGGGACCTAGGTTGGCCCCGACCTGGGGCCGTCACGGAAAGCGAAAGAATGAAGTGAACTATACTGTCAGAGGTCAACGTGGGTACAGTACCTTTGTCGCAGTAAGGTAAGAGAAAGTCGGGTGACACACGCACCTGGCGCAGAAGACACAGGTGGACGGACGCTACCCGAGTCCGACGAAGGGACAGGACGACGACACTTACGTCCCCGCGCAAAGAAAGACTC
Organism: Capra ibex; assembly: GCA_006410555.1. NCBI lineage: Eukaryota > Metazoa > Chordata > Mammalia > Artiodactyla > Bovidae > Capra > Capra ibex. The sequence goes on from SJYO01006231.1 coordinate 1,425,469, forward strand.
ACTCCCACAACGGACCCACACACGGGTCCTCGGTCGACAGTAGACACAGGTGGCGGACGCTACCCGAGTCCGACGAAGGGACAGGGTCGACGACACTTACGTCCCCGCACAAGGAAAGACTCACTCCCACAACGGACCCACACACGGGTCCTCAACCGACAGTAGACACAGGTGGACGGGTACTACCCGAGTCCGACGACACTTGCGTCCCCGTACACGTAGAAAGACTCACTCCCATAACGGACCCACACACGGGTCCTCAACCTACATCAGGCACAGGTGACGGGGGCAACCCGAGTCCGACGAAGGGACAGGACCGACGACACTTACGTCCCCGCGCACGCAGAAAGACTCAATCCCACAACGGACACACACACGGGTCCTCGGCCCACATCAGGCACAGGTGGCGGACGCTACCCGAGTCCGACGAAGGGACAGGGCCGACGACACTTACGTCCCCGCGCACACAGAAAGACTCAATCCCACAACGGACCTACACACGGGTCGTCGGCCGACAGTAGGTACAGGTGGGCGGGGGCTACCCGAGTCCGACGAAGGGACAGGACCGACGACACTTGCGTCCCCGCGCACGCAGAAAGACTCAATCTCACAACGGACCCACACACGGGTCCTCGGCCGACCGACCTGGTACACCACTGCGACGCGAACCAGAAGACTCCTCGGGGCAGAACAAAAGGCGTCACCCCGTGGGTCAATACAAGGGTGGTTGTCACCGGAGGGAACAGAGGTGTGGGAGAGGGCGTGACTGAACATGTGAATTGTTACCGGTAAGACTGACGACACTCCACCGTGGGGTGACGTCGAAACTAAACGTAAAGAGACTATTAATCACTACGACTCGTAGGAGAGTACACGGACAACCAGTAAACAAAAAGAAGAAACCTCTTTACAGATAACCCAACAAATAAACAACAACTCAACATACTTGACGAACGTATGAAAACTTTACTTCGGAAACAATTAGCGTAGTAAAGGTTTATAAAGAACGGGAAGACACCCAACACAAGAGCACAACAAAAATCCAAGGAAACGACACGTTTTCGAACATTCAAACTAATCCAGGGGAAACGAATAAAAACAAAAATAAAGATAACGGAACCCTCTGACCGGAATCTTTTGTGACCATACGGAATACAGTCTCTGACAAAAAAGATACTAGAAAAGATCCTCAACGTACCACAGAATTTCTGAGTCCAAATATAGAAAGTCGGTGAAAGTCCAACACTACTCTCCCACACAACAAGTCGCGAAACACTTCAATTGTACTTTCGGACGACTTTCGTCGGGGAGTGCCGGACGGTTACTGGAAGTACACACGACACGAATCAACGAGCCAGGACCGACGGAGAGACACTGGGACACCTGACGTCGGGCGGTCCGAGGAGACAGGTACCCTAAGAGGTCCGTTCTTATGACCTCACCCAACGGTGCGGGAAGAGGTCCCCTAGAAGGGCTGGGTCCGTAGTTTGGGTCCAGAGATCGTAATGTGTGTCTAAGAAATGGTAGACTCGGTGGTCCCTTTGTACAGAAATAAGATACTGTACGATTTAAAACCAGACCGAGAATGTCTATAACCTTAATCTTAAAACTTAATTTCATAAACCATTTATGAAATCAGTCGAACTTTAAGTTGATTTTATACGAGACTAATTTTCCGTCTTAAAATGCCCGTATTAATGAATCGTCATTCTCTCTAAAATTTCCGGTACATTATATCTCTTAGACCGTTTGTCCTAATTCTTGTGTAAGATCTCTCACCTAAAATGACTATTCATAAATTCCGAGGGATCAGGTCGTGACCGAGGGAATATCCCGACGACATTCTTAGTTGTTCTTCCACGAATCGTTACAAAGTAATAGATTCTTTTACAGAGGTAAATTTTTTTCTAATGTCAGGAAAGAAAGTAGAACACTAACGAGAGGAATCCTTATATCGGAGTCTCATTACTGGTGGGGTCTCTTCTTGGCGACACCTTTTATCGTCCCGACGGTACAAGACACCTAAAACTCCTCACCACCCTAAGGAGTTTCGAATGGTCGTGAAGAGAACGGTCGTGTGCCCTTCCGTCTGATTCCCACTCCGAATCATAGGGACTTCATAATTCAATTTTTTGATGTAACGACCTTTGATCTTGTCGAATCAGTTGCAGAATGTTACTGTTGATGGACGTGTATAGATAAGGTATCGTAACGACTGTACGTTTTACGTTTCGTCCAACACCACAGACCTAGGTAGGGTTCAACAAAGGTTTTGTTAATATAAGGTTTCGAACTAGACCTTTTGTAAGCCACCAAGGAGTTTGTGAATTCGTGTCTTAATGGTATAAGGGATCACACATGAGTCTTAATTAACTTTTATCCATGCGTTTATTTAGGATCATATGTCTACAAATTTCGTCGTGATAAGTGTTGACGGTTTTCCATTTGTGGCGAGTTTATGTGTAGTTACCTACTTGCCTATTTATTTAACACCATCTATGTATATTATCTTATAATGACTCGATATTTTTCCTCTTTTTATTACTATGTACGATATATTGTACCAACTTGGAACTTTTGGAATAAAAAGATCCACTTTCTTCAGTGTATGGTTACCAGGGTACAAGATACTAAGGTAACTATACTTTATCCGTCTTGTCCATATATGTATCGTTGGTTTTCGACCAGACTCCAACGGTCGCCAACCCCCTCATTGAAGAGTTATGCCCACATTCCGAAATAAGGCCTCACTCCTTCTACAAAATCTTGATCTGTCTCCGTCATGAACACGTCGAGACACTTCCGTGATTTACGGGGACTTGACAAGTGAAATGTCGTCAGTCCAAATGTAGTGTACTTAAAGCGGAGTTTCGAAAAAAATTTAATGGACAGAAATTAAATCTGAAAACATTTATGAAACATAATTAAAAAGTACTACTTCATGAAAAGTGAAGTTTAATTGTTTCTTATTAAAATACTATACAAAATTTAAACTAAAAATAAAATACAACCTCCCATCCACTCAGTTTTACAGGAACGTTTCACTAAGTCTATACATATGTATGTCTAAGGTAGAGAGAGAAGGGTTTTCTAAATATGTTCAAGGTCTCTGACTCTACGATTCTTTGGTACAGTCAAAAAGTCTCACTCTTTGATGTCTGAATCATCAAATCCTTGGATTGTAGTCTACTCCAATAACCTGGTTTATATTCCGAAAGTTTCCTTTACCAGGTCTCGGTGTGTTGTGAAACTGAGACCCAGATTAGACTGATAATTTTATCTTTATTAGAAAAAGAACCTAGTGTTATCTTTGAAAGTCTACGTGTGAGTGTGAATTGTCACGAACATTGAGATGGGTAGAAAATTTAGATCGTTAGAATGTGTGTCTTTAGACTAGTTATTTTAACGACTTAATTCAGACAGGAGTTCCCACGTTTCAGACTTGAGTGGGTGTGGGGCACACGACGGGGAGTCGACTAAGAGCGAACACGAGACGAGACGGGACCCGGGGACGGACACTGACAAAGTACGACTGCCTCAGGTGAAACTGGTGGTCTTTCCTTCCCAGAGAAGAATGGTATTAATTCGCGAAGACCACGGCAGGTGAATTACCCCTAGACGAAGTCCGGTCTTCTACTTATGTGTGGTGGCAGGAGAACTGCTCTGTAAGGTTTCAGTGACTAAAAGTCGTGCAATAAGAGTGGATGATCCGTCAAAGAACGTCGTTCTAGGGATCCAGTGTTATTCTGTGTCTTTTGCGGCAAGTGTAACTACTGAAGGTGTGAAGCGTACACGTGTAGACGTCACACGAGCGTCACTCCAATTCTTACGTATACTCAAAGGTCAGAAAGACAGTGTCCATTTGTAGTGGTGCTCTTGTGCACACGTACGCCGGGGGCGTACGACTAGATCCGCGGCGTCCGTAGTAAAGGTGACTTTGTCTTTCGCGACTAAGATCCCAACTCTCTCTTCGGTGTCCTCTCTGGCGTCTGCGCCATAGTGCGGAGAGACCGACCGACAGGGTCTCGGCGTGACTGTCTTGAAAGACCCTGTTCCCGCGTACGCCGGGGCGCCCGGACACACACGACCGACCGTCCGTCGTGCCCGGCGCGCTGATGAGTTGTGCACGTCACACTGTCCACGCTACCCCTTTGACTCGCAAGTGTAAAAGAATAAGAGTCAATTTATCGACGCACACGGAAACCGTCGCGTGGGGACCTTAAGGGTTTCCGACCTCTTACCGACTCCACGGTTTCTCCGGCTACAGAAAGAAAAGGAGAAAAGGGTAAAACATAGACCCTATGTGTTTTGGGAGGGACCACTAGACGGGACGGAGAGAGTGGAACAAGACGCACACATGATTTAACTGATTCAACGAAGTAAACACAGACTGAGGAACGCTGGGGTACCTGAAATCGGGCGGTCCGAGGAGACAGGTACCTTAAAGGGTCCGTTCTTATGACCTCACCCAACGGTACGGGAGTAGGTCCCCTAGAAGGACTGGGTCCCTAGCTTGGACTCAAAGAAAGCAAAGGACGAAACCGTCCCCCAAGAAGTGGTGGTCGCGGTGGACCCTTTGGAGATAGCACGAGGCCACAGAGGTATTAACGAATAAGGTCGGTGAAACAAAAACAGGGGTTTGTGTCCTGTTTGGGGGACATGTACTGTTCGACTAAAGGTGTCGTCCCGAACCGTGAAGCGATAAGGGAAACGGACCTCATGAGCGGAAGACCCGAAAGCGTATCGCGCGAGGAGAAGTAAGTAAGAATCGAGTTTACTCTGAAGACACTCTGAACGGTTGGACGGGACGTCGATCGAGGTCGGTATTAGATTTGTGACCGGTTACTCTATATTCGTCTTCTTGACAAATCAAAGAAATTTTCTTTTCCCTTCATGGGTAATGTAAGGAGACAGTCTCTTGAGATAGGACTGGAGGGAATTGACTATCTTCCCACCACCAATTGTTTTCTCTGGTTCAGACGTGAGATCAAGATCACCCTTCTGTTGGTTATTAGTCTAAGTATATACACTATATCTACAAATGTATATCTGTATTTATTTCATATACTCGTACGTGTGTGTGTCTTATAGTCTTCTTTCCAGTTTGTTACAACTCACAATTCTTTTTCTCGATATATTTCCCTTTTTCTAAAAGTTCTCCCTTAGGATAAAATCTATCCAACAATCCTTTCCAGAGAAACTATTACACTATAAACTAGTTTCTGGACTTTCTTCGATTCCTCGTTCGGTACCCCTATAGATCCACTTCTCGTAAGTCCCATCTTCCTTATCATAAATATCTATGTTTCCGGGATTTTAACCGGGTATGAACCATATAAGTTTCTTGCAGTTCCTTCGGTCGTCTCGACCTCACCTTACTCATTCACTCTTCTATCTAAATTAGTCTCACTCGGTCCTGGTTTAGTACGTACCGAAAAATTATGATTCGGGGAACCTAAAATAGTCGATCCTCCATCCGCCCCAAGACGTGTGTCCTGACTGTGTCGCACTGAATCCAAAACTTCCTACTATACGATGCACACCTCTCACCTGACCGTCTTGGTCTCTCGGGTCAATTCGTCGAATAGACGCTTCAGATCTTCTCCGCTACTGCCGGACGTGCTTCTACGTTCACCACCTCCACCAGTCTCGATAGTCTAAGTCCTAGATAAGACTTTCATGTTAGTCCTCCTGAACGACTACCTAACCTACATCTGACCCTCTCTTTTTCTCGGCGCCGACTGGGTTCCGTAAACCGGATTCGTTGACCCTCTTACACCGACTGTTCCCTTGCCCCTTGACCCCCTCTTGGTCTAAGTCTCGTACCGTCTGTGTCGATCGACGAGGGATGACAGGTAAATTAGGAGAAAAAATCGAAGGGGAGACGGCGAGGGGGGTGGAAAAACTCGACTTATATAACAGTAAGTCGATTTTTGACGTTAAACAGGGTTGAAGGGGACGTCCCTCTAGACTGACACTAGATTCAAGACCGGTTCCTCGACGTTCGTCTTCTCGACAGATCCTAAAGATCATTGGAAGAAAATCTCCCTTCCTGGCAATGTAAAGAGGGAGGGTGGTTGCTTTTCCCCTTCGTGTGATTTCGACCTCTTCTTTGCTCTGTTCCCCGGGTCCAGGGATTACTGTTCACACGGACGGTGTCTGTTAGACCTGACGACTAGAAACATACAGATCTAAAAAAGAAAATTTACACACTCTCTTTAAGGATACAGTAAATTCGTTAAAAACAAAGAATGTAAAAAGAAAAAAACCCTATATACACACAAACACAATGCACGTCAGTTTTGATTGAGGATGACGTCCACCCCTCGGACCAAAACCTGTATGCCTCAGACTCGACAACCCATCCGTCAACCCACATATTCAGACCTCCAGTCTTCTCTCCAGCACCTCGACAGGTGAAAGTCCACTGTGAACTCCAATACCCTAATCTCTTACGAAAGTGGATCTCTCACGCACATTTCTCCTCCCTCCTAAGTTCCTGACGCGAGGTCTCGCGAGACACTAGATCTCTCCCTGACTTCTGTCTTCCGACTCCTCCTCGTTCACTCCGTCCCCCCCTGGTTGTCCCCTCGACCACAGGACCTTCCGTTGACTCCTTCCGAAAAGCTCCTCCTTAGCCCTACTACTCGACCGGTGCTCTAAGTCGTTGCACCCCAGATTACTCTGACTGTTCACATCAGAGTCTTCGCCATCCCTACCGCACTGACCGCGTACAAACTTCTCCTACTTTCTTTCTTCACCTCTGTCCCTCCCAATCGGCGAGACTCAGTCAAAAGATATTTCCGTATAGCTCTTTACTCCTCCACTGATCTCTCCGAAAGTCCAGTGTCCCCAAAGGGGAGATTGAACACGTCTGTCATTATGAGCACATATCTCCCGTCTGATTACGACCTTCCCCTCCACCCGTAACGACCACACTTCGGAAACACTTCTCCACCACACGACAAGTCTCGATGTGGGGTCACGGGTCTTGTCGTGACCCGTGATCCTCCGCGAGTCGTCTACAGACGACTTGCGTGTGTGTGACGAAATAAGGTCCTCACTAGGGACGACTTCCATCCAACAGACAAGACACGAAAGGAAACATTAAGAAAGGAGGACTCCTTGTTAGTTGTTGGACGAAGAGAAAGTCGACTCTACCAAAATATATAAATAGAAACCTTACGTGAAGATGTATAGGTTGTACTCGGTTCTGAAGACTTTTTAACATCAGATTAAATATGTCAACCAGAACATTGTATCCTCCATGGAACTCGTGACTGAAATCGGAATCGATTGACCATTGTACCATAAAGGAGTCCCTCAATTTAATCGGAGCATGTAGAAACATCCTTTGAACCCGTTGTCGTGGACTTCTGCAAGTCCTTCCTTACACCGTAGAAGATGGAATGATTGAACCATTCTAATCGAAATAAATAATCTAGATCAAAGTGTTACCTCTTCGAATCTTCGGGTTCCAATTTTAATTTGGTGACTGAGCGAAGGGTCAAGACACCTTCTCACTCCCTGAGACCAAACACCGATCTGTTTCACTCGCCATCATCTTACGACCAAGCAAGATTAGACATCCTTCCCTGAAAAGACATTTTCACGTAAGACACACGAGTCCTTACGGTGCTGGATGGACACCGGATCTACCGGACTTACGTTTTGTCGAGACACTGAATAAACTGACAGGAACCCTTTTCTTAGAGTTTTTTTCTCGTCTATATACATATACATATTGACTTAGTGAGACGACATTTGGACTTTGAATACGTTGTAATATTTAGTTGATATGATGACATTTACAAAAAATTTTTGATCTAGACCTTTACGTTTCAAGATCTTATTAGTTTCGTTGAACTTCTTCGTATTTCGACTTCCTGAGTGGATTGGACTAAGATTTATAGTGATCTTTCTATAGTAGTAGTTATGTCAATTCATCTTGTCTATATAATGTCTAGTGACCTCGTCTTATCGCCCAGGACTTTACCTAGTGTCTGCACACCAGTGGACTGGCCTGTCTCCATGCTGCCTGGCTTCCCGTGTGGAGGGTCAGGACCGGTCCCCTGGCCCGCTGCGGGGGAGTCCCGGTTTGCGGTAAAGAGAGCCAGCCTTACTCGACGGTAAGTCGCACCGACAAATCCGTACGTGTCCCAAAGCCGCAACCTGGAAAGGAGTCTTATTTCGGACACGACGTGTTGCTGTATGCGACAGAAGTGACGTCGCGGCCGCACCCGAGACAGGAGACTTTACTCCTAAAGTCAAGATACTCCCTACTTCGATTTTGATTAAGTCTCTATGGAAGTTGAGTTACAACACCCGACGTGCTTCAAGTTCACGTACCTTTACCATAGAGACCCGTATGAGATACTTAATTTTATTTTGGAGTCCGGAAGTCCGTTATTCGTACGTGACGTAGGAGTGGGAAACGGATTGTCAGATTTTTCATAATTTCCTCTATCCTTGGTGTCTACGTCAGAAACCCGACTCTTCGACTGTTAGATTAAACCCTCTATTCCGTCTGTGTGTGGAGACAGGGAAGAGAGGAGAGACAAGTAAAGAAATAAATCGAGGGTCGACGGAGCGGGGTTCAGTCTGTCCCGTCCTCTGATTACGAGGGACGGAGAGGGGTGGACTTTGACGTCCTCTCGTTCAGTTGCACTCGGTCACACGATGGCTGACGTTTAGGATGTCCTTAAGTCCCTACCCCTTAGAGGATTGTCCGACCGCACCACAAGTGTCTTCCATTGACACTACGACCCCTTCTGACTTCGCCCTCCTCTTCCCCTGCTGTCTCCTACTCTACCGACCTACCGTAGTGGGTGAGTTACCTGTACTCAGACTCATTTGAGGTCCTCAACCACTACCTGTCCCTCCGGACCACACGACGTCAGGTACCCCAGTGTTTTTCAGCCTGCACTGACTCGCTGACTTGACTTTACTACCCTCTATTGAACTAGAATGGCCCACGTCTCCTTGTCGCGTCACTTACGATGACCGACGGGTTTCCTGTACCTCGACAAGGTGAATCCAGACGACGTATTAGAATGGATTTCTAAGTTTGAAAATTGACATATGGTTCCCAGAGAATATTCGACATGTGTCATACTCTGTCCGATTAATCCTACTTTACCCGTGTCTCTCGTAAATGCCCTTTAGGCCACGGTCGTCCGTGACCTCTACTCGTGTAAAAGAAACGAGAGAGACCTTTAATGTCGTCACTCGTCGAACGAGACCTCGCTACGACGGAGAGTCTCGTTTATGACACTACTTGGTCCCTGTTGGTCCTCCGACCCGGTCACAAGAGGAAACGACCGACGAAATAGGGTTTACGGTAAGCGACGAACGTCGATTCTAATTAGGGAGTCATCCTTTCCTCAATTCTTTATAAACGAAGAAAAGGGTGATCCAGACCTATTAACAATGACAAATCAGCGATTCGGCACAGGTTGAGAAACGCTGGGTCCCTGATGTCGGGCGGTCCGAGGAGACAAGTATCCTAAAGGGTCCGTTCTTATAACCTCATCCAACGGTAAGGGAAGAGGTCTCCTAGAAGGACTGGGTCCCTGACTTGGGTGTAGAGAACGTAACCGGCCCTCTAAGAAATGGTGACTCGGTGGTCCCTTCCGGGGCCAGACCTATTTTGACTCAGTGTTTATTGAGAGCCGTGAATCCTCCTCTTATGGACTCTAGAGGAGTAAGATTGTGTCCCGCCTTTCGGTATTGGGCCCCGCCCCCTATTTCCTTCGGCTGAAGTACACGGAGTAATACGAGACGATTTCTTGTCCTAAGAGGATAGAATGATGACGTGTCGTATACGCAGTCACTACCGACGTTCGTGTGAACCCCTCGTAATATCTCCTCATCGACTTTCGTCGTTGAGACTTTGTAACGTAGCCACTAAGGGATCGAGAACCTGCAAATCTTTAAATGAGTGCGAATCGGAGTCAAAAGAGTAGACATTTCATCCTTCATAGACGGTTTCTAACAACACTTTTAATACACTTGACAAATCGTGTCGTTAACCTTTTGTCGTCACTCTGAACTTAAAATCAGTGTTTTTGACACATAACCTCTTAATGACGGAAGAGGAGGGAAGATTAACCTTATTGACAAACTGGTGGAAAGATAAATATATTTGTATCTTCGGTAAGTTAAATCAAGAGGATTGTCGTTGTTAAATACACCGTAAACGATTTACAGTCCCTGATACAATTCGAGGAAAGTATTTTCGATGAATTAAGAAGACCAATGCCATCCCTACTGGAGACAGAAATATGTTCTCTACTTGGACTTCCGACCTCCCATTTCACCGGATCCCGACGTCCCAGTCACCCCCCGATGACTCCAGGCCGGAGTCTCGGACGGTACGACCGGGGGACGGTAGTACGGAGAGTTGTACGGAGCGCGAAGAGAAGGTCTTGCGTTAGGGTCATGTGTGGGGCATTAAGCGTCGGTCACCGATGTCGAAGGCTTAAAATTTGTTGGGTTCTCAATTTTCAACTAATGGAAATTCTTTCCTTCACTGTGAGGTGAGAGGGGAGACTTTTCCCTCCCCCTGGACTTTTTGGACAAAAACCTTCTTCGGTTTTCAGTCGTTTACCAAACTTCACTGTCTGCGCACAGGTGACCCTCCCCCTCCGCCCCGTCGGACCTCGCCCCTGGTGCGGTGCCCGCGGCGATGACTCGGCTGTCACTACCCTGGTCTCTACTCCGTTTTCTCTTCGCTGGTCGGTGTGGGAAGACGTCTGGGGTGCCACGCAGAAAGGTGGAGCCTTAGGGGAAGAGAAGGAAACTTATTTTAGGTACCCTTCCACTTCTAGAGAGAGGTACGGAGTAAAAGTCCGCGTGGACACTGAAGTGAGGGGTGGAGCAAGGAGTTGGAGGGAAGGGGAGTGTCGAAGGACGTGGTGTGAAGGGTGGAGACGGAGCCACTCGAGACACGGGGGTAGTGATTACCCCGTGAATCAAGATTTTCTTCTCCGGGGTTTCCTTCCGGGTTGACGTCTTGACACCTGTAATCCGGGGACACAAAAAGGACAAGGAAACTCTTTGGCGACTCACGGTGCGTAAGACCCCCCCGTCCTTCCTTCCGCGACGAGGGCACGCACGTCTGTCCACTCTCCCTCTCCCACACTACACACAGAGACGACTCCGGACGGGGTCACGAGCCGCCCGACCATGTCACTCTCGGTGCCCGAGGACTTTAGGGACCGGACGACGGGCACCCTGTGAATCTCCGGAGCCCTAGACTCCGCGGAGTAAACGAATTTCGGAGACGTTTTTACGTTTGTACGATGGACACCCCTCCCTCCATGTACTCTGAAAATTTAGTGTAAAACCGTATTTAATGAGGTCATCTATTAGCTTGACTACAGTGTGTCTTAGACACACCTGTCTCCTCGGACCGTCCACGCCAGGTGTCCCCGCGTCTCAGTCTGTCCGGACTCGCGCGCCGCCGTGTCGTGTATCTTTGAGTGCTACTGCCGCGTCCGGACGAGGCTGTCACCCCTCTCTCGTCCGTGTCCGACTCGTGGGTCTCGTCTGGTGCCTCTCGACCGGACCGGACCCACACCACCCGAGGACCCCCGCCCGTCCGGACCGCGACAACTCATACTCACACGCCCCTTTTAGTCGGACGACGACGACTCGGCGAGTCAGCACAGGCTGCGACACGCTGGGGCACCTGACGTCGGACGGTCCGAGGAGACAGGTGTCCTAAGAGGTCGTCCTCGTGACCTCACCCACCGGTCCGGAGGAGGTCCCCTGGAAGGGGTGGACCCCTACCTCGGGCGCAGAGAATGCAGAGGATGTGACCGTCCGCCCAAGAAATGTACACGGGGGACCCTCACGTCCGCATTGAAGATTTTTCGACAGGTCCCTAACGGGATCCCTCAAAGAAGATTTGGTCCACTGGAAGAGAGTTGTCGTGTCGTCCCAGTCGGGACCTCCGACTCAACGGAGGTGGACTCAAACGCACACGACCTCTTTGCGCCGGGACCCGACAGGTACCTCTCTGTCTCCGAGACGACTGAAGGGATTACTCCGACGACACCCGCTCGACCCGGGACTTTGACGAGGGACTCTCGACCGACGTCCTCTCGACGAGTGCCTCCGGGGCCTTCGGTGGACGGCAGTGGTTTTACCTGCACCCCCCACGTGTATGGACGTGAATGAGACCGAGAAAGTAGAGGAAAGGCAGTCGTTGAAGGGACATTCTCTTAGGATCGACCTATGCGCGTTCATACCTGATCCGTATAAGAAAGGAAATCGAATATCTGTTAAGGATCTATCAATCTTTCCCTTGAGTATGGTGTTTATGCCTATAACTTTTTTTTGGGTCTTGGTGTTTGTGCGTCACTATTGTGGACGAAATCAGGAGTTACATGGACTTTTTGGGTTCCCCTTGAAGGAAACAGAAATTCATGATACTGATTAGCCCTACCAAATAACAATACTTGGAGACAGACATATCAGTCTTTACAACGACGACGATTCAGCGAAGTGAGCACAGACTGAGACGCGCTGGGGTATCTGCCGTCGGGTGGTCCGAGAGGATAGGGACCCTAAGAAGTCCGTTCTTGTGACCTCACCCAACGGTAAAGGAAGAAGTCACGTACTTTCACTTTCACTTCAGTGAGTCAACACGGGCTGAGAGTCGCTGGGGTACCTGACGTCGGGTAGTCCCAGGAGGCAGGTACCCTAAAAGGTCCGTTCTCATGACCTCACCCCACGGTAACGGAAGAGGTTATCAGTCTTGATTCGTAGAGAATAAGTATTGAAAGATGATAGTGAACTCCCGGTGTACTACTACAATCTGTAGTTTAACCATCTCTGATGATGTTTAATATTTATTTATGACTAGATTTTCACTTGGATAATTATTTCTTTGTCAGACCAGTTCTTCTTGACCCCGTACCACCCGTCACCTCTTCTGTTTACTTTTTTGTAACTGCCTTGCATTTATGACGTTTAGAGAAATCAAGTGTCTTTGTATGGTTTAGGGTCACCCCTTGAGTTGTTGTTTTGTCTCGACAGGATTCGTACGTGTCAATTCCGGTTCTCTATGGACGGGAGGTATGAATCAGAGTCATGATTACCGTTCTCGGAGACGAGCATTCTGAAGACCTTCCCTCTAAAATTTTTGTAGGCGGGAGAGGACAAGACTGTCATCCTCTTTCTTCGGTGAACGAACTCACTGATTACTATTTTGGATGCGATGTGAACCTCCGTCGATTAAGGAGACTCGTTGTCTATCTTTCACTGTCTTAGTGAGGAATGACTTGTCAGTAGTTCTATTGTCGTTGGTAAACAACTTACAAAATATAAACAGTCCATGACAAAATTTAGAAAAAGTTTGTTAAGTAAAGGTCAGTTATGAGTCGAAACACTCATGACTAGACTTTTACTTTATGTAAAGTCTGAAAAGGTCCTCGTTGTTGCTCTTGTGGAGGAGACGGTCCCCAAGACCTGGTCCTCAACCTCTGGACCCAATAGTGGTCCCGAAAGGAATTGTTCGGCACATTTGCTTATGGGGTGCGTAGTAAAAGGACCCGGAGCCCTTACTCTCGTGGTCAAGAACTGAAAGAACTCACATTCAGAAGGTGTATTATACGTTGGTAAAATACTGAACAACCATGGTGTAAATGGGACTACACTCTCAACATAAAAATGTTACCGACTGTTTCTTCTATGTTATATTACTTTTTCGAGGATTCCTAAGTTTTGACCAAACTTTGTTTAAACGTAAGGTAGCTAGTGTCGTCATTTTACCTTGACGTATCCCGGTATGTGTCTGTGTAATAGGGCGGAGTTTACTTCGAACTCCGCGGGACCTGTGAACGTCACCGAACCTCCTCGGCCACCGGGCACCAGGTCGTGTGCCATCGGTCACGTACCGGGAAAGGTGACATTGCGAGACATTCGATACCAATTTCCGTGACAGGCGGACATTGACCGACCTACTTAAGTGGTGTGTCCCTACGAGCTGCCAGGACCACTTCCCAAAGGATGGAAAGGTAGTGTTCGCACTTACGGTTGTAACTACTTACTCCCGATCAATATTCAATGTTCGAACTTAGTTCTTTTGTGTGAAGGACTGGACCATTCTTATTCTCACTGATGAATAAATCGTGGAGCATACACTGTCTGTACTATGTTCCTCGAATTGGATACTAGGGATTGACGATAAATTTACATCCATCAAGTCAAGTCAAGTCAACGAGTCAACACAGGCTGAGAAACGCTAGGGTACTTGACGTCGTGCGGTCCGGATGGACAGGTAGTTGTTGAGGCTCTTAGGTGGGTTTGGGTACAGGTAACTCAACCACTACGGTAGGTTGGTAGAGTGGGAGACAGCAGGGGAAGAGGAGGACGGGAGTTAGAAAGGGTCGTAGTCCCAGAAAAGGTTACTCATTCGAAAGGTGTAGTCCACCGGGTCCATGAAATCAAAGTCGAAGTCGTAGTCAGGGAGGTTACTTGTGGGTCCCGACTAGAGGAAATCCTACCCGACCACCCTAGAGGAGCGTCCATAGAGACAGAATTTACATCCGTAGTGGTCTGAAGGACCACCGAGTCCACCATTTCTTAGGGGGACGTTACACCCTCTGGACTCAAGCTAGGGACTCAACCCTTCTAGGAGACCTCTACCCGTACCGTCGGGTGAGGTCATAAGAACGGACCTCTTCGGGTACCTGTCTCCTCGGAACACCCGACGTCAGGTGCCCCAGCGTGTCTCAGCCTGTACTGACTGTGATAACATGGTTATTTCTTTGGTTCCGCGTCTCTAATTGATTGAACGAGTTCCTCTATCACCTGTGCGTCGACTCACACCTTAGACAGAACGAGCTTCGAGCGTACGAAGGTCATAAGATGTTACGGCTCATAGGAAAACCAAGGAAACTTGCTGACAAAAATAGAACTGTTTTGAATTCGAGCCGTCGGGGACTCATCTGTCTGAAGACGGTAGAACAAGGACTCGGAACTACTTTATCTCGAGACGAGTCACGAATTCGAGGTCTTATGGCTGATATGACTCCTGATTTTATGCGCAATGGAAACGATAAGATAACAGGAAAGGACGTATTTCCGTGTACTGTTAATATTTCCGTGTCTTGCTAAGGGGGTTTGGTAAACAATAACAAATACAAAGTGACATAGTGTGTGCCGGAGTGTGACCGTGGATTTAAGTCTGTGATTTCCGTGCATTTCTTCCTCTCGTTGACACATATTAGACACTGTGTGTTCCACACAGTTCTGGTAAACTTAAAAATACCAGACGTTTTGCAGGCCTATGATTACTTGAGTGTGTGTTATTAGTGCCACCTTACGTGGAGCTACGTCTATCGCTTGGTAGGCGTCTGTCAATTGAGAAACGTCCTGATACAAGAGACACGTCCCTTCCGGTGTCCGAAACGTGAACCGGCTCTTTCGGGTATACCTGACGCAGGGGGGTCGTGGGACAGGGGTGAAGAAGGTGGGTCTGTGTCGACAGCCAGTCTGGCGTGTCGACATCGCCAGACCACTACGCACCCTCGGAGAGTCCGGCGTGAGAATCAGCTCGTCCTCCTGCCGGCATGGACCGCATCCTTGTGTCTCAGGGGATTGGTGTCGTCCTCGGGCACACGTTTCCCCTTTCTAGGGTGGGACAAGCGACACCGTGGTCCGGGAAATTGCTTGTGAAAAGTCATAAATATCCTTAAGTTCTCTTCATTACTGAAGGAAAGTACACAGAGTTGTTAAGAAAGGAACTGAGGGTAAATGTAAGGAAAGTTTACGGTAAAAGTAATAAGGGTAAAGTCAAGGATTACAACAAAAGATCCAAATACTTCACTATAGGGTCCACCGAAAATAATATTTGAAAGGAAGTCGGGATACTAACGAAAGTCATATACTTTAGGTTTATTCCTCTCGGTCTGAATACTTATTCTAGATGAAATTTTATTAAGTAAAAAATAGAACTTTGTTTCTAGACTTTAAGTTAAAGAAAAGACAGAGAGACATAAAAGAAAAGTATCAGTCCTCTCGAACGAAATAGAATCGAGTAAAAATTAAGACACAATACAAACTATTCTGAAGTAAAAATACCATAATATAATTCTGAACAAAGTATATACATTGACAAAAAGAGTATATGAAGATGTTCCATTTTCCAAAAACTTTATAAGTGGTTTACAGGAGGATACTAATCAATAATAAGCAAGGTACTAAGAAACGTCATTAGGTGTGTTTTAGACGTAAAACGTAAGTACTTCCTAAAGAACAGATTCGTTTATAATGGAGACGTATGTGTACACAAGAAAACCAGAGAATTACTTTAGACGTAAATGGTTGAACGTGTGGCGTCAATTTGTTTTCACAGACTTTCTGAGTTTCACCTGTTTTATTATTGAATATATGCACATTTCGGATAGTACGGACTTCCTCAGGTGTACAAAAACGTTTAATGTCAGGAGAGGTCTGAGACTCTCCTTTTACACTGTCGACGAAACTGTTGTAAGTCCTGTCACGTGTCGTTCCCCCGTTCAGTCCCGCCGAGAACGACTTAGAACCGTTTTAATGTAATTTTGTCAGTGGATACTCCGTTGAATTGACCCTGTGTCCTGAAAATTTCAAGGTACTCTATGGTTTAATAAGAAAACCACGGTAGTCAACTTAGAATCGACTGTAATCCATCATCAACTCGGAAAGTCTAATAAATTTCATAAAGATTTCGTTTCCTTAATCTCCGACGTAAACGTTTGTCTGACGGAATAATTCTGGAACGATGAGACCGTGTTTACAGGTGATTAGACTGTGACTTGCGTACGGTGCTCGGACCGTGCCTAGGATTCTGACACTGCGGTTGGAAACACTACTGTCACTACCGTGTCCCTTCTTTATTAGAGCCCTAATACTAGACCCTTGACTAATTCCTTTGGTCATGAAACCGGTGGAGTACACTTCTCAGCTGAGTAACCTTTTCTGAGACTACGACCCTCCCTGACCCCCGTCCTCCTCTTCCCCTGCTGTCTTCGACTCTACCGACCTACCGTAGTGGCTGAGTTACCTGCAACTCAAACTCACTTGAGGTCCTCAACCACTACCTGTCCCTCCGGACCACACGACGTTAAGTACCACACGACGTTTCTCAACCTGTACTGACTCGCTGACTTGACTTGCCTCAGACAATGTGTCTACTCAAAGATCCAAGATTGTTGGGTCGTAAGATATCAATGACGAACTATTGCATGTTTTTGAAGAAGACGAGATATAGTTTTTCTGTACGAAGATGAAATGAAACATACAAATTTTAATGATAAGGTAATTAGAATCTTGGATCGATATTCTACATGTGTTTTCTCTCATAGGTAGGTACGTGACATACGTGGATAGTTGGTCACTCGAGCGGTTACCAAGTCGAAGAGAAATGATTCCGTAATTATTAACGGTTGTAGGCGACCTAGTACCTTTTTCGTTCTCTCAAGGTCTTTTTGTAGATAAAGACGAACTAACTGATACAGTTTCGGAAACTGACACACCTAGTGTTATTTGACCTTTTAAGACTCTCTCTACCCTTATGGTCTGGTGGACTGGACGGAGAAGTCTTTGGACATACATCCAGTCCTCCGTTGTCTTGACCTGTACCTTGTTGTCTGACCAAGGTTTATCCTTTTCCTCGTGCAGTTCCGACATATAGTAGTGGGACGAATAAATTGAATATACGTCTTATGTATTACTCTTTGCGACCTGACCTTCTTTGTGTTCGACCTTAGTTCTAACGGTCCTCTTTATAGTCATTGGAGTCTATACGTCTACTGTGGTGGGAATATCGTCTTTCACTTCTCCTTGATTTTTCGGAGAACTACTTTCGCTTTCTCCTCTCACTTTTTCGACCGAATTTTGTTGTAAGTCTTTTGATTCTAGTACCGTAGGCCAGGATAGTGAAGTACCCTTTGTCTACCCCTTTGTCACAGTCTGAAATGAAAAGACCCGAGGTTTTAGTGACGTCTACCACTGACGTCAGTACTTTAATTTTCTGCGAATGAGGAACCTTCCTTTCAATACTGGTTAGATCTGTCGTATAATTTTTCGTCTATGTAATGAAACGACTGATTCCAGGTAGATCAGTTCCGATGCCAAAAAGGACACCAGTACATACCTACACTCTCAACCTGACACTTCTTTCGACTCACGGCTTCTTAACTACGAAAACTTGACACCACAACCTCTTCTGAGAACTCTCAGGGAACCTGACGTTCCTCTAGGTTGGTCAGGTAGGATTTCCTCTAGTCAGGACCCACAAGTAACCTTCCTGATTACAACTTCGACTTTGAGGTTATGGAACCGGTGGACTACCCTTCTCGACTGAGTAGACTTTTCTGGGACTACGACCCTTTCTAATCCCGTCCTCCTCTTTCCCTACTGTCTCCTACTCTACCAAGCTACCGTAGTGACTGAGCTACCTGTACCCAAACCCACTTGAGACCCTCAACCACTACCTGTCCCTCCGGACCGCACGACGTCAGGTACTCCAACGTCTCTCAGCCTGTGCTGACTCACTGACTTAACTTGACTTGACTTATCCATGACCCAGAAGACGACACACGACGTCCATTTCTGTCGGGTTAAGGAAGAGAGTCCTTTGAGCGATAATGTTCTTTATCGATACGTTCACGTGTGCAATGTTACAACCTCCACTGTTCGGACGGTTAGTCCTCACCCGAGAGGTTGCACCGTACTGTAGAACCGACTGAGTACTGACACGGCTCGCCTCGCACGTCTTCGTCGTCGCACCTCGAGACCTCACACTCGGAGTTCTCCGGAACGTCGAAGGTGAGAGTGAAAGGACCTTGTGAGGTCTGTGACACCTTCTTTCGGACCCGCTCTACGCAGATTTCTCTCTCCCCGTGTCGGAGGTCACCCGTCCCTCCGGGTCCGGCACACTCACCCCGACACAATCGGGAGGTCAGGGTCAGTTTGACAATCCACAGACTCCGGTGTACTCACTGGGACCCCTCTTTGCGTCTTTTGGTAAGTCGACTCGGTCGGGTCTGATGGTTGGGTTTGACCACTCTGTCTTTCCATTCTTTACGACAAAATTCCGTGAGATAACCCCTGCCTTAAACTACTTCGTAATCTGTTACCCTTATCGTCTAAATAATTCGTAAATAATCGTGACTCTCACTCCTCTCGAGTTGTCGTTCCCTTGTCCCCGCCCGTCCTCTCGCCTCTCGTCACGAGCGACGACTCCCTTTCGGATGCCGACGAGGGACGCCGAGGAGTAGGCGGACTGCCTCGTCACGTCCGTAGAAGAATGGCCCCGTCGAGAAAGAGGCCCGAACCGAGGACCAGGAGACGAAACTTGAACAAAAAAGTAGATCGAAAAATACCCGGTGTCTCGAAAATACCCGACTTAAAAAGGGAAAGTTCAAAAGAGAAACGTGAATACTGTTGGTCCGAGAAACTACTCGTACAGAAGGTCTGCGCCGACGAGACACAGGTCTTTTACTGTGACGGTCTCCCGAGATGGACCATGGTAGAGAAATGCTGGTCAGTGAAGGTTGGCCCATATTGTCTTTTTTTTATCTCATAGACCGTCCACCTTCGATCAAGTGAATCTCTGTGTGAAGGGACCCTGTGAAACTCCCTCAAGACGAGAGTCTTGTCTAGTTTAGTGTCACTCCCTATATCCGTTACTACGGGGACTCAGTAGTTATTTCCACTATTGATACCCCTTTTGAACCATCGTCTTTCATCCTCTTACACTATCCGTGAAAGATTGATAAAGGTACTTTCTAAATTTTAACTGTTCCTCTTCCGGTTCCCTATTTAACTGAACGAAGAGAGTTTTTCATACATTAAACGTGAAGGATAAACGGTCCGTGAGAAGATCCGTTTTGTCACTGTTCTGTGTGTTTAAATACAAGAATACTTTGAATCCGAGGAAACCGTGTTTGATCTATTTACTACGTAATAGTTTCTCCTATGTAGATTTTCTTAATGAGTTCCTGTATAAACTGTATTACATTTTTTGCCGAGGTATTTTCTCCTTCTACGTCACACGTTTTTTGTCGTCTTCGTTCCTGTACTCGCTGTGCTAATACAGTCGTATTGACAACTAGACACGGCCTGAGTACAACTACACACCGTTTTGGTTGTGTTATCACATGTCATTAATTGGAGGTTAATTTTATTTATTTAAATAATTTTTTTTTCCAAGGATCTGGAGAAGTTGTACGATTCACCTTGCGTCTTCTACCCCCACCGATCCCACTAGTCGCGAGTTCCGCAACCGGACGAGGGTGCTCTCTTCCCCTGATACCACATTTTACGAGTCCCCACTCTTCACGTGCACTTGCACTTGACTTCGCTGTCAGTGAGTCGGCACAGGCGGAGAAATGCTGGGGTGTCTGATACACGAGGCGCCCTAAGAGGTCCGTCTTAGGACCTCACCCATCGGACAGGGGAGAGGTCCCCTGGAAGGGTGGGGTCCCTACCTTGGCCCCAGAGGACGTAACGTCCGTCTAAGAAATGGTCGACTCGGTGTCCGTTAACACCGTTATTACGGTGGTCTTTCGTCTTTTTCTCGTGGTTATTCTTATTTTTCTTGACGTAAAGATTTTTTCATCTTAAGTGGTTTTACTGTGTAATGACTAGGATTTCCCCTTTATGTAGTTTCTCACTTTTGTTGTCCTTTGGGTCTGAATAATACTCGCTTCCATGTTTCGTTTTCGTCGGGTTAAGGTGTACTCGTATCTGGACCGAATCTTCCCCGTCACAGATTTCGGACGCCGTCCACCTTGCGGTCGCTCAGTCGTCCCTCCTTCCCTCCGCCCTTGTCTTCGTTAGTGGTCTGTCGCTCGTCTCGCCGCCGGGGTACAAGGGTCGTTTGTCGGCGGCTTTGTGCCCGTTTCCTTTACCTCCGGTGGAGACTCATGAAATTATTAAGAGAGTGATTACCCTCTCTGCCGTAAGTCTAAGTCAGGTACTCCTTTGTTAGTCTCATTAATGCCTTAGGGTGTGACAGGGTCACACACCAGACTGATAATTAGCCCTCACTACAGTAAGACACCTCTTCGACACAGACAGAGTGAGAGTCGAATGACTTCGGACCCCGGGGACCCCCGTGGAATAACCCTTGTTCAGACAGAGACTCTTTCATGGCCGTTTGGAAGTGCTCCGGAAATGTCGACCTTAGAGTCTTGGTTAATAGTGCTAATAACAGTTTCGATATTATTTATCGAATCCAAAAGACGTCAAATCAAGAAAACCACTGACTAAGATAATTATATTATTGTCCGTTTAGAGTTGATAATACGTCTGCCAAAATAAAAGAATTACAAAGATATTAGGTAATATAATCGATATTTTATCTATACATTTAAAGTAATTTAACGGTACACGATTTGTTATTTTACTAATACATTTTAGTATAGTCCGTTGGTTTGATAAGATATTTCCAAAATAATAGGTATAAGAACTAATATAAATACAGTCTAATAGTTTCATATATCATTCACCGTCGATACAAAAGTTTTCTTATAAAAGAAATTTTGACTTAAAATATATGATTTTTATTAAAACAAGAAAAAAGACTACCATCACCTTCTCATCTACAAATAAAAATATGGTTATAGGGGTTTATAAAAAGACGTTTTGAACGGTATGGTTTCAAGAGAGGTCGTTATTGTTTTTCTTAAGGAGAGTACGACTTGCACTTCTTCCGTGACCGTGGGGTGAGGTCATGAGAACGGACCTCTCAGGGTACCTGCCTCCTCGGACCACCCGACGTCAGGTACCCCAGCGATTCTCAGCCCGTGCTGACTGGCTGAAGTGAAAGTGAAAAGTGAAAGGACGTAACCTCTTCCTTTACCGTTGGGTGAGGTCACAAGAACGGACCTCTTAGGGTCCCTGCCCCCTCGGACCACCCGACGGTAGATGCCCCAGCGTGTCTCAGCCTGTGCTGACTTCACTGAATCGTCGTCGTCGTACGAATTCATTATTACCAAGTCCTTCTACTAAGTTTCTATTTCAGAAGGACCAGGTTTCCTATACACCGTATTTCTATTTCCGGTGTGAGTTTCTTTCCTACAATAAATGATTTTTGAGTCTTCATAAATACACCAAATTATTTTACGGTTGCCACATGGTCTCTCACGGTCAGTCACCCATTTGTAAAATCAACTGACACAATAATTCTTTTTATTGTGACCTCTTCCACCCAGGTTTAATAAATTCTCTACTTTGTCGTCTTAAAGACACGTATCCCTAAAAATCCCACAATCGTATCTCTCTCTACTATACTGAACAATAGACCCTTACAATTTCCACGTCTACTGACCGCGTCGTTCGCAAAGGGCCGTGGTTTATGCACCGTTCATGACACGTCACAATCCTTTTTATCCAAGACAGAAGTTCCTCAAATAGTCATTGTTCGGTACGACAACCTCTCTATCGTCTCCCGATCTCCCGTCCCACCCGCGTCTGTTCTCCTACCTCGTGGGGTTTTACGACATCGGAACGTCTGTCGGAGCGATTCCCTGACGTCTGAACGGTCCCGTTGATAGGTCTGTGTTTTTGCTACACACTGCATCGGTCCTTTCTTGTAGACAGTTAGAATGGGAGTGTGTGTCCCAGTTGACTTAGTCAGAAGGTCCCGATAGTTTAGTTGTATTACCCCAAAAGACTTGAAGCGCGACTCAAGATCAGTTTAATTTTATAAACGAACGATTTTTGAAATTTCCCAATAAAGTTCGGGATACATGTAGACTTGGAAACGTAAAGTGGTCCGTTTATTTTTACAAAACTCTAAAAAAGATTTTCTACCGAACTTTCTCGATACATATCCTGTGGATTCCTTTATAAAAACCATGACATCTCAGTCTCCTTGCCCTTTTCCGTCTGTTAGTTTTTCCCTAAAGGTAACATAGAACTGGAGGTCCTTCCCTGTCCTGACCTTGACCCTCAGGGGTCTTCTACTGTCCTATGCAAGACTGGTCTCCCACACGTCTCGGTCTTTGTCCGTCCATTCGTCCATTTCTTGGGTTCCTCTTCCCACTCTTTGCCACTCTTTCGTGCCTGTTCTTCGTCCTTAGCACGCCCAGAATCCAGACTTCTGTTCTTAATTTGGCGTTTTAAAAATTTTTCTTTTTGTATCCTCTTTTGGAAGTGTTGAGACCAATGTTTCCTCAAGAATCTGTACGGTGGTATTCGCACTAGGTATTTTCGTCTTTAACTACCTGATCTAAAGTAATTTTAATCTTTGTAGAGAACTTTTCTTCTGGTTCCTTTCTCGTTCGGTGTGTGACTCTCTTTTTTCTTAACACTTTAAAGACAGACTATTTCCTTAAAGAAAGGTTTTTCATTGTTTACGAATATTGAGTTTCTGTTTTCGAACTAATTGTTTTTTTACCCGTTTTCTAAACCTGTCAACGAAGTGTCTTCTGTATTCTTACCGTTTATTCGTGTTCTTTTCTCTGAGTCATAGTAATCAGGAATCCTTTCATTTTATTTTTAATTTGAGTATTACTCTATCGTGACGCAAGGATGGTCCTTTTGCCATTTTTCGGATGACCGTTGTTCACAATGGATGACGTCCCCACTTCACGTCGACGGGACGTCTCAGCCACTCGTGCGTCTTCATCTCGTACTGAACCGTGTGTCAGACTGTCAAGGAGTCTTGAAAAGGTGCGTTGGGTCAGTAAATTGAAGGTCTATAAATGGGTTCTTTTCGTTTTTTTATAAGTGTGTTTCAGTATATACTTATAAGTATCGTGGAAACAAATATTGTCGGGGGTTCACCTTTATTAGGTATACAGTAGTTTGACCATTGACCCTTTTGTTTGACATTGTATTTTACCTTACGACGACGACGCAGTGACGTCAGCGCAGGTTGAGACACGCTGGGGTCTCTGCCGTCGGGTGGTCCGAGGGGGCGGGGGCCCTAAGAGGTCCGTTCTTGTGACCTCACCCAACGGTAACGGAAGAGGTTACGTACTTCCACTTTTCGCTTCGGCAGTGAGTCACCACAGACTGAGAATCGCTGGGGTACCTGACGTCGGGTGGTCCGAGGGGGCAGGTACCCTAAAAGGTCCGTTCTCATGACCTCACCCCACGGTAACGGAAGAGACAGTTGTCGCAACAAAAATCACTTTTTTTTTGATCTTGTTTTCTGATCATATATAAGTCAAGTCAAGTCACCGAGTCAGCACAGGCTGAGAAACACTAGGGTACCTGGTGTCGTGTGGTCCGGAGGGACAGGTAGTGGTTGAGGGCCTCAGGTGGGTTTGGGTACAGGGAACTCAGCCACTACGGTAGGTTGACAAAGTAGGAGACAGTAGGGGAAGAGGAGGACGGGAGTTAGAAAGGGTCGTAGTCCCAGAAAAGGTCACTCAGTCGAGAAGCGTAGTCCGCCGGTTTCATACCTAATTTATGAGAGTAAATGGACTTCAAGATCCTCTCCTACTCGATGTCCCTCTCTTTCCTGCTCGCCGAGAGCTCGACCCCGCCCTCGTCCCCGGACTCGGGTTCCCCGTCACGTCCGGAGTCCCACGACACGCGTGAGACGAGCATCGTCAGACGTGTGTGCCCCTCTGACCGGTTTGACATGGGAGTTTTGCCCACGAAAAAGAACAGAAAGATAGTGGTATTTCTATTAATTTCTATACATCCCGTAGAATTCTATGAATGTCCACATAAAGTAGTAAACATTCAATTACCACAATAATAATTATTTCTTGAACCCTGTCGTACAATGAAACCCTACAGAAATATGCCCTAAAGTTTTATTAATTCCCTGGTATGTCAGTTTATCAAATAAAAATTCAATTTGGTTCGTTTATTTACATAATTTTGTAACAGAGAGGAATTAGACACTTTCGCGAAGGCTCCCATTCACAAGACGAAAGAACTGATAGAGCCACTCTAAAAGGAAGTCAGTAAAAGTGTTCTTGTCGTAGTCACAAACGGGTCATAAACAATCACTTCCTCATTCCGAACCTCCTCTTAAAACACCGAGAATTTACTGAAAAAGATTACGACTCGTCGATTGACCAGAAGTACCGTGAATATCAAAGAAAACATTCTTCTTGAAAAGAATGTCCAGAAAAAAACCTTTTTATCAGTTTACTTTTAAGTTATTTGACGGAGGCGTAATGAAATTCCCAACGACAAATCAACGACTCAGTACAGACTGACAAAACGTTGGGTTACCTGACATCGGAGGGTCCGAGGAGACAGGGACCCTAAAAAGTCCGCTTTACGACCTCACCCAACGGTGAAGGAGAAGGTCCCCTAGACAGGTGGGACCCCTGTCTTGGACGTAGAGGACGTAACGTAGAGGAAATGACGACTCGGTGGTCCCATCGGACAAGATTCCTATAATAGAGTATTTTCACCACAGATATAATTATGGGTTTACTTTCAGGAAATAAAAGGAAATTCTCGAATTTTACGGTTTAAGAATGGTTTCTTCGATTTTTCATCTTGAGAATACCGAACCTATACCGATATGATAATCCACATTGTATTGAGTAGTAAATGTATAAAAAATAATGAAGTATAAAAAGTTTTCTATGATTGTCATGTTTCTGTTGAACTCTCGTTCCGTAAGGACTTTTTCATGCCTGTAAAAAAAATCTGGTACCTTTTGTAAATTATTTAAGAAAATTATAACATACCGGAGTTTTAATTGTTCAAAATTTTTTCGTAGGATCTCTTTCATAATGATTTACTATTACTTCGTTTATTACTTGTAAAACGTTTGTCACTTCGACTTTCCGTATGTAAGTGGTATAGTCACAGTGTGAAGTGTAACTCGTTAATCAGGGTCAGAATCAGAAAATGCTAATGAAACGAGGACTGAAGACGTGAATACAAATACCTACTATCACGGGGGTTTCGGAAATCACATGCGACTTCTCTTTCTTCAACTTTTTCCATTAGTACGGTTCTCACCCCCTTTTGTTTTATTATGTAGTTCCACACCAAGGGGGGGTCTAAGGGTATACGGGGCAGGCAGTCGGATACTCTGAGGGGTCTCTCAATTCCACGACTCCAGATGAAGGTCGAATTTAAGTCTTAGAACTATCTTTTTGAGTGTCACAAAAATAACTCAGTGTGTTGACCGGACCAGGGTTTCCAAACAGAGAGGGAAGTAGACACTGGGTTTGTCAACTGTAGGACGAAGGCTTTCCTCTGTGTCTCTTCGCACACCCTACGACAGTTCCCGACGGTTCGACTCGGATGAGAAGTAAAATTTTACTCTGTTTTATGTCTCTACTCTGTCTCTACTTTTGTTTTACGGTTCTGTCTCTCCTCCTCCGTGACACTTTATCCTAGGAGCACTTAATTGAATGAATCCCGTCTCTTGACCTCTGATTGTCGAGAGCCAATACTTGTGGACTTCGTTCCTTCTTCTACGTATGCTACCTGATCATGGAACGTGGCGGTCCATACTGACCTTCGAAGGTATTGTCCTGAACGAAAGAGTACGTGGTAAATGTTTCTGAGAAACGTCAATACAGACATTGTAAGGAAGATCCCTTCAATAGTCCTGTGGTTGCGCCTCTCCTCTACTCCCTTCTGACTGACTCGGTCGAGACGCAAGTCTTTCGTCGTCCCGATGACCCTCCGGTCCTAAGAGTCGGGACAGTGAACTGAGGAGTGGCGGAGGAGGGTACACCAGACTTCTGTCATGGTAGTCCTAGAGACTCGGACCAAAGACTGACTTAGGGATTCTCTGTGGACACGTCGAGGTGTCCGATTGAAAATTGACATCCCCCTCTTTCGCTGTCCTCTACGGAATAAAGGATTACATACTATAGACTTTTATCATTCGTACTTATCGTAAGGTTGCATAGTGGTTTGTAAACTCTGTCTTTCTACGGAACTCAAGTAAAAGAAAGGAGAAGTCGTCTACGAGAATATTCTAAGTTCGACCCTGGCTTTTTTTTTTTTTTTCTGCGTCAGGAAAAGAAACGGTGAAATTATTGGTAACGACCGTTTTCTCTCAAAGTTATCCGTCCGTTTAGTTTTGATCAGTTACCGGACAATAGTCACGTCTGCTAGACGAGACATCTAATGACGTCAGTGTAAGATAAAAACGAGTCTCGGTCGTCCTGTCCGAACCCCTCCCACCCGACCCCGAGAAGTGTCTGAGGTCAGGCACTGAGACGTAAGTATAAAACTGGAAGTTTACAGTGGCTTGATACAAAGGTTTATTTTCACGAAAGAAGACCGTGGATAGAGTCGATATTAGGGACTTAGAGTAAAACCGTTTGTCCTAAGAAAACTGCGGAATATTTTTAGGGAGGTAGTGACTGAGGTTGGGTGTAAGGTGTAATATACGAAGAACTGTTAATAGCGGGACCACAGAATATTTGATTGAATATAAAAAGAGTTGATACACATAGTAGAGGGGTCATTCTAAAATACAAGACATATCTTTAATTACCAGGAAGAAACTTAAGGGTATCGTAAGTAAGTAAGTAAGTCGTTCATCACTAGAGACGAGTATTACGGTCAACCAATGATATCCTCGACGTCGTGTATTAATTTTGTATTATATCTTATGCCATACAATAATACATTCTTCCAGTTTTACCATCATCTCTCTTCCATTTATAATAAAGACTAACCACCTGGTGTCTCCTTAGATTCTACCTTTATTACTCAACTTTCAGAACTCCTTTCTCATCCCAAATTTTTTGTGATAAATTTTTCAACTTTTACGGTAGATAGTGAAACAAGGGATGACATTTTCGTGGTGTATATGAAAATCCTTTTTTTACCTTTTACATCTGACCTGACTTTTCCCCCTTTTCTCGTCGGTAAGAGGTTGTTCGGCCTCCGGCACTGACAAGGGTAGTCCAACTAGGTGACTTCGGGGGACAAAACGTGCAAGTATAGATTTTCACACTTATTTGTGTGACGTCACTTAGGACAAACAAAATAGGTAATTATATAATTTATTGGAAAAGTGTGATAAGCAGGGTGTCCTAATAAAAATTACTGAAATATGACGTACCTGCATAGTAAAAAACTCTATAAAATTGAAAAATCCTACTTTTCCGGAGATTTCCCTTACCTGTCCCTTCCTTCGCTTCTAATAAGATTCGTCTTCCTCGGTAGATTTGTTCCCACATCTGCACCCTCTCACGTCACCGGAGTCCCCTGTCACTCGTGGCCCCAAAGACCCCTCCCAGTCCTCCGGGTTTCGGGTACTTCTGATCAAGAGTTGACACTCGCAGTAGGTTTCCGTCACAACTCGGTGATCTCTAAAGGAGCTCACCCCAGTACCCGTGTCGACCTGAAATGCTCTTACGACCTCGTTCCGTTCTACCACGGGACTTCCTCTCTTCTCTCCGGTATTGAGATCGTCCTCTAATTAAGGTTTCACTTCGGAAGAGGGACGGCGGTAAAAGGTGAAGTAAATAAAGTGTGTGAGAGTCTAAGAAAGGTGTTTTATCTCATGAAAAATTTTGTTCTAAAAAAAGAAGGGATGAACGAAGTAGATCGATTTAGGATGAGTAAGAAGTTTTACATTAGTTCCCGGTAATGAAAACTTTTCAGAAACGACTGACACGTGGCGTCGGGTCAAGTGACACACAGAGTGACCAGACTGACGATATAGCGGTCGAGACGCGTCTCGGAGACTGCTCTGGGCCGCGGAGTTGTGGGTCCATGTGCGGTGTCTGAGTAGGACCTACACGCAGACGACTTGATTGCGTACTTCTCAGGGTTTAGGGGTCATAAGTTTACCATGAGTTTAAGCCTTCGATTTAAATTTCATCACCAAGTCAAGTCAAGTCAGTGAGTCAGTACAGGTTGAGAAACGCTGGGGTACTTAACGTCGTGCGGTCCGGAGGGACAGGTAGTGGTTGAGGCCCTCAAGTGAGTTTGAGTACAGGTAGCTCATCCACTACGGTAGGTCGGTAGAGTAGGAGACAGCAGGGGAAGAGGAGGACGGGGGTTAGGGAGGGTCGTAGTCCCAGAAAAGGTTACTCAGTCGAGAAGTGTACTCCACCGGTTTCATGACCTCAAAGTCGAAATCGGTAATCAGGAAGGTTTCATATAAGTCCTGACTAGAGGAAATCCTACCTGACCTACCTAGAGGAACGTCAGGTTCCCTGAGAGTTCTCAGAAGAGGTTGTGGTGTCAAGTTTGTGTAGTTAAGAAGCCGCGAGTCGGAAGAAGTGTCAGGTTGAGAGTGTAGGTATGTACTGGTGTCCTTTTTGGTATTGGAACTGATCTACCTGGAAACAACCGTTTCATTACAGAGACGAAAAGTTATACGATAGATCCAACCAGTATTGAAAAGCCGGTTTCTCATCCGTAGAAAATTAAAGTACACACGTCAGTGGTGGACGTCACTAAAACCTCGGGTCTTTTTATTTCAGACTGTGACAAAGGTGACAAAAGGGTAGGTAAAGGGTACTTCACTACCCTGGCCTACGGTACTAGAAGCAAAAGACTTACAACTCGAAATTCGGTTGAAAAAGTGAGAGGTGAAAGTGAAAGTAGTTCTCCGAAAAATCAAGGAGAAGTGAAAGACGGTATTGTCACTACAGTAGACGGATAGACTCCAATAACTATAAAGAGGACCGTTAGAACTAAGGTCGAACACAAAGAAGGTCGGATCGCAAAGAGTACTACATGAGACGTATCTTCAATTTATTCGTCCCACTGTTATATGTCGGAACTGTCTGAGGAAAAGGCTAAACCTTGGTCAGACAACAAGGTACAGGTCAAGATTGGCAACGAAGGACTGGACGTATGTCCAAAGACTTCTCCGTCCAGTCCACCAGACCATAAGGGTAGAGAAAGTCTTAAAAGGTCAAATAACACTAGGTGTGTCAGTTTCCGAAACTGTATCAGTTATTTCGTCTACAAAAAGACCTTGAGAGAACAAAAAAGCTACTAGGTCGCCTACAACCGTTAAACTAAAGACCAAGGAGACGGAAAAGATTTTGGTCGAACTTGTTTTACCATCCGTTTGATTTTATATGTTGAAATGTTTATTACTTTAAAGTGTTTTTACCTCTTAGTGATTCCTTTCATTCAGCTAATAAAAACCTCGAATAAAAGTATTGTCCTTCAGACAGTTTCTATTGTCTTGACCTCACGTCTCCGGCAGAGTGATCCCTTGACGAAAATTACGAGTCATAGTCTTTTTTTTACAGTCTTGAGCAACGGTCACTAGTTTATTCTGGTGATCGTCACATATAAGGACGTCTTTTCCGGTTGTTCTTCTATTTATCAAATTTTTTATATATCAGGTCCGAGCTCTCTACCTCCCCTCTCCCTTTGTCTTAAATCTTGTCACCTCTGTAGTGTTGGAAGAGGACACCGACCACTGTCGTCATTCGACGTAAAATTTCGTGAGAGTACCTCTCCAGTGATTCTTTTCGTCAATCTCGTGACTCGGCGGCCGTCTGGCTTTGTGTGGTCACAGAGAGCCTTCTGTTATTTCTGAGCTAAGATGGATTGACACGTATATAGAAGTTAAGTGACCTTTTATGGTTCAGGTGTCCGAGGTGACCGAACACCTCCCTCATTTGTCGATGTGGGCCGAAGGTTTGTTACATTGGTCGTACTGTAGGTCCATTGAATCGTCAAAAGTTGTCTGTTGTACTATAAAACCCAATTTACCGGAGACTCTTTATTCACCGACCCACACATATCATGTAACTGCATAATGATCAGACGGGACGGAGGAGGACAGACTGAGAAAGGTAATCGTGGACCTCCTCTCGGCACGGGGTCCGGGAGTGGGGCGACGTCATGGGGGGGCGGGGGTGCTGCAGCGGGGAGGGACCCGGGCACCACTGGACGCAAGCGGGACAGTGGAATGACATGTGCGCACTCGGGGCCCGGAGTCGGACGCCGTCACGGGGGGTAGGGGTGGGGGGGTGGGGAAGAGGTGCAGTGGGGAGAGACCCGGGAGTTTGGGAAGGTGTAACGACAGGGGGTCCGCACCAGGGTCCTCGAGGGGAAGATCAGGTCTCCGAGGGATGCCAGCGGTGACAAGGTGGAGACTGGTGGTGGAGATCTGGGCACTGAGGATTTGGACCCAGAGGTGGGGCCTCGGAGGAGACAAGGTCTCGAAGGGGTGTCCGGACGTCTGTAGCGGTAAAATGATGGGAAGTCCTTGGATTCCAAGTAGTCCTACGTTCACGCAGGGAGGACACAGGGAGAATGTTCCTTACCGCGGGTGTAGGTGCGGCGACGTCAGTGTGAGCACTGTCGTGCAAGTACAAAGTGACACAAAGACGGGAATGTAAGATGATTGCTCTTTGGGACGGGCGGGACGGTTGACTTCTGGAAATCTGCGTGGTCGACGAGTGAGACATCGAGGGAAGCGAGTCGGGTGGGGCGGGCGGAAGACCGAGGACAGACCATAATCAAAGGAAGTCGGACAAGAGATGTGACGTCTGTCACCATAAAGGCACTCCGTTTGGAATGAAGTACTTGGGTTTGACGGGAGCTCTTTTCCAGACTTAGGGAATTTTATCGAATATTCCTAAAAGTACTAAATCAAGATCAAATAAAGAAACCTAATAATAATAATAATAATAATAAAAAATGAAAGAGGACAATGAGTGAACAATGTTTAGAATTGATGTGCTAGTTACTCTTGAGAAGGAATAGACGAGGTGTCCTTATAGTACTCTTTGAGACAGTCTGTGGAACTACTCTAGGTGAATGTTAGTGTCACGGGAATCAGATGACCGTATACTGTGAGAGTTTTTTACTCGTTTTTTCTGCACAAGAACTGCTCGAGTACGACAAGGAGAATGGTAGTGAGAGGGAAGCCACCAGAGTGTTAGATAAATTCCTAGGTAAAGTCCTAAAAGTTCTCCCGGAGTAGCTCGAATGACCATGTTTTAAGTTAAATTCAAAAGTAAGTACACTTATTAGTTCTGTCAGAAACGTCTAACGTATCACAAAGTCGAGTAATAGACAAGAGGCACTCAAAAATATAGTGAGGGTTGTCAAAGTCAAGTCAAGTCAACGAGTCGGCACAGGCTAAGAAACACTGGGGTACTTGGTGTCGTGAGGTCCGGAGGGACAGGTAGTGGTAGAGGGTCTCAAATGAGTTTGAGTACAGGTAACTCAGCCACTACGGTAGGTTGGTAGAGTAGGAGACAGTAGGGGAAGAGGAGGACGGAAGCTAGAAAGAGTCGTAGTCCCAGAAAAGTTTACTCAGTCAAGAAGCATAGTCCACCGGTTTCATGACCTCAAAGTCGAAGTCGTAGTACGGAAGGTTAAGTCAATAGAGTAGCAACCCAAAACAAACACGGGACCCGACGTCAAGCGGAGTCGGTCTTTTGAATAAGATTCGTCGACACAATTAGGAGAGAATAGTGACGACTTGACCCTCCCGGAGAGTCGTTACGACCAGGGAAATGACGAGAGAGGATTGAGCGGGACAGTGAACGATCTTGCTAGTGTAGAATGGGTAGTTCTTGGCCGAGCTAAGAGGGATCAGGCTCGTAATGAGAGTGGTTTTTGATCCAAAAATAAAACTAATACAAAGTATAAAAGTTACCGAAGTCGAGTAAAATTAAAAATTGGACGACTACAACAAAAATGTCTCAAAGAGTGATCTCTCATAGAATCCGTCATTGTATAGTCAATTCTGTAATTGTGTAGTCATAGGCCAGGAAAGTAAGGACTGGCACACCTTCTGACGGAAGAAGCGGAGGAGTGTCGATCCACCCGGTGCCGTTTGCTTACACGCCGCGCCCAGTGGGAACCCGAGTCCCCGACTTTTCGAGGGGAGGTCAGGGGTCGAGAGGAGAGCGGGACCACTGGTGCCGCACGGGACGTCGCCACCTCCGTGTTCGACTTTGGTGGGACTAGAGGTCCAGTGACGACCCTTCCCTCGGCGAGATGTCCGTGTCCCGAACACCGTACAGGGTAATCGTTCTTTGTGGGAGAATTCCGTCACTCGGGAACTCTACGTCATAAAGACATAATAACGTCGTATCAAATTGAAAAGGACCGATTATGCCGTAAAAAGTGATAATAAAGGTTTAAAATCAAAACTTCCCGAGGACTAGGTTGACTCAGTAAAAAAAAGGGAAATCCTAAAATTCTACGATTTTATCCAACTTATTAAATGAGTAGAGAATAAGGGTTTCTATAGAGACAGGATTTGGGACTGTGTACACTTACACAATGGAAAGCACCGTTTCCCTAAACTCTAAAACTCGACCCCTACAATAGGGTCTAATGGACCAGTCCGGGTCACATTAACGTCGGCATACTCTTCCTCCGTCATGCGGTAAGTCTTTTTCCCTTACACTATTTTATGCTTTTCGTCTCGACCTCACTCCGTGAAACTTCTGCCTCTCTCCCCGGTACTTGATAAGTACGTCCTCCGGAGTCCTTAGACCGTTTCCGTCCCTTTGTCTGAGAGGGGACCTTGTAGGGTCCTCCTCACGTCGGGGCGATTGTGGAACGGACGTGGGGGCGCTCTGGGTGAAACTTGAAGATTGGAAGTCTTGAGATTCTCTTATGTAAACACAACGTAATGTAGTCATTCAAACACCACTACAATATTGTCGTTGGCCTTTCATTATGTCTACAACTGATCATGAAAAGGAAGGAGACTTTTAACACTGTTACTGAAAGATTTCAGACTACGTTTGTGCAGATTCGTTCTTACTACAGAATTTGATGAGAAGAAGGGAAGGAGAAGATTTGTAGTTATCACACACAGAGTCAGCGAGTCAGTACAGGTTGAGAAAGCTGAGGTACCTGACATCGGGTGTGAGGAGACAGACACCCCTAAGAGGTCCGTTCTTATGACCTCACCCAACGGTAAAGGAGGAGGTCCCCTAGAGGGACTGGGTCCCTAGCTTGGACCTAGAGGACGTAACGTCCGTCTAAGAAATGACAGACTCGATAGTCCCTTGGGATTTATGTTTATCATCCACAATGACCTATGTTCGAAGATGAAGAACATAAGAATTTGGATGGGTAAAATGGTAAAAGTAGAATGCCTGTACCCAAAACGAATAAAAAATAAATGATACTTTTCTAAAGAAGGAGGAAAGTAAAAACTTAATAAATAAGATAGAAGGGACCAGTATACCTTGTGTCTTTAGTTAAGGGTTCAGGAGTGGAATATATGACATTTCTAGTGGGACGGACATTATCAGGGGAGGTCGTACGTTCGCACTACTACGGGAGGTCGTCGTTTTGTTTATACCATGTTAGAAACCTCCGAAAAAGGACAAGGAAGTCAAAAGTATGGAGACCATTTGCAAGTCTTTACAATATATCTGTGGGGACTGTGGACTACTCTTCGACATACTACTGGTTTGTAGACATTGTGGACAAAAGACTAAGGTTCACCCTCTGAAGATTCTTGATTTGAGAATTCGTCCGACATGGATGGATTGAAAGGTTCTCAGACACTAAAAAGGTGAAAGGCGTTTACATTCACAGTCATGGGAACGATCAAAGACATTTGGATCTCTATGAATTTATATTCTATCAATAATGTCCTTTGTAGACAACTGCAGTCGTTCCTTCTAGTGACTCCTCTCTGAGTAAGTGACGAGGAGACGATCGACTACGAGAGACGATGAAGGTCAGCTTGACATGTGTTATGAAACCCCGACCCTGGAATTAAAAACTCCGAGACTATCGACTTCTCTGAAAAGATTCCACTTTCGTGTGACCTTGATTTGAGTATAGAAATCGAGGATCCTATTTACTAGAACTGGTAGAAGTTGATACCAATGGGGTTTTAAAGTCTTTTCGACATGTTTCACTGTTAAGAGTATAAGTAAAAGGGAGTCTTGTCCTCCGTAGTATCATTTGACATTTAGCCTTCTATGAAATATTCCTCGATTTTATTACGTTAGTAAACGAAAGACTAAAATCTTTAGTTAAACCCTACTGTGGACCTTTATAAAGACTTACAGACATTTGTACAGGTAGCCTGACAGAGACTTTGTAGTCTTTAAACTTGGGACAAAACTCGACTACAGTCTAATACGTAACTGGTGTCAATAACATTGAAAAGACTGTCTTCTAATGTCGACAATTTAATTACTGTTGTGCTTAAATATTTCCAAAGAAACGACCTCTTTAAAGAAGACCCCAGTTCGAGTGATAAAAAACGATGGTTTTACGGGATTAGGTAGGTACTTCCGTTCACAGAGGATAATCACTTTCGTTTTGTCCTCAATGTGTGGGGACTGTACAGAATGTTGAGACGTATAAAAGAGTAGTAAACGGGACCCATTTACACGCAGATATCGAAACCGTAAGAACGGAGCTCTTGGGGTACTTGACTTACTTTCCGTTTGATCGTACCGTTGTCTTCTGCTCCGGGGGTCCGGTCGTCCCCAGGTTGTACGACGACCCCTTCTCGTCTCTTTGTCGAGATCTTTCTTACTTCGCCCACCCTGTGTCGCCTTTGGTACGGGTCGACACCTACACAGACCACCACTTTCATTTCAGGCTACGACATCTCTTGTCCTGACGTATCCTTGGGCCTTACAGGCACTTAGTTCCATTCGACCCCTACACCAGTTCGTCCTCTACCGTTCTCATTTGTAGCTGTGGAACCCTTAGTCACTTGATTTTACTTGTGCTTACCCATTTAAATTAAGTCTACTGATAATGGGGATGATGACACCCGTTCTTCTTAAGGAATCTTCTTTACCTCATCGGGAGTATCAGCTGTTTTTTCAGGCTTTAAGTCATGAACCCACGTTAGAGTTTTTACTATCTTACTAGAGCCAAACAAAGGTTCCGTTTGGTAAGTCGTAGTGTCATTAGGTTTAGATGTGGGGAGTTCTGATTACGACTTCTTCGACTTTGACTGGCCAAGACACTTCTGGACGTTCTGGAAGATCTTGATTTTGGTTTTGCTCTACAGGAAAAGTGGTACCCCTTGACCTTAAGTTATCTACTCCTGTAGCCTCATTTTCACTTCAAACCGGAACCTCGTGTTTTATTTCGTCCCGTTTCCAATCGTCTCAAAACGGTTCTCTTACGTGACCAGTGTCGTTTCTAGGAGAAGGTTGTTGTTCTCTCTGCTGCGATGCGTACCTGTAGTGGACTGCCAGTCGTGGCTTTAGTCTGACGAAGACAAGAAAGTCGGTTTCTACCTCTTCGAGATGTGTCGGTCGTTTTTGTCCTGACCCTCGGCTGACACCGAGTCCAGTACTCGAGGTATACCGTTTTAAGTCCGAATTTAACTTTTTTCATCCCTTTTCGTGATGTGGTAAGTCCATACTGGATTTACTTTAGGGAGTACTAATTTGTCACGTCAGCTGTCTGGACCATCTGTTTCCCGGACTTCTCGACACCCACCTCCAAGCATTGTAACATATCCACTGGTCCTGGTGGGTTTCCTTTTTTTTTTTGTTGTTGTTTTCTTCCGTTTCACCAACAGACTCCTCCGGAATGTTTATCGACTCTTTCCTTCTCTGCAGTTTCCGTTGTCTCTTTCCCTTTTTATGGGTTGACTTACCTCTCAAGGTCTCTTATCGTTCCTCTCTATTCTTTCGGAAGGAGTCACTAGTTACGTTTCTTTATCTCCCTTTGTTGTCTTCCTCTTGCTGATCTCTAGAGAAGTTCTTTTGACCTCTATTGTTCCCTTGTAAAGTATGTTGTTACCCGTGTTATTTCCTGTCTTTGTCGTTCCTGGATTGTCTTCGTCTTGTCTAATTTTTCTCCACCGTTCTTATGTGTCTTGATATGTTTTTTCTAGAAGTACTGGGTCTATTGGTACTACACCACTAGCGAGTGGATCTCGGTCTGTAGGACCTCACCCTTCAGTTCACCCGGAATCCTTCGTAATGATACTTGTTTCGATCACCTCCACTACCTTAAGGTCGACTCGATAAAGTTTAGGATTTTCTACTACGACACTTTCACGACGTCAGTTATACGGTCGTTTAAACCTTTTAAGTCGTTACCGGTGTCCTGACCTTTTCCAATAAAAAAAGAGGTTAGAGTTTCTTTCCGTCACAGTCTATTACAACTTTGATGGTACGTTAACACGAATAAAGTGTACGATCGTTCCATTACGAGTTTTAGGAAGTTGGATTCGAAGTTGTTATGTACTTGGTTCTTAAATGTCTACATGTTCGACCTAAATCTTTTCCGTCCCCTTGGTCTCTAGTTTGACGGTTGTAAGTAACCTAGTATCTCTTTCGTTCCCTTCAGGTCTTTTTGTAGATGAAGACGAAATAAGTGATGTTTTTTCGGAAACTGATATACCTAGTGTTGTTTGACCTTTTAAGAATTTCTCTACCCGTATGGTCTGGTGGAATGGATGGAGGACTCTTTGGACATACGTCCAGTTCTTTGTTGTCAATCTTGACCTGTGCCTTGTTACCTGACCAAGTTTTAGCTCTTTCCTCATACAGTTTCGACATATGACAGTGGGACGAATAAATTGAATATACGTCTCATGTAGTACGTTGTACGGCCCGACCTACTTAGTGCTCGACCTTTCCAATGTCCTCTTCGTATTGTCGGAGTCAGTACGACTACTATGAAGAGATTGCCGTCTTTTGTTTCTCCCAGATTTCTCGGAGAACTACTGCCACTTTCTCCTCTCACGTTTTCGACCGAATTTTGACTTGTAAGTTTTTTGATTCTAGTACCGTAGGTCAGGGTAGTGAAGTACCGTTTATCTACCCCTTTTGACTTTTGGCACTGTCTAAAATAGAAGAACCCGAGGTTTTAGTGACACCTAAACTGATGTCGGTACTTTAATTTTCTACGAAAGGAATCTTCTTTTCGATACTCCTTGGATCTATCACATAATTTTTCGTCTCTGTAGAGAAACGGTTTTTTCCAGGTGTATCAGTTTCGATACCAAAAAGGTCATCAGTACATACCTACACTCTTAACCTGGTATTTCTTCCGACTCGCGGTTTCTTGACTACGAAAGCTTGACACCACAACCTCTTCTGAGAACTCTCAGGTGACCTTACGTTCCTCTAGTTTGGTTAGTTAAGATTTCCTTTAGTTGGGACTTATAAGTAACCTTCCTGACTACGACTTCGAGGTTGTGAAACTGGTGGACTACACCTCTCGGTTGAGTTACCTTTTCTGGAACTACTAACCTTTCCGACTTCCGTCCTCCTCTTCCCCTACTGTCTCCTACTCTACCAATATATCATAGTGACCGAGTTACCTGTACTCAAACTGAGATCCTTTATCACCTCCTGTCTCCTCGGACCACACGACGTCAGGTACCCCAACGTCTCAGTCTGTGCTGAACCACTGACTTTTGTTGTTTATCGAAAACATGGTCAAACATTTAAATGGTTAGGTGTAAAAAAAGAAGACAATTCGTTCTCAGGAATAATACCAGAAACTTCACTATTAAGTCATATAAGACGCATTTTGTCTGTTGGATTAAAATTTCAACTTGAATAGTCAGAATGGTATATAAGTCAAACTGACTTGACTTTGAATGTTAAGATCAAGAATACAGAGTTGCACCAGACACTTTTTTTATACTGGTGATTGCGACTCTGTGAGTCAGCACAGGTTGAGAAGCACTGGGATACCTGACGTCGGGTGGTCCAAGGAGACAGGTACCTAGATCATTGTGGGTTTTTATCTTTTTTGTTTATATCTGTTACAAGAAATTTTTTAAAAACTTTGGAGGTAGTTTTTACATATCGCATCGTCCTTTCATAGTAAGTTACTTAATATTGTTAAAAGACAGGTCGTCCCTGTAAAATCTGATGAAAGGGTAAAAGTTTCCCTTTTTATTTGTGTTTATCAACTTCTATTTTCGAAAAGGTTTGTGAACAGATATTAAGTAATAAAATATCTCAGGTAGTGAATAAAGGTCATATTATCGGTAAAACATTTTACAGTAAAAATAATAGAACTTGTCAAAATTTGTGAGGCAATCTACTAAGTCTCTATTCATACTCTTTAAACGTCACCCGAGATGAAGTTCCACATTACTAATTCTACAGTATTTATGTAATGTCTAACAAAATTATTATTGTTTTCTCGTTTATGTGGACTTTGTAGTAAAAATGATCGAAGATCCATTTAAATATACGTACCTCTCATGATTACTATCACTAATTTTGTTCATAGTGAAATTTCTATATAACTTAAGATCCCGGACTTTTACCTGAAGTAACAAGATAAAAAAGAGACTCCTTGGTCACTCGATTGACCCTTAAGGGACCCCCAGATCACCAATCCTGAGGGACGAAGGTGATATCCCGTGCACCCAAGGTAGGGACCAGCCTCTTAATTCTGGAACATTCGGTGGACCACACCGGTCTTTGCTTTGTTTCGTTTTTCTTGGTCGATCGACTGCAGGTACCGTAAGATACCTAAGCAAACGATCAAAAGATGGAGGATCTATTGACGTCCATCATGAAACGTAAGATCTCGCAACAGGAATTTCGAATAACCCCTCTTTCTATTGTTGATTTATTTGCTAGGATCAAATCACAACACTCACGACACTATCCCATTTTTCTTTCAATTCATTGGTTCTAAACCATCTCTTTATCAGGAACGATTCGTTGTGCTCCAGCTTGGCCTCAGACTTTCTTCATTGTTCCACCCCACCCATTTCCTATGAGGTCGCCTTCACTTTCAAATAGACTTCGGTTACCCTGCGTTCTCTTCGAATGGCCCTTACCACCCGAGTCTCCTTCCGTGGCACTGTCCCTGGACCGTGTGGTCGAGTAGTCCAGGGAGACAAGCGTCTACGAACCCGAGTCCCTACTCTGACACCTGGGAGTCTAGACCCCCGGAGTGCGGGTTCGGAAAAGAGGTAGGGGAGAAGGAGGAATGGGGGTAGTGTTTCACTAGAGGCAGTGTAGAATCCTGAAGGGTCCACCGAGTCTGTATTTCTCAGGAGGACGGTTACACCCCCCACGACCTCTGCATCTAAGCTAGGGACCAAACCCTTCTAGGGTACTTCATCTTTTACTGCCGGGTGAGGTCACAAGAACGGACCTTTGGGGTCCTTGTCTCCTCGGATGTCAGGTACCCCAGCGTCTCAGCCTGTACGGACTCGTGCGCGCACGTGTGCGTGTGTGTATGTGGGTGCAGCATAGAATAAACACGAAACCCAACCACCAGTCACACTCCTCGTCCTGTCGAGAACCACTTTGGAGATGTAAATCCTCCGGAGTTTAAACTGAAAAGGTAATAGATTTGCTCCAATGTATATACTAGTGTCTCTGTCAGACCTATGATTTTACTACAGTGATAAAAATGTTGGACTAAAACGTAAAGACACAAAAAATTATATTGTCTTTTTTCCTTCCACTAGACTCATTGGTAAAACTGGACTCTAAGACTAACTTGAACCAATCTACCATTAAATAGTATTCCCCATTTCATCTATGTTAAACCGTCATAAAATAAGAGGTTTTATTATAATATTAAATGAATGTCCCATTTTACGTTCAGAGATATTTGTAGAATAAAAATATTATAAAGACTAAGAGTCGTAGGAACTCTGATCAAACGTGTGAGTGACGGTGAGACCATATATACTAGGGTTGGTAGTTCAGTACAATGTTCACCAGAGGACGAAACACTCTTCTATGTGTGTCGTTTCGGAGTAAAACTCACCGGACCGGTTCCTTTATTCGTAAATTGTATCCTTTTATGGGTCTACTGATTCCCAATTATTAGGAAACTCTTTTGAGAAATTTGTCAAAATTGGTGAAAATTACTTCTTAGAAGATTTTACTCCACGTGTGAGAATCTAAGGATACGTCTGATTTTACTTGGAGAGAGACCGTAGGTGCTGAATGATCGTTAGTGATAATTATTGTTGCTGATTTGAAACCATTTTCTCACTACGAACTCACTCTGAACTTTTCATTCATCAAAAAGTTTAGTGAAACGACTTTCAGTGTGTTGATGTGAGGTTGTATTTTATATATGTAAAAATTTTTGAATTTTTCATTCTTCCAAAGAAGAGTGAACGATGGACGACGAAACTCTTATAACTGAGGAAGGACAAGACAGAACAGACAAAAGAGTTTCGTGGATAAAGAAGAGAGGGACCAGATGTGAGAACGGTACCAGAACAGATTAAACGATTAAGTTGAGACACTCTTGAACTTTTTGTTTGAATTCTCCGAATACAAATTTCAATTTTTATTTCTACGAGGTTTCCTTTTGAGGGTAAAGTTTTCACACCCTCAAAGATACGACCCCTAAAATACCTTAAATAAGTCTGAAGTCTCAAGAAAGTACCTCATAAAGGGTAAGAATTGACACGAGACCTATCAACCTCAACGACTAATTAGCGTACAATCCATTTACTCGATAATGTCTAAGACCGCGAGTTCACATGCATTCTCCACGGAGATGATACGAATTGGTATATTTATACATACTGTAGTTTTTTAGCCTACAGTCGTAATCACAAGGTAATCACCCGTATTAAACATTCTGATTGTGATCTAGTAACCCGTAAAATCAAATAAAAAGGTCTAGAAAGGTAAGGAAAAACCCGATAGTACTTATTCCATCGTTCCTTGGACACCAGTGTGTGTAGCAGAACGAGAAGACATCAACCAAAGTGTCTTATATAAGAACCTTCACTTTATAGACCCTACTTCGTTTGTATGGACGTACTGAAGTCCCCGTATAAGAATTCAATACCGGGCTTCTCCGACACGTTTACGTGAGGGTGGTCCCGGTAAACGTACGGACGAAAAGGTATGGGAGTAAGTGTACCTAAACACCGTAAGAAAAGTTAAGAAAGGTTACACGTTCTCTTTTTATTATGAGTAAAAATTGAACGTAAAAAATACTGAAATCCTGAAATTGTAAAAAATTTTATACAATGTTGAAATTTATATATGTACACAATTTAAGATAAAACCTCCCCGTAAACATAGTAGTAAAAAGACACTTATTGGAAAAGTAGTAAAAAGTTAACGGAAAAGTAACGAAATGGTTACAAAGGTAACTCGACGAATGAAAAATAAGTAAATATTTATCAGAAATACTCATTTTCTACAGAAGACAGAGTATATATAAAAGGGTTGTAAAAGCAGAGTTAATATAAGAGTCACAAATTTTGTTTTGTAGTTAACAGAGAATTAACGAGGAAATAGTGTAATGACTTAGGAAACTATGTAAAAGATTCTGAAGAGAGACGAAAAATTTCGTCAGAGGAAACGCGAAGAAGGGTCGGGTAGTCAGGGCTCTATTACTGTGTCCGTTGTGCCACTCGTCTCGCCATGGCTACGGTGTGAGCGGTACGTGTCGTACGAAATGTGCGCCGGCAGGAGACGGTGGCGAAGTGGATACTGTCCACCCGACCCTTCCTGAGACCCAGAAAACTTCGTGTGTATTAATATGTGTTACAGAATGTTTAGTATCCATGAGACATGTCCAACTTATGTACCTATTTACAGTGTTTTCGTATCGAATCTTTAAGACTGTACATTCATTTACAATCACGTACATCTTTCCATTTTTTTTTTTTTGTTCGGTCCATTTTGTTAATACTTTTACTTTCTTCTCTATTGTATATCTATCTATGCGATATTCGTACTTTTCTAATCATCAGTTATGATGATGAGTACAGTCGTCGGAACCTTATGTCTATAAATTAGAGAGATGACGGTCGACCTAATATAGTCCTCAAAAGATGAAAACAAAGACTCTACCTTTCCCCTACCTGGATTCAGAGATGAAGTACCGATCTTTTATAAATTTTGAGGATCTTTTCACGACTTTTGATTTCTATAAAAACGACGTTTATATATGGTCTGAGGGAGAAAACAACAAGTGACAGTATATTAATACTACTTTTTCACAAGAATTAAAAGGACTCCTTGTATAGTATATCAAGCAGTGACGAAAGGACCATACAATGGACATGTATATAATTTTTCGTTTATGACTCTACATTTAGTGGGTTCAAAGAGATAGAGAGAAATAAATATGTTTCAAGACTCTCTAATAATAACAATAAAA
The DNA here is from genome assembly GCA_006410555.1 of Capra ibex. Classification (NCBI taxonomy): domain Eukaryota; kingdom Metazoa; phylum Chordata; class Mammalia; order Artiodactyla; family Bovidae; genus Capra; species Capra ibex. The sequence goes on from SJYO01006231.1 coordinate 1,468,429, forward strand.
TTCGTATTATTGTATGTCAAATATTTGACATTCCAGATAAAACGTCCGTCGGTTTATTGAAGTCGGGTAAATGAGTTCCGGAATTTTTTTGTCGTCCGTCTTTGTGTAATTGTATGTAAAGGACTCTTTACGTCGTAGTCACACTGTTGTTATGTCAGGGTCACTGTTGTAAGAGATACATGTGTCGGAGAGAGCAGGTGTTTAGAATTTTTTTTTGGTTTTGGGTTGGAGTCTTGTTAGAGTCTTTTACGAGATGGAAGGAACTTATTTCCAGGGGACCTTTTGTGACTAAACGAAGACTTACAATCTACAACGGTCGGGAGTCCTACCGGGGACCCAGACGGAGGTACCTTTCTATAGTTCGTGACCGACTACGGTGCATAACGTTTCATATTTACTCACTAAATTCCTCCCCACTCCTCCTACGAAATGTTGAGTCCGTTCTTGGATAAACATTTCGTTTTTATTTCGTGACTTCGTGTAATAAACTTCCATTTAAATCGAAATATTTTAGTATACTTTTTATTAAAATATGTAGAATAAAGGAATAGTCCTAAATTTTTTTTTAAAAAAAAGTACATCACTGAGTCTACCATTTTTTTAGAAGGACGTCACACCCTCTGGACCCAAGCTAGGGACCCTTCCCTTCCAGGGGACCTCTTCCCTTACCGTTGAGTGAGGTCATAAGAACGGACTTTTTAAGGTACCTGTCTCCTCAGACCGCTCGATTCCAGGTACCCTTACGTCTCGACCTGTGCTGACTCGACGGTTGTGAAAGTGAAAAGGAAGAGATACAGTGACGTCATTTCGAGATATTCCTCTGCAGACGACATCTAAAGGTTCTCTTGTTAAGGAAACCCCTCTCTCAGTTCTAGGACAAAACTGACACGTTCGAGTACACTCCCAGTGGAACGAGAGGTCCTGTGCGACCCATCAATTGCTATAATACACGTGCCCGTTGGGACCTCGACAATCTTGCAAATGTTACTTCCCTTTTTGGTTGAAAACGGTGCGTCTCGAAAGACATCGACAGACGACGTGTAATAGTTGTGTTTGCACACGAGGATAGATATTCTTTGTATTGTTATTCTCAAGTCAATCCAAAAGTTGGTGATTTGTTAGGATGAGTCTAATAAACTCGAAGGACTTTTGTATTTGGTCCTTTTCCTCTAAGCTACTTATTTTTGTCGTCTGAACAGAAAACTGTTGAACTTCCGATGAGTAGCTTCTTAATTTCTCTGTGACGATGTTTAAGGTATATAAATGAGAGGTCAAGAGAATTCCACCTTAATCTTACTCGTGTTTTCCGTGAGTGCGAACAAAGACATAGGGAAGATGAAGGAGACACGAGAGGACTCCGTCACTCGAGAACTTTGAGACACAGGAACAGTCCGGGGTTGATGTAAGTCGTCGTCGAGAGACCGGAAACACTAAGGTCCTTACTTCCCTTTACCTGGTCCAGGAATTTTCCGAAAGGACCCTTTAAGGGACTGCCGGGTCGTCAATCCCGAACCGTGGACGTGATGGCCCCGGACCCAGACTAGGGACCTTTGGTTCTAGAAAATTCGACACGTCAGGTGGAGGGAGGTTTTTTGGGGTCGTTATTTGTTGAAAGGACAAGACCGATCGAGTCGTCCTTTTTGTTTGGTTTGATTTTGTTGGGGGGGGGGGTTTATTATTTGTATGTTTGTTTAGGGTAAAGAGTCTATAAGGGTGAAAATCCCTATATTGACTCCACTCTTTTCCAGTGGGTCTACATCTACTAGTGCATCTTACGATGCCCCGTCTTCCGGGACTTCTTAAGGGAGGCTCAAGGAGTGACGTGTGCCTTCCGAACTCAGAGACTCCTTCGGGTGCCGATCAGTCTCCGGGGTGGTCGTCTCTTCCTTATAAATGGGAAAGGTAAAATGTTTCCTGGGGGGTGTTGGAGATTCTGTGTCCCTTGATAAGACTACAAGTCAAGATTTTAATCGTTATAAAATTATGATGAATGAGAGTAATTTTTGTTAATAGTCAATTTTTTACCATCTTCCTTTTCATAGTCCCCTTTTTCTTTCCCGTTTCTTCTCTGAGTTCCGAATCCGTCGAGAGATGAAGAAGATATACTTAACGGAAGGGGTTCTTTTGAGACAAAAGGACATAGTCCGTAAATACCACTCATTACCGAAACTTTTAAGTTGTTCATAAATAACTCTGTGTTGTCATTTATCCTACGTAAGGAAAGGAGTGTCTCGAATGTAATCAAACTGTGTGTCTGTTGTTCGTTCATTACTTCATTATGTCGACGACTACCGACAGAGACAATGATCCCTTTTCCTCGGCCATCCTTATCTCACATTCCCTCTCCTCCTGTACGAAAATTGCCCCAACTGTCCTTCCGGAGGCTCCTCCACTACCGACTTGTCCCCTCCTCTAGACCCTTAAGACTTCACACTCACCGTCAGTCCAACCATCTTTCCAGACTCTACTCTTTATTCAATTTCCTTTCCCTTCAATTTTCCTTTCAATTTATTTTATTCAATTTCCCTTCAATGTATTTTATTCCATTTCCTTTTAAATAGGTGTGACCTGGGATCAATCCCGAGACTAAAAGGGGTTTCCAAAAACGACCAAGAAAGAAAGTGAGTTATGAGCCTTCTGACTATTCCTTTAGATAGAAAGTCCGACCGTTCTTCTGTTGATTTAAATGCACAGATGTCAGTTCGTACAAGAACGTGTCTTATTCGAGAAAAGAGACGCGGGGGGGGGGGGCGGGGCCACCTACACCAGGTTCGGCGCGCCAAGAGACTATATCGGGAAAGGCTACACGGGCTCTCACGACGTTTACGCCTACACTTGGCAGGCTCTGTGATTGGCCTACTGTCTCGACGACGACGAAGAGTGACTGGGACTCGAGGAAGGATTACTTTGTCCTCGTCCAGTGAGTCGGATCGACCCGAGAACGGATTTAGTCTCTCCGGGCTTCACTACGGGTCCACGACGAGACAGGAGTTCATTAGTGTCGGGTAGAAATCACTGTCTTGTCGTCGTCGTTCGGGGTAAACCAAGACAGACGGGTAGTCGGAGAGGTTGTGACTTCTCCGTCTTGTCAGGACGAAGGAATCACGAGTGGCGATCTTGTTAAGACGTCAAGATTACGAGACACGAAGGGGGTAAGAGTGTGTTTTGCGATCTGAAGTGTCTTCTCCGGTTTCACTTCACGTTTTCCTCGAGTTTCGATTATATGACTTGTCAGTGAATCTCCAGACGACGAATTAAAGAGGCATAGGAGATCAGGTAGAAGTCGACTGTTGAAAATAATCGACTTAAACGGAAGACTTCGGAAACTTATTTAGAGGGAGGGGTCCAGGGGGTAGCTATGGCATACGAGCCTTTCCGAAACTCACGGAAGGTTCCCTTCTGGTAGAGAGTGAGAAGAAACCTAGGGGCTGCGGAAAGGGTCAGACACGACATCGTCAACAAATTACTCACGAAGCACTTCGGCACGGTAAGAAAAATAAAGGGAATTCATATCAAGAACAGTAAATTTTTAAGGTTTGGTAAAACATCAGGGATTTCTAGATGGAGAAAAGACCTTTGCAGGGCCTGACTTCGGCGGAACAAACAGATTAAGGGTGTGGACGAGCCACTGAGTGGTAGTTTGTCCTGTGGGTGTGAACGGTACGTATATTAGATTTATTACTTTTGTTGACTCTTCCCTCAACCCCAGTCCAATAATGTTCAGTTCGTTTGCTTCTTCACCTTGACTCTAAAGTTTACGAGATGACGGTAAGTGCGCGTTGAGTAAATTGCAAAAGTTTTTACGTACATTCTTCGACAAGGATCACCTTTCGGGGTAATTCAGGGATTGTCTTTCATTCGTCCAAAGATACCACCGGAGAACATGGGAGGAAGATAAAAGTAAGAGGATAGCCTCTACGAACAATGACGAAAATAAGGGAACCGGATTTCGACGATACACTTTAGGTGCCAGCTTCTCTATGAAAAGTACCTTTGAAGTGACCACGATTGTTTAATCCTGGGGGGGTTTGGAACCTTAGGTACGAGACCATCGGTATGACCTCTGTCGTAAGGTACTTCAGGTTCCGGAGCAGGTGAACTACACACAGATCTGAGGATTCGACTACCGAAAATTTTGGTGTTATTTGGCTCCTTGGAAAAATCCTGGGCGTGAGGCGACTGTCTCGCCCGTCGCGACGGTCACGCGATCGACACGATGACACGTGTCTATACATCGACGAAGAGGGTCGTCCTCCCAATACGTACGAGGGGTACACCTCGAGTACGTAACAGAACACCGAACTAAATCAGTCATTCGAACTCTTCACTTCTGAAATTCTCGGTCAAGTGCTGAAGCGTTCAAGGAACGAGGACATTGCCATCTTGACCATCCGAGACAGAGACCCCCTACTGACACTCGTCGCGAGCAAAAGACTAGGCACTACCCGACGTCACTCTTTATGTACGTCGACAAAATTCAAGGATTCTAAGAGCACGACAAACAATGACATCGTGTTGGATCGAACGGGATTGACTATGTCTTCCATTTTGAAAGAACAGGAAACACTACTAACCTCACACCGACTATGAACTTCAGTCAGACGTCCTGGAGCCTACCGAAAGGTCCAATCACTTCGAAGATAGTTCGGCTTGCATCTCCTTGTTTTACAATAGAAATAGCCGTTAATACAATACTGGACTTTGAAGACACTTAAAAAGAATAAAGATTATTTATGAAGTCTATGAGTACTACTTTGTACTATAGTAGTTGTACCGAACACACTTTTACCTCTTTCCTTCAAATGAAAGTTTTATACTCTTCAGGAGAAAAGAAAAGTTATGAGTACTTTATCCAGGAGAGGTCTCGGTGCCTCTTGAGTATACGACCCTTGTGTTCTGTCCTCTCCGGGGACACGGGGGACCCCGACGACCAGGTTCCTCCGGAGGCACGTCGGAATCCGGAGGCACGTCCGGCAGTGTCCCTGGTGTGCCCCCGTCGGTGGTCGAGGATGTCTGAGCGGGTTCAGAGATTCGTACTGTACGGGTTCTCCGCACCTTCTCCTCCTCGACGGTGTGTCGTGCCCTGGCCGCCCAAGACTGCGCTCGACTTCGCGTCCTTGCTCGATACTCCTGCGACGCGAGAGTTCAAGAGGTGGACCTATTTGCTACTCTTCCAGATAGATAGAGGTGGTTCATTGTGAGAAAGGCGGTTCAGGTAGGGATCCTAGTCTACTGAGTCTACAACTTTCCGTGAAAGATACATAAGAATTACGGAGGTCAATATTCTGTCTCCCGAAATTAGAAAAAGATTGTAATTGTCCCCACAATTTCCTTTTACGTAAACTCCATACTTTGAAAGTATTCCCCGTCGTAGTTTGTGGTTTTATTAAAGTCACCCAAATCGTAAATCAGTAAAAAGATGGGACGAGCGAGTTTTTTTTTTTTTTTTTTAGTTATCGAAAGACTACTATTAAAAATTTTTCTACATAAAAGATGAAGTATTGTGACAAAAAGTTATAAAGACACGGGGTTCATTGTTATGGTGACTACTATACGTAGAATGTTTACTGTCGGTTTGAGAAAGGGTACCCTAAATACACTTTTTAAACCGGTTATACTCGTACTTTACTTGGTTGGAATACTAATTACACCATTCGTCGGTCAAGTTCTTCGGAAATTATAACGAAGTTTTTCCTATACAAAGTGTGACAAAGAAGTAAACACAGACACATTAATAGGTTGTGTCACCTCCCCTTACACTAAAAGAATGTCCATATTAAGACGAGATGAAATTGGGTAAACAAAAGATAAAGTCCCAAATATACTTAGTGATAATTCTCGGTGATTTTATTACGGAAGGAAAAAATACATTGCACTTATGTCAAAAACACAAGTGTCCTATTTTTATCCGAATTAGACGATTGTCTTTTTTTTTTTTTTTCTTGATTCGCGAGAGTGACAGACGTCGTCGTGAAGTGTAATGTATTCCGTCGCGACAAAACGAATGATCCGTGATTTCCATAAACGTTAAACTCGAAAGAGCCCCTCAGTCTCTTTTTTCAAAACAGGAAATAAAGACGATACTAAGTTATTGTATGAGCGGTCAGTCGACCATTGACTACCGTCACAAGAGAGACACTAAGTACGAAAATAGCGTTAGGCAGATCGAGACACATCTGGGACAGTCGACGGACCGACGGGTAGGAAGATTGACTATGAATAGAGCGGTGACATTTTCACTCAAAAGGTAGTCAAGAACAAAGGTCCAGGTAAATAGTTTTATGGTTCGAAGTCTTGTACAGTCGTTTTACACACAAGGGTATAGATGTGTAGGATCGGTCTTTTCTTACTCTTCCCCTCCCGAACGAAAGTATGGGTCCCGTATGCAATGGTCCCGTTACAAATATAACTAAATTGGTCTTTTGGAGATTTAGAATGACCCTTCTTTACCTTTTTTTTTTTTTTGTTTGTGACGACTGTAGACTTCACTACCAGTTTGAAACAAAGGAATTTTTACGAGGGAACCATTTCCTCGCAAGTTATCCTCACAAGCCGACAAGTTGTCCTTGCTAACAGGACAGGAAATGATCCCAGGATTCAATTCTCTTCTGTCCCCGGGAAAGGAAAACCCATGTCCCACCCTCTCCCGGGGAAGACGTAGCAACCGTCGTTCTGTCTCTCAGTCCTTCCACCGACGCCCGCTGCTCCTTCCACGACTAATAATGTCTTTTCTGGGTTCCGGGTAGATACGGAGGGAACTGGGTAGCCCCGGGGACATGAGAAGACCTCAGAAAGTTACCGAGGGGAAGGATAAGAGTTTGCACCGAGACCGGTCCGGGCGGAGAGAAGAGAGGGGAACCCGATAGAATGAGAGGAAGTGCCGAGACACACTAATATACTAAGAATAAGAGAAATCACCGAAATTCCTAGTGTATCGCCGTAGTCGCCTCCGGCTACGGTCGTAGGGTCAAAGTATAAAGGATGAGGTGATGAAGTCGTCTTGAGAAGTTCTAAGGAAAAGGACCTACCGATGTCTATAAAGTCAGAGTTTTGTGTAGTCAGAACTGGTGGGAGGGGGGTCAGACGGGGCTGAGAACCAGGGTCAGAACCGACTACCTAACGGTGCCGGGGATGAGTGTAATCTTTGTATGAGCTTTAGAACTGCGAAGGGGAAGGAAGTGAGGTGTGTAGTTATCGAGTATTAATGAGGTGTAGACCTTTTTTGAGCGCTTAAGTTGGGAGGGAACCGTTAGTGTGTCGTACACAGTGTCCTGTGTGGGAGTGACGAACGACTCTGTTGGTCTTGTCAGAGGATTGACAAGTCTCTGCCCTTCACTGAAGTGTCGGGGGTCAGACACTTTGTAGTCTACCTTTGAGTCCCTCTCGATGGACATAGGATTTTCTGACCCTCCTTGACCTCTTTGCTCCTTAAAAACTCCATCGTCATGACGAAGTTTGTTCTTTTGGTCTTCAAGACCTCTGTCATCGATTCGGATCATTCCGAAAATCAATCGTACCAGAGTGTCTTAGAGAGAAGGTAAACGACAGAGATGTTCTCCGTCATTTATTACAGAGATGTTCTTTACGGGTGATGTTCTTTGTAGGTTCTTTTAAGTATCACTTCCCATACTTACTACTTTGGAGGACTTCTGGACGTTCTTAGGGTGCCCGTTAAATCCCTCTGCTTCATGAAGGGAGAAAGGAACTTGGTTCTCGTTCACGGGGTGGGAGGAAAAGGACTTATAGGAAACGAGGTCGGGACGTGTACTGTAGGAGAGGATGAGGGTTCCGTCTTCAGGGAGACCAAAGTCACACTTTCCCTCGGAGGACCGGACTCCACCTGACGTCCCTGGTCCCCTCCTGTACCCACGGAACCGGGTCCCGACCCGACCCACCTTCCGGGCACTACAGAAGTCCTGCTGTAACGTCCTCCCGTCGTGCAGGTAGGGTTCAATGTGCCCACCCCCGGCTCAAGGACTCCTCTTCTCCCCCTAGCCCGGACTACCTTTGGAATCCGGGATTTCTGACCTCACCTTATATTTTAGCCAAAACCACGGGAATAAACGAAGAAACGAGTGTCCCGACTTCGGTGATCCCGCGATACTTCTCATGGAAAGTGGTTCGAGTCGGAGAATGGTGGAGACTAAAAGGATAGGGACAGATACCGGGGAACGGTAGTCCCTAACCGTGAAGACAAATACCACGGAGACCCACCTTCCGAACAATCTAGTCACACACTGATTGCTCTACCTAGAGGCAACTCTGCCTAAATCTCTGATTACTCTACCTTGTGACAGAACCCAAGGGGGTACCGAGACAAGGGGTAGTGACCTTTGATCGGAATAGGATGAGAAGATAAAGGGGTTTAAGGATATCCAGTCTGGTTCCAATCGCTGAAGTGTCTCCGAGGTCTCTGTGAACTCGTCTCTTTGTCTCCGGACCGGACTCTCGGCCGGTCCATATTCGTACCGTCTTGGTGGGTCGGAGCCGAGTGGGAACCCCCCAGTCGCTGCCACGCTCCGCCCGTTGGGGACTGACCGGTGGCAGTTCCTCTCGGGCCCCGAAGGCTACGGGGGGGGTGAGAGAAGGGGTCCTCGGTACTCGTCTCGAGACTTCGGGACCCTGACCGAGGTCCGACCTTCGAGGGAGGAGATACGGGGGGAGAGTGTCTCGACTGACCTGTCTGGTCCGCCGAATATTTTCGACGACCAAGTCGAGTCAGGTCAGCGAGTCCGCACAGGTGGAGAAACACTGGGTGTCTGACGTCGTGCGGTCCGGAGGGACAGATAATGGTTGAGGGCCTCAGGTGGGTTTGGGTACAGGTAACTCAGCCACTACGGTAGGTTGGTAAAGTAGGAGAGAGCAGGGGAAGAGGAGGACGGGAGTTAGAAAGGGTCGTAGTCCCAGAAAAGGTCACTCAGTCGAGAAGCGTACTCCACCGATTGCATAACCTCGAAGTCGTAGTCAGGAAGGTTACCTGTGGGTCCTGACTAGAGGAAGTCTTACCTGACCAACCTAGAGGAGCGTCAGGTTCCCTGAGAGTTCTCAGAAGAGGTTGTGGTGTCAAGTTTTCGTAGTTAAGAAACCACGAGTCGAAAGAAATATCAGGTTGAGAGTGTAGGTATGTACTGGTGACCTTTTTGGTATCGGAACTGATCTACCTGGAAACAACTGTTTCATTACAGAGACGAAAAATTATACGACAGATCCAACCAGTATTGAAAGGAAGGTTCTTCATTCGCAGAAAATTAAAGTACCGACGTTAGTGGGAGACGTCGTTAAAACCTCGGGTCTTTTTGGCAAAGTTAATTCTGTGTTAAGTTTTCATGAAGGAGAGTTTCTTTGGTTGTCTGAAACCTTTTAAATTCGATGTCGTACTCTAACATGTCTTTTTAACGTTTCGGACATAATGGACTGACAATACACTCCTACTCCGAAGAAGTGAAGTATATCTGTTGTAGTTTTAATGAAAATACTGGTATTTTTATGATGTCCAACGGAATCATTGTTAGTCTCAACTCTCCGATAAACGAAATATGTTTGTGTTATTTTCATTCAATTACGAGTCTGACCTCTGAACACAAACTTGATCGTAGGTCTAAATTATTTTGTGAAAACTAAAGAATTTAAATAGCTACATTTGTCTAAAACGTTACGTCTATATTTTCCTGCCTACACTTCGAATCCTTAGGATCTACCTTCGAGACTTTCGTATGCGTAGGAGTAATTTGGAGACAAGAAAGTGGATATTTTACCACTATTAATGGAGGGAACCAAAGATTCTCCTAGTTTACTCTTAGACAAATACTCTCATTAAACCTTCGATATTGTTAGATTTATTTACATTAACGATAGTAACGAGAGTTCTAGCAGAAACTTTTCTCACACTGAACCTCTTATCGATACTCTTTGTAAAGTGTTAATAAAACGTACACCACACGTGCACGACCAGTGTGAACGTACACGTCAGCGATTCAACGCAGACTGAGAGACGCTGGGGCACCTGACACCGGGCGGTCCGAGGAGACAGGTACCCTAAGAGGTCCGTTCCTGTGACCTCACCCAGCGGGAGGAGGTCCTCTAGAAGGGCTGGATGTCTAGCTTGAGTCCTGAGGAGGACTCTCCTCCGGCTAAGAAATGGTGACTCGGTGGAACCTTCGGGTAAGTATGAACTCCTGTGAAGTTTTTGTGTCTTCCCCAGAAGGGAGCACCCTCTCTCCCATTCGTCGGCGGACAGTTACGTCCCCTGTGTCCAAGCTAGGGACCGGGTCCTCCTAGGACTTCCGACACCCCGTCGGTGCGGGTCCGCGGTGGTGATGACTCGTGGGCACGACACCGAGGATTTCGGGTCCACGGACGCCGGACACAAGACGTTGTTCTCTTGGTGGCGTCGCTCTTCGACCACGTGACGGCACTTCTCGTCGTGGGCGAACGACGTTGACCTCTTTCGGGAGTGGTTGTCCCTTCTGAGTTTCGTTGGTTGTGTTTGAATGTCGTTGTCTTTTGTGTCTCGGCTTTCTGTCGGTCACTTTCGTGGGAAGATTATATGCATAAGGACAAAGTAGGGATGCGAAGAACTCGATCGAGTATGGGTCAGAACATAGTTGTACGAAGTATTCATTTAGACCCTACCGGGTCCGGGTCGTTTTGTTTCGTGCCGACACCTCCTCTCGGAATGGTTGTCAGAGAAACGAAAGAAGAGATGAAAACTCACAGACAATAATCTTGAGGTCGGACGTCACCGTCTTCAGTAGTCTTCGTCGTTCCACAGTCGTTTTCAGGTTCCCTGTCACTTCCGGGTTTCCACTCCCGAGTCGGGTTAAATGTTTGTCTACCCCCACTCAGTCCCGACCTCACTCTTCCGACACCTATTAAGACCTCTTATGCAGACAACACAGGATGGATATTTGTATACTATTTGGTCTCTCAGACATCAAGTCACGGGGGTTATTTAAAGTAGAATAAAGGGACGAGTTTCGGGGAGTTTGTAAGTTAGATATTAATATTATAGGCTTAAGAAGACGTACTGTCCAATCGGTAAACTTTAGTACAAATTAAACGGTTCTTCTGTTTGATGTCCTTTGTAAATAAAAAGGTTTACTCTCTTTACTCTATAAGTACTCGATTATGTGAAGGAATTTTTATCTTTTCAATAAATAAATGACATTGTTGAATCCTTCCCTTTTTAATAAAGACTACAGAATCAGATTAGAAAATCGATAGTAATAATTAATTCCCAAATTAATAATTAGTCTCCATTTTTATCGTAGACACTAATTTCATGATCAGAAATTCCTGTTCATAGTCTCAACTTTCTATATATATATATATATACATATATATGTATATATATATATATACTATAATATGTACAAAGTTACGGTAAGAGGGTTTAGTAGGATGGGAGAGGGAGAGGGTGTCTCAGGTTTTCAGACAAGATATGTAGACACAGACAAAACGACAGAACGTATGTCCCAGTAGTAACGGTAGAAAGATTTAAGGTATATATACACACAACCATATGACATAACCACAAAAACAAAGACCGATTGAAGTGAGACATATTAGCCGAGGTCAAAGTAGGTGGAGTAATCTTGACTAAGTTTACATAAGAAAAATTACCGACTCATTATGAGGTAACACATATACATGGTGTCGAAAGAATAGGTAAGTAGACGACTACCTGTAGATCCAACGAAGGTACAGGACCGATAATATTTGTCACGACGTTACTTGTGACCCCATGTGCACAGAGATAAGACCAAAGGAGTCACACATACGGGTCCTCACCCTAACTACCCAGTATTCCGTCAAGATAAAGGTCAAAAAATTCCTTAGAGGTGTGACAAGAGGTATCACCGACATTTAGACCCTACAAACGTAAGGGTGGTTGTCACATTCTCCCAAGGGGAAAGAGGTGTGGGAGAGGTCGTAAATAACGAACATCTGAAAACCTAACGTCGTTAAAACTGACCACACTTTACCATGAAGTAACACCAAAACTAAACGTAAAGAGACTATTACTCACTACAACTCGTAGAAAAGTACACAAACAATCGGTAGACATACAGAAGAAACCTCTTTACAGATAAATCAAGAAACCGGGTAAAAAACTAACCCAGTAAATAAAAAGACCTTAACTCGACGCCCTCAACGAACATATAAAAACTCTAATCAACAAACAGTCAACGAAGTAAACGATCATAAAAGAGGGTAAGACTTCCGACAGAAAAGTGGAACGAATATCAAAGGAAACAACACGTCTTCGAAAATTAAAATTAATCCAGGGTAAACTAATAAAAACGAAGATAAAGGTCATAAGACCCTCCACCCAGTATCTCCTAGGACGACACTAAATACAGCCTCTCACAAAACGGATACAAGAGGAGATCCTCAAAATCAAAGACCAGAATGCAAATCTAGAAATTAGGTAAAACTCAAATAAAAACACATATCACAATGTTTCATTAGATCAAAGTAAGAAAATGTTCACCAACTGGTCAAAAGGGTCGTGGTGAACAATTTCTCTAACAGAAATGAGGTAACATATAAGAACGGAGGAAACAACTTCTATTCCACAGGTATCCACACACCTACTATCCCGAAAGATAAAACAAGGTAACCAAATATAAAGACAGAAACACGGTCATGGTATGACAGAACTACTGCCACCGAAACATCATCTCGGACTTCAGTCCGTCCAACTAAGGAGGTCAAGGTAAGAAGAAAGAGTTCTAACGAAACCGATAAGCTCCAAAAAACATAAAGGTGTGTTTAACATTTTAATAAACAAGATCGAGACACTTTCTTAGGGTCCCTGCCCCCTCGGACCACCCGACGACAGATATCCCAGTACGTCTCAGCCTGTGCTGACTTCACTGAATCGTCGTCGTCGTCGAGACACTTTTTATGACAACCATCGAACTATCCTTAACGTAACTTAGATATCTAACGAAACCCATCATGTGAGTAAAAGTGATATAACTAAGAAGACTAGGTACTTGTACCATATAAAGAGGTAGATAATCACAGGAGAAACTAAAGAAAGTGGTCACAAAATATCAAAAGATATATATCCAGAAATCAAAGAAATCCATCTATATAAGGATTCATAAAACAAGAAAAACAACGTTACCACTTACCTTAACAAAGGAATTAAAGAGATAAAAGAGTAATAAGCACATATCCTTACGTTCCCTAAAGACACACAACTAAAATATAGGACGTTGAAATGATATAAGTAACTAATCGAGATCATTAAAAGACCACCTCAGAAATCCCAAAAGATACATCTCTTAGTACAGTAGACGTTTGTCACTCTCAAAATGAAGAAGAAAAGGTTAAACCTAAATAAAGAAAAAGACGAGACTAACGACACCGGGTTTGAAAGTCTTGATACAACTTATCATCACCACTTTCACCCGTGGGAACAGAACAAGGACTGAAATCCCCTTTACGAAAGTTAAAAAGTAGTAACTCCTATTACAAACGAGACCCAAACAGTATATATCGAAAATAATATAACTCCATACAAGGAAGATAAGGACGAAAGACCTCTCAAAATAGTATTTACCTACAACTTAAAACAGTTTTCGAAAGAGACGTAGATAACTCTATTAGTTATACCGAAAATAAAAAGTTAAACAATTACACCACTTAATGTAACTAACTAAACACCTATAACTTCTTAGGAACGTAGGGACCTTATTTCGGGTGAACCAGTACCACATACTAGAAAAATTTCATAACAACCTAAGACTAACGATCTTAAAACAACTTCTAAAGACGTAGATACAAGTAGTCACTATACCCGGACATCAAAAGAATAGAACACCGTAGAAACAGTCCAAAACTATAATCCCACTACCACCGGAGTGTCTTACTCAAACCTTCAAATGGAAGGAGACGTTAAAGACCTTCTCAAACTCATCCTATCCACAATCGAGTTTATATAAAAATTCTTACTGATACCCGATGGAAACTACGTTGAAAAATATGATTTAAAACAACTATCGGGAATGTTTTCACGACATTTCTCGTCTGTGGTATCTCTTTGATCGACTGACTACCCTCATTGACTTTCGTCAAACCCACGTGTTTGGACCTAGTTCCTTGCTAGTAATCTGTTTACCTCTTCTGTCTGCCACAGTAAAAAGGAGCTGGCCTAGAACGAAGTCAAAAAGTCAGTTTGACTTCTATTGTACGTGGAAGAAAAATAGACTCTATATGATCATTGGCAAAAGTCTGGAACCAGTAATATGTCCTAGTTTTGAAGGGGTCAACTTTTGATAGATGTTAGTGTATAAATTTTACAACGGAAATGATAAGGAATTCTTCAAAAGGTCATTTTGTCGGTTTCAGTGGTTTCATAGTAGTAAATAGGTATAGATCTTCATTCATTAGGAACTTTGTCGATTGTTATTTATCAGAACCGACCATGAAACTAGCAAAAAGGATAAACTTCTTTTTTCCGTTTTTTGCTAGTGTCATCCTTTTCCTCACACAGTTCCGACATATAACAGTGGGACGAATAAATTGAGTATACGTCTCGTGTAGTACTCTTTGCGACGTGACCTTCTTTGTGTTCGACCTTAGTTCTAACGGCCCTCTTTATAGTTATTGGAGTCTATACGTCTACTGTGGTGGGAAGACCGTCTTTCACTTCTCCTTGAGTTTTCGGAGAACTACTTTCACTTTCTCCTCTCACTTTTTCAACCGAATTTCGAGTTGTAAGTCTTTTGTTTCTAGTACCGTAGACCAGGGTAGTGAAGTACCCTTTATCTACCCCTTTGTCACCTTTGTCACCGACTGAAATAAAAACCCCCGAGGTTTTACTGACGTCTACCACTAACGTCGGTACTTTAGTTTTCTGTGAATGAGGAACCTTCTTTTCAATACTGGTTGGATCTATCATATAAGTTTTCGTCTCTGTAATGAAACGGCTGATTCCAGGCAGATCAGTTCCGATACCAAAAAGGACACCAGTACATACCTACACTCTCAACCTGACATTTCTTCCGACTCGCGGCTTCTTAACTACGAAAACTTGACACCACAACCTCTTCTGAGAACTCTCAGGGAACCTGACGTTCCTCTAGGTTGGTCAGGTAAGAATTCCTCTAGTCGGGACCCTAAAGAAACGTTCCTTACTACGATTTCGACTTCGAGGTCATGAAACCGGTGGAGTACACTTCTCAACTGAGTAACCTTTTCTGAAACTACGACCCTCCCTAACTCCCGTCTTTTTCTTCCCCTACTGTCTCCTACTCTACCGACCTACCGTAGTGCCTGAGCTACCTGCACCCAGACTCTCTTGACGCCCTTAACCACTACCTGTCCCTCCGGACCGCACGACGCTAAGTACCCCAGCGTTTCTCAGCCTGTGCTGACTCACTGACTTGACTTGAACTAGCAAAAACGATGACGCCGTCTTACTTAACAT
Organism: Capra ibex; assembly: GCA_006410555.1. Classification (NCBI taxonomy): domain Eukaryota; kingdom Metazoa; phylum Chordata; class Mammalia; order Artiodactyla; family Bovidae; genus Capra; species Capra ibex. The sequence goes on from SJYO01006231.1 coordinate 1,483,871, forward strand.
AGTTCAACCCGTTGGGAAGGGGAGTTTTGTGTGACTAGAAAGGAAAAATTATTTTGACTTTAAAGGTCATACTTACTATAGGTTGAGTATATGGCATTTGTAGAAGGCGTTACTGAGTATGTGCCACCTATTGTTAGTAAAATCTTTGTCGTGTCCTCGTCTGTACGAGACCGCTCCGTCGTCATCCGAAGACGCGTGTGTCCGGAGGCGAGACGAGAGGACCGGGTAGGTCGTCGACGGTGTGTCAGTCCGAGGTGGACGATACAAAAGTGAAGACGAGGGATGAGTCTCCTCGGACCGTAACTAGACTGAAGGCGGTCCACGCCGAGCCCCGGCCGTCAGGGGGGATGGTCCTCGACGACAGACCCGAACGGAGACTCACCACTCGTGAGAAAAGGACCTTCCTGTCGGGTCGGGAAGAGGTGGAGGGGCGAACGTGGCCTAAGAGGTGTCGGACCACGAGGAGTATCTGGACGTCCCGAGGGGTCATGGTTAAAGTTGGACTCCACCTGAAGTCCCACGATCGCAGGAGTCTGTGTCCAAGACCTGAAACTGGACGTCCGGAAGACAGAACCCAGTGACATTCTCCACTGGAGGAAAGGACCGGGGGAGAGAAAGGTCGAAATGAGAACAGAGTTACCCCGGAATATCGTCTCGGATAATCCCATTTCTAATCTCATACTGAAAGTGACCTTTGTGACCCTCCACCCGTACAAACAAACCAAGAGACTGTGTAGGGTTCGAGGATCTTACCACGGACTCTGTGTTATTTCGTAAGTTATCTGATGTGCTTACTTGTGTACTTACGGAAGGGCTCCGTCGTCACATAGACGTGTCATGAATAAAATCAACAGGAAAGAAAGTCCTTAAAGGAATCGAACAACGTAGAAAGGATACTCCTCTCTGACTCTCCAGTTTCAGGTATGAGGTTTACACGGTAGGCCGAATAGTGGTCAACGTATAAAACCAAAATAAAAGTCCAATGACCATGAAAAATTCAAAGATTTCTATTTGTCGTATACAAAAACTTATAACTGTTGTCGTACAACTAAGAAGTTTCTTTTGAATCATTGTTATAATCACTATTAATATTGTCGTTAACTAATAATATACAACCACGACTGTACCGAGGTGTTACTAAGGGTCCGAGGCTGGATTTTATTTTGTTAAGTGATTCTCGTACAGTCTTTTGTTTGATTTTAAAAAAAGAACGAGAATCGTTGATTGTGGTGTCACCGTAAACTACCGACGAGTCAATAATAATGACTGTTTCATTTTCATGAGTGATCACAGTGACTATTGCAATAAATACACCCCTTACTGGAGAGTATCTGGGTTATTTATTTGTGTAATACTAGAACAGAAAAGATAATCTTTTTATACGGAATTTTTAAGATACTATATTAGAAAATTTTTAGTCACAAACTATTGACCCCTTTTCGACTTCCTTTTATGTAATGATCGCACTTTCGAATACTATACCAATTAGACTGGTTGACGACAGGTAGAGGTGAATCCTGGTGTCCTCCTTCAGAATGTAATGAGGTTCTCTAACAGTCGTAACTGTCCCGTCGTGGGACGCCGATATTTTAAATCAGTTTATGTCCTGTCAATATAATTCCTTCCAATGACTTCGAGATTGGGTATCCGTTCGGTAAAACCACCGAATTAGTAGATTTCTGGGTTGTTTACTTGTCAACTCCAACAAGTCAAAGATCACGATTCACGAACCCGAAGGGACCACCGAGTCTACCATTTCTTAGGGGGACGTTACGTCCTCTGGACCCAAGTTAGGGACCCAGTCCTTCTAGGGGACCTCTTCCCGTACTGTTGGGTGACCGTTGTTGTGTCATGAGGACGGACCTCTTCAGGGACCGGTCTCCTCGGACCGTCCAACGTCAGGTACCCCAGTGTCTCTCAACCTGTACTGACTCACTGAAAGTGAAATGAAATGAAAATCACGATTCATGATATATTAAGATAGACTGGAACACTCTAAATTGTATATAAAGTTCTCTCACTTAATGGTCCTTTTTACAAGAAACTTTATTTTTTAATCACAAGAGAGAAGAGGTTAAAGGAAGACTATTGGTATATACCTTGTAGATGATACAGTCCGTATATTACGACTTATTTTGTGCCAACGAGAGAACTTCTCGTGTGTGAATCTACGTCCTCTACCCGTACATTCGCTTTTCGTGCTGTCTCGAGGTCCCCTAGAAGGGGTGGGTCCCTAGCTTGGACCCCAGAGGACGTAACGACCGTCTGAGAAATGGTAGACTCGGTGGTCCCTTCGGGGTGATATCTCCGTCCTTATTGTTTTTTTTTTTTTCTTTCTTTCTTTCTTTCTTTCTTTCTTTCTTTCTTTTTTGTCGGGTTTTTGAGACGTCTTCGCTTAAGTTTATCATTTTCACGAATGATTTAAGACCTGTCAATAATCCGTGACCTCTATGTTATTATTCTCTCTGTGAACCAGGAGCCTCTCGGACTGTCAGATTAGTTGTCAGATTACGACACGACCAGTCATTCCACCGGCGATCGGTGTGCACTGTAGACTTTGTCAGGTTTGCCTCTACACGAAAGTGGTATTTTATGTGTGCCCTAAGACGTTGAGACGTGTCGTCTTCTTACCTTTTATTGAGTTACTGTTGAAAGTATAATTAATGTACAATTTTACTTTACAAAATTATACCCTTCAATCATTCGGTATGATGACTTTAGTGGAAAAAGAAAAATGTCAAAATCACAACGATAATCTTATAAAATTTATTGTAAAAAAAAATTTCAGTGAGTCAGTACAGACTGAGAAACGCTGGGGTACCTGACATATCAGGTACCTTAAGAGGTCCGGTCTTATGACCTCACCCATCGGCAAGGGAACAGGTCCCCTAGAAGGGATGGGTACTTAGCTTGATCCAAGAGGACGTAACGTCCGTCTAAGAAATGGTTGACTCGATACTCTCTTCGGGAAATTTATTGTGTCACCAACTATAGTGTATAAATAACTTGTACGAATTATCTTCTTTGTCTATTCAATTGTCTCCTGATATCCGACAGTAGAAACTATTGACGATCCTATCAAGTCATTTCTCTCCTTCCTTATATTCTTTCGGAAGAGTCCTCTTTTGATTGCCTAGAAAGAATTCGTTGTTTTACACTTTTTTTTTAGTTAATTTCTAGTGGTTTATATACAAGTATAATTTATATTTTCAAAATTTACTCGTTTATATAAAATTGACACAATAAATGATTCCATATTTCAGAAATCATTAGAAGAAATAGTAGAAATTTTGTACTTCTACCGAAAAAAAGAAAATGACATTTCATACAGGTGAGTTGGTAAAACTTTCGTCTCTATTTCACATTTTTTCTTTCCGATGGGTGTTAATAAGTATGTGACGATGTACAGGATTTCATGAACATATATTTACACACACACAACCGTGCGCACACACATTCGTACTCAGGAGCCGGCAAAGACTGAGAGACACTGGGGTTCCTGAGATCGGACGGTCCGAGGACAGGTACCTTAAAAGGTCCGTTCCTATACGTTTTTATGTCTTTATTTTTAAATAAAAATATTTTAATTTAGTATGAAATAAATCATAACACTGATAGATGATCATTATTTGCATCCCAGAGTAAATACAACTCTAAATCTTACAAAGGATTTTAAACGACAATGTACGTTACTGTACTACTGTCGGTTGGGTTTCGTAATATCAAAAGTTTTGAAAAAATTACAGAAGAAACCAATGACGAAACTCCACTTAAGAATTCTTCATTTTTCGACACAGTTTCCCATACGTAAAGATGTCTACAAGTGATGTGAAGTTATTAGACTCAGTTCTTGGAACGTGGTTTACACGTGCAGAAGGTACACTCCTACACAAAAAGAGATGATTGAACATTGTCCTTACTTTCTGAATTTTTTGACAATGGTTAAGTTATCGTCTTTACCATAAAGTGACAAAATTTAAATGTAAAGTAAAAATTTGCAAATAATCTTTAATTACTTGAACAAGTATAAGATTTAATTGACGGACAAGTACGGGAGAGGAGTCAAAAGATAAACGAATAATGAAAATTTCTAGAGAAATATGTAATACTTTATAAGTCTAAATCAAATGGTGTGGATAAAGTTTGCAACAGAAGGTCCAAAGGTACATTGTCACTAACCAACTAACGATACACCTTCATGCATTGTCTCCTTACTTCCCGTCTCTCAGAACTTTAAGTTCCTCCAGAACTATTTTAATGATTAATTATGTCTTGAAATTATATAGGAAAAAATCGTAATTTATCTTGTTCGCTTTTTATTTGTTCAATCATATATGTCAATACGTACATACCTACACTCTCAACCTGACACTTCTTTCGACTCACGGCTTCTTAACTACAGAAACTTGACACCACAACCTCTTCTGAGAACTCTCAGGGAACCTGACGTTCCTCTAGGTTTGTCAGGTAGGATTTCCTCTAGTCGGGACCCATAAGAGACCTTCCTGACTACGATTTCGATTTTGAGGTTATGAAACCGGAGGACTACACTTCTCAACTGAGTGACCTTTTCGGAGACTACGATCCTCCCTGACCCCCGTCCTCCTCTTCCCCTGCTGTCTCCTACTCTACCGACCTACCGTAGTGACTGAGCTACCTGTACTCAAACTCACTTGAGGCCCTCAACCACTACCTGTCCCTCCGGACCGCACGACGTTAAGTACCCCAGCGTCTCAGCCTGTACTGACTCGTTGACTTGATTTGACTTGACTTGCTCTTACAATTCCATGGATAAACCTCGTGGTTTAAAAATTCAATGTTTAAAAGACATAAAGGTTAATATTAATAAATTGGAACCGTCTCACAAGTCTAAGAAGTAGACCTCGACTAGAACATTATTTATTCCACATTCATAAATTGGAATTAGTAGACGACAGTAGTATCGGGATAGTGACTACCAAGCGATTGACCAGGTCCTGGTAAATAAGTTTATTTACAAAAAGATGATTAAATGTTATAGTAAAAATAACATGAGATTTAGAGATATCAAATATGACATCAGATTAAGAACTGTAATATAAGATAAAAGTGGTTATAAAATATATATGAATACGGGTGTGATGACAAAATTAATAATATCCAAATATTTTATAAAATTGTATGTTGACCCTTTGAAGAAGTAGGAAAAACGAAAATGTTACGAAAGGTAATTAAAACGTATAAATAGAAAGAAATATCTCAGTAAAATATATTTCAAAGGTTCGGTTTTGTGAGTCAAAATTATACTTCGTGTACAAGGTCGATACTTCTATTTTTAATGTTGGGTAAAATGAACGTATTATACACTTAAATAATAAAATTGTCTAACAATGGGTGTATGACGTCCGGACATACGGGCTAAGTGGAGCCCGCGACGACACGTCACACCCGCAGTATTAGGGGCATCAGTAGTGAGACGCAACGAGGTGACGTCTGACGTGTGTCCTACTTCACACGTGATAAGTTGTCGTTGTGGGGTTACTACTGGGTGGTAGGATTCACGTTGTAGGACGAAAAATAATTCCTTGAGGGTTTATACTTGATCTTTATAGTAGTTTAATAATTGATCCGGTTTCTGTTATCAGGTTTTAGTGGACAACTATGATTTTCACGAAAGACACTTACGAAATAATTATACTTCTGGTAATAAAATACGGGTGTTTTGACTGGTGAGTTTCACCAGTGTCTATAAATGTTACAACATCTGTACGGTTTCAAGTATTAATGTACATTCTTTTACATGGAACTCCTAGATCCTTGACTTTTATACGATGAAGTATTAATTCTTTATCAAAAATGAAGAGAGTACTTTTTTCAACATATAGAGTTTTTCCATACTGTTTCTACACACACAAGTTATTAACCCATCTCTTCCTCCCCGACTCTTTTATATACAGGACACAGGTACGATCTTGTTTGAAGTGGAAGTTGTGACGACGGACGTCGACCGTTCGGGTGAAAATATAAAATTTGTAGTTAAATTTACGATTTAGTCTCCGAATACATTAAAGACTAAATGTCGAAAGTTATTTTGACCGTTTTCAATTTTGGTTTGTACCTACTTCGTCATTTCTTTTTTTTTTTCTCTCTCTATTTTACGGACCATACGTATTCTTGACAATAAAGAAGGACGACCGTTACTGGGAAGTATTGTATCACTGTATATTCAATATTTCTAATTTTAAAATACCGTTGTCAGCTACATACTTGTTAGACGAACAAGACGTCAATGGATTATACTCATATATATAAGTCACACGAGTTCCTTTATGGGGTCACGTAGCCATAGCACGTACTTAATAAAGTCGTGGATCGACAAGGAGACCGTACATCGTGTCAAGGATACGTGTCATGTCTGAATAAATAAGCTACTTATTACTTACTGACTGTACTGTAAATTCAAAGACATATGATATCCATTTCTCGTTTACGACTTTCACTCTCCACCTCTTTTTTTAATAATTCTTGGTTTTACTCGTAAAATTATGATAATACTTTATTATCAACAATAAATCTCTTATATACATAACTAAAGTCCCAGGATGAAGACTCTCATGAGCGACTAAGGCCCAGGGATCACTTTACATTTTTAATTCAAACTTGTATTTTTGTATTTCCTATAAAAGTGAAAAATACTGAAGATTACATCAATTAATCCTTATAGAAAGAATTTTGTTGTTAAAAATGTTTGTTTTTGAAATCAAAAGTAAAAATTGTCGTATGAAACATACCTAATTATAATTATGAAAACATAATTATAATTATTAAATAATAATAAAATCCATGTTACTTGTGTGTTATATATGTATTGAGTAATACATAATATTATTTTATCATCGTCTCTATTAGGGGTTTCCGTCTATTAGAATTTTACTTTAAAACATGACCATAAGTTATGTCTACATACTGTCTCGGGAGGGAGGAACAAAGGGGTTACACTGATGTAACTTTCATTTAGATCTACCTTGACGTATATTATGTACGGTTGTCTGTAAATTTTGTACCATTTTTTATGAGAACCCTAAAACGGGCAATTGTCCAAAGATACACAATCTTCATGCACGTTCCCAATCTCCGATGACGTCAGAAAAGACGACCGCCCACCTGGGGGACCACTGGAAGGTTCTGTTTCGGACCCTCGGCCAAGGGGCTCAGAAGTGTGACGATTGAGGAAGCCAAAAGTGGTTCATTTCTTAAGGGTCATCAGAAAGGGCTAAAGGGTACATTCTCCTAAGAGGGTAGGGTGGAGAACGTCAAATAAGAGTAGTGACGTCGGACAAACGAAGGTAGCGTCGAAGACAGTGTTGATGATTTATGGATTAATACACAAAAGGAAAAATGACGGTAGGGATGGACTAATATTTGATGTATTAAGGTTCCTCAATATGTCGGCCATGGATTATGTCACGAAACGTGTTTTACTTATAAGGTCTTTTACAGACGTTTTACTTTCTTTCATCTCTAATCCGGACTCCTCCAAACGAGATCAGCGACATTCAAACATCGACACTTATCCGTTATTTAAGAATAAGTAATTAGTTAGGAAAATAACTTTTACTTTTAATAGGTTAATACAACTGAATCTTTTAAAAGGACCTTGTACGAACCTAAAACTACCCATGTGACAACTTTAATTCTAGAGTGGGAGAAAAAAGGTTTTCGTGGAAGACACATCATCGAGGTATATATTCCGTATTCCATTCATTCGTCTCCTATTTTCGTTCCCTCGTGGTGACGACAACGGGTCGGGAAAGCTCTCCTTGTCTCCGATCTGGAGGAGTTCCGGATGGGTAATCCCCCGGACGTGCCGAGACTGGAGTCTCGCGTGTGCCTCACTCCGGGTCTGTGGATCTGTTGACCCACGTTCGCTCTCCCTTCGTTCAGGGGAGACCTGAATTAATCGATAGGCTCTGGTGTGTCACTTACAAATCTCCATAAAAAGACACAAAATTTCCATTGTTGTCGTTAATAAAGGTCCGTACATTGACATCAACAGGTATCTCTTAAGTTATTTCCAGTCCCTCAGAGAGTCTGACTTTCATACCAAAGACCTTGACTCATTTAATGACCGACGTCGTCCTATTTTTGTTGTCGACGTCTATACTCTCAGACTCGTGATTCTTTACTTACTCGGGGGTCCCTCCATCGTCAGACTTGGGAGTGACAGAGCAGGAAAGGCCGTTCGGTCTTCTCGTTCCTCAGGACGTCTACGACGGATTTTTCCTTGTTCGAACAAGTCCTGTTGCACACCCACGACGAGGGATTTTGAGGATGGAGAGTTCACTGTTTCGGAGGATTCTCTGCTAAATATGATGTCTTGTTTACCCTTGTAGTCTAAAGATCTTCGTCGTATAGTTCTCCGCTTTCGTTTTATGTCAAGAAGGACAGACGATGGCTTTGTAAAGTTTTGGTCATGACACTGTATTGTGATTGAGTCTAACCACCTCACTACTCTTATAAGGTCCGTGACACGATTCGTGTTCGAAGTGGTTTTAGAAAATTCATGATACTAATGGGGTCAAAATGTCCGATATATGTTCAAACCTCATCCGACACAATACGACAAATTTTCTATACGGACACCATCCTCCTCTATTACTTGAATTAACGTCTACAAAAATGTTAGAAACTTATATTAAGTGGAGATTATTTTTGAACCATTTGAAGAAGGTGTTTTATTAAATATATTTGAATACAAATTTAGGGACAAAAGTGTCACTGACAATTAAATACCAATATATAAATAGGTTTGTCACCAAGTGTTTAGTAAACTTAGGTGACATAATATATATACCAACATTACAAATATTCCGCCTTCATACCAGTTATTTAGATTTATAAATAGAGGACTTAATAGTCCTAGAACTCTTGTCATTCAAATGACTTTCTTTTTTTTTTAACGAAATTCTGAAAGGGATCACTCACCATCAGTTGAACAGAATTTTCCTTTTGAGTGTAAAGAACAGAATATAAAAGAAAGATAATTCACCAAAACGGAGTGTTCTCCAATTCATTAACCTAGTCTCAGTGTCAAAACTCTACAGTCAACTTCCGACGACAGGTAGTTCCTTCCATCATTTCTTTTTGATGATTGTTTTTGCAGATATTCTTTCCTGTCTGGCTTAGAATGTCGACTGTCCACAATATGAAGAGTCCTGTTTACTACGGAAAGACTTAGGTCTCCTTCCCTCGTCTTAGGTTGTGTCACTCAAGAGCCTTGAATACGTCCGAAGATTACTTTCTGCAGAGGTAGAGTGGTCACGCGTTTCGCGAGTGTGAGACGTACTTGATGACCAGAAACATGTTCGGTGACGTACCTTTTTGTGACGATTATTAAGGGGGACGTGAAACAAAGAGTTTCGAAAGGTTGACCAATAACATTGTTCCTACTTCCTTTGACGGTTCGTGGACCAAAAGACAAGGAAACTGTACAAAGACCGGTCATAGTGACGATTGTATTCGAGCGTTCTCATTAAGTATCTGAATTTCTCTATGACTGACTCTATCAGACTCTACTGACCTTTTAATTTTATAAGACGTCGATTTTCTTCGTTACTAATTTTAGATTTAATTGGAAGAAGACGGATCGTAAGTGACTGGGTTCATAATTTTGAAGTCAAAAATGTGTACGATGTTTTACTAATGAGTCGAAAATTAAATTTTTCATTTACACTTACGTTACAATAATTCGTTTCTTTTACTCTTTTATAAATTTTCTATAAAGAGTACCCAAATTCTTGATACAGTCCATATGAACCCATATATATGAGGTGTTCCTCATGTATTATGAAATAAAAATAAAGTTGTTTTATCGAAGATCCAGACTAGGATATGTTATTTTTATTATTGCAATGGATAAACATATCAAACGGTAGATATTTATTGAAAATAAATGTACTAGTGTAATAGTAAGTCAGTTATTCGTAAACCACTGACGCTGCTACGTTTCAGGGGACGATTTGCTGACACCCCCGTCTCGATAGTAATGTAAAGTGATGACTCCTTCCTGTAGGCTTTTTAGTAGTGTTCTTACGTTCGTAGGATGCGGGTCCTTGGGGTAGAATGTATACCAAATAGTAGTGACTGTAAAATTGAAGTGTTTTACTAGTTGCATTTCAATGGGGATTGACTCATACATTGTTATAGGTCTACTAAATATTCCCGAACTATAAAGAAGCGAACCGTACTTGAACACCCTAATATTCCATATGTACTTTTCGTACATCTTAAAGTATGTCACTAGAGTAGACACATGTCTCTTTTTTCGAATCGTAAATTACCTACTGGAAATGGTGAGATCCTTCAATAGGACCTCGCGTTTTGAAGAGACATGAACATTGCAATATTCGTATTACCTCAATTGTGTAATGTGGACTCTTTCTTAGTTATGATAGTTGTTTCAAGGAATTTTATTTTCATTTTAGGGTCTACCACCTACTTTATCTTCGGATTTGTGAACCTGTTTGACAGAGTGTCATCCAAGAGTAGGTTCTCAAGACTGTATATGACCGCTTTCCATCGACTTAGAAAGTAGTATTTGGACTTTTAAGGTAAGTAGAAGACAAGACTGTAAAAATTTTACGTACTAGTGTATATCTACATGAAAGAGTAATAAATGAAGTGAATTCGAGAAGGAGATTTCACGATCTATTAAAAGTAAGTATCTTCTCCTTCTGTACCTTGTACTGTAATACGAATTTTACGGTAAATAGAAGTGAGTTTGATACACAAACAGAGATGAATGTTTGTCACTGTAGGGTTTCTGTTTTACGTTACGTTTACAAGATACACTTACTTCTGGCCGACGTGGTCTTTATTGGTAGTACTTTGCACCACCGTCGGACGTTAGTTCCGGTGGTCGCGTTCCTCTCGCACTTATACGCGAACAAAGAGTCTTATTCCGTCTCGACGTTGTAAAAGTTGTCATTGAACCAAGTCTAAAATAAATTAAGTAGCCTATACGGTATCTTGACCCTCTCACTAAATTAAAGAAGGGTAAAATGGGTTTACTTAACAGTTTAACATGAACGTTTGTCTTTATTTCAATAAACAACAACTGTGTCAACAAAACAAAGACTAGTAGACTGTCTTGTAAGAGGAACGTTTACCTTTTCTCTTTAGGATGTTTCTTTGCCTCGAGGGGACCACCGAGTCGACCATTTCTTAGGCGGACGTCCCTTCCTCTGGACCCAAGCTAGGGACCCAGTCCTTCTAGAGGACCTCTTCCCTTTCCGATGGATACGGTCATAAGACCGGACCTCTTAAGGTACCTGACATTTCAGATACCCCAGCGTTTCTCAACGTGTGCTGGCTCTCTGAAAGTGTCGTTACTTCTTTGTCCTCGTCAGTTACGAAGACGGTTTCGAGTTTCATGTTAAGGTAATATCGGCGATAGATATCAACCACCATAATGTGACAAACAGTTGTAGATAGTCGTTTCTTTTGACCATTTTGGACATAAAGTATCCAAAGGTAGAGAGATTCACATCCAATTCGTAAAAACCCTCACACCGCTGGGAGAAACCCTGTAGTCATGGTAGTCAGACTCTGGCCATTGTGGACCCCGGGTGTGTGTAAGAGAGGACGAGTTAGTAGACTGGACTGCTTTCAGTGTAAAGGGGTCAAGTCTCAGGAAATAGACTGAAAACATCGAGTAGTAAAAGGTACAGTGACAGACCAACATGTACATACAGAAAATACGAGAAATTACCCTTTTGGAGGAGGATTCTCTCTAAGAATGAGTAAAATCTTGAGGGACTGTCTCGGTCGTCTCATACTAAACGAGTCTCGTGTGGTTGTACCCTCCCCCTCTTCTTTCTTTTTCTCCTCTTAGCTATCAGTATAAAAATGTGCCAAATCAGAATCGTAAAACTCCATATTTCTTTTTCGGAGATTGATGTTTTGGATTCTTATTTTTATAGTGTTTCACGTTCCTCAGTCGTCTTCGACTTTTATAATTAGGAAGGTTTTCTTGTCACCTCAGAAAGGACGGCGACGTTTTAGACAGACCACCTCTTGATTGTTCGGAATGAATAACTCCCCGGATTTTTATTGAACCTCACAAAAGTATTAGAATCCCACTTTTCTATTCTTTTATAAGACTTCTATTCTTTTGGTAATAATATTCGCTTAGAGTGTTTTGAGGTTCAATCTCTACCACTTCACTTTCAGCGAGTCAGCACAGGCTGCGAAACGCTGGGGTACCTGATATATCCCAATCCCAATCCCAATGACCTCATCCGTCGGAACGGGAAGAGGTCCCCTAGAAGGGTTGGGTCCCTAGCTTGGGTCCAGAGAGGGTGACGTCCGCCTAGAAATGACCGACTCGATGTTCTACGTCTCTGCGATACGGGGAATAAGACGATACGCGCACATTCGGCAAGTGAAGAATACTGACGGGTCCAAACAATCGTAGTACTATCATAATAAACCTTTTGTAGACATAAGTTAAACCCTTACTCTAGTAACTGAGGACAGTTATTTAGTATTTAGCAGAAATTAAAAAGTAAAAAAGGTATAGATGATGTCGAACTTTCACTCACAATGAGCGAGTCAGCACCGACTGAGAAGCTCTGGGGTGTCTGATATCGGACGGTCCGAGGAGACAGGTACCTTAGAAGGTCCGTTCTTATGACCTCACCCAACGATAAGGGAAAACACCCCCTAGAAGGGTTGGGTCACTAACTTGGGTCCAGAGGACGTGACGTCCACCTAAGAAGTGGTAGACTGGGTGGTCCCTCCGGGGTTGTCAAATCCGGAAAGATTATAAAACTGATTAATCAGAGGGATCAGAATATACAATTCTCATATTAAATAACTTAGACAATCTCTTTTTACATTCTAGAAGTAATCGTTGTTTGTTCGTTACTTACCAACAATACAAGCCCGGACTCTGTAATTTCATTTTATTAGTGAAGACATCATAGAAAGTATTACTATCGAGACTCAATTTGAGTGAAAAGCGTTGTTTATAGATGACCGAGTAAATAATTCTTGACTCCGCCGTCTTCCTCTTTCCTACCGTTCTTCCCTCCTCAGTTCTTCCCTCCTTCCCTTGGTGGTTCGTCGATTGTTGCACCGACCTCTCCGTTCTGCAAGTAAAACCTTCTGTTGTCGTATCTCTTACCGGCGACCCCCGTTTCTCTTCGTCCTCTTCGACCACCCCCTCCGCCCAAACGCCGACCGGAGTTTCCCTCGTTTCTCTTTCCGACCCTTCTCACTACTTCGGGAAAAGTTTACAAAGCAGGTGTTCGGTGTCAAAATGACTTTGACAGTGTGGCAAAACAGATACATAAAAGGTATCGACGAAGACGCGAGATTGCCGTCTCGACTCGTCGACCCCACCTCTACTGGGCCTTTCGGATCTCGTGCTAGACCGGATTTCTTTGTCAAAATCTCGCTCCTAAGTATGTACGGAAAATAATATAAAAATAATAATAAATATTTATTAGGAAAATAATAAGGGGTTTTAAAGTGCAATGTTAGGACACGTGTCATGATGTCTGTGAAATTATCCGTTACTCCAGACCTATAGTCATATATATTTTGCTCCTTACAATCTGGTCAGTGTCTTTTAGTGAAAGTGTTTCGAATCGAATAAAGACACACGAAGGGACCACCGAGCCGACCATTTCTTAGGCGGACGTTACGTCCTCTGGACCCAGAGTAGGGACCCAACCCTTGTAGGGGACCACCTCCCATGTCGGTGGGTGGGGTCATAAGAACGGACCTCTTAGGGTACCTGTATCCTCGGACCACCCGATGTCAGGTACCCCAGTACTGACTCATTGCACTATTCGTGTCACAACATATTAAACTTTCACCGTTTACTTTTTTAATTATTAACTGTCAATGACCCTTGGAATTTTCTTTAACCACTATAACTTGAAACAGGACCCACTCGGTACCAGGGTAGACATAAGTACCATTCAATGTTTTCCGTGCCGAATACCTTAGATAGGGTAGAGTTCAGGAGCAGGGATGTTCCCTCCTTGCACTTTCGTCGCCCGTCCCTTCATTCGTGAGTAGTGACGGAGATTTCCGGACCCACGTGTCAGAAAGTAGACTTCTTACAGGAAATCGTGCTCTATAGTAATGGTGTCCGGGGCTTTCGTGCATTCCCGTTGTGACGGAATCTGCGCGGTAAGAATGCTGAGACTGAGGTAGGAAAAGATTCGCCTACAGAGCGAAATGGGTAATAAATAAAGGGTACCGAAAAGAGAACGTATAATTTATTAATCGTATCTATTGTAAAACTCATATGATACTCCCTTTAAATGAAAAAATAGTAATATTTTATCATAAAATTTTTTGACTTATATAAAACGCCACGTTTTTCAAATTCTAAGAATTGATTATTAGATGTAATCTAAGAAATTATGTGTGTAATGAGTCGACAGGATACACCGTCCGTGACACGATGACAACCCTCATTCCGGAATTGTACTTACTTCGGGTCAAAGTGGGGAGTTCTGTCAGTGTCAAACGACACGTACATTCAAATTTCGTTGGTATAAATTTGTTGAAACCTACTTCTTCATTAAGGTTCTCTTCCCGAAGTCTTATTTTTTAAATTCACTTGAAGACTACGGGGTTATCCATTTTTCTCTAAAGGAAGTTGTCTACCACAAACTTTCGTCACCAAGATTTGGGAGAGTAGAACATTATCTTCAAAGGACCCTGAAGGGACCACCGAGTCACCATTTCTTAGGTGGACGGCTACGTCCTCACTTCACTTTCAGCGAGTCAGCACAGGCTGAGAAACTCTGGGGTACCTGACGTCGGACGGTCCGAGGAGACAGGTATCTTGAGAGGTCCGGTCATATGACCTCACCCATCTCGGAAAGCGAAGAGGTCCCCTAACAGGATTGGGTCCCTAGTTTGGGTCCAGAGGACGTAACGTCCGTCTAAGAAATGGCATACTCTGTGGTCCCTTCAGGTTCTTATGACCTTAACCATCCGAAAGGGAAGAGATCCCGTCGGGTTCTTAGGACCTCTCCCATCGGATAGGGAAGAGGTCACCTAGAAGGTCTGGGTCCTTAGGTTGGTCCTAGAGGACGTAACGTCCGTCTAAGAAGTGGTCGACTCGATGGTCCCTTCGGGGGACCCCTTCAGTTACGTCCTCTGTCGGCAAGTCAGGGACCAGGTCCTTCTAGGGTGCACGGAACTTCGTTGATTAGCGGTGTGGTGTGAATGACTCGGTCACGAGATCTCCGACCCCAGTGTCGGTGGCTCCCGGAACACGGGATCCCGGACGTGAGAGGTCGATCTCTTCCGTGACGTCGCCCTTCGGATGCGTGGTGTGGATCTCGTCGTGAGCGAGAGTCGTCGACCCTTTTCCCGGGCGCGAAGAGGAGCAGTTGTTACTTCGGGGTCGTGCCGATTTTTGTTGATTGATTTATTTTTGATGTAATTTTCTTTCGAAGGACTTTAAAGGGCAAAGAGCGCAAAGAATTGAAATTCTTTGCACTCTTTTTCTACATTTTATGTGAAACGCCCCCCCCCCCCCAAGGGAAAGGAGGACGTCAACTCCCGAGGACCATGCAGATTCAGTATCCGTGTGGCCGTCTTCTTCGATCTCGTCTGGTTCGAGGCCGTCCGTCCTCATTTGGTGAAAAGGCAGGTCGTTACTGTATTTTCCGGGGCGGGGGCGGGGGTCGGGTCCTAGGGCACTTGTTCATAGTGCCCTCTCGCGAGGTCCCGGCGGCGCGACCGAAAGCCAAGTCGTCGCTGTCTTTAGATAAGAATAGAGAAAAGTTTTAGGTCCCCTAAGATCTCGTGCTGGTACAAAAGACCGTGACCTTTTCTGTCAACCTGTCCGTCTACCTAGCCCTTTCTGTCCGTCTACTACTTTACCCGTGTCTAAAGACGTTTTTACACGTCCAATGTGCGACACCTCCCTTTCGTCGCATAGACTCTGCAGCCTAGTCTCTCGACGGACAGACGAGGGGCCCGGCGCGTGTCTGCCGCACCCCTGCCTGTCCTCCTTGCGCGCGGCCCGGGACGACGTCCCCTGCCAGGAAAAAGTCGTTATGACTATATGACCTATAATCCTAACCTTACCGAAGTTAAGTCGAGATTTTGTCCCTCGATACTTTGTGTTACCCCCTTTTCGGTCAAGGAGAGCAAACATTACTTTTGATTGTTGATAGTGTATTTTGGAAAAAAAAAGGAAATCATAAAAAGAAGATTTATTTATTTCGGAACTTTTTTCATTTATACTTTTAGACGTCAGTTTGTCGAGACTCGTCACTGGAGCGAGTCGTCAGTCAGACCTCGTCGGGTGTCCTCCGGGTGGCTCTTCCGGTGACGGTTGTCCTTTGAGCTGGAGACTGGTGACACCGACTCCTGCGTAGAGACAGGAAATGACACCGATGTGTCTCGGTGTGAGGTTTGCGTCTCGTCCCAGTGGCAGACGAAAATGGAGTAGGTTTGGAAAAACGACTGTTAACATTGGGTAGATAAAAAAGTAGCTAGAAACAAAAGAAAGTAAAAGATTTCTCTAAACCACTTGTTGAGGTAGAAGGAGACACTGACCTGTAAGTAAAATGGTGATGCATAGTAGACTTAACAGTGAATCAAATGAGTTTCCGAAGAATAGAGAATTGGAATACCACGACTGACACTTCATCCATAATGGGGAGGGAATTGTCTCTCTCTTTTAGATCTATATTATATGGAAAAAGTCTTCTATTAAAGAGAAATTTAAATAATAGAAAAAAATCAGTATCTTTTTGATCCCTTTACAGAAATAAAATCCATTTGGTTATATGTACAGAACTCTACACTTTTATTGTCTCTGTCAAAGACACAACGGTAACAATTCAGGGTCAGTGAATTCTTATCATGTTTCGAAGGGACCATCGAGTCGACCATTTCTTAGACGGACGTTATGCCTTCTGGACCCAAGCTAGGGACCCAACCCTTCTAGGGGACCTCTTCCCTTTCCGATGGGTGAGGTCATAAGACCGGACCTCTTAGGGCACCTGACGTCTCAGGTACCCCAGTGTGTCTCGGCTGTGCTGACTGGCTGAAAGTGAAAGTGTTTCGATATTAGACACAAGTGTGACGAGTGACAACGTAACAAAGTTTGCAATGTCACTCGAGATGACCGGTCTATCGTCCTGAGGGTTCTTCGTTTGAGTCAATACGAGGACCAAAAGAAGGGTCTCCTTTTTTGAGAGGTTTCCTTTATCCAAAGAAAGATACTTGCCACGAAAATATTTTTAGAAAACTGACTATCAAATAAACATATCGTAATCCCTGTAAAGACTCATGTTACTTTTATTTATACAAAGGGTAAAGTGTAAAAGGTCAACAGTGACAATAAACACCATGATACTTTAATAGGTTCTACTTTATTACGCATAATTCTAAAAATTTCCTTTGTGAATTGAGAGTTTCACTTAGAAATTCATTCGTTTATTCGATTTATTTGTAATAAGATCTTAATAAAAACAGTTTGATCTAATTATCATGATCTTTACTGTTTGTGACCTATGATGATAGTTTTCAGTTTTCATTATAACTTTAACGGAGGAGTGAATTATTATGTTTTCGATTCCCCTGAAAAGACAGCCATGTTGCCTATTCTTAGGAGGACGGTTACGTCCCCTACACCCAAACTAGGGACCAGACCCTTCTACGGTGCACGACACCTCGTCAACTCGTGTAGACGGTGTCGATCGCGTCGGATCACGGGCGCCGGGTGTCACGCTCTCCGGTGGTACTCTCCGGGCGGTGCCGTATCCTCCCCCGGGTGAGTGACGTTGGTCTATCGGAGACGTGTTGTTTTTCCTGGGGCGTGCCGGTTTTATTTATTTTAATAGTGACTTGAATTTTTGGGATCTCCTTTTTACTGGACTGTCGAATATATATATAATGTTTATATATCAAATTCTTCAGTCTATCTAAGAATGTGAGTTTTTACAAAGAAAGTAAGTAAGTACTCATTAAGTTTCAAAGTGGCTAAGTGTTTAGGTAAATTAAGTAAGTAAAACGAAAGTAGTAAAGGCGTAACAATCGAGGTGTAGTCTGGAAAGAGAAGTCAAGATGAAAATTTGTGAGTGGACGGAAAAGTCGCCGAAGTGTTTATGGAGTGTCCGTACAGTCTAAGTGTGCGGAGTTTTATTTGAGGGAAACAGTAGGTGTTAGGGCCGGGTAGGGAGGAGGGGGTTTGGGGATTGGTTGGTTTGTCTTTGTGGGACGAGTAGAAGGTCCTAAAATTCTTCTCTCTGGACAGTAGGTGGGTCTGTTCGTTCTTTGTACCTTCTGCGGGACTACGACCGAAGGAACTTTCGTAGGGAAGGGAGGTGACTGAGAGGTGTGGTGTCGGTCTCGTGGGACGTACCTTGTGCGCACCCTAGAGAGGATGGCTTGTGGGGTACCACCGAAGGGGACGAGAGTCTGGGACGTGTTTGGAGTGTCCCGGACGGGGACGGTGGCGAGGTCCGAGCAGAGTTGGACCGTAAAGTGGATGAGTGTCAGACCGACGGAGAGTGACGGGACTTTCCGGTAAGACGAAGGTCGGAGGTTCGGTGGGCGGGGGTCAACGGATAAAGAAGAGAAGAGGGGGTAGAAGGAAATCAACAAATGGAAAACCCGCTTTGCAGTAAAGAAGGTTCTACGGAAGGCACCGGGGTCCTGTCCTAGTGTAGGGTGAAACGTCAAGAATGTACTGACAGACGTAACGATGGACGACAGATCGGTCCGTGATCTAGACTTCGAGGACCTCCTGTCTCCGGGATGGACTAACCGAGTTGAATACGTAAGGCTTGTGGTTATTACACGAATGTGTATCTTTCATGAATTCATTTGTACACTACTGAAGTCAACTCGATTGTAACACCTTGTGAACGGGACACGGACGAAAAGTTATGGGTCTATGAATGTTTCATTCACCTATTTCATAAGAAGTTAATTAAACTCATCCCCCCTCATTTTGTAAAGACGACGACGACGACGATTCAGTGCAGTCAGCACAGGCTGAGACACGCTGGGGTATCTGTCGTCGGATGGTCCGAGGTGACAGGTTTTGTAAAGATTCAAGACGATTTATATCAGTTTTCAGTCAAACGTTTAGAGAACCCTTAGTTCGAATAAAAATTATGTGGACCAGTGTATTTTCTATAAGTTATTAAATGGGGTTATAAATACCCCACCGAGGACGTCAAATCTGGTGACATACGATGAAAGACTTAGGAGGATATTTTCCGGAAACCTTTAGGATAATAACACAGAGCAGGTATGGGAAAGGGGTTACGTGAAATAGTTTAATAGTTTATAGAAATTAAAAGAGTAAAAGGAAGTCTCGTCCCTCGTACTAATCTGTCTTTTGAATATGTTTCTTCCATAAGTTATGTTCCAAAGACTAATTAAATCACACACCTATACCTCTCCGAAACCTTTAATACTTATTTAACTCCTTAAAGTGGTCCGTACAAATGTACTATAGTATTTCGTTTTTATATCTTTGAGGTTATTAACAAAGATGATCCTGTGTGTAAATTCATATTTATCCTATACTTTTAATATTAAAAGAAAGGAAATCTATTATATATAAACTTTTTTGTCAGAATTTATAAATATCATACCGTGTTATACTATTTTTTATTTAAAAATTTAATGTATGGTTAATACGAAAGTAAACCAATGTTTCTCCAAATGTCTAAGAAACACATAGTACGGTATACAAAGACAGGACGGAACCCAAAATTTTGTAGAGTTTATCGTCTGTATTAATAAAGTTAAAATAAGACAGTAATGAAATACACATTTATCTGAGGATTAAAATTTCGTCGTATTACCCTTAAAATTCCTACTTCCCTCTTTATAACGAGGGACTCTTAATTTCAATGAGTAATATTTGTCAGAATTTGCCGTTCCTTGGTGGAGGGAGTCGTGATAAGATCGACGTGGCAAGTGTAAGAGATCTCTAAATGTGTCACTTACCCGTCTCCCGCGGATTCCCTCTCTCCATTTTCTTTATGTACGGATTACTGAGAGATTGTGTTTTGTTGTGTAGACTACAAACGACGGGTTAATAAGACTTCGTGTGACAATTTCGATTGTGAAAGGTCGTACAACACTTGATGACCACGAAAGACTTCAGACTAGTAACAGACGTTGTCCTGTCTCAGTCCCATCGTTTGTTGATGACAATCTCCTTTCACCTAACTTTGTCCTGTCACCGGTGGAAGGCGCTGAGGACATCCTACTGTCGTAGGCCTCTTCTCGGGACTATGACAGAGTGACTTAAAGACTCTGCAAGTGTAAGTGTGTTGAGTTCTTCTGCGAGAGTCGTAGGATTTTGGAAGTAAGACTGAGTGTCGTTTTTCCTTAAAACCAGACAAACGTGCTGTGTATGACCAAGTATACTGTTATTAATGAAGAAGTATATACGGTAAATTTCTTTAGTTAGTCACCTTCTATTTTTATCTTCTAATTGTAAATTCCCACTTTGTTAAGTCCTAATAAAAGGGTCTTTCAGGAATCAGTAGATTATCGTAAACTAGCCATGAAACATGTCGGTTAATCTCCGGATAAAGTAAATAAGTAATTAAATAGGTGCATAAGTAAGTAAGTGTGTCGTCTATAAATAGTGTAAAGAATTGTGAACTTTTCGTGGGACACTTTTTACACGTGTCTTTTAAACGTGATAAAGGAAGGGATGTTTTTTTCCTTTAGTTTGATGCGTTATTTTTTACAGGTCGTAATTTCTCAGTCAAACTCTTGTGTTTTATCCGCAAAGAAAAGATATCATTATTCTTATAGATAAGTATACTTCATATTCATTCGCACATTCGTACAGACAATTCTGTGAAGTCAGTACAGACTGAGAAACACTGGGATACCTGACATCGGTCGGTCCGAAGACAGGTATCCGGTGTTTGTCTATGATGATAGAGATAAAGTATTTTTGCATTATAATTGAGGTTATCTTCAGTATTGGAACGCAATCTTCCTTTACGGGAGACAAATGATTTCTTTATCGTCTACTTACTGGAGAGACGGGAACACGGTGACATCAAGTTGTCTGCTGTAATTTGGAGGTCCTTAGTCTGTCCTTGGTGACCGTAATAATTACTCGTTGTGACGGCTCAATAACCCAAACCATTTATTGTTAATAAAACTAAGTATTCAGTATTTTAGTCTTTGGACCACTTTTACATTGGGAGATATTTCAAACGTATGTAAATTAAAATTAATAGACAAATTTAGTCACCCAGACACTGCCTCCTATGATGGACTGTATCTTATGGGAAGAATTTCTAGACGTAGAATAAACCTTTAGTATGCAGGTTAATTTACCCTTTTGACGTCTACTCGAGAACTCCAGTGTAAGGAAATAAAAGAAAGTAGTCTTCTTTATATTTCAGTCACACCCTTTCACTCCTATGGTCCTCACCGTGAGACGTAGGAGAACCGAGACAGTGACCGTGTCAAGCGTCATAAATCCTTCGAGGGCCATCTTTTTTTGATGCTCGACACACAAATAAACCGAGTAATATCAAACTTTCTAAGTATAAACTTAAAGACCTTAATGTCCTTTATTTCGTAACCTCTCACAGAATGTCCGTGGACTTAAATACTCCTTCTATTATGTCCACCTAGTAGCAAACTACAGACATTTCTGTACTTCAGTAGAAAGTGAGACATAAAGTGAATGTACATTACAGATTATACACGACACATGAATCAGCGCAGACTGAGAAACGCTAGGGTACCTGACATCGGGCGGTCCGAGGAGACAGGTACCATAAGAGGACCGTTCTTATGACCTCACCCAACGGTGCGGAAGGAGGTCCCCTAGAGGGGGTGGGTCCCTAGTTTGGGTCCAGAGGGCGTAACGTCCACCTAAGAAATGGCAGACTTGGTTGTCCTTTCCGGTTCATTTGACCTCGCCCATCGGATAGGGGATAAATCCCCTAGAAGGGTTGGGTCCTCGACTTGACCCAGGGGACGTAACTTCTGGTTAAGAAAGGGTCGACTCGATGGTCCCTTTGGCTACAGATTATATTGTTCGTCGTTTAGGACGGCCGAGACGGAAGTGGTAAGGGGGTCTTGCCCGGTGCGGAGAACGGGAGGTGGTGAGGGAAGGGGTCACAGAGATTAAAGGTAGTGACGTTGTCGAGAGAGTAAACAGAAGATCAAAGACGTGAACAGGGGACTCTCAAATAAAGACTTTGTCTTGAGATTGATTAGGAAAGTTTTGGACCCTTTCTGGTTCAGTCAGGAGTTGCCGGGGGTAGAGTACGTCTGATTTTCTTTCGCAAAGTCACTAAATGTTCTCGACGGACTAGACCGACGTCATGGGAGATTGGAGTGAAGGACAGAGGGAGCAACCTGAAGAAACCTGTGTGGACCGCGCGTGGACAGAGTCCCGGCAGACATGGACGATGGGGGTGTCGATCCCTTCAAGAAGAATGACTATAAGTGTCCCGAGTGGGGAGAGAGAGAAGACCCAGAAGAGAATGTCTGATACTTTGTCACGGACGGGGTGGAAGGGTAAGGGAAAATAAGATAAAATACCGAGGGATATTGTAAATAGTCGTACACCTTATAACATATAAGTGAACGAATAAGAAAAGGTTTACACAAATAAAAGACGAAGGGGAGTGAAAACACTCGAGGTATTTCCCTCCCAAAACAAATAAGTGGTGACTTCCCTCGTTTTAAACGGTGGGGTTTTATACGGAAAATGTGAAACTCTATTAAAACTCGACTAATAAACTCGTCTGTGTCTTCTTCGAGACTTTTGATTCATCAATGGTAAAACATTCTCCACAAATGTAAATCTTCCCTTTAAAGGTAAACATTCGCAAGGAGAGCCGAAGGGACCACCGAGTCGACTATTTCTTAGGCGGACGTTACACCCTCTGGACCCAAGCTAGGGACCCAACCCTTCTAGGGGACGTCTTCCCTTGTCGATGCGTGAGGTCATAAGACCGGACCTCTTAAGGTGCCTGACATATCGAGTGCCCCAGCGTTTCTCAGCCTGTGCTGGGTCCTTACAAGTGCAGTGAAGCGCAGAGGGGCAGACATGGTCCTTCTTTCCTCGTTGATTCGGAGACTTTCGAGAATGGTTGCCTCTTCTGCCCAGAATTTTTCAGACGTATGGACGGCACGGGAACAACTGACGAGAAGGACCATTGAAGTGTACTGCCCAGAGGGAAGTAGGGTCGTAGAGGGAAAACAGAAATCGACCTCTACCATAAATTCCACCACCGGACCCGATAGACCCCCTCCACGAGTCAATAGGGTGTGTATGTCCTCCGCCCGAACAATAAGGTGAAGTCGACAAGAGGACAATGACACAGAAGGTGATGCCCTCCAGAGTCAGTTCTTGGACCCTCCCCCCTCCCTTTTCACAGTGGGAGGGGGCATGACGTGATCGGTGTCATAGATCGGCTCACAGACCGTGTTTGTGTAGGTCGGACCTTTGTGCATCGATTTTCCCATTACTCTCGTTCCGTCGTTTAACACCTCTTTTCCCGACCTCCGTCTCCATGGACTGACCTCTATGGATCCGAAAGTAAAGCAAAAAAGGAGTCCCACTCCTCCTACATCGGACAACTGTTGTTGTTCTTGGTTACCTCGGGTTACAAATTTCGCAGTGTGATTCGTTTTAGTGTGTCTACCTATTCCTGAGGCACTTGCCACGGCATTCGAGGTGTAGTACCGTAGTCGTTCTTTTACTCGACGAGTCTCCGTCATTCCGGGACAGGACACGCCCGACACGGTAGTAATCTTTGGGACCTTCGGTACCACTCCACTTGACTCTATAAGACGTAAACGAAACGAAATGTACCGGTGGGAAAAGGTTTCAAGGACATGGGAACCGATTTATCTGTTGGCTCAGATTAGTCATATAGGTAGGTTACCATGTCTACACCATCAGAGAAAGACGATTCGACACTGGAGACCTTTCGGACCCCCGTACAAAGAATAACCTCCAGGATCTCTCTGGGGAAAGGATGAGTTCATCGGAACGGGATTGTGATTAGTCATACAGTAATAACAGAAGTAAAATATAGTCTTCTCTGTCTTCATGTCATTGAAATTAGTAGTAGGTAAGTTGTTTGAAAATGACTTATGGTTTTGATCTGCGACCATTGGTAAGAGACGTAGTTCCTGGCTTGTTCCGTTGTCGGAGATAGGAGTACCTCGAATGTGAGATCGACTGCATCTTTTATCTTTCATTTGGTCACTAAATAGATACAGATACACCGGAAGGGACACCGAGTCACCATTTCTTAGGTGAACGGTTACGTCCTCTGAGTCCTCTGTACCCAACCTAGGGACCCAGCACTTCTAGGGGACCTCCTCCTTTACCGGTGGGTGAGGTCACAAGGACGGACCCTTCAGCGCACCTGTCCCCTCGGACCGTCCGATGTACCCCAGTGTTTCTCAACCTGTACTGACTCTCTGACTCGTGTCTGTGTCTGTGGATATCCAGGTGACACTATGAGTGAGTACGTGAATGTGTGTACATCCACACACACGTCTGTGTCCACTCACAGTCCAGTATGTTCCTGACTACTTTTTATGTCGTCCCAATCCCAGTGTCTGTGTCTGTGGATGTCGTGGTGACACTATGAGTGAGTACGTGAATGTGTGTACATCCACGCACACGTCTGTGTCCACTCACAGTCCAGTATGTTCCTGACTACTTTTTATGTCGTCCCAATCCCAGTGTCTGTGTCTGTGGATGTCGTGGTGACACTATGAGTGAGTACGTGAATGTGTGTACATCCACACGCACGTCTCTGTCCATTCACAGTCCAGTACATTCCTGACTACTTTTTATGTCATCCCATTTCCAGTGTCTGTGTCTGTGGATATCATGGTGACACTATGAGTGAGTACGTGAATGTGTGTATATCCACACGCACGTCTGTGTCCACTCACAGTCCAGTGCATTCCTGACTACTTTTTATGTCGTTCCATTTCCAATGTCCCTTACGTTCCCACCCCGCCCCATCCCCAGGTTTCAGCGTGTCGACTACACGACATCTCGGTCCTAAGTTTGAGACTCGTAAGGTCGTGGTTTGGACACCAGAATTGGTGACACGACTTCGACAATTTACCGAGACTTTCGAACGTCTAGTCAACCGTTACGTTGTCCTCTGTTAGTCTGACCGTGTCGCTGTGGACTTTTCCGAAGACATAAAATAGTTTAAATTTTTTAATTCCTATTATTAACCTGTTTCACTTTCACTTCAACGAGTCAACACAGGCTGAGAAACGGTGGGAAACATGATGTCGGGTGATCCGAGGAGGTAGGTACCCTAAAAGGTCCGTTCTTATGACCTCACCCTACGGTAAAGGAGGAGGTCCTCTAGAAGGGCTGGGTCCCTAACTTGGACCCAGAGGGCGTAACATCCGTCTGCGAAATGGCAGATTCGGTGGTCCCTTCAGATAACCTGTTTCGGAGATCAGTAAGAGTCATAATCACTCCACTCAGTACGGGTCACTTACCGAGTCCGAACTCAAGAGGTCAAGGTATACAACTAAGGAGACTAGGACGGAACCTCCGGTCTCTTGTCCTTTGTTTGGTTTTTTTCTTTTTTCTTTTCTTCTCTTTTTTTTGGGGGACTTTTGTTCTTGTTTTTTCGTTCGTTCTTCCAATTCGAACAAAGATACAGTAGACACAAGATTACCTAAGGAGTTTCCGGTCTTAAAGATGAACTGGTCTTATTAATTCTTTTCGATCGATGAGATCACATTTGTTCCAAGTCAAACCTTGTAATTAAGCTAGCTACCAATGGGTTTAAGGACCCCATCAGCGCTTGGGTCGACGTGTCAAGACCCGAATTAGAGGACAGACACCATACCTAAACATCACTCGCTCCCAAGTTCCTCTGACGTACCTGGAAGAGGACGTGGTACCTTGACACACCCCTACTTGGGAGGGCCCTTTTCCGCCTCGCTTCTGAATATTTCCTCAGAGAGTGGGGGTGTCACTCCGAAAGAGATTGAGGACAAACAATTTGCCAAAGGAACACTCTCCACGGGTGTGCCGACTAGTATAAGTGTTTTCCTCCTTTGTCCTTTGCCGTCGCTCGTGTACCGACTTCACGAGACGAATCACAGGGCCGAAACAGTAGGTGAACTAGGTCTGGACGAGAGGGTGAGTAGTCGACATACTGTGGCCTGTTGTATGAATAATATGAAGCTACGGAGTTAAAAAAGATGAGATTTCATCTCTATTTACCGGTGTCTTCATACTCCTGATTTATTCTATTACTTCCATGAACGGTTTATCCTTCGTGAGTTACTTGCGTAACGTCGGTAAGAGAAACCTTCGGACGAATCGGGTCTGAGATAGGAGACTCATAATATGGTAAGATTTACCGAGTCTGTCATTTCTTAGGTGGACGTTACACCCTCTTGGTCCAAGTGAAGGACCCGACCCTTCTAGGGGTCCTCTTCCTTTGTCGATGGGCGAGGTCTTAAGAACGGACCTTTTAAGGTACCTGTCTCTTGTTGTGTCATTAACCGAGGACATTTAGATACATTTGGGGGAGGACGGATGAAAAGAGACAGATCGGTACAATCACTAATTTTTACCCTATTTGTGATTTATGTCCGAAGGGACCACCGAGTCTGTCACTGCTTAGGTGGACGTCACAGCCTCTGGACTCAAGCTAGGGACCCACCCCCTCTAGGGGACCTCCTCCCGTACCGTCGAGTGAGGTCACAAGGACGGACCTCTTAGGGGTACCTGTCTCTTCGGACCACCCGATGTCAGGTACCCCAGCCCTTCTCAGCCTGTACTGACTCACTGATTCGTGTCGTGTTTGTGAATTCTATTCGACCCAGTCAGTTAAGGACGACGGTTCTTGGACTTTGGTCTGGAGTTTCTGATCAAGTAATAGGCGTCCACACCCCGAACCTTCCACCATTAGACCTACAGTGGCCTTGCCGGAGCCTTCTGTCCTGTCTCCTTGCATCAGAAGTCTCGTTCTCCCTTTACTTCGTCGTTGTACCGTTCTTCTTTGTTACGTTCTGGCTCACTTGTCTCTCTCACTCGTCTCTCTCTTATACGAGACCAAGGACTGACGAAGGTCCACGACTGACGTCACTGCGGGTCTCGACCGACTTGGAGGACAGCAAAGGCAAAGTACTCTATTGAGATAGAAGAAGATTATGTGAAGGATAACGAATTTGATCGAAGTCGTCAAAGACAAGAAGTATTAGTCTTTCCGGCGTTCTCTTTTACCACTGGGTGGATAAACGTAAACAAATTTCATTTCCTGGGACTACGACCCTTTCTACTTCCGTCCTCCTCTTCCCCTGCTGTCTCCTACTCTACCAACCTACCGTAGTGGCTGAGTTACCTGTACTCAAAGTCATTTGAGGCCCTCAACCACTACCTGTCCCTCCGGACCGCACGACGTCAGGTACCCCAGTGTTTCTCAGCCTGTACTGACTCACTGAGTTGACTTGACTTTCATTTTCTAGTGAAATCTGTAGGACTCGGTCCTTACATGAATGACGTTAATTCACTTATTTTTAGTCTTTATTGTCTCTTACTCCATATCCGGTTAAAGGAAGATGGTAAAGATACATTGTGTTTTGTTCCCATCGGGAGTGATTTGGTCCTTTGGTGAGTGCATGAAGAGACGAAGGAGAGCTCCTGAAAATAAGATAAATGACCTAACTCGTCTCAAGGACTTATCATGGGATGTATACCATATAGAAAGGATGATCATTGGTATTTAGTTTTGAGTAAAAATGACACTGGACGATAGGGCTTAGGGGGTAAAGACAAAAAGGTCTTCCGTCTACCTATGAGACCATATAATTGAGTTCGGTTAAACAATTAACTAAGGTCATATTCTCTTCCAGAAAAAGTAAGGACCTTTGTATGTACACGGAATTCCATTTTTTTTAGGGAATTACTTTTACTTACTTTGATCGTTATCCTTTAAGACTGTGACTTATGTCATCGTCCCATTCATCAAAAATCTTTCCACAAGAACACTTATGGTTCGGTGTGATCTAATTTTTTTTTTCCCATTTCGTCTCTCCTGATACATAAAAACTCTGTAAACTTTAATGACTCGTAAGGAAAAATATGACATCGTTTTACCAAAATCCTCGATTTTTATTTTCATGTCGAATTATATAAGCTTTAACATTAGTCTACAATCTTGTTCTTTTAGTCAGTATTTACGAATCAGTTGACTCTAATAGTGTAAAGATACGATTAGAACACAAAAATTAATTGTCTATTTCGTCTTCCCCCATAGATTTGTTATCACATATTTTTGATTTTTTTTTTGTGTTTTAAAGTTCGAGATTAATTTACCTCTTCGTTATTGTTTTATGACGACGTAAAGTCGTTGACAAGCAATTTTTTTGTTGTCTTTTTAGAACAATACAGAAAGATTTTAATACAAAGTGTCCGAAGTCGTAGGAGAAGACAAAAATGAGCACTAGTATTTCTTTGGTCTACAACTAGTATTCGACTCGGTAGTGTGGTTTGTGATGAAAGACCGGACTTAAAGGACTAACCAGTCTTCTGAGTACAGAACACGTCTCATCCACTCAGGTCCCATCTAAGTCTCAACCCCGAGAGTTTGGGCTAAGGGTCGCAGGTGTAGGACCTAGGTGGTACAAGTAGAGTATACTAGAATCCGTTCTATGAGTCGGAAGGATTGGCGTCAAGAGGAGTACAATGTTACCCGGGTTGTATCATGGATGACCACAGAACTCCTGAGTGGGTAGGAGGAAATTCACGGTTCGTGACAAGATCGGAAAACCTTAGGTTCTCGTGTGTTACATTGACTTTTAATGACGGGAGGACTTCAAATACAAGATATATAACGCAGATTTCGTGGACTAATCGTATTATGGATCATAAGTCAGTAGTTATTTATAGTCGACAATCCTAACACTTATCGACTGACTTTGTCTTGTGACCTTATCGTTACACAGTCCTACGTCAGTGTGTAAACGAATTAGAAAGACTCGGAGTTAATGAATTAGACATTTCACTAGAATTCTAACAAGGATAATTTATATACCGTCGAGTACTCTGTATCTTCTCTAATTTCTTTTATACTTCTACGTAATATGTGTTCTTACGAAAAGGTCATGTAATTTTGGAATCTTTTTTAAGTCTAAAATCCATGAGTCAGTGTAAAAATTTGTTATTTCTTTTTGAGAGTTCTTTCCCTTTTTGTATTTACGAGTGATAGTATGGTTTAGAAGTATTTTGTACTTTAGTGTTTTTGGTTTTTATTCTTCACTGTGGAATGTAAATAGAATTTTTCATATGTACCGATGATAGTCTTTAGTAATCTACTTTATTAGAAGAAGGTCTTGTATGTTCTCTTTACAATATACAAGGAAAGACCGTTAGAATCGAAAAGAATAAAACAAAAAGGTAACTTTGAATTTTAACCAGAGTTTGGGTGTGGAAAAGTGTTCTAATATACAAAAAGTTCCAAAACATTTAAGAAAACTTTAATGAAAGGACAAAGTCAATTTTTGGTATCTGAAATTTGGTAGAATTTTAATAGACTTGTATTCCGATCTGTAAGGGTCCAAATCGGTTTAATTTACCGTAGTGAGTCGGGACCCATTCTTTCCGGGACAAATAGACTGGGTCGGGTTACGAGGGACCTGTAGGGTAAAACTATTATAGTTTGAGAGACATGAAGTCCTAATTTAGTACGGAAGAGTACTTTATGTTTTGAAACAAAAGTTGAAAGGAAGTCGTTCTTATAAGAAAGGGGAACATAAGTCACTGTTTGGGTAGGTAGTTCATAGTGAGTTGTTATTGGAGGTGTTTTGAAAGGGCAATGAGGGGTGGTATCGAGGACGTTACTGTGTAGTGTAATTGGGAGAACTATAACGAGGACACCATAAAATATGGACAACAGTGATTTGACTCATAAGAAACGTAATAAAAGACAGTACAGGTAGACTGCCGTCCCTGGTACTAAGAGTACAACAGTCGTGGGACCATGTCTTGTCCGATGGTAGGTACAAATACTTCATGGCCTTTGTAGTGACAAGAGTTACCTGTTCGTTTTGGAAATGATTTGTCATTTTATGAACATCAGAATATATGAAATTAAACATCTCAACAATTAGAATGAAGTATTGTTTTTTCGTAGTAACACCATCTCATTATCTTTTACTTCTTCTTAGTCACATTCTAAATTTTATCTTTTTCTTTAGTGTAAGATATCATCAGGGGGTTTTGTGGAAAAGACCACAACTGTTACTGTATATTATAGTACTTTAATTCTTTACGAAGGTTGTGAGAGTTGTCTCATACCAGAAAATGAGTTTATGTACCGTAAGTTCTCAAATAGGAGGAAATGAAAAGTGACTGTTTCTTGTGTCGGGTTTTGGTCAAGAATTTTTATTTGGGTTTATTTTTATTTGGAACGTCATCTTGAGTAGTTGTCATTTGGATATTTATGGTAATGGTAAATTTAGATCATATTCCAGTTGAGAGTTGGGTGAATTGTAAGTCTTATTAATCCGAATTATGAAAAATATATCTCACTGTGGATCGTTAGATTACGGTAACATTCATTGTCGGGGAGAGTTTCAAACAGTCACATGAAGTTTGTAAACGTACTTCATTTTCCCTCTCTTTTTTTAAGTGTAACCGAATGACTTATTAGTATTTTATTTACCTCAACTAGAGTGGAGTTGACTTTGTGTCTCATAGGTTGTGAGATTTGTCTTTGTCAAAGTTAGTCTTTGAGCCACATAGTTCTCTCGTGAAGACGTTCACTTTACCTTTAATGTTCTTGTAAAAGGTTTTCGCCCGGTAAAGAAATACGTTAACGAACAAAGGTAAAATACCCAGTGTGAAAAAGTAGATATTACTTTGTGACGAGACGAAAAGAGTACCGTTATTTTTTTTTTGCTTCGATTTCATTTCTTTACGTAGGGGGTGGTTTCACTTCTATGATAAAACCCCTTTGTGTTAATTTTTATAAAAGTCCAAGACTTAAGGTCACTGGAGATTAGTCACTTGTCAATATTTAAATATTGACGTATATTTTAAATTTCGTATAAATTATAAAACGAAACTAAACATCCTGTTTGTGAAATCTTAAGTACCTGCACATAAGATATATAAACCCCTACAGTTCTTACCTCGGACCACAGAAAGAAGTAAAGAACTTTTTGACTTTCCTTTGAAAGTTAATGTGAAATCTTTAAAATTAACTTAAAACTTTATGGAGTGATTTTAAAGAGGTTACTCCTTTTTATGAGAAGTGACATCATATATGATATATACAATACAAATATATAAATACGATATAAATATGATGTATTTATATATAAAATAAAGAATCTTTTTTTACGTACAGAACTCATATAGATAATTTACGTTTAGTTAATTTTGAGGTGACGTTAATGATGACGAGGGTTTCTTAATCTGTATCTCCTTGTGTCAAAGTATCGTGTTCAGTGAAGTACTTTATAAGTCGTCTTTCTTACTAAATGAAAGAGTTATATCGCGGTACATAACCACTCTATGATTTTACTTTTTTTTTTTATGACTTAAGTAGGTCTTCTAGTAAATGCATTCACACTTCTCCTTGTTTTCTGGTGACCGATCTCTATAGTCTTTTAGGTAGGTCACTAGTACTAATTGTTCTTGTCTTGTCATCTATCAAATCTCCCAATGGTGACTCTCACTCGGGTCTTTTTATAATGTACACCGATATTATGTCGATCATTTTATGGTATAGGTTTTACATAAATACTTGATTTCTGTTTCTGTAGGATACACTGTCCACCGGTTAGACCCCCAAGACACACTTACGACCACTCGTGGGACTGTCTACACTGGGTAGTTAGTGTCCGAGGCAGTGGCCGGGACCCTAGGAAGAACTACGCGGTGCGTCTGTCGGCGCTGGTCAGCGGCTCCGGACAGACAGCTTGGACGAGAGCCGTGCCAGTGAGTTCTGCATGTCAGTCCTCGGAAGGGGTGTCCGTTCGCCGTGTCCTGATCCATGTCAGAAGATTCGATCCACAAGTTCGTACCCGACTGAAAGTTTTTAAACATTTACGTACTTGTAAAAATTCGTTTTCCTCTTTTATTTTTAATATCGTCTATTACAACACTAAAACATTCAATTGACGGTAGTCGTTAAACCTTACCAAATTTAAGACTACTATCTTCGTGAACTTTTTTTATGTCAGTAGGTAGACGTTCTTTTCGGCAGTGATTTTTCGTCGTTCTTTAACTTAGTCGTCAAGGGAGTTGGTGTTGTGTGGTCGTTAATTTCTCACAATAACCATTGACTGTTATGTTGTCAAAGTTCTTACCCATAAATAATACCAAATTTCAGTGACTATCAGATCGTCAAATTTTTTTTAGACTCTGTCTTATTTTTTGATGTCATCTCGTAAACTATGGGTTTCATTGAAATTGTGGACTTGCTAGTTTTAATGTCCAAAAGAGATTTCCCGTTATGAAAGGACAATGAAAATTGTATTTCATTGTTTCAGTAATGTGTTAAGGACAGGTTTTGGTTAAAAAATCTCAGAAAAGTTTATAGATAATGTAACACTAAACTAGATGTAAATAGCTTTCATTTATGTCAGTGATGACTATCTTTCATCTTGTCCTTATACTGTCACTGAATTAAAAGTAACAGAGTTAAAGGTCTTTATATCATAGGGATACTCTACCAACCTACCACAGTGACTGAATGATCTGTACTCAACCTCATTTGAGGCCCTCGACCACAACCTGTTCCTCCGGACCGCACGACGTCAGGTACCCCAGCGTTTCTCAGCCTGTACTGACTCGCTGACTTGACTTGACTTATAGGGATGACTTTACATAAAATTTTGTGTACACTAACAACTTAGTATAAACTTTGTATTCGATATTAAAATCAAAGTCTTATTTTGACTTATGATTCGTTTTGACCCACCCCCGTAATTCATTTTTTACAAGTAACTCTAGTTTATTTACATATAAAGTCCACTTATATTGAAACAAGACGACGTCAAGATACAACATGTTGGAGTGCTCTTATAATCCAGTTTCCGATGTACCACTTTGTGTACTCCCTTCTTATGTAGAGTTATTGGTTGGTCGAATTTCATGTATTACCGAAGTAGACTGTTACTTGGGAGGGGTGAAATTTGTCATAGTACACGACGAAGGTCGTCTATTTTTGACGTAGTTTAGGATTTGGAATAAAGTACATATATGTGTCGGTATAAATCCGAGACTATACTTAGGACGTTCTCTAGAATTAAAAATAAGTGTAAATCGTTTTTTTTTTTTTTTGTTTTTAGTTTTTTGAAAGTCGATATTCGTTGATTTTGGTGTTAGATATTTCGTAATTCTGGTTCAACGACCAGAATTATATTAATTTCGTTCAAACGATTTTAGAGGAAACTTTATTAATCACACGATTTTAGAAAACTGGGAACCGGTGTATGTGTCAGTACTTAATAAAATGATAATTCTAAAAGATATTGAAATATTCATTAAAGAAACTTTTCCCACTTCTTGTGTACTTTGTTATAATAAGTCAATATTCTAATATCGACGAATATACTAATCGACCTCCGTGTAGAATAGTGATACGATAAGTACCAATATTTTTTAAAAATTAATCATTTATTAACAGATTATTCCTCAATGGAGTCCTTCTGTCTTTTGTTCACAAAGATATTTTACAGTTTCTTATGAAAGTGTGTTTTACACTTTTGGTTGTTCTTTATGTACAACACTTTCTTTTAAGTAACGAAATACTATCGTTCATGTAGTCAAAAGTTTGTAGGGTAATTGTCTTGACCTTCTACCAAATTTTATGAGAGGAATGGACACATATGTCAAAAATGAGAGCTCTATCCTGTATGGTCTTCGTTGTAGATTACTTTTAAAGTGATTAACAAACTCAAAATATAGTAGGAAGGAGAAAGAGTCTTTGCACTCCTTTAGTGGAGGATCTTCTTTGTTGTTGTTCTCTTCTAGTACTACTTTCAGTGTAAAGAGTGGTAATCTATGTGGAAGGTCTTGTTTTTCGTAATGTGTAAATTGGTATGAAAGACGAGTAAATTCTCCGCCTACTTTCTTTTATACTTTTCTTGTGTAGGATAATCTTTCGTCTGTGACACGTAAGAGAATCTACGTCACATTCGTGAAGTTCCGAAGTGTGACATATAGTGAGTCGTGTATCATTGTAAGTCAGTATGAAAAAAGGAGCCGGTATTAAAGAGTGGTTAGACGGACCGATTTTAAAAGATTCTTTAGGACATCAGAGATTATGGTCTATTTTCTACTATTAATAGTACTCAATTTTTCTTTTCATTTACTATAACTTAATCAATGGTCTAAGTCACTAACGAATTTTTTGACTCTAATGATTGTGGTACTTTCTCATCCTGTCTTTTTTTTTCCGATACTCAAACTATTCTAAATCGACGACTCGGTCTGACGTAAAAGTACGTAGTTTACCTGAGGTCACTATAGACTCTCTTTGAGGAGTTTGGTCGTACAAGGTTTTCTTCATATTACGTTCGGTGAAAGCTTTAAAGTTTATATGACCATCGGTGTAAAAATTTTCATTGTTATTACTTTTCCGCTTTCACTGACTTCATTATGTAAAAAGAAATCAAGGTAATACATATTTTATAATAATTTAGTTGTACGTGATAATATTTTAATACCACTTTTATAAAATGTAAATAGTTGTATTGAGAAATTTTGTACAACACATAAAATGTAAATACCTTGCAGAGTTAAATCTACGTTTAAAGGTAGTCTTTATAAACTAGACATAAATCTAAAGTAGTTTAGGTACTAATTTTTTGTATCTAAGTGTATGGATCCAACAAGGTTTTCATAATATGAATGTTTAAAAAGGTTATTGACTTAGTGTCATGACCTTTACTTTAAAAATTTAAATTTAGTACATTCTAACTCACTTTGAGTGTCAAGTAGAAAATCTTCGTGTGTACAGTTTTGAGTTCTCGAGTCCACGACGTATACCGGTCACTGATGATCTGATCTGTCCTGTCGGAATCTGGTGTCAGTGATGGTCGTACCGTAATTTCCAATTTCGAACCAATGACAAGGAACGATTACGTGTGATATGACATGACGTAATCATTTGTTTCATTTTGTTTTGGATCAGTTCTATATAACTTACTTGCAAGAGATTTTTGTCGGTAAGGATGAAAAAGAACAGAGAATGTCGGAGTCTATAATTCGGTCTCAAAACGTTCTCCCTAATCGTAAAATTACCAGTAAAGGACTACGAAAACTACGAGAAATGGTCCCTAGATCGGAGGAATTTATCCTGTTGGGATCTCCACTTCTAATTTGCCGAAAAAAAAGAAATTACTCTCAGAGTTCTTTTGTTTGTGGTCGGATTGAGAGGAATCTTTCAAGAAAAAGATTAGAGAAAGGGGTAAGTATTTAGTTCGTAATGTGTTTATATCCACCTGATGAATGTTTTAGTCATTCGATATACGAAGTTTTCATTAGAATTACCACAGTCTAATAAATGAAAAAAGACAAGAAGGTTTCTCTTATAGTTTGAAGAATGATTCTTGTAATGACTTTATCGAAGATAGTTCGAACTGAATTAAAAGAATTTTTTTTTGTCGTTGTTGTTGTTTTTCTTTGGATTTACGTTGTCATTTGTCGTTTTAATCGGTGATTAAAAAGTTGAAATTATCCGTTTTTTACAGATAATTTTACCCGAACTTTTAGTTATAAATCAAGTTCAATGAAGGACCCGGTTATAAGAGTATATCATAATATATGTAAATAGCTATGGGACCGGATCAAATCTTCTTCACGTGGGAAGATTAAAACTTTGGTGTGTCGTAAAACAAATGAGTAAACCTTATTGAAAGTTTACTTTCTTTGGGAAGATCTTAAACGAATTTCAACGTATGCTGTACCGGAGTCACGAGACACCTTTGGATTGTAAAGAAGAAAGGTTTTAATCGAATGTAAATCGTGAAAGGGAAGACGAAGGACGAGAAAAATTTATACCTGAAAGTGGATTAGGAGGGATTGGGGGTCGGGTTGGACATTTGGGTCACTTCTCTTGACGTGGAGAACAGTCATCCGATTAAAGTCGTTTGTAGTGTCCTACAGATCGTGCTGTATTATGAAGTTATTCGTGAGAACCTACTTACTTATTTATTACATTTTTTGTTAGTGAAGGTACATCGAATATTCGATGGGTACTTCTATTAGATGTATACTTAAAAAAAATAATTAAAATCAGTAAAGAAGGAATCGAGGAGAGGTTACCAACCTTGATACGAAAAGTTCATGAACGAGTTTTAATTACAAATCTTTTCCTATTGTGACTTAGTTACCGTGGACTGCCTCCGGTATTTTAAGAAATCTAAGGTTTTATTTTGAACCATGTAAATTTTGAGACTCGAGTGGAACTATTCTACGAATAATTGTGCTGACGGAATGTTTGACGTAGTAATTTTTTTTTAATAAACGTTTCCTCGTTAAGAATTGTCTATTCTGACATCTGGTTGTCTCCGAAGGGTCCACCACGGTCACCATTTCTTGGACGGACGGTTGCGTTCTCGTATTCTCTACGTCCGAGCTAGGGGCCCGACCGTTCTAAGGATCTCCCCCTCGTACCGTCGGGGAGGTCACAAGAACAGACCTCTTAGAAAACAGTAAAGTGACACGGTGACATTTCTTGGAGAGACTTGTACACTCGGTGGATGATTAGTGTATACGTCGTGTACACGTGTGTACGAACGTACACCTGCGTACGTACATCGGATCTCATGGGGCGGACTGGTGACGTCCTTCTACCACCACGAGTGTTTACACATCTTGCTCCGTCCTTGAGGAGAAGAGATTGAGACAGAATGGTTCCGAATGAAGATATATCTGTATGACGTATGATTCGGTTCTGTCCTGCCTACTAAAAGATCTAAAGAAGTCACTACTTAAAGATTCTGTTAAGAATCTTACGAAAATATTTGTTGAAGATCAAATGATTACTATGGCGTAGTGTACCACTTTTCTCGCACCTATCAATCCGGAGTGGTTAGCTCCAGACTAATCGACACTTTGGACCCCATGTTAGGGAGATTGGAAGGAATGTTGCATTCCTAATTGCGGAAAACAAAGAGTTCCACCAAAACTTCTGGCTTTACATAGATTTGGTGTTTCGCTTACGGATGGATCGCGTGCCGTGTGTGTTATTTGTGACCATGTTGAAGGATAAAACCAACTTCAATAAAACGTGTATTTAGGTCCTTGTCGACACCGTTCCTGAGCGGCAGTGTGTCGTCATCAAGGAGGAGTGAGTGGAGTGACGGAGAGAGGGTAAAACCTCTCATAAACAGGGCAGAGTCGTGATTTCCGTTAGGATCTGAACGAATCGGGTCAATAGTCACCTCAGGGTAAGAGTTCACTGACTAAGTCCCTACACAAGAGCCAGCGAGTCAGGACAGGCTGAGACCCTGGAGTTCCTGACATCCGCCGGTCCGAGGAGACAGGTACCCTAAGAGGTCCGTTCTTATGGTCTCACCCAACGGTACGGGAAGAGGTCTCCTAGAAGAGTTGGGTCCCTAGCTTGGGTCCAGAGGGTGTGGCGTCCGTCTGAGAAATGGTAGACTCGGTGGTCCCTTCGGTCTGAGTCTCCGTCCATGTGATAAATTAAGTCCGGTGACTCTATGTCCTCTATTGAAGATTTCCTACTTACTTTCTTTGAAAAATTCTGTTCACGGTCCTTTCCTCGAAGAGACGCTCACCTTCATACGTCCCGTCGTACACGAGACGTCTCTGACTGTGGGAACCCTACTTCGACAGCGGTGCCTCTCGTCCTTCTCACTTCCCTTCTCCTGTCAAGACCACCGTAGAGACTCGGTGACCTTGTTCGCGACGGAGCTCTTACTGAAAGAAGATCTAGAAACTTAACTTCCTTGTTTATTTTCGAGATATTGAAAAAAACTATATTGAGGGTGTGATCGGTGAGCTTCTAAGAAATACCTATTTTATTATTGACATAATCTTCTATGACTCTTAATTTTTCTATGATATATAACTATGTAATTTACAGATCTTGTTCATCCTTTATTATTTATCTTCACGAAATAAAACAAATGTCGGTTGTAAATCATTCTCTTATCTTCTGACAAAATAAGAATTGTCGAGAAAGAGTTTCCAAAGAATGAAACACGATACTTTTAGACTAGGATAGACGAGAAAGTCATAATTACCCTGAGACTCCTTGACTAGTGTAATTTGTTTGAGTATCTCTAATAACACATTTGTTCTTATGATTAAATAGTTAAAGAGTAATCCCTTTTCCCTAGTAGTTCCGATATGGTGATTACTGAAAGACAGTGACTTAGTACATCTCTAGAATTAAATAGAAGTTTATTTAAATTTCCAATAATTTAATTCTCTATGGTCAGGGATCACTATATATTTTACGTATTAAGTAATGGGAACAAAAAATCCTATAGTTAAATGAGGTCTCTTCAAACCAAATCAACACAAGTGTATGTGTAAATTTTATCCGAGTATTAGTTTCGTTCATAATTTAATATCTCTCGATAACATCTCCCAGGTAAATACGATAACAAGTCTCAACAATGATTTTTTATTTGAAAAGTAGAAAAGCAGAGAAATTAATCTGAAGACCGACACCCGGTCCGGTAGTTTTGAGTCCGCCCATGTTTAAGTATACTATCAGCATTGTTACTGACGACTGAATTAAACACGAGACACTCTGTGTCTTATCTAAAGCATGTTATCCTCCATTCAGTTGTGCAAGGACTTCTTTTCCTAGCTACGTCTGTGACTCCGGCGGTTATGACTGACGATGTGCGTCCCGTGTGCATCCCTTCCGCCGAGAGCGCCTTTCCCTCTAATCTGTCCTCTTACGCGACCGACGATTGGCTCCACTACTCCCGAAGAAGGCTCTTGGTAGTGTGTGTGTGTCTGGCGTCGCGACCTAGACTTTCCGAGCCATTATTCGACCTGTACCCGGTCAGACACTCCTTTCTACTCCTTGTACATTGTGTCCTTTCGGCTTTTGCTGAGGTTCCTGTGACCGCAAAGCCTACGACGCGAGAAGAAGGATTTCCTCGCGGACGACTTCTCGAACGAGGGTCGTCAAGTCGACTCGGGTTCCGTCACGACTCTCATACCGACAGGGTCAAGTCTAATTGCGCACTGTAAGGAGAAAAGTCCACTCCAAGGAATTATCGGTGCGAGACGGTCGTGACGTCCCGTGGCCCCGGAGACCGTAAAGAGGAAACGTCTATAGAGATTGTTGTATCGAGAGATTACCGGCATTTTTGTCAAGAGACTTTATTTTCTCACGAGAAGTGTCTTGAAAAATTGAACGGCCAAGTTCCCCGTCGTCGATATTAGAGCGATCTGTAATACACTGGACGGTCCTGTCTACGTCTCAGTCCAAAGTGTCTGGAAGTCTTGTAGCCGAAGGTCTTTCGTGAGACCTCTTTTAGACGAAATAATGTGACACCTCCTCTCTCGACTCGAGTGGACTAAAAATGAAAATTCCACCATTAAAACCACTATATTGACTTTAAGATTCCGTGCACGGACGTTTGATACCGGACTTCTCCGGTTTTAGTCAGGGTACGGACGAAAACGTTTATTTCGAAATGACCTTTGAAATTTGAGTAAGGAAATGTACGACAAAGGTCTACGAAAACTCGACACGACCACCTCGACTCCTGCGGGTCTCTGACCTGTCGGGAGTCGCGGATTGGTAGAATGATGGACCAAGAAATGTCTTTTTCGAGCGACTGAGAACGAAATTCCGTAATGAGTCGTAAAGTATGTCGATGTCAGGGAGGATAAATTTCCAAGAGTACCACCGGAACCAATGAAAGTTCGTTCTAAAATGATAAGTGGTACAAAAGAAAAAA
Source organism: Capra ibex (assembly GCA_006410555.1). NCBI lineage: Eukaryota > Metazoa > Chordata > Mammalia > Artiodactyla > Bovidae > Capra > Capra ibex. Next base: position 1,523,816 of record SJYO01006231.1, read on the forward strand.
CATACTCCCGAGTTATCACGGTAAAAAAATTGCAAGTTCCTCCTTCGACCTTTCCATTTAAGTGGTTAATTAAAATTCAGGATTCCGACGGTTGGATAAGTGTGTCTTTTTTTGTATACTTCTCACTCTAGTATTTGGGGACCACAGGAGGGGTAGGTGTTGGGTGGTAGACGGTGGTTCTGTTTCTTTAATGTCAGAGAGGGACGAAAGTACGGTTTATTGGATGAAAAGGTATAGCACCGGACAATACGGGGACTTTCGACGGAAACTATATTTCTATTCTTACCTGTCCTGCTAGTCCACATATTTCTCCAACCAAGGACCTTATGGGAAATTTATGAATCTACGATGTTTCTGTAAAAAAAGATTTATTTTTTAAGTTTTCTTACGAATAAAACTATATAGATAGATGATGTCCTTTTGGACGTCTCTTTTTTCTTTCTCCGTAGTTAAGTTCAAGGGAATCTAAAAATTTCTTTACACCCTATTTTTCTGGTTGAGTTTTCATGTAAATTTAAAGTATTCTCTTTTTTACAAATATTTTCGATTGTTATAAAAATCTTTAACTTAAATGGTATCCGATGTATAAACTCTCTGTAATTCAGGGACTTTCGTTATTTTAGTCACTGATGAAATATTTTTGATAATATATTAGAATAAGAGATTTCATTAATCTTTGTATAAATATAGAAGTACAAATGGGTAAAGACAACCTATACCAGTCTTAAATTAAATACGTTTCCAAAATTAGTATTTGTGTAAATGTTTGATACTTTGAAAGATAGTTTTAATTAATTTTTCGTAATGAAATATTAAAGTTTCTTGTGTCACGTCGTTTCTCGAACCTTACAGTCACAACTCTTTTTTTTAGTGTTTTTTGTCCTCGTAGAAAAGAGTGAAAAATTTTTCAACACCAAGTTGTGAATATTTAAAAAGGAGAATTAAAATTCACATTATGACGTTTAATATAACTTTACAACATGTTCGTTAGGTCCACTCGGTGTCTTAACTGAAAGAGAAATTGAATCTTTGGTAAAAGTAGTACCATTCTTTCACGTACTTGAAGTCGTAGAAACGATAAAAATTCATGTATCAAGTCATCTCAGAGGGAGACTCTACTTCCAAACTAAGGTAAATATGTTTCAGGGTTTGGTCGGGTTTGCTTAGAGAAAACATTCATGCCTTTTACCATTGGTGTCCACACATATGAATAACTATTAGATTTGAATATTAACCACAGGAGAAGACATACACAATATAAAACAAACTAGATCATAAAGTGGAATATTGATTGATTAAATTGATTATTATTGTTAAATTTATTCAATTTATTAATTTAAAATTAATTTAAATAAATTAATTAAATTTATTAATTTATTCAATTTAACGATAAAAAAGTACCCAGTCTCTATGTATCGAAATCATCAGTGTCGCGTCGTCCCCGACAACACCCAATTCGTATATGTCTAGGAACTTGTGTTTCACCCTACACGAAACCCTCTCCTTGCTGCTCAAAGGGTTTCGCCGACACAAAGTCGTCCGTCATTCGTTCGGTTGTCTCACGTAGTACCCTTTACGGTCCGACCTACTTAGTGGTCGACCTCCGTTCTGACGGGTCTCTTTATAGTTGGTAGAGTCTATACTTGTACTACGGTGGGATTACCGTCTTTGGTTTCTCCTTGGTTCTCGGAGAACTACTCCCACTTTCTCCCCTCACGTTTTCTACCGAATTTTGAGTTGTAAGTCTTTTGATTCTAGTACCGTGGACCAGGGTAGTGACGTTCCGTTTGTCTACTCCTTTGTCACCTTTGTCACAGTCTAGAAGAAAAGAACCGAGGTTTTTTCTGACACCCACCACTGACGTCGGTACTTTAATTTTCTATGAACAAGAAACATTCTTTTCGATACGTTTGGATCTGTTGTTAATTTTTCGTCTCTATAGGGAAACGACTGTTTCCAGGTAGATCAGTTCCGATACCAAAAAGGGTCATCAGTACATACCTACACTCTCAACCTGATGTTTCTTTCGACTCGTGGTTTCTTAACTACGAGAACTTGACACCACAACCTCCTGAGAACTCTCAGGAAACCTGTCGTTCCTCTAGTTTGGTCAGTTCAGGTTTCCTTTAGTTGAAACTAATAAGTAACTTTCCTGACTACGACTACGACTTCGAGGTCATGAGACTGGTGGTCTACGTTTGTCGGTTGAGTAACCGTTTCTGGGACACCTACCCTTTCTGACTCCCGTCCTCCTTGTCCCCCGACATCTCCTACTCTACCAACCTACCACGACCCTCGGTGGCGCCCTCTGGGGTGGGTGCTGTTTCCAATACACCTCTTCTGGACTGCCCGTTTCCGTCTAGTCCTAAGCTCCCCGAGGGACCTGGACGAGCTCGTAGATGGGGTTTTGGTCTTAGACAGACAGAATGATAAAACACGGAAAGTGGTTGAGAAGACTGTAATTGTCCCCCGATAGGGACTGGTGGAAAGAGACCCCTTTTAGTTGAATCCCGAAATCAATTATTCAGAGGACCTGTACTCTCCTTATAAAGTTTAGTTTGGGGGGACAATCGTAAGATCGAACGAACCGTCCAAATAGGTCTGAGAACGTCGATGCGTACACTAATAAGTGTCGGAGGGTTGACACTCTCCGTGTGCCCTTCGGATTTTTATATCTCGGAAAGCTCCTCAATTTTGATAAGCTCATCACGACCACATCCTAAAGTGACGACTCGGTTACGAACGACGATTCAAGGGTATAGAGAATTAAGTGACACGTGGAACCTCACGTAATCAATTGTCAACCTTACATTCTTTTTGTTCACATCGGAACTTTAATTGGTGTAGTCTGGAAACTCGATTAACCAAGAAAGAAACAACATTGAGTGACGTGGAAACGAGGCACTCTTTACATTGAGACAAATCGTAAAAGACTCCGACTGTATCTAATCTTTATATTTCTTTTTTGTAAAGTTCCCTTTTATTCAAAAGACCAACTTGTCGGAAATAGTTTTCTCCCAGTATTTTACAGGTGTCCGGAGGTTCCGGTCTTCTATTACATGTGTTGTGCCAAATACCCTTTCCAAACGTCTTTTTTAGGACCAAAGTTATTCCCGTTTTGATGACCTTACAAACCCGACTGAGACATACTGAAACGTAGAAAGTAAAGGGAGATACATGTTCAGTTCCATATTTTCAGGGAAAACTTTTATTTCAATACCCGGAGCGAGTGACTTCTTCGGACCAGAGGGGCACAGACAGAAAGAAAGAGAGGAGATAAAAAAATAAACGTTGTAAGACATAGAGAGAGAGATTTAGTAAGAGAAGCGACTGTGGTAAAGAGGACTCCCAAGGGGGACCTAGGACGTCCCCGACCTGGGGCGGTCCTACCGTAGTGACTGAGTTACATGTACTCGAACTCGTTTGAGTCTCTATCACTTCCTGTCCCTTCGGACCGTACGACGTCAGGTACCCCAGTGCCTCTCAGTCTGTACTGAATCACTGACTTGTTGTCCACTATAAACCCCCGAGTGTCCGCCGCGTGCGCCATTTCTTGGACACACGGTTACGTCCGCTGTATTCTTTGCGTCCAAACTCGGAACCCAGCCCTCTTCGGGGACTTCATCCTTTGCCGTTGAGTAAGTCAGAACGGACCTCTTAGGGTTCCTATGTCCTCTACCTGTTCGATGTCAGGTTCGCCAGTGTCTTTCAGCCTGTGTTGACTTTACTGAATCGTACGCGTGTTTACTATTTCATAGTTTCCGCCCTCTTCCCCTGTTGCCTCCTACTCTATCAATCTGTCGTAGTGGCTAAGTTGTCTATGCTTAGATTCGTTTGAGGCCCTCTATTACTTCCTGTCTCCTCGGACTACACGACGTCAGGTACCCCAGTATTTCTCAGCCTGTACTGAATCACTAACTTGTCATTGTTATTGTTTCGTTCTGACGAGAAACAGACTTTCCCTCTGTATTGGAACAGGGATCTTCGACAAGTGATGTTTGTATGGGGTCTCTTTACCGGGTCCATTTCTGGTCAGTCCCGGAACATAAGAACCGTATCGGTCGTTCCACTCACCCTTACGTTCTTTAGTTGCGTGCTCATAGAACATTGTACGGAATTATTATTCGAACGATCTAAAGAGTACGATATTTTTTCATCTAGTCTCCTTCCAGTATTTATATTACGTTGTCATAAAGTCGTTCGGTAAATTGAGTAGTAATATTAGTGATCCAACATTACTTCACTTGATCTGTCTTCATATCGATTTACCTAAACATCCGACTTGTTACTATGGATACCTTAGATCTAAATTCTACACTACCTTTAAAAAATCCTTTACTAGTTCATACTGAACCTTAAGATACGAATTAGGAGAGTCAAAAGTTTTAAAAACCGTTTTTAAACCTACTTCTGTTTTTCTTTTACAATGTACGTCGTGTTTTTTTCCTTGACTTGAACAAGATTATTAGACTGTTTTTGTAAAACTCCACTATAGTTTTTTCACTTCACTTTCAGTCAGCACAGACTGACACTGGACTCCACTATAGTTTCGACTAAAGTTTATACATTTCTCGAAAAAAAAAAATTTTTTTTTACTTTATTCTTGAAATAAAGAGTAAATTGAAGTCCAAAGTTCATTCCAACTATAAAACACACGGTCCTATAGTACAGATTTAATAAAGAAGTTTTTATCATTCTCTTTACGAGTACACACTCGATTGTGACAGAAAAGGTGCAAGTTTATAGACATAGTTCTTTTAAATAGAGAGAAAAACGAATCTTATCTTTTCGATACAACGAATGGTAAATCCTAATTTTTTTTTTTGTTTCACTCATAGACACTACTCACCCTGTATGAAGATGTTACTACTCATTAGTTACTGTTTTTTTCTACTAGTGAGTATAACCTGTTCTCTAAAATCTCCATAGTTTTAAAGGATCCTACCTACTGAAAGATCGTCTAATTCGACCGAATTGAGCTAGATAGAATCCATTTGTATATCTAATTCTGACAACTGTAAGATTACAACAACAACAAGTCACCGATTCAACACAGACTGAGAGACGTTGGGATACCTGACGTCGTGTGGTCCGAGGAACCAGGAGGTAATAGAGGGTCTCAAACGAGTTTGAGTACAGGTGACTCTGCCACTACGGTAGGTTGGTAGAGTAGGAGACAGTGGGGGAAGAGGAGGACGGAAGTTAGAAAGGGTCGTAGTCCCAGAAAAAGTCACTCAACCGAGAAGCTTCATCCACCGGTCTCACGACCTCGAAGTCGTAGTCAGGAAGATTACGTATAAGTGTCAACTCGAGGAAATCCTACCTGACCAACCTAGAGGAACGACAGGCAGGAGGTGTCCACTTCCCCGTCGTCCCCGAAGGACCACCCGGCGTGTCCCACGGCGGAGAGTCCTGTGTCTGTTCCTGAAGACGTCGATAGGGTGTCTTCCAGAGTACGGTGTAGTCCTTTCCTCTGTCCCCTGTCGTCACGAGTTTCTTGGAATTCCGGATGATTTCTAATTACCTAAGAGGAAGGTCGGCAAGAGTTAGATTGTTCCTTCTATGTTTTTAATCCCCTTTTTTTTTGATATAATTTTCTGTGTCAACCCTGAAGAGACCACCAAGTCACCGATTCTGAGACGAAAGAGTTATGTCCCCCGGACGTAAACTAGGGACCAGACCCTCGATCTAAGGTGTACGGTGTTAATGGTTGGTTCTCAATAGTAAGGTGTTGGTCTAGGACGTTCGTTCCTTCTAAATTCTAGGACTCACACCGTTATTCTGGACCTCGTCCGGTTTTCCCTTTTATTTTCTGTTCCACTTTATCGTCAATTTGTATATGTGTTCATTATGCATCACTACCAAGTCTTTGTGTGTCCCTCTAGACTGAAGACCCCGGTCTCTTTCTGAGTCTTTCAGTCATTGTGACACTTTCTACCTCACCCTAAGGTTCCTCCCCCTTTGTGTCTTCTTGGTCGACTTGAATATAATCTTCGTTGTCTGTCTTTGACTTTGATCCCGAGTGCCCTTCATTTGTCGGTGTCTTGGTTCTGAGGGTAAAGACATACTCAAGTAAAGATGAAAGTACAACGACTTATAAAACATGATGTGACCGTACTGACTACTACTTATTGACTTCGAAAGAGGACCCATTGACGACTCCCCCTTTTTGATTTAACCCAAGTGAGATTACAGTTTTTATAACTAGTAGAAAAAAGAAATTCGAACTAAAACCTATATTTTATTTGTAATTAGGGAAGAAACCTCAAAAAGATCATCTTGCAATGAGACACGATCTTTATTAATAGTAAGAGATCTTCGTGTTCCTACAAACCGGTATTTGGCCATAATGAGGATTAAGTCTAGTAGTACTTTACCCAAGAGTTAATGTGACTTACAAGAACTTAGATTCACCCATTTTTTTCTATATAACTTCAATAAACTGAATTTGCAAAGAGAATCCTATTCATGAAAGTCCTTCCTCTCTTCTTGGTACGCACGTCATTTTAAGGTCAGTAGATTGCCTTTTCCTTTTGTCAATGGTATGTAGAAATTCTAATTGAAATTATCTCAAAATGAGGCATTCAAACGTCTGACAGAAGAGTAAGGTTGAAACATTAATCGACATCCTTGAATCCGTTTGACGAACTAAAGAAACCCAAGGTAGATAATGTATTTCCCGAAACCCAATATACCTGGAGTTTTAAGGTTAGATCTGGGGTTTCAAGTCGCGTTATCTTTCACCCCTATACGTCCGTGGTGGAGGCTCAAGGGACAGAATTCGACGAGACGAGACCTGTGCGACGGACGTCAGGATAGAGAGACGTGTCGTCGGCAGGTGAGAGGGACGACCCGGTCCCGACCCCGGAACAGTAGACACACGTACCAGACGGCTACTCCGACCTCGAAAGGTCTGCGGGAGGGTGAGGCCTGTGAGGGGTAGGGTCCGTAGTGACGGTAGCGAAGAGACTTTAGACCAGGTTCGTGGGTTCTTATTGACAAAGGAACGAACGGAGGAAATGAGACGTGTAGGTTACATACTAGACGAAGGAGCGGAGATAGTAAATTGAAGATAAAGTCACGAAATTGTGTTCGTGAATCAACAAGTGAAACCTTAATCACTCTTGAAAACAACAAAGCTATATCTTAAGACCGTTCTTTTACCTTAGTAGGATGGAATAAGAAAGGGTCGATAAAGCGAGTGTACTAAGTCTACATTTTAGGAATTCGTAGAAGGAATAAAGTGTTTTCAACTGGAAATGGTCGCAGTGGTCAAATTTTACTCATTGCGTCGGAGATAAGGAAGCATTAGGTATATTGAAGTGAAAATGTTTGTCGTTTATACAGTAATTAAAATTTATCTAGAAAACAATTCAATAATAGATACACTGGAAAAGCTTTGATGAGTGTACTTCAAAAGGTCCCGAAAATAGTAATTGAGGGTCTTCCGTGTAGGGTCATCCATTGAGTGAATCATGTTGTACCACACGTTTATCCGTTAATTTTGATAAAAGTAATTTCACTATCCAATTTACAGTGTCTATTTGGTTGTTATCTAAATCTATGTACTCATAAAAGAAGGTCAATGACGACCAGTAAAGAATAACCTATAATAAAAGTAAAATACTGTACTTATTTTCGAGTCACTCGTTGTACCGTCTCCCTTTTACGGTACATGTTGACCCCCAAAGAAAAAGTGAAACCAAATACGAGAATATTTACATAAACTCTTGTTTTTTATTACCGATTAATAGTTTTTTCTGTCCAAATAATTTGATGGTTTACGTATTGGTATTTGCACTGGTATCATTCTAGTATTAGGTTTGTTACGTCTATGAGGAAATTCAACTAAGGGTGTAACGGTCTTTGCCGAAGTTCTCGTGTCCGACCGGGACTCCGGTCCTCACCCCGGTCCTCCTGTCTCCCCCGACAGGTCGACGGTCACCGACTCGATAACATGTCCTCCGGTACTAGCTTTGGTAGGGTTCTTTTTCTTTACGCTTTTTCGTTTTACCAACAGAGCCCTCCGGAATTTATCGACTCTTCTCTTCTCTTCGCTTTTAGTTTCCCCTTTTCCTTTCTGTGTAGGTAGACTTACGTCTCAAGCTTTCTTATCGTTCCTCTCTATTCTTTCGGAAGGAGTCACTAGTCACATTTCTTTATCTCCTTTTGTTGTCTTACCCTTTCTGATCTCTACAGAAGTTCTTTTAATCTCTATGGTTCCCTTAAAAAGTACGTTTCTGTCCGTGTTATTTCCTGTCTATACCATACCTGGATTGTCTTCGTCTTCTATTCTTCTCCACCGTTCTTATGTTTCTTGATATGGTTTTTCTAGAAGTACTGGGTCTATTGGTACTACCACACTAGTGAGTGGATCTCGGTCTGTAGGACCTTACGATTCAGTTCGCCCGAAATGCTTCATAGTGATACTTGTTTCGATCACCTCCACTACCTTAAGGTCACCTCGATAAATTTTAGGATTTTGTACTACAACACGTTCACGCCGTGAGTTATACGGTCGTTTAAAAACTTTTGAGTCATCACCGGTGTCCTGACCTTTTTCAGTCAAAAGTAAGGTTAGGGTTTCTTTCCGTTACGGTTCCGATTAAGTACAGTTACATACCGTTTTTGTTGGTGTTATAACATTTCATTAATCCAAGGTTAATTTTATTTATTTTAATAAATTTCTTCTTTTCTTTTCCATTACGGATTCTTACGAGTTTGATAACGTGTTGACGTGAGTAGAGTGTGTGATCGTTTCGTTACGAGTTTTAAGAGATTCGATCCGAAGTTGTCATGCACTTGACTCTTAAAAGTCTACAAGTTCGACCTAAATCTTGTCTGTCTCCTTGGTCTCTAGTTTAACGGCAGTATTTGACCTAGTATCTTTTCCCTTCCCTTTCTTAGACGAACGTTACGTCCTCTGGACCCAAGCTAGGAACCCAGTCCTTCTAGGGGACCTCTTCCTTTTCCGATGGTTGAGGTCACGACTACGGATCTTTTAAGGTACCTATCTCCTCGGACCTTCCGATCTCAGGTACCCCAGCGTGTCTCAACCTATACTGACTCGTACGTGTATGCCGTAAAGTAAATTAGACAGTACATTATCTAGACTTTTCATCAAACAGTTACTCGGGTTGACTGTGAGTTGTCCTCTCGTGTGTTTGGGGTTCCAAATAATTATAAATACCAGTTGAAATGACATTTTTCAAAACCTTCGTACAAGAACCTGAACAAGTTATCAAATATGGACGGATACCTAATATATTTTATTGAAGTTACAATTAAGTTGTTACTTTCAAAATCAACGGATTTTTTACTTCATTTTATCCAGTTTATAAATTAAGTAGTGTCATTTTTGAAAAATAAAGGAATCGTTGGATCTAACAATAAGTTTATCTTTTTGGGTATACCGAGTAGAAATACTCTACCTATAGTGTGTATGGAGTTGTGACGAAACCTTTAGGTTCTTGTAAAACTTTCTAGGAACTGTAGTTATAGTAGAAAGGAAAACCGTTTTTGGAACAGTAAAAGGAACCCTATGACGGTCTTGTATAGGATTGAACCTGAATCTTTTTGATGAGAAGTATCGAATTAGTAAAGGGTGGAGTTGATAATTTTAATGTGAGAAGTATTTAGACAGAAGTCATGTGAGTCCCCCACCTCTGTCAAGTCGGTTTAATAGAATAGATTGGAACAGAATACATGAGACCAAAAGATATGTAGGTCGTGCAAACTCTTTGACAATAAGACAAGTGACGAGAGGTGGAGACTGTCCAAAACTCGAGAGGTTTCCAATGAACAGGAGGTTTGGTGGAGGACGCACAGGTGATCAGAAGGTTGGAACTAATCAGAGAGAGAGCAATACTTAAAGACTCAGACACTTAACACTGAGACGAACTTGACGTGAATTTTGAGAAAGGATACTGTTTACAAAGTATAAAATAGAGTCTTAAGTAAAGAGGCAGAAATAAGTACCCACTGAAATCTGTTTTACAAACCAGATGACGATAAACTTTAAGACAAACGTACAAAAGGTTTGTACATTTCCAAAATACGCAATTTTTAGTTCTCTCTTGAATGACTGGATGTGTAACTCTTGTGAGAAAAGATAATTTAATCTTGAGTCAGCAGAGGGATAGGACAAGGACGAAGGTCTGGCGGGTGTAGTGTTGGTCCTCCGCCACCACCAAGTCAACGAGTTAGTGCAGGCTGAGATACGCTGGGGTCCCTGACGTCGGGTAGTCCGAGGAGGTAGGTACCCCAAAGGGTCCGTTCTCATGACCTCGCCCGACGGGAAGGGAAGAGGTCCCCTAGAAGGATTGGTTTCCCAACTTAGGGACAGAGGACGTAACGTCCGTCTAAGAAATGACGATTCGGCAGTCCCTTGTGAGATCATCCTTCTGTTTCTTTACGTACGGAGTCTAATTAAAAATTAATTAATTGCAAAACTAACTTGTTAGATCCGGTTTTATCTATTGATGAATACGAAATTTTGATGACTACCAAAAGATTCCGACCCATAAAAATAAAACTCATCGTCCCGGACTATCATTAGACTATCGATTGACTTGACTTTTAGATTAGATATGAAGTACGACGAGGAGTCGAGTCTAATGAAATCATCGTTGATTATAAATAATAATCGAACCTGAGGAACCTGACGTTCCTCTAGTTTGGTCAGCTAGGATTTCCTTCAGTCAGGACTTATAAGTAACCTTCCTGACTACGACTTCGACTTTAAGGTCATGAAACCGGTGGACTACACTTGACTGAACGATCTTTTTCTCGGACTGCGACCCTTTCTGACTTCCGTCCTCCTCTTCCCCTACTGTCTTCTACTCTACCAACCTACCGTAGTGGTTGAGTTGCCTGTACTCAAACTCATTTGAGGCCCTCAACCACTACCTGTCCCTCCGGACCACACGACGTCAGGTGCCCCAGCGTCTCAGTCTGCACTGACTCGTTGACGTCACTTGACTTATAAATAATTTGTGAGTCTTACACAATTCTTACCACGGTACAAGAAAAAATTTTAATTGAAAATAATATCAGTGAAATGTTACAACGTAAGCAAAGACGACACGTCGTTTCACTTAGTCCCTATGTATGTGTGTGTAGAGAACACACCTAAAGGAAGGGTAAATCGAGTAGTGTCTCGTGACTCATCTCAGGGGACACGACACGTTCTCCGAGAGTAATGAGCAGATAGAGTACGTGTCGTCACAGATATTCAGTTGTGGGGAGAGGGTTAAGTCAGGTAGGAGGAAGGGGGCGACGATAGGCATACAGACGAGAGATGTAGACACAGATACAGACACAGTAAGTAGACGCAGTAAAAAGATCTAAGGTGTACACTCTTAAGGTTTCCCTTTCCCCTCGGTCCCTGTCTTTTTACGAAAAATAACGCAAAGGATACATGAGAAACTTTGATTTTGAAAAAAATTTTTCAGTTTACGGATTTAATATTAATACAACCTTTATTTTCGACTAGGGGGACCGGTACTCTGGGAAACAGTGAAGCAGAGAGGACAGAAAGGTTCGAGTGGAATTCGCGGAGAGGGCCCGACGTACGGGTCCAGTGGCACGCGAAGAAGGGGAAGGCGTCTGTACTTTCGGGGCGGGTGGTGTCGGGACGTCACCGTCGAGAGACACGAAAAGTGTCGGAAACCGTTTCCCTCTACTCAAAGTTAGAAAGTAGATTTGTGTTTTCAGTGGAAGGTCTCTCCAAAGGATTCTGAGATTTTATTCAATCCACGATGGACACTGATAGAGAGACTCGTTGTGAGAATTTTCATTTCAAACGTTATTATGTAAATAAACTCTAAGGACGAATTTGCGCACAGAGAGGGTGATGTGACTTAAAGTACGGACTTCTGTAGTGTCAATATAAGAGGTGGTTACATATACCATATACCTTACGTTGACTACGATTCATAATTAGTTTATTTCATTAATTGGGTTTAGAGTGTTGTTATTCAAATTTTTCTTACATTTCTTTCTTTATATGGACAAATTTTATCCCTACATAAAGATTCAAAACTTCAGTGTATTCTTGTCCCACTATGCACGAAGTTTTTTTATAAATAAAGACATAAATAAAAAATAGTTTTAACCAATCTTATAAAAACTGTCTTATGATTTTGAGGAAGTTTAATATCGGAGTAATCGAGTATTTCAGATGAGATTTTTCTTGACTTATTATATTTATACTGAGAATCTTCATTATAGTTAAGAAGTTGTGAATGTTTTAAAATTATATACTAATGGATAGGAAATAAAAATTTTTCATGAAATTTTTTTACAAAAAATTTTTCCGTTTCTATCTATAGGTTCTGAAAATAAAATAAGTTGTTTACTGTCTACAATTTGTATCTTTCCTAAAAAAAGAATTAAAATCGTCGGTTCTACCCTTTATTACTTATGGTGGACGACCATCGTTCATTAGAATCTTCTATTTAAGTAAACTTTCAGAATAGTTTCTAGAAGTTTTTACGAGACTTATGATTAGGTATCTGATTGTACATTCTCTTCTTTTTTTTTCTATTTTTGTATAGAATTTTTTGTCTTTTATACCTTATGTACATAAGGACATTCTTAATTCTAATAATTTCTACGATATTTCAGTGAAAGATTTAGAGGGGGTCCAACGATATATTTCGGAAGGTAAAACTTACGTCTATTACAGTTTACACTATGACAAAAGAGTTCAAACTGTGTCTTAAATCCCTTTAAAAAAAAGGTCGTTTCCGATGTAAAAGATGCATATAAACAATTCACGAGTCAGACTCCGTGTCGACATAGTCCATGACTTATTATAAAAAAGACCTTAACTTTAAGTACGGGTATTTGTCCGTGGTTACTGTTAGTTGAAGTCAAAATGTCTTTTCCTGTTTACTTCGGTTCATTTCTCGGCTTTTCAGGGTATGTGTGTTTTGGACTAATATTACTGTCGAGAATTGTAATGAAAGTGTAAAATTTACTGTTCTTCGATACGTTGTGAATGATATTGTACGTTAGGGAGTTCTGCTTAGACACTTTTTCACAATACGATAAGTCATTGACTTTTAGATTTGTGTCTTTTTTCTCATAGATTTCCTTTTCTCTCTATCATTTATACTGGTCGTCTGATCACTTTTTTACTTTTTTTAAAATTTTACGTATTATCTGAAAGTATTCATTAATTGTACCGACCAGTATGTTAGTCGTAAATCGTTCATCTTCTAACTAATTTTAGGAGTTTTTAAATGAGTTTAAATACTTCCTTTACTCTCCTTTTCCGTTTTTCTATGTGTAAGGACAGGTGACCTCTGTTGTATTGGGTCTGAGAACCCAGAGCTCTCGGATTTTCTATGAGTTCATAGAAGGTTCCTTGACCGGTATTTCTACTTCGAGAGAGATGCCATAAATGGCACTTTCGACCCTTCCTGTCGTTCTCGTGTCTCGCACAGATCCACTCTCGTTAGCGACGTTCCACCGAGGAATTCTACTTTATTGAGTAAGAAGAGTAGATGCTCCGGGGCGTGTAGAACTTAAAGTAGGGAAGGGACTGGAGTAGAGGATAATGTGGGGGAGTGGGACTGAAGTAGGTGGGACGAGAAAGACGTAGAGGTACTTCGGACTTCCGAGTAGAAGGTCCACAGATGTGTCGCACAAGGGAGTGAAGGTGGGCCGTGAAGTGAGCAAAATAAGATAAGGACAAATCCGGTAGGGACCGGTTTGTGAGTTGGCCACGGGCATGGTTGTCAGGAGGAGAAGGGCGAAACGAAACAAAAACGTGTGGTAAATTGTGTGATATATACGAAATGAGTAGATTGTGTAACGAAGGGGGAGGTCTTGTGTCCCACGTCCTCTCGACCCTCAAGACAAAAAACACCCCAGAAGACGTACGCCACATGTACCCTCCGTGAGTCATTGACAAACTCGTTTGCTGACTTATTAGATTGTCTTATAGATCGGAATTTATGAAAATTTCATTATAAGATGAATTTTATATGCCCATATAGACTCATCGTAGCGTATGAAAGAGTTCATAATTACCTATTTCAAAAGTAAAGTAGGTGTTTAAATCCTTCTCAGGTCTCAAACACGTATTAAAAACTTATGTGTACATTAAATGTTGACTTATCCTTATGTTTATTGAATGTTGATCTTTCCCCATTTGAAGTATGTATTTTTTTCTTCACTTGTAATGTTATAGAAACCGACTACAACTGTTCTCTTCAAATCGAAAGAAAATATATTTTATCGAACTTGTAAATACCGTGACGTTGTATTTGTCTTTATAAGGTTGTATAATTGACAAGTTGAAGGTAGTATTCATTTTATTCGTAAAAAATTCTTGAAACTAAGTTGACTAAAAGTCAACAGAATTAGAATCTTTATAAGACACAAGGGGTAACAAAATTATAGATAAGAGGAATATTAAGACTATTATACTTTTAAGGTTCGAGTATCCGTGACAGTCTCAGTATTTGGACCCATCTTTTGACTCCTTTTGGATAAATAAATAGTTTTGTAATATACATTTTTAAAAATAAAGTCGATTTAAGTGATGTCAAATTGATCGAGACAAGTATGAAGATTCCAAACGTTGTTTATGTCATTCGAAAGTCGTTTTTTTCTTTTAAAATAGTACATATTATAATGAAATTTGAAAGAATCGTTCAAAAAATTCTGAAAAGGTACATGTCATTGTTTTTGAATTATTGTCTTGTTTTTGAGTAGTCATAAAGTATGTACACTTTCGTACGTATATACAAGTATTGAGAATAAAAGGAAATTAAGTAATACCTTGAAGTTAATAGTATTTCTGTAAAAGTTTTGTCCTAAATTTTCACTTTTGTGTGCAGTCTTGTACGAAACAGGACGAGTGATTCGAAAGACGGAGGCACGTGCTCTATGAAATGTCCATATGCACGGAAGTCTATTACTCTTGTATTTTTTGCACTCAGTATGACGAGTCTATATCTGTTACGTAATCGCCGAGTTTACGTGGTACCTTTGAGTCATAAACAATTTCACGTGGTTGGAAACTAGTAATATCTCTTCTGTTAAGGATGTGTGATGTTGGTGAGTTCTCCCCGGCGTCATTGTTAACAATATAAAATCTAAAGTAAAGAGTATCTAAAGGAAACCCAATTACAAAGGTCACAAATCGAGTTGGAGACTCTTTCTTATACATGACAATCTTTCCGCACCAGATGGGGGGTTTTTTCGTTTGTCTTTTTACGATTATAGTGTACATACATCATGGTGATCCAATAGGTAAATTCAACACGTATTTGATTTATTTCATTGATTGAAGTTTTACATAATCACAGAAATCACAGACCTCTTTACCGGTCAAATTTAATCAGGTAGACGTAAACGAAACCCTATAATCCGTCGTTTACTTTGTAATCCCGTTGAGTTATATAGTAAACCGACTCTTTCTTTATAGTTAAATTTCTACGATAGAAAAATTTTACAACAAAACCTTTATAAAATGTAATATGGTTTTTATAATAGACACTATCTTTTACAGTCAATTCACGTAAATAAAACGAAAGGTAATTACGTTTCCTGAACTTAATATTTTATTTCTGGTTATAGAGTCAAATCTGCAATATTATAACCAATTGTATCTTTTCAATGGGTAAGAAGTTTTACCTCTGAATGTTGTACGATTAAATATTATTGAGTAAATCTTAGTAAGTTTTAGACAAAATTTTACCAAAAGATATTTGTAGAGGTTTGTTGTCTCATTATTTTGGGTATTTCAATCATTAAATAACCCTTGTATTTTCTGTCGGTGACTCAACTGCATAGAATGGTAAAAATCGTGTTTTATAATTAGACTCTTAATGACAAACAGAAAAAGGAACTTGAGTTTAAATGACGATACTTCACTATAACAGTATATTGATCGTTAACTGACATACTGCCCCCTATCCAATCTAGATACATTCCAATCCATGATCAAGTCTAAAACTCCCGAGAAAATATGACTCACCTTTGTCACTGACTGAAATAAAAACCCACGAGGTTTTAGTGACGTCTACCACTAACGTCGGTACTTTAATTTTATGCGAATGAGGAACCTTCCTTTCAATACTGGTTGGATCTGTCGTATAACTTTTCGTCTCTGTAATGAGACGGTTGTTTCTAAGCAGATCAGTTCCGATACCAAAAAGGTCACCAGTACATACCTACGCTCTCAACCTGACACTTCTTTCGACTCGCGGCTTCTTAACTACGAAAACTTGACACCACCACCTCTTCTGAGAACTCTCAGGGAACCTAACGTTCCTCTAGGTTGGTCAGGTAAGATTTCCTCTAGTCAGAACCCACAAGTTACCTTCCTTACTACGACTTCGACTTTGAGGTTATGAAACCGGTGGACTACACTTCTCGACTGAGTAAACTTTTCTGGGATTACGACCCTTTCTAACTTCCGTCCTCCTCTTCCCTTGCTGTCTCCTACTCTACCAACCTACCGTAGTGGCTGAGTTACCTGTATCCAAACCCACCTGAGACCCTCAACCACTACCTGTCCCTCGGGACCGCACGATGTCAAGTACCCCAGCGTTTCTCAGCCTGTGCTGATTCGCTGACTTGACTTGACTTGAATGACACACGGTCCTCGGTACAAGGAATTAAAAAACAACCGTCTTAGATGGGAAAGATATAAATATTGCTCCCTTTCTTTGTTTACAGTCTCTTTCTAGATCTCGGTTTTATAACCCTGAACAATAGTTTCCTTGACAACAAAGGTCACTGATGGTATTATTGGAAGATATCAACACTACAGTACACAGTTTAACTAAGACAATCTTAGTGTATTTTTATAAATATTTTCAAGTTATACTTAACCTTCCTTTTTATTAATAAAAAATTTTCTTCAATTGGAAGACCGATTTTAATCGTTTGAATGGGATCTTTACTTTACTCATTAATTATCTTTTTTTATACTATTACCTTTCTAAAGGTGACTTTCCGAATTTCTGTAAATACTCTTGTTGTATTTATTATTACAGGTATAAAGATTCGATCTTAGAGATCTGTTATATTTGATGTACTCGAGTTAAAAAAAGTTTGAACAATATCTACACTCTACAAAACTACTACGTATTTTGAACCACTTTCAGGGAGTCATTCAGATTTTTGAGGTTTCGGTATTTAGTAAAGTTTTATATCTATTCAAACTCCTGGTGGTTTCCCGTACTAGACATAATGGACTCCTTACCTGGTCTTTTATATTGTAAGTTAATCAAGGTTCTTGAAGAGTTGAGTCACTCTTATAGGGGCTTTCTTCCTCGTCAGTCGTTCTAGATCATGTTCTGATCTCTGACTACCGGTTCAGAACGACTTTAATTAACGGAGGTGGGTCCTATGCATGGATTGTAACACTAATCTCCAATTCCACGAACCAAAGAATAACAGTTCCATAGAATGCCGTCGGGATTACATTGATGCCTACACTTCTCTCTGCTGTCGACGGATCTGGTGTTTCTAAGGAAATTCAACACTGAACAGTAATTTTTTTTTTTTTTTTTTTTTTCTGGAGGGTAGGAAAAGAAATGAACCCCGTGATTCATTTTTTGTTGAACAAACGTTTTATTTCAGCCTAGTAGAAAATCGTATAATCTCAAACAAAACAAAAGTCATAAAGGGTCGTGGTAAATCTTAACAGAAAACAAACTAAAATAAATAGGTCGTTGGACATTCGTTCGTTTTTTATATCACAAACATTAAGTTCTCTACTAAGTTTACTTCTGTCCTATTAGAACCTCATAAGTAAGATTTGGACTTAAAAGTTTACGAATATTAGAGGAGTTTGTAATGAAACCAACTTTACATAAAGTCTAAATACAAAGGTTTCCCGAGTCAATAGACTGCTCTTGTCCTCGTATAATTTAGAGACGTATTATGTAAAGACTTTATCGAACGTAGATTCTGTGGTTCGTCAATAATTTAGAACGAAACTTGGGTGGTCAGGAGATTTAGCAGAGAGGTGTCGAACTAAGGGTCATCTCTTTTTTCATTGAGTTTGTTTTTAGAAGGACAAATGACATTATTCGATAAATGAATAGACACGTGTTCCAACTCTTTAATACCTTATCCCTAAGTACATAAACGGGTGTCTCATAGAACGTATCTGTAAAACGAATTTAAAAGTAAATATAAAAGTTAAGTATTTTCCTAATATATGAAACTGGGTGAATATTCAACTTACTGTCCTCTCTTTTATCTGTGATAAAAGGGTGAACGATAAATGACTGCAACTGTTCAGTGAGATTCGGGAGACTTGGAGTAAATCAAATAAACATTTACCTCTATTATTATGACGGACCATCTCGTTTACTATACTACAATTAATTTCACGAAATTGTTGATATTTATAATACATTTATATTTTATGACATATAACAATACGATGAAATTATTCTTACTTTTGATCAACCATTAAAGAGGTAGTACGGAAAACATTTTATTCCTATCCTGTCTTTCTGTGATAAAACTTATTAGATTAACAATACTCTTCAGAGTTTCTTTTTTAAAGAATTAATTTTATAATAACTAGTCTCGATTTTAAATCTTCGGTAAATTGGGTCGTTGAAATCAAAATCTATATTCCTTTCTTTCTGGGTACTTCCGTTTATGATGTTTGTATGTGTAAATGCAACGCCACCTTTCAGTGAATGCCACCACCTTTCCCCTCTTAATTTGTGTTTGCAATGCAAAGGGTTAAACGACAGTACAGTGTGAACCGACTTCTTTAGATCCCAATCCCAATCTCCCGTCCCGTCCCGTTAAAGGTTCCAACCCAATTTCAAGGCGGTCTAATATCCTCAGTAAAATTGACCGGTTAATATTTTATTATTGTTATTTTTAGTGTTGTACTACTACTCTGATACGTCTCATCGGTATTACCCACTCGTGGGTGGGGTCATAGGAGCGGTCCTTTCAGGGTGCCCGTCTCCCCGGACCACCCGATGTCGGGTACCCCAGCGTCTCAACCTACGCTGGCTCGTTGATTGCGTCGGCAAGATTCTGATATATCCCCGTCGCACAGACTGAGACGTTGAGGTGTCTGACATCAGGGGGTCCGAGGCGACGGGTACCCAACGGTACTCGAAAAGATCCCTTAGATGGGTTGGGTCCCTAGTTAGGGTCCAGAGGGTGTAACGTCCACCTAAGAAGTGGCAAACTCGGTGGATCCCTCGTGACTTGGTACCTCATTTACAGAGTTCTAAATATACATATATATTATATATATATTTGTGTGTGTGTATATATGTGTGTACATATTTATGTGTATATGTGTGTGTATGTATATATGTGTGTGTGTATATATGTGTGTCTATGTGTGTGTGTGTATATGTGTGTGTGTATATATGTGTGTATGTATATATATGTGTGTTTTGTGTGTATATATGTGTGTACATATTTATGTGTATATGTGTGTGTATGTATATATATGTGTGTGTATATATATATGTGTGTCTATGTGTGTGTATATGTGTGTGTGTATATATGTGTGTATGTATATGTGTGTATATGTATGTATGTGTATATATATGTGTGTATGTGTGTGTATGTGTGTGTATATATGTGTATGTATGTATATGTGTGTATATGTATGTGTGTATGTGTATGGGTATGTGTGTATATATATGTGTGTGTATTTATGTGTATGTGTGTATATGTGTGTGTATTTATGTGTATTTGTGTGTGTATGTGTGTATATGTGTGTATAATTATGTGTCTGTGTGTATATGTATATGTGTGTGTATATATGTGTGTGTATATGTGTGTGTTATATGTGTGTGTATGTGTGTGTATATATATGAGTGTGTATATGTGTGTATATGTGTGTGTGTATATGTGTATGTGTGTATGTGTGTACGTATATAAATGTGTGTATACGTATATATGTGTGTACGTATATATATGTACGTGTGTGTGTATATATGTGTGTGTGCGTATACGTGTGTGTATATATGTGTGTGTGGATATATATATGTGTGTGCATATATATGTGTGTGTGTGGATATATATGTGTGTGCATATATATATGTGTGTGTGTATATATGTGTGTGTGTATATATATGTGTGTGTGTATATATATGTGTGTGTGTATATATATATTTGTGTGTATATATGTGTGTGTGTATATATTTGTGTGTGTGCGTATATGTATGTGTGTGCGTATATATACCATGTATTCCCGAAGGGTCCACCGTGTTCACCAGTTCTTAGACGGATGGTCACGTCGTCTACGTCGGTCCTCTACGTCCAAATTAGGAGCACAGCCCTTCTATGGGACTTCCTCCTTTACTGTTGGGTGAGGTCACAAGAACGGACCTCTTAGGGTGCCTGTCTCCTTGGACCATCCGATGTCAAACACCCCAACGTTTCTCAACCTGTGTTGACTCACTGATTCATGTATCGAATTAAAGTCGTTTACAAAGACCTTTTCCTCATGCAGTCCCGACATATAACAGTGCGACGAATAAATTGAATATACGTCTCATATAGTACTCTTTACGACCCGACCTCCTCCGTGTTCGACCTTAGTTCTAACGGCGCTCTTTATAGTTATTGAAGTTTATACGTCTATTGTGGTGGAAAGACCGTCATTCGTTTCTTCTTGATTTCTCGGACGACTACTTTCACTTTCTCCTCTCACGTTTTCAACCGAATTTCGGGTTGTAAGTCTTTTGATTCTAGTACCGTAGACCAGGGTAGTGAAGTACCGTTTATGTACCCCTTTGACACCCTTGTCACTGTCTGAAATAAAAAACCCCGAGGTTTTAGTGACGTCTACCACTAATGTCGGTACTTTAATTTTCTGCGAATGAGGAACCTTCTTTTCGATACTGGTTGACTCTTTCATATAATTTTTCGTCTGTGCAATGAAACGGTTATTTCCAGGCAGATCAGTTTCGAAACCAAAAAGGTCATCAGTACATACCTACACTCCCAACCCGGTATTTCTTTCGACTCGTGGTTTCTGAACTACGAAAACCTGACACCACAACCTCTTCTGAGAACTCTCAGGGAACCTGACGTTCCCATAGGTTGGTCAGGGAGCATTTCCTTTAGTCAGGACTTACAATGACCTTCCTGATTACAATTTCGAGTTTGAGGTTGTAAACCGGTAGACTACACTCCTTCACTGAGTAAACTTTTCTAGGACTACGACCCTTTCTAACTTCCGTCCTCCTCTTCCCTACCGTCTCCTACTCTAGCAACCCGCCGTAGTGGTTGAGTTACCTGCGCTCAAACTCACTCGACGCACTCAACCACTGCCTGTCCCTCCGGACCGCACGACGTAAGGTAGTCCAGTGTCTCTCCGCCTCACTGACTTGACTTGACTCGTTCTCTCGTGGAGGACATAATAGTTTGGGGAACGATCTTAGACAATATAAACAATGTTGACTACTTGGACATGGCTGTAGTAATAGTGGGTTTCAGGTATCAAATGTAGTCCCAAGTAAGAACCATTACATACAAGAAAGTCAAACCTCTTTATATTTTACTGAACATAAATGATAATACAGTATGCACCATCGAATTTCTCGGATGTTTTTAGGAGTCACGATACGGACAAGTATGGAGAGAGAAGGCGTTAGGAGTCGACTTTAAACAAATTTGTGAGGCAACAAAAGGGAAAAGATTTTATGGTATCTAAACCTTAGTATTTCATATATCGGAAAAGTCTGACCGAAGGAAATACATCATTACATTCAAGGGAGATCCTTAAAAGTACCGAACGATAAAATAAAGAAAGTACGAGACTAAATATAAGGTAACAAACCTACATGGTATCCAATGGGTGAGTGGGTCACGTCTCGTAGAACCGACGAAGGTTCAAAACTGTAATACTTACTTTGATGATATTTGTAGAAACACGTCCAAAAACACACCTATATTCAAAATGTGAGGAAATACATTTGAGATTTCTTGCACTAACTACCTGACGTACCATTTTCATACAAATGAAAATTTTCTTTGGTGGTTTGACAAAAGACGTTTGTTTCAAAACAAAGAAGGAAGGGGTAGTCATATTGAAAACGAAGGAAAACAGAAAAAAAGAAAATGACTTCCTATTAACAAAATGTCTTCCAAACGACAAAAGACAGTTTGGAGTTGTACTTAGTCGGGATCCATGTGCATGTAGGGGAGGGAAAACTTGGGGGGAGGGTAGAGGGGAGGGGTAGGGAGGGGAGATCCAACTATGTCTCGGGTAACTCAGGAAGACAGAATGTAATCGGTCCTCAAACTCATTCTACGACCTTTCCTTACCAGTCTCTGCTTAGGTACGGACCGAAAGACTAGAATCCTCCTCTCGAAGTTCAGAGAGTGGTATTTCATATTACAACCGACATCCCAAAAATATCTAAATTTTTGTTTTTGTTTTTGTTTTGTTTGACTCATTCTAGGAATTCAAATGACTGAAAAATTTTAGAAATAGTATTGACTCACAATTTAAAACAATTTTCGAAACAGGCATAGATAGATATACTAGTGAACTAAAAAGAAGATCGTATGACACTACTTAATGAAATTACTTAAGAGTTTACAACTTTGATCGAACGTATGGACCCTATTTAGAAAGGATTCGAAAAATATTGGCACATAAATAGTCGAAAAGTAGAATATCACCTTTATAAAAAATGTTCCTTAGAATACCATAAACGGAAATATAAGACATACATTTACACAAGTGACTACTCTTTCCTTTTCTACGGATTCTGAATTTGTTTTTAGATATCTGTGTTGTGCTTCAAAGAATGGTTCGGAATTGAACTTCGAACTTTTACAGTTTTAATACTCGAATAACAAAACTTGAACGGCCTCGGGTCCAAAGTACTGTAATATTACACTCTAATATTGACCGATTTATGTTCTCTAAAATTTCGTCACAGATTTCTCTTTTTGGTGCTTCTACTAAATATAATGAAAATAAATAAAAAAAAAAGGTCTTTTTGTAGATAAAGACGAAATAACTGATACGGTTTCGGAAACTGACACACCTAGTGTTATTTGACACCTTTTAAGACTTTCTCTACCCTTATGGTCTGGTGGACTGGACGGAGAACTCTTTAGACATACGTCCAGTCCTTCGTTGTCAATCTTGACCTGTACCTTGTTGTCCGACCAAGGTTTGTCCTTTTCCTCAGGTAGTTCCGACATATGACAATGGGACGAATAATAATAAAAAAAAAAGCAAAAGAAAAAAAAAAATATAATGAAAATTTTACAAATTTTGTTTTTTTTAGTAAATGAAAATTCACGACATCACCAAAAAGACATCTTACGATATCGCAGAAAATATAATCATATCATCCGTCGTAAGATCAAAGTTCGTGACTGACTCTTTATGACACCGTCTCCACGTTTTATGGTATTTGTATAACTTTCTACTAAAAATGAAAAAGAACGAAACAAAAGACGACATAACAGGACCTTCGATCTTATGACTCTTATGTTACAAATTCACCATTTACATCCGTTTAGACAGAATAAAGACTATATTTACTCGTTTCGTAAGTCTGTAAACGGTAATTCCTGTTACAATAGACATCCTGAAAGAGTCTTCAGTGAGTACCACTTCTACAAGATAAAATAAGGAGTAAAAGTCTGTTAAGAATAGGCCTTACTTGCTACCTAAAAGAGTTCACTAAAAAGAAGTAAATGACTT
This sequence comes from Capra ibex, assembly GCA_006410555.1. Classification (NCBI taxonomy): domain Eukaryota; kingdom Metazoa; phylum Chordata; class Mammalia; order Artiodactyla; family Bovidae; genus Capra; species Capra ibex. The sequence continues at coordinate 1,547,508 of SJYO01006231.1, forward strand.
TACAAACATATCAAAATTTACTGTAATTAGACTTAATATAGCTAACGATAAACTTCCAATTTAGTCGACGATCAGGATCCTATTTGAGGTGAACTAGTGCTACATAAACAGATACGGAATTAAACGAAGTAGTTTTAACACGAGTCTTAAATTTTATGCATTATTACTGTACGTGAGACACCAAAAGAAAAGGACATTATAAAAATAGATCAATATCGTAGTCCATCGTTACTGGAGTTACTCAACTCTTCATCAGAGAGGAAAAGTAAAGATTCTTAAACACATCTCGACCACGAAGAAGAATGTTGAAACCATATTAAGTGGTCACTTTACTATATCCGGATCTCAAAAGAATCTTCCTACCGAAGAATCACTGGTTAAGATATTTTCTATACCCCGATACTTCCAACTTATTCTAAACCGTCAAAAACAGAGAGTCTTTTAAGAAGGTAAAGTAGATTCGACAACTTAAAGAAATATGTCACTAATTCTTTTATAATACCTATAGAAAAATTAATGTATCTTGGACATTACTTCAGTAGAGAGAGTAAGAACTATAACCATTAGACATAGAAAAAGGACTTCTCAAATACATCTGCAAAATAATTAAAATAAACACCGAGTCGACCATTTCTTGGGTGGACGTTACGTCCTCTGGACCCAAGTTAGGGACTCAACCCTTCTAGGGGACCTCTTCCTTTTCCGATAGGTGAGGTCATAAAACCGGACCTCTTAAGGTGCCTGACATATCAGGTACCCCAGTGTTTCTCAGCCTGTGCTGACTCACTGAAAGTGAAAGTGAAAGTGAGTTCCCTAAGATGACTGAGGAAAAGGACAATATAAAAAAGGCAAGAAAATATGTTTGTAAAACTCAATTAAACGGACATTCCATCTTCAGTTCTAGTATTAAAACTCAAGAAGGAAGAAAAGATTATGTACATACATCACGATCTAAACGCAGGGATCCGCGACGAATTATCCGTAGTATATTTAGTATATTTATGACTCTGCAAAAAGAGTAAATCAAGTTTCATGAAAGATTCGAGGGGAGACTGAGTGACCAGTGAGTCGAGACGTAACGAATAAAAGGTCTATAAATCTGTAAAAAGTCTTTAACAAGACAGGAACTCAAGATGAAATAACGACGACACAAGTGTCTTAAACACACACACACACACACACACACACACACACACACACAATCAACGAGTCACCACAGGCTGAGAAACGTGGGGGTCCCTGACACCGAGCGGTCTGAGGAGACAGGTACCCTGAGAGAGGTCCGTTATGACCGCACCCAACGGTAAGGGAAGAGGTTCCCTAGAAGGGTCGGGTCCGTACTTTAACCGTAGAGAACACAGAGGATGTGACCGTCCACCCATTGTGATCGTGGTGGACCCTTCGGTTGTCTTGAATTTAAGTATATTTAAATGACTCAAAGCAAAGTACCGGGTCCTATACCAGATTATCCATTTGCAAGAGATATATCGACTTTCCTTACATATAGAACCATTACAACACATCTCACAGGATACTTCCAGTTATGTAGTTTGACTGTCACAATAAGTATATATATAATACTGAAGGTATCACCTATATAAATAAAAAAAATTTAGTGAATGTTATCGTAGAGTCTTTTGGTTTATGAGTCTTCAGACTGTTTTCTACCTTTCAGGATATATTGAATGATGTCTTGGAAAGTCCCCCTTTATTTTCTAGATAGAATGATCTTTCTAAATGGTACATCTCCCCAGTCTTATGAGTTAGAACAATTCTTCGGATAAGTGGGGTTTGACTAGATATCTAAGTTAAATTGGGATTTGATTTAGAATCGTTGGGAAATATGTCTTTGACTTTTTGATTGGTATTTTAACTATCACTTTACGTTTCCTGGAGATTGTCGGTTTTGTTAAAATTTTTTCTTGTTTCGACCCGTTGATTGTAGTGGACTTCATAACCGTAATGTTGTGTGTCTCTCTGACTGTCTTTACTCTCAGGTCTTTATGCGAACGTACACTCAGCGAGTCAGGACACAGACTGAGAAACCCTGGGATACCTGACGTCGGGCGGGTCGAGAAGACAGGTACCTTAAGAGGTCCGTTCTTGTGACGTCAGCCGACGGTAAGGGAAGAGGTTCCCTAGAAGGACTGGGTCCCCGACTTGGGCACGAAGGACGTGACGTCCGTCTAAGAAGTGGTAGACTCGGTAGTCCCTTCGGGTCTTAGGTCTTTATCTTAAGGTGTATTTATATAAATTTTCCTTCCATTTTTTGGTCCTCTCTTTCCTCTCAGTACTACGACCCTGTTGACCTATAGATCTACGGTTTTTACGCTTGAAGTTTGGTAAGGAGTGCTGGTACACTTTGTCTGGTGTCTGACTTGATATTCAAGATTTAAGATTTTGATATTTTTAACATATTCTTTCGTATCCTCTTTTTCGAACATTAGACCCTAAGTTTCTAAAGAATCTAAATGGTAATTTTTGTACTGGACATTTCTTTTTTTTATTAAATTTGAAACTTTAATTTTTTTTTTTAGACGAAAAATTTACTGTGACAATTCTCTTACTTTTCTGTTCAGTCTGACTTTCTTTTATAAACTATTAATATGTAGACTGTTTCCTGAACATAGGTCTTCTATATTTCCTGGTTCTGAGTTAACGACACGAACACACGATTTAGCGAAGTCACACGGTTTGGCACAAGGTCAGCACAGACTGAGAAACAACAGTAACAAGAAACAACAGTGACAAATCAGCGATTCAACACAGGGTGAGAAAACACTGGGGTGTCCGATATCGAGCGTTCCGAGGAGACAGGAAAGGTCCGTCCTCATGACCTCATCCAACGGTACGGGAGGAGGTCCCCTGGACAGGGTGGGTCCCCAACTCGGACGTCGAGGACACTACCGTCTGTCCGAGAAATGGTGATAACGGTGAACCCTCCGGGGACAATGTTCTTGGGTTAAAGAATTTTTCACCCGTTTAATAAATTTATCTATGAAGTTTCTTCTAATACTTACCGTTTAATCGTGTACTGTTCTACGAGTATAGTAATCAGTCAACCCTTTCGTTTAATTTTTGTGTCAATTCTGTGAAGTTGTATTTTAATATTACAGATTTCTGACTTGCATGTTTCACAACTACTTTTACATCTCTTAGACGTCAATCCTTACAGTTGATCATATTACTGAAATCTTTCGTTAAATCGTTGAAGAATTTTAAAATTTGAACATGTAAGATAGATTAAATGAATCAGGTAAGGATCCATTTAAAAGTCGTCTTTTTACTTTCAGAAACGGTCATGTTTCTGAACATGTATTTACAAGTATCGTCGAATGAAACGTCATCGGGATTTGTCCTTTGTTAGGTTTTCAGATAGTTGTTAACTATTGTTTACACTATATAAGTATATTAAGTCAAGATGAGTCGTTATTTTTCCACTTGAAGACTTTTGGTAATGTTGTACCTGTCTAGAGTTTTAATACGACTTACTTTGTTTGATCTGGGTTTGTTCTTTTCTCTTCATGTCGAACATACCAAGGTAAATATAATTTAAGAGTCTTCACGGTTGATTATATGTCAGTGTCTTTCCTCTAGTCACGACCTGACCCTGTCCTCCACTCTCACCCCCCTCCTTCCCTAACTTTCCGTACTCTTTTTAGCCTCCTACTCTCCACACAAGTAATGAAACTAACACACTGACGAGGTGTTCACATATGTATGCAGTCATAAAATATATATATATGTATATATATGATATACAGTTAGTGTACAGTTATTTACAAAAGTTTTTCTAACTTTTTAATACCGATAATTTATATTCTGTAAACTGTAAGAGAGTTCTGACTCACTTCAATTCAGACTGTGAAGTTCCGTTTTTTTGACTGTCAAAAACGACGGTCCCTGTTGTAAGGTCAAAAGGTTACGTTTAATTTTAAAACCTTTTGTGTTTGAACGACTGTTCTTTAACTGTGAAGGATAATAAAAAGGTCACTCTAATCCCTACCGCAATTACTTACCCTAGAAAACTATGACGTATTACTTAATACAGTGACAGACCAGTGAACTATAAAAGGTTTACTCTTTACTGTTTCGTACCACGATGTTTTTAGTGCGTAAGTAGAATGTTCTATTGGTCGACTTAATTACACTGTCTCATACTTTTCAGGTCACACCAAAGTGTAGGGTGTGCCGTTACTTGGAAGTTCTTTTAAATCGTTTCAGATGGCGCCTAGGGTTAGTACAGGGTGGGATTAGGGACCTTGTACGAATCGACACACTTGTACCAATCTACGGTGAGGGTACTAATATAAAACAGTCCGTCGTGTCGACGGGATTTCAGTCCGTCGAACCGGTCCACTCGGACAAGATTAGTGTCTTAGAAAGTTTTGTCGTCTCATAAGAGAGTCGAAAAAACTTTTTGTTTTATCTTACTTTGTTTTTTGTATTCTCGTTCAATCTCTTTAAGTCTCGGAAACTTTTTACACTGTGTGGTCCATACTTCTAGTTTCTCACACCTTTGGGCACTTCTCGACCCTCTACGGGAGCCAAGTGTCCTTCTTCTCTTTCTCTTGGAGCCCGGTGAAGAGTTGACGTTCTCTACTCTACGACGGTGGTGGGTCTTCCTCAAACCATCGTTAAGAAGGGGTCACGGAGGTCTGTTCTTGAGTCAATCTATAGGACTAAAAACCGAAACACTCTGGGACTCGTCTCTTGAGTCAGTTCGGATGGACCTGAAGGTATGTTGACACTCCACTATTTGCCTACAATACATTTCGACGATTCAATACTAGTAAACAACACGTATTTGTCTTTCGATTATATGAAAGATATTTAGTTTTACGTGTATTTGAGTCTGGGTTCAACTTGTAACAAATTTTTTTTCTTTTTTTCATTATTTTAACCTTCGTTGGTTTCACAGGTATTTATCTTCCGGTTTAATTTAATATATTTCGGTTTATTACCTTATAAGACGTGGGCAATATTTCTTTTCCATCTTGACATACCTACTTATCCTTTGTTACTTCGGTACAATGTAATCTCTTTTTTCCTTCAAAATACTAAAAATTTATTAATTTTCTAACCGTATTTTGGCACCATAAGATATCATTTATAAAAGGACCCTCCCACTTTGGTGTTTTTTGATTCGTCAAGCGAAACCTAATTCTAATCTAACAACTCATTCTCCAAAAATAAAAATTAAAAGACGGAAGTGATGTCAAACTTAAAAGATTACTTCAAATGATAAGAATTAGTAAATTTTTATAGTTATTTCCAACGATAAATTATAGATCTATTTGTGAAGGGACCGATAGAAGGTTTCGATAGAAAACAAAATAAGTTAAACCTGGAGGTAGTCCTTACGAGGAAATCAGTCAATGTCATTGTGGTTTAATTAAAAGGAGTAGTTCAGACGGGGTGGAGAGTTTAGATTGAAAAAGTCACTGTAGGGAATAATAGACCCCCATAGTAGACGTAATGTATTTACAAAATACATAAGTATTATGAATTTGTATGATAAAATCCATTTTAATCTCCGATAAGTTGACAAAAGTTTTAAAATCTGATATCAGGCAAAAAGTATTGACATATTTTCGATGAAACTCTAAATTAGTGTTCATCACATTTAGTACGTTTATATATAACGGTAGAACTCTTAATTTTATTAATATTAGATCCTTAGAACGTCAATGTACCACTATTTCTTTATAAGGTTATCGTTAGTTTGGTCGTACCATTTTAACCTGGTTGAGAGGAATTTAATACTTTCCTAATACACTTTTCAAAAGTCACCCGTTAGTCGTTATGATCCAAATACACTACATATAAGTTTCAATCTTTATAAAAAGTATAAGGAACTTCAAAGAAGAAAATTTTACTCATTTATCAATTCCATTGTTTCGTTTACGAATAGTCAATAATTTATAACATAAATATTTAGAATATTTCTAGTATAAAACGGAGACTAATATAAAAGATGTTGTCTTTCTACGTAGTTATATTATTTTTATTTCTATGTGCCATAGTCAAACTACAATAGGAACAAACAACCGTTTTCATCAATTGGTTTTATGGACCGTCAAAATTTTCAGTGGTCTTTTTTTTGTTCCTATTTAAGGTTCTCTCTAATGGAAACAAACAGGTGTATAATTTCTTCAAATTTCAAACACTGGGTTTCGTGATACCATAACAGTACGTGTTGCATCGTTCTCCTCCGCACCGTTACGTGAACATTTTAGTGTATTTACTTGCTTTAAGAATCGTGGCAGTAATGGTAGTTCGGCTTGATTCGTCTGTTGAAAAGATTTGTCAGAAAGAGTGTCTTTGTAATATATATTGATTTAGGGTACACATTGACGTTACATTATTATATAAAGGAAAACTTTTCCGACCAACTGTAAAAGACCTTTTGTCGTTCTTAATCTCTGATATTTTTGTTGCTCAGGTACGTGTTCGAGAAGTAGTACTCCTTTTACAATTTCTGTAGCGACCTGTGAAGTGTTCCTCTTTAGTTTCTCTGTTATATATTTTCGTTATCTTTCTGTAATTTTACGGTAGCTCCTTTGGCGACTTTACCATAATGGACCTTGGTCAAGGTATTACTACATCTATCCGACAGAGACACACGTCTGAGGATATTCGAACTGTTATAACCCCACTAGTATGACGAACTCTTAAGACCTACTCTCTTTATATTCGTACCAGTGGTAAATTCGTCACTCGTAATTGAATACTAGTACACATCACACGTGTTCATCTTATGTGTTAAAAATTTTACATCCATGCTTGTGTTTAATATTTACCCTACATATATTCAAAACTATTTAGAATCTTTCTATCTATACTCAGTCGAAAATTAATTTATAAGTAAATTTTTGATCATAGGTGAGACTTATTGATTGGTGGTGCGATTTAGACTCATTGAATGAGTCAGGTTTTATACACCTTGAGGAAAGTTTCGTAGACGAAAAGCTACGGGAGTGTTTTCGACTTCTCATAATCACCTGGTTTTTGACATTCGACAATCCCGTCGTAGAGGAACAAATCAAAATACATGTGTTAAGTAAATTTTGTCTATGTAAATTCTTGTTGTATAACCATCTGCGATATCTCATCAGTAAAGTATAAATCTAAAGTTTTATGGATGAAATGTTAGTACCAGTTAAAGTTTATCATATTTGAGTTTTCAAAACTCTTCGGACCGTCTTTCAAATTTGTTATTCATTATAATCTAAATTCAGTTTTGTTCCTTCAAAACCAAACTTATTTCCGTCTTAAAGTCTCCCGATATGTTCATCGGTTCTGAGTAGATGTCCTGAGGTTCGTACTCAATTATCTAATCTATGGGAGTGTCGGGACAGACGGGATTACTAAGGACAATAGTTTACTATAAGGTATAATAGGACAACTGTGTCAATATTTAAGTGAGTATAAACTTTTTTGTGTCCAAGGAAGGATCCGTTTACCTTTTTTATCGAAGTAAACCTCTTTCTACTTTATCAAATATATACACGACATGTATGATTTCGTCTCTCTCGAGATTCTTTTTACAGTATTTAACTTTTACAAGTTACAAATAATTGTTTACTTCTGTCTGATCCTTCTTAAGATCTCTATTTTTTTATGACAATTATTGACTCAAACGTCAAAGATACTACTTAATCTTTCCCTCAAAATCTTACTAACTGAAATTCGGTTTTACAGTAAAGAATCCAACTTTTGACGAGTTATTTCTTTAAGATGTTTTGTCGGTCCTACTTGGGTTTATTGTAATTTATAAATTTATATATCTAGATAGAAGATTAATTTTCTATGAACTCTCGAACGTTCATATATTGACAGTAAAAATTGTCTTTTAAAGTATCAAAGTGTAATCTTCTTCTTTAATTTGAGATACAAAGTTATTTGTAAGTGTTTAATCTTTCGTTCTATGAAATTCTATAGATACTTATTGATTTTACTACTCGGGTACTTAAAGTCAACGTTATCCTACGAAAATTTAAGTAATGTCTTATAAAAAAGACTTAACGGTTACTATATATACTTTTTACAAATGTCAAAATAAGATATCTATTATAAATTATTTACATGGGTTGATCGAACTATCCAACGATATTTATAGAGAGTAAATGTACCTCTTTACCGTAGGTCTACGAGGTGAGGTGTCCTAAGTCAGGGGAGTGACGCACAGGAGACAATAAGGTCCCGTGAAATGCCTCGAAACAGAAATATATGTTACGGCACTTCCTCCGTTGTGTGGGTGTGTGTGAATTCCTTTCGAAGCGAAAATATTTGTTACGGTACGTCGACCATTGTCCGGGGGGATATGTGGAGAATGGAGGAAGGGAAATGTGGTTGGATACTAGATATGTGAGAAGAAGAGAGGGAGGGTTGGTAGGTAGGTGAGTAGGCATGTCGAGGGTAGTATACAGGTAAGAGACAGGTTTCGGGGAAAGGTAAACAAAACACAAAACAACATATATGATCTAAAATGGTGATTGTCAAAATTGATGAACGTTATATCTCGACCCTTCGACGTTGTAATTTAAAATCGATTTTGTATTTTTCCCTTCTGTTAGTAAGATCCTCTAGTTAATCTTTTCTTTGTTACGTTTAAAACCTGGTTACAGTCTGTCCCTCGGCCTCTCCTTTAGACTCTGAGAGTCTTTTCTTGTGACTGTCGACCCTTGTTTGTTAGTTCGGTATTGTAGATTCCTCTCGTTCCCTCTACAGTAATTTAAGAGTTCCATATAAATGTATTCATAACATAAGCCTCTTATGTCTAATAAAAATAATATTCCAGTTGGTGTTGTGATGTATATGTATACACATATACGTATACACTATCTTCGTTCTGTATGATGTTACAAAAAAATTTCTAGACTTCTTATAAGTGACAAGAATCGTAGACCGAGAAAACTGACATTGACGATTAACTGGATCTCAGAGTGAAGTTTTCTCTTAGAAAGACAAAAGTCTGACGGATGAAAACTTCTGAGACTTTCATGGATGAAGATTAAGTAGTTTAGTATTAAATTCTATAGAAGTTCGAATGTAAAATTACTTAGTGAAAATTCATCATGTATAATTGTAATAAAATTTCTTGAGTGAACCGAAGAACATTCTTAAAATAAAAGTCAAGGACTCCTTCTAGAAGAAATGTGCAAAATTGTCGTTGTCGTCAAAATAGGAAATTATACGGGAATTTATGAAGTGGTTTTAAAGGGACTTTTATGTTTGTATGAATAACAAACCATACATTCTGTCAGTGTATTCAGAAATGTTTTAAGGTTCGTTCGTACATTACTGCTCAAAACTCAATCTCATGAGACAATCCGAAATAAGTTAAAGTTCGTCTTTATTTCCGAGCCGTACGACGAGAAAGGTTAAGAGGTTGAAATTTATATGATGGGTTGTAAGGTCGGTAAGCGCTCTGACTCCGAGTTCCTCTTGCCCTTTCCTTTACCCTTCTTTTGACTTTATCACATTTTCCTTTGTGATTGTGACAGTCTTCGTGGATTTAAAGTGAGGCGGATCAGGGGAAATGGGAGTTCGAGATGTGAAACCATAGTCATCTAATTTTTTCAGGAGTAATTGCGAATGTCCATTTCGGTGCCACGACACTCCACTGACCACCGTGACTACGCGTACCGGTCCCGAGTCACCTCTCTTCACACTCTCCGTCTCCGGTAGTTGTCACGGGACACCGAGGCGCCAGAGACCTTCCGCGGTCCCTTCCCGTCCGAACGGGTTTGCGTTCGTGGTCCCACTCAAGTAGAGACGGTCTACAGATTCGAGGCTCGGAATGAGATGCCGAACTTGCATGAGACTGAATTTTACGGAATAACGATTAAACTTCAACGAAAATACTATTCGTGCCCTTTTTTTTTTCTGTCCTACTAGATATTCCGGCTGCACTGTCGGTAGAAGTCCGCACAAGACAAATTCAGAAAGAGACACACGTGCACGTGAGACATGTCCCGACATTGACACTAGTCGTTCGTAGCATTTGTCGAAATTACGATGGCGACAACTCGTTCTTCATAGAGTTGCTCCCCAGACTTTTAGTTACTCATACTCAAGATTCTAGTTGTATTAAGAATTGTCAGGTGTCATATATTTAAAATTTATAAGAATTATTAACTTTTGATGATTTTATGACTAAATTCTTTGAGTAATAAATAATCGATTAACGAGAAACGAATTTTATTGTAACTAAAATGAATTATAATTCGTATGAAACCATAAATTCATTATTTATCATAATGATAATTTTGATTATAAATAGCTTTATTGAGTTGAGTTTATAAATAACTTTTGTTACTGATTAATGGGAATGTACTTTTCATTTGTAGGTTATTTAAGTTGTCCCATGTGTAAGTAGTAATCGATCTTTGTCTTTTCCAACTCGAAATATAGGAAGGCACAATAAGTTCCCAAAAAAGGAAGGGTGTTAGTAGTGTAGTAAAAAATATAGTCTTTATCAGGGTCATTTCCATAATCATATGTACTAATGACGATCTGGAAATAAATGGACTTACTAAGACTTCGTGAATTTTAAGTAATTGTAAATTGAGTAATCTTCTGGGAACGACTGATTTAATCGTCCTGGTAATAAGAGAGATGTTCCCAAGTCTAAGAGGGAGATCTTTGACAACAGAGGGAGGAGAGTAGAGTCTGTCGGACGAGAGTAACAAGAGTGGAGTCGACTAGAGTGGTAGTCAAGAAGTCGGGAAGTTGGGTGGGTGGTGTCGTGACGGTCCAATTGACGACGTTCTTTGTGGGGACGGAAGAAGTTGTAGGTCGGAAGGCACCTGTAATGAGAGAGTCGGAGACAGATCGAGGGAGAACATCGAAAACTGACGACGTACATAGGATTTAAGTCTGTCCCTAAAGTTTTATGTACGAGACGGAAGACGTGTGAAGGGGAGATGAAGGTTAGTTTCTTGTTCGATTGATTAGACCTTCACGTACAGAAGACGGGGAGGACATACTTCTCGAAGGACAAGAAGGGGTGTAATAAAGACAGGAAGGACTTGTGAACAGTAGGGTGACCGGGGAACCAAATAAAGATGACCAGAGACGGGATATACCTGGATATCCAGGACCCAGTATCCTTCGTAAACTTCTGAAGTTTGTAAGTAGATTGTTAGAAGTGAGTCTTCTGAAGTTGAGATAATTGTCACTAGTCCCTCCTTAGAGTTTGTGCCTCTTTTTCGGAGACAAAGTGTCTGGTGGAGTAGAAGTAGGTGTCTCCAGTCCTTTTTCCTACCCGGTGACGAGGGATGGTGGAACGTCCGTGTCGAAGTAGAGGTGACGACCGAGGTGCAGGTACTCCGATTCGAATTACCACAGAGAACAGAACAAATGCAGCCAGGGGTGTCTTCCAGGACCACCAGGTAGGGGGGAGAGACCAAGACTAGTCCGGTACGCCTGAGGACGACAGAGGTTGATAAAGAGAAGATAGGGGTCGGAGGTGACACAGAAGCCCTTGTAGAGTCAAGTCAAGCCAAGTCAACGAGTCAGTACAGGCGGAGAAACACTGGGGTATTTAGCGTGTTGCGTTCCGGAGGGACAGGTAGTGGTTGAGGGCCTCAAGTGAGTCTGAGTGCAAGTAGCTCAGTCACTACAGTAGGTCGGTAGAGTAGGAGCCGACAGGGGAAAAGGAGGACGGGGGTTAGGGAGGGTCGTAGTTTCAGAAAAGATTACTCAGTTGAGCAGCGTACTCCTCCGGTTTCATGACCTCAAAGTCGAACCGTAGTAAGGAAGGTTTCTTTAGGGTCCCGACTAGAGGAAGTCTTACCTGACCAACTTAGAGGAACGTCAGGTTCCCTGAGAGGTCTCAGAAGAGGTTGTGGTGTCAAGTTTTCGTAGTTAAGAAGCTACGAGTCGGAAGAAGTGTCAGGTTGAGAGTGTAGGTATGTACTGGTGACCTTTTTGGAGACCAGGTAGTGATTTTAAAATAGAACTAGATAAGAAACCAGTACGAGAAGTGGAAGAACGAGATTATCTTTGGAGTGGGAGTGAACTCTTGTGAGTTTACCACCTACTCAAAGAAAACCGAAGATTTTAACACTAAAAGAAAGTCAGGGGATATGTGTATGTGGTCCGGAAGAGGGTCAGGGGACCTCTGTCTTATTTCCTAAGGTGATCGACAGACAGTGACGAAAATTTTGCAAAAGAGATGACGGAAGGATTTTTGGGAATCGAAACTTTGATAGTAAACTAATGTATGGGTTATGGGACCGATCGTCGATGACGTAAACTTTTATAAAAGGAAGTAAACAACTGATAAACTCGAGGATTTAGTGACATGGTCCACAATGAGGACAGAATTATGAACCTTTAAAGTTCTCTGTTAATTCCTAGGAAGATTGTGAAGTTTGACAAAACACTGGTAGAGAGGAGGTTACTAGACACAAGGTTGGATAAAAGGTCCAAGTCTAGAATTTGAAACGGTAGTGGTTATTACGGTGAGGAGTTAAATAGAGTAGAAGACCGAACGAAAATAAAAAGATCGAATGAAGGAGATCATAGATCTGACTTTTAAGAAACTGGGATATTCAAGTCAAGTCAACGAGTCAGTAAAAACTGAAAAACGTTGGGGTACCTGACGTCGTACGGTCCGGAGGGACAGGTAGTGGTTGAGGGCCTCAAATGAGTTTGAGTACGGTAACTCACCCACTACGGTAAGTTGGTAGAGTAGGAGACAGCAGGGGAAGAGGAGGACGGAAGTTAGAAAGGATCGTAGTCCCAGAAAAGTTTACTCAGTCGAGAAGCTTAGTCCACCGGTTTCATGACCTCAAAGTCGAAATTGTAGTCAAGAAGGTGACTTATAAGTCCTGACTAAAGGAATTCCTCCCTGACCAACCTAGAGGAACGTCAGGTTCCCTGAGAGTTCTCAGAAGAGGTTGTGGTGTCAAGTTTTCGTAGTTAAGAAGTCACGAGTCGAAAGAAGTCTCAGGTTGAGAGTGTAGGTATGTACTGGTGACCTTTTTGGTATCGGAACTGATCTGTCTGGAAACAACTGTTTCATTACAGAGACGAAAAGTTATACGACAGATCCAACCAGGATTGAAAGGAAGGTTCTTCATTCACAGAAAATTAAAGTACCGATGTTAGTGGTAGACGTCACTAAAACCTCGGGGCTTTTTATTTCAGTCGGTGACAAAGGTAACAAAGGGGTACATAAACGGTACTTCACTACCCTGGTCTACGGTACTAGAAACAAAAGACTTACAACTCGAAATTCGGTTGAAAAAGAGAAAGGAGAAAGTGAAAGTAGTTCTCCGAGAAATCAAGAAGTGAAAGACGGTCTTCCCACCACAGTAAACGCATAGACTCCAATAACTATAAAGAGGGTCGTTAGAACTAAGGTCGAACACGAAGGAGGTCGGGTCGCAAAGAGTACTATCCTTGGAGGTTTAGAAATCTAGGATAACGAAAATTAACAGGTATTGGAATTGTCGGAGCCAAAGAAGGAATAAGTCGAATTTAAGGTACCGAGTATTAATGACAGATGGTATGTCAGGGTCAAAGAAATAAGGAGAATTAAATTTCCTGGGGGAACAGTTTAGGTGTTGGGTCTGGTTTACACCGTACCGGATGAGACCCGACTATGTCAAGTCACACCTACCTCTTTCAGGAGTGGCTACAACTGATCAAAGTGAAATTCTTGTGTGTGGAGATACCCCAGGAATTATGACGAGTTATTAATAATATGTTAAGGGATCTTGTGCTTGTGAGAGTAAGATTAATTGAAAAGGAGTGGGAAGCTGAAGGAAGAATTTCTAGGACATGGAGGGGATGTTGGAGTAAGAGTCGATTATTAGAACGAAGGACTAAATGACTCTTTTGACTTCGTTAAAGGTCGAGAGTCCAGGTGTAACTGGGAAGATGGTTAGAAGGAACGACAATGTTCTACTTGACACGAAGATAATTTCAGTTAGGAGGTAACATTTGATTTAAGGTAAGGGAGAACTGATGAGTTACTATAATAGAGTCGTTAAGAGTAGAGGAAATTTTTAGTACTTAAAAAGTACTGTAGTAAGGGTCGAAGTTTGGTCGTACAACGAAAAGAGTCCAATTGGTTGTCGTGTGTATAGTAAAGAAAACTTTGGCGGTGGCAGAGACGAAGGAAAGTCTCGTTTCGAAGTCTCAACGTAGGAACGGTAGGGACAAAGGAGAGGAGGGTAAGAGGGAATGTATATAAGGTCGAACCAAAAGTGTATCTTACACGATTTCTTTCACGAGTCAGTTCAGTGGTCCTTAGAGAGGTAACGATTTAAGTCACTAAGAGTCAGTAGCAGAGTAGACTGGAGAGTAGTCGTCTGCGGTGGTGGCTAGTGAGGAAGTGTATGAAAAAAGAGAACCGTAGATTCTGTAGGACAGAGGCGCAAAAGACGGAAAGACCTCTAAAGAGAGAGAGTCGGAGTTAGAAGAACGAAGAGAAGAGACGTCGGAGAACTAAAACTTCACTGGTCTCGAGTTCGCGAGAGAGGAGAATGGATCTGAGTGAGGTAACAACTTGAGTAGCTTCCTTTGGTGGTTCATTCACTCTTGATGACTTAGACATTAACCTAGGTGTGGAGAAAAGATTTGAAATCTGAATTATGGGTTGACAAAAGAGTCGTAGAGGTGACCCTTCAGATCGTCTGTTTGGAATTATAAATGTACGTTTTGGCGATTAGAGTCAGGGGTTTTGGACGATATGGATTCGGATACGGGAGGTACAGAGTGCGAGGTGTATGTCAGCCAGTTCTATACGTCAACCCAGTTGGCATTTTTGCTTACGTCTTGAGGGGTGTAAGGGGATAGAGGTGACGGTGAAGACACTGGACTGGTCGTTGGTAGTAGAATCCATTCCTGTTCTCGAAGGTTTGGAAGGGTCGGATAAGAGTTGTACGCTCGAGTTTACTTGAGGCATCTCCCATACTAGTAGAGTGAGGAGGCCCGTTCCAGTAGGGGGTCAAATGGGAAGGTGTGCACAAGTTTCGGTTTCATTGCTGTACTGGTCGTACCGAGCTATACTAGACACGTGGAGTCGGTGAACAGACGAGACAAGGAAGAACGGGTGAGTCGATACTGTGTGACGGAGAGGACGAGTAGTTTACATTAAACGTGACTGTGAGGGAGACGGATTTTAGGAAAAGGAGTAAACTGGTGGACCGCTTTAGGGAAGAACGGTCCAAAAATAACCTTTCATTGTTAAAACTATTCCGAATGGACCTGAGGGGATGACTTTTGACGTTGAGGTTGGTCGTCGTGGGATTTAGGGAGGACAAAAGCGTCCTAATCGTGGAAGTGGTAATACTGCAAATGGATAAATAACGAATAACGAACACGCAGAAAGGGACGATCTATCTTATACTCGAAATATTCCCGTTCCTGTAAACAGATGAGACAAGTACCTACATAAGGCTCAAGGAACCTCTCACGGACCGTATGTCCACCGTAAGTTATTTATAAACTCCTTAATTATAAAAACTAATGGTCGATAGTTCGTGTCATATTTCTTTATACCACGAGTCGTTTTCAATGTCAATGGTATAGTTGAAATACAATGATGATTTAGGGTTTCATACATTCATATCCAATTAAGAGAAAAAAAGAGTACGTAAAAGTTCGTCATATACTATTTATGAGTCTTGTCCATTGCTTTTATAATTTACTGTTAAAAGTTGAGTCTTTATAAACGACTTTGATTCGATACACGAATCAGCGAGTCAGTACAGGCTGAGAAACGTGTTTGACGTCGGGTGGTCCGAGGAGACAGGTACCCCTAAGAGGTCCGTTCTTATGACTTCACCCAACGGGATGGGAGGAAGTCCCCTAGAAGGGTGTGGTCCTTAACTTGGGTCCAGAGGTCGTGACGACCGTCTAAGAAACGGTAGACTCAATGGTCCTTCGGACTTTAATTCGGTATGTACAGAGATTTCAACTTCACAAACAAAATAATTTTACTAATTTAAACAATTTTGACCATATACGATGACGGAAAAGTAACTTTTATTAATAAAAAAGTTTATTGGAATGGTTCATTCCTGGATTACCTATTTTAAGGACTATACAAAGTATATAGTGTATAATTTGATTTGTATTGTTATTAACTTTATAGAGAGAAATTGACTTTTGTAAAAAAAAAAGGAATCATGACTTTTTAGACGGGAAGAGTTGTGTGAAAAAGTCATTGACCAAATTAGAATATTGAAATATAAATTAACATAAAAGTACCTTTAATGAAGTAAAAGAAACATTATTAGAAATCGAGTTAGTGACTATGACTCAATGAATTTCATTACTTTTTCATATTATAAAGGAATTCTTAATACCAATGTTATCTCTTTTATTTGTATTATCGATGATATCGAACTTTAAGAAATCTTAAATGAATGATTTATTCATAATCGTTAGTTATCTTTGACAAAAGATTATCGTTAAATTACGAAGATAAACCTTTTTATAAAAATTTTATTATGCTTAAGACGTTTCATCTAACAAAGTTGTCCCTAAGTGAAGGAATTGTGTATCGTTCCGATTTTTTATCCCCTTTAGACAGTTAAGTAGGTCAAATGTAAACTTAGTTCTTTTCATTACCTATTAGTAAATAAAGAAATGAACTTTACGACTCGGAATTTAAGATCATGACTAGTGAGTCTTCATATACTCATTGTCAAAAGGGATAGACCTAAAATGTGATAAAAAAGGTGACATAATACTTGGGGTTGAGTTAAGTTTGAAGTGATTAATTCGGTAGCTACTTCTGTAATTACGAACAGATAACCTTGAGTTTATTTAGTCGTTAGTTACAGGTTTATTGGGAAGACTAATAATTTATACACAGTAATAATAATCTATATTATATAAAAGTATGACGGATACTCAACCTTCTTTGAATGTTGGTCAGACTTCCTTTCACGGAAAATGGTATATATCGATGAAGGACGCCGGTGGTCGTCTCGATCGGTGTCTTACCCACATAACTCTGTCCACAGGACACGTGTAGGGAAAGTCTAGCTTTGTCGTACCATGACACTGAGATGCGTGCAGGGCTCTGGGGATTCTCGTCGCGACGTGAAAAGGACTCGACAGCACACACTGGTCTGTGTTTGCCTCACTCTGATAAGCCACATGTGTAAAAATAGTGGGGGGTCAAGGAGAGGTTTAGAGTCGAGAGATCAAAACCAAAATGATGTTACATTATTTTTAATGACACCGAAAATTAGGAAAGTCTCCTTTTAAATGTCATATAATAAAAAATTTTTCAGTTCCATTAGGAATTTGAAAAGTTTCTGAAAGTGTGAAGAAAAAGGTACTTGTGGTGTCATAAACATTGTCTATACCGTGACACGAGAAGATCCGAGTGCACACTTACATGGAACGACACACGTCCTTATAATCTTTCTGACTTCTTTGTTTCTTGGTGTCTCAAGTGTTAGTGATATTTCTGAAGACCAGTAAGGTATGGAACGGGTCGTTGAGAGGATTACACTGTAGAAGTACTAACTCTTAGGTGAAGAATAGGATGCCGTTTCTCTTTCTTGCCAAAAAATCGAATCCACTCTTTGCGTTGACGAGATTCTACGTGAACTCCGGCACCGGTTATCTGGATTCCCTATAAAGTAAGTATGGTAAGTTAGTTGTCGTGTGCTTCTTCGACATTGGAGTTCTCCAATATTGTGTCTAAATTCTTCACAATGATATCTTGTCTTGAAATTCTAGATGTAATATCGTTTGAAAATAGTCTCAAAAGTCTGAAGTTTTACTACCATAGGGACATTGATCTTGTATCGTATGTGAAAGGAGGGTGGTATTTCGAATCCGATACGATAATAAACAGTAAAGTCTTACAACACAGTAGTCATGTACTCCTTTAAAGTCAAACGTTACAATTTAAAGGTTAGGAGTGAAGTAGTATGTCTTAATAAAAAGATGGGTGTGGTGTAAGGATTCTAGATGAAAAAGGTGTCGACCAGTACTCAATACCGACGGATAATCTCACTTATATCAGGGTGTAGAAAGGGTTCATTAAAGGATATAGTATTATTTCGTTGTTTGTAGTTAATGTCATAGTAGTTTCGTGTGTTCTGGTTGCTACGTTTGCCCAGTCTTACTTTCTTGTGCGGTAGTAGACTGGAGTTCTTGATTAGTGATGAATCGCCTATGAAATAGTAGATTTTTCAGAGTCGATACTCTCGTGTGTTACGACACTACCGTCTTTCTGTATATTTAATTTTTTCCTTCTTTACTCCATCCTCTGTCTGACCTCTTTCCGCCCTTCCTTTTTACTCCGCTTCTTTCTTTTTAAGACCCCACTATACAAAATAGGAAATACATTTTCTTAAACGTAATTTCGTATCATAAGGGGGTAATGTATCTGACTTTATATTGACACTAGATAGCCTGGTTAACGCTGTGTATCAGTTTGTAGAACTTCATTTTTGAGTGGGGTTGGTACCGAAATTTCACAGGACCTGTCGGTAAAAATTCATAAAATGGAAGACTTTGTGAGACATGGGTCGGTGGTGGGAGACTATCCAGTTGTTTTCCTCGTTGTTACTAACGAAACTTTCTTGTGAAATGTACATACTAGACGTCCCCAAGGATTGTCCGGAGGAGTTCTGCACGGTGCAACCGTAAACCTAATAAGACTTGATTTCGGTTACCTCTGGGACGCCTGAGTTTCCTTTAAAAATGGAGGGAGAATTCTTAACTTTATACCACTAAACGGGTGTCATTGTCAGTAATGGTCTTTATTGAAAAGTACTGGATGGACTTACTGTCCCGTTGGTAGGTTAACGATTTGTGGACGAGAAGAAAAGACTCTCCATGGGAGGAGCAGAGACTTCGGAGGCCGAGGATATGTGAGGAATCGAGTCCTACCGTATATATAGAAAATCTAAGGATTGAGATTTGAAGAGTACAGATACATATACACGTTTTAATCTAAATTAAAAAAAGAGGACAATTAGACAGAACACAGTTAAATTTACAATCTGATCGGTCTCTTAGATCTTCCTATCTCCCTTCAAAAGACGGAGTACTGTTCAGAAAGTTGGGTTCATATTTTGATCTTGATATTCCAGGACCTTCTTTTGTGTCCTCTTATAGAAGTACTGGTTCACACATTCGTTTCTAAAGAATCCTCTGTTTTTCGTGTGTGTTTTTTTGGGACCTTAAGTAGTTTAATTTTTGTACACAATGGGGTTTTAGAGTAAATTTTTTTTACTTTTCAGGTTGATGATAGACCTTCTTGTAAAAACTTTGTGTATATGTACTGTTTAGTAAAGATACATTGTGTCTCTTGCGTATGGAGTTTGTGTTCTACTGTTTGTTGACTTAAATTTTTTTAATCCATCTTATGAATTGTTTTCTCCTCCCTGTTTCTCTGTTATTCGTGTAGTTTTCCACAAATTGTAGTAGTCAGTCATTGTATGTTTTTGTTTGGTGTCATTCTACGGTGAAGTATAGTAGTCTTACTTCGCGGAAGGTAAATGTTGTCCGTTCTGTGTCTTTGTTGGATGTGCCGGTACCCGTCCACTTACCTGTCTCCACTACACCACACACATGTGTGTGTGTGAGTGTGTATGTGTGAGTGTGTGTGAGTCTGAGTGTGTGTGTGAGTGTGTGTGAGTCTGAGTGTTTGTGTGTGAGTCTATGTGTGTGTGACTGTGTATGTGTGTGTGTGAGTCTATGTGTATGTGAGTCTGAGTGTGTGTGAGGGTGTGTGTATGTATGAGTGTGTGTGTGAGAGTGTGTGTGAGTGTGAGTGAGTGTGTGTGTGTATGGGTGTGGGTCTGTGTGTGTGTGTGAGTCTGTGTGTGTGTCTGTATGTGTGTGAGTGTCTGTGTGTCTGTGTGTGTGAGAGTGTATGTAAGTCTGAATGTGTGTGAGGGTGTGTGAGGGTGTGTGAGTGTGTGTGAGTCTGTGTGTGAGTCTGAGTGTGTGTGTGAGTCTGTGTGTGAGTATGTGAGTCTGTGTGTGTGAGTCTGAGTGTGAGGGTGTGTGAGAGTGTGTGAGGGTGAGTGTGTGGGTGTGAGTGTGTGTGAGTCTGAGTGTGTGAGTCTGTGTGTGTGTGAGTCTGAGTGTGTGTGTGTGTGAGTCTGTGTATGTGTGTGTGAGTCTATGTGTGTGTGAGTCTGAGTGTGTGTGAGGGTGTGTGTATGAGTGTGTGAGAGTGTGTGTGTGAGTGTATGGGTGTGGGTGTGTGTCTGTGTGTGTGTCTGTGTGTGTGTGTCTGTGTGTTTGTGTATGTGTGAGTGTATGTGAGTCTGAGTGTGTGTGAGTCTGTGTGAGTCTGTGTGAGTCTGTGTGTGAGTGTGAGTCTGAGTGTGAGGGTGTGTGTGTGTGTGAGTCTGAGTGTGTGTGTGAGTCTCTGTGTGAGTGTGTCTCTGTGTGTGTGTATGTGAGTCTGTGTGTGTGTGAGTGTCTGTGTATGTCTGTGTGTGAGTCTGTGTGTGTGTGTCTGTGTGTGTGAGTCTGTGTGTGTGTGAGTCTGAGTGTGTGAGGGTGTGTGTATGTATGTGTGTGTGAGTGTGTGCGAGTGTGAGAGTGTGTGTGTGGGTGTGGGTGTCTGTGTGAGTGTGTGTGAGTCTGTGTGTGTGTCTGTGTGTGTGAGTGTCTGTGTGTGTGAGTGTCTGTGTGTGTATGTGAGAGTATGTGAGTCTGAGTGTGTGTGAGTCTGTGAGGGTGTGTGAGAGGGTGTGTGAGAGTGTGTGTGAGTATGTGAGTCTGAGTGTGTGTCTGAGTGTGTGTGTGAGTGTCTGTGTGTGTGTGTATGTCTGAGTGTGAGGGTGTGTGAGTGTGTGTGTGAGTGTGTGTGTCTGTGTGAGTGTGTCTCTGTGTGTGTTTCTGTGTGTGTGAGAGTGTATATGAGTCTGAGTGTGTGTGTGTGTGTCTGTGTGTGTGTGTGAGTGTGTGTGTCTGTGTGTGTGAGTGTCTGTGGGTCTGTGTCTGTGTGTGAGAGTGTATGTGAGTCTGATTGTGTGTGAGTCTGAGTGTGAGGGTGTGTGTGAGTGTGTGTGTGTGAGACTGAGTGTGTGTGTGAGTCCGAGTGAGTGTGAGTGTGTGTGTATGTGAGAGTGTGTGTGAGTGTGTATGTCTGTGTGTGTCTGTGTGTGTGAGTGTGTGTGAGTTACCCAATAGTGAGTCGGTATTTTTTCTTACTTTATGTCGGTAAACGACGTGTCTGTGTGTGTCTGTGTGTATGAGTGTGTGTGTGCGTGAGTTACCCAATAGTGAGTCGGTATTTTTTCTTACTTTATTTCGGTAAACGACGTTGGATCTATTCGGAAGTACTTCACTTCATTGAGTTTGTCTTTCTGTTTATATACTATAGTGGATATACACCTCAGAATTTTTTACTACATTTACTTGAGCAAATGTTTTGTCTTTGTCTGAGTGTCTATGTCTTTTGTTTTAGTACCAATGGTTTCTCCGTTTCTCCATCCCTCCCCATTTAATTAATCCTCGTACCTTAGTCGTTTATATTTAATAATATGTATTTTATCTATTTATTTTTCAGAATAACTTATATGTGTCTTAGTTAAACGACATGTGGTCTTTGGTTGTGTTGTAAATTTAATTGATATGTAGATAGTCTTTTTTCTTTACGGAACTTCTCGGAGACAGACCCTTTCCCAGGGATTTAGACATTAAATTTATTACCGATACCACCGAGTCTACCATTTGTCCTCTTTTACCGTCGGGTGAGGTCATTAGGACGGACCTTTTGGGGTACCTGTCTTCTCGGACCGTCCATGTCAGGTACCCCAGTGTTTCTCAGCCTGTGCTGACTCACTGAAGTGAAAGTGAAAGTGCCACAATGGACCCCAATTTCTACTCCCTACGATGTCAGTAGAAATCCCGACATTGTCGTCTTTCCCCTAGACCTTGTGAATAATAGCGGTCTTACCGACAATAGATCCCCAGTGAGGACCAAACTTCAGTACTTTTATTGGAAAGATGACTACCCGTCTTTTCGTGCAATCGACCCTTCTTCTGATTGACCTATAGGTTTCGTGACGTTAACTCCTCTCTCAGGCATTTCTCATTCTAACGAGAAATAGACAAAATCGATTTTTGCTTCTAGTCTTCCTTCCTCGGATCTCGGAGTCTTAAATCTAAACACTCAGACAGACATTCTCCCTCTCTGTTTTATGGGTTTCCCTTAGGTCACTGTTAAACTATCGACGTTAAATCGTCTTTATACCTGTCTCCCCGTTTGAGGTTAGACAGTTGGACCTTTTTCCGTCGTCGTGAACTGTGTAGGGACTTCTCCCGTTTCTAGGTTGAGGAGGGAATGTTTCATTTACTTTATGAGGACGACCCCGACGACTTGCCAGCTCTTTCCGTTCGTTGAACCCTATGTGCTACTGTGGTCTCGTAGTGACTTGTGCGGCGGAGACTGGGTCCACCACTACTTATACCATTGTTTCCTCCAAAAGATATTGAAATAGCGACCCCTTTTGTCTTTCAGTTATCCGTCTTTGAGGAGTCTTCTATTAAGGTTCCATTCCGTCCCTTGTCTCTGGGACTCAGTGTACCTCAAACCTCTTACCTCTCAACGACTTCCTCTGACCTAGGAACTGAACGGGTGGTAGAAAGGACTGGAGAGAAGAGGGGAATCGTGTGTCCTTTCTTTTCGGTGTGAGTCTTCCTGCCGGTCTTTGTCGACGTCGAGTGAGGAGTCGTTAACAGGGTCTGGACCATACAAGATGTCTCTAATGTCCCGACTTTCTTTCTAATGTCTGGACCACCGACTTTCCGTTTCTTAGGCGGACGTTACGTCCCTACACCCAGGCTAGGACCCGACCCTGGTAGAGGACCTCTCTCCGTACCGTGGGTGAGGTCAGAAGAAAGACCTTTTTCGAGTACCTGTCTCCTCGGATCACCCGATGTCAGATACCCTAGTATTCCTCGGTCTACGCTGACTCGCGTGTACCCCTAATATGGGGTATAAGAATAGAAACAGAGACGGGACGAAAGATGTCTCCCCGTTCATCTAAACACGTTGGTAGAACTTACGCCTCTTCTTAGTTCTCCTTACCTGCGTGACGGACATTCTTTGTGCTCATCGTCACAGAGGGGACCAAAACGTCTAAATGATCGTGACGTACCTTTGCTTTCGACGTGGCTTCACATTCAGTTATCCTTATTTTCTGTATTTTGATACTTAGTTTTGACATTACTTATCTCAACTGTCAAAACAAAGTAGACGAACGATCACTGAATAGTGGTAATATAGATGTCTGGATGTAAGTTTTGATTACTAATTTAAAGGGACTATGTTTTCGATATTTTATGAACTAAATCTGATAAGTTTATAAGAACTGTAATCCCAAAATACGAAATTAAGTATTCATGATTGTAAAGTAATGATACTACTTTCTTTGAATATGAAAGAGGTAAATAGTCAATGGATACTTTTACCTTTTTTTTTAAAAAAAACTTTGCAGTTTAATAAACCAGATTTAACCTGTTGAGTAAAACTTTTCCCTCTTACCTTCCTTTGAGATTCTGGACTTCTGTAAAAGATTTGATACTTAAAGACCCCTTAAGGGACCACTAGATCACCCATCCTGAGTCACTAAAGTGACAGTTCCAGGGTCGAAAATAGGGGACAGTCTTTGATTCTAGGGTATTCGGAACACCGTGTGGGGACGGGGGGTTTTTCTTAAAGACCAAAACAGTTGACTAGTCTTATAAGAAATTTTGACGGATTCTCGTCTAAATTTCGGTCGGGTGTGATGTCCGTTCCCCCGAAGGGTCCACCGTGATCTCCACTTGTTGGGTGGATGGTTGTTCTCTGTGTCCTAGGGACCCGGTCCTTCTAGGGGACCTCCTCTTTTACCGATGAGTGAGGTCACAAAGACGGACCTCTTGGGGTGCCTGTCTTGTCGGACCGCCCGACGTCAGGTGCCCCTGCGTCTCTCAGTGTGTGCTGACTCGTTGACCCGTGCGTCAGTGTGTATCTTGTTCGTTTCCGTTCCTTCATAGCGGTGAAAAGACTTTTGGTTTGAAAGTATTTCTTTTCGATCCCTACGTAAAAATTGTACAAGGGTCTGTGCGAACGAACGACTTAGAGTCTTCTTGGAGGTAACCTAACTTACATAGTAGAGGTGAAGTGTAACTTTTGGTTTCGGAACTCTTCTATTCTCAGACTGACACTAGTGTGTCCATGATTCAAACTCTCAATTCTCGAAGTCAGAAGACAGAAAACCGGATGACAAGGTTGTATAAGACAAAACTAAAGTGACCAGAGAAGTCACACCATTTCTTATAATGTAATTTTATTTCGAGTCATCACATTATGAAAGGACTGAGATTTATTATGTATATAGTATAGTACATTAATTTTTCTTCTCGGTTTAATTCTTGTATGATAGATATTGTATTCACGGTAATTAAAAATTTTAGAATTTATAAATAGATGTCATATACTATTTACTTACAATACAATAGTTTCTCGGTTAAGTACGGTGTAACACCTTGAGGGGATCTCCGTTTTTAAAAGTCTTTTCAGAGTGACTCTGGAAATTGACAATATAAATTATATTAGTTAAGGTTTTTCAAAAAAGTAAACTTAATGTCTTGTCCTTCCAGTTACTTCGTCAAGACTGTTGACTTAGCGACTCCGTTGAGTCGATTCTCGATGTTCTTAGGAGGGATCTCGTGTGGAACGCATCTTGAATGTGTGGAGGAGACACCGTTACTCTAACTAAGGTCGAACGAGTGGAGGGTCTTAAAGTTGGATTAAAGATCGACTTGATATTCGACAACAGGTTCACGGGTTAATCTTCAGATGTGACTCTCACATCGAGTAGTAAATAAAAGTACTCATTTGAAGCCATGTCAAAATTTTCTACTAACAGCATCGTTGTAAAGAGTCAGTTTCAAAATCCTACACAGTTCTAATAAACATAAGACAAGGGAATTTAGAACACCAGGGGTTTTAACACAGTCGTTTATTACGGTTCAAAGTTAAATGCTGATAAAGAATTACTATTTTTTTTTATTTGGTACCCATTTGAAGTACTTGCGTCGAATAGTATTATTTCTCGAGATCCTGATAATTATTATTCGTACGTAACGGATTAATAATGAGATTACTATATAGTCACGAAATCACCGTGTAATTTTTTTTAGTCATTTAGTGACGTAATGTTCATCTATGTTCTGATCTTACATTCTTTACTTGCACATCTTATTAAAAAAGATAGTCAACGAATAGAAAATTAATAATCTCAATAAAAGTAAAAACATCACAGTTTATAAATATAGCTTTAAGGAGAGACTGTGTCCTCTCGTTTGTGCGAGGATTTGGTATGGCCATTTACTCAGATCGTAACCTAAAAAATAACCTTATATCAACTGAATGTTATGACACAATCGACGTCCATATGTCGTGTCACGTCTAGTGTGTCCTTTGTGACCCAGATTAGGGAACAAGATATGTCATTTAGGAACGACGAGTAGACGAAATACATACCATCAAACATAGACGATTAGGTGGGGGGATTGGACCGACGTGTGAAACCACTACATTTGAGACAGACAGACCCTCAGTCAAAGACAAAACACAAATGCAAGTAAACGCATGAAAAAGATCCAAAGTGTATATTCACTATGGTACACCATAAGTAGAAAGAGACTCAACAAAGTGATTCGTATTATAAGACACAAGTGGTTGTGACGTCGTTTTCTATTGAGGCAGAAAAATACTGATTATAGGACAACACGTGTATTTGGTGAAGAATACGGTCAGTAGACAACTACCCGTGGACCTGACAAAGGTGCAGGACCGATGACATTTGTCACGACAATACTTGTGACTCCACGTACATGCAAAAAACTTGATCTCAAAAACAAAAAAGTCCTATATACGAGTCCTCATCTTGAAGACCCAGTGTACCATTGTGAACTCAAAAAATTCCAGGAAGTATGACAACAGGTATTACCGTCGTGGTTAAATGTAAGGTTGGTAACTACTTGTTCTCAAGGGACAAAAGGTGTAGTGGAGGTTGTAAAGAACAGACATCTGAAAAACTGTTGTCGGTAAGATTGACCCCACTCTACGGTGGAGTAACGACAAAACTGAACGTAAAACGATTATTGATCTCTTCAGTTCAACCTCTTCCGTTACCGTGGGGTGAGGTCATGAGAACGGACTTTTAGGGTACCTGCCTCCTCGGACCATCCGACATCAGGTACCCCCAGCGTTTCTCAGTCTGCACTGACTCGCTGAAGTGAAAGTGAAAAGTGAAAGGACGTAACCTCTTCCTTTACCGTTTGGTGAGGTTACAAGAACGGACCTCTTAGGGTCCCTGCTCCCTCGGACCACCCGACGGCAGATACCCCAGCGTGTCTCAACCTGTGTTGACTTCACTGAATCGTCGTCGTCGTCGTCGTCGTCTCTTCAGTTCATACAAAAGTACACGGGCACAGAAGTGACCTTTTTTCAGATAAATCGAAAAGACGGGTAAAAGATTAACCGGACGAACGTAAAAACTATCACTCAAATAGTCACCAGATATAAAATCTATAATTGGGAGACACCCACCTTAGTAAATGTTTATTACAGAGGGTAAGGTATCCGATAGAAAACCTAAACAATTACTAAAGAAAACAACTCGTTTTCGAAAATTCAAAGTAATCCAGGTAAATAGACCAAAACGAAAATAAAGAAAGCGGAACTGTCTTACTTGATTTATAAGGATGTTAAACACAGTTTCTCATAAACCAGGTACAAGAGAAGATCAAGACACCACAGTACAGAATGGAAGTCCAGAAATGAAAAAAACACTGGTAAAACTCACTTACCAGACTAAAGTAACAAAATATGTATTGACAGGTCGAAAGGATCGTGATGTATGACCCTAAAATTATAAAGTGCTCGAGGGGTCAAAAGTATGGGAACTTGTCTTCCGTTGGTTCTCTTTGTCAG
Source organism: Capra ibex (assembly GCA_006410555.1). Classification (NCBI taxonomy): domain Eukaryota; kingdom Metazoa; phylum Chordata; class Mammalia; order Artiodactyla; family Bovidae; genus Capra; species Capra ibex. The sequence goes on from SJYO01006231.1 coordinate 1,574,452, forward strand.
GACGTCGCGTACAGTTCCGAGCACACTCACTCCAAGCGTGCTCTGTCGTGACTCGACCGTCGTGGCACAGTGGGCACACGGGACCAGAAGGGTCTCCGAGTGGTGGGATTTCCTGCGGAGAGGAGGTCTTGAAGGACGGGAGGATAGGCGCGGTTTAGGGTAGAAATTGTCTCATGTCTCGACGATGAGGAAGACAGGAATGTAGAGGGGGTGCATATATGAACAAACGTTTCAGATTTGATGAGTGACTTACATTTTTGTACAAACAAATGTAAAGTTTTCCATTGTGGTCAGTATGGATGAAATAATTTCTGTTTTTTCTTTGCCCGTTAAGATTCAATTGTCGATTCGATTTGTTGACCTACTACCTCCATTCGATCTGTTTATAAGTTATGTCAATTGTCCAATAATTGCAACCCCAAAATGGAATTATAAATCAATAGTGCAATTACATTATGAGTCATAGAAAAATCAGCGGAGCAAAACCTGGAAAGACATTATGTCATGTGTGGACACGAAGGTGCCAGGGGTGATCCTCTGAGTGCTGTGCTCCTCTGGAAAGTGATCCTCTAAATACTGTGTCACGCGTAGACCTTGAGTGGGATTCTCTCCTCCACAGAGTAGTGCACCCTCTTCTCTTATAAGGTCACCCGAGACCGTCATTATGGGCATCAGAAGTATAAGAAATTCTAATCATGTTAGTCGTATATTACTGAAAAGGGGGTTTTCGGTAACCTTACGTGGATTATGAAGACTTAAAGATTTGTCTATTAAATTGAGATTCCGAAGGGACCACCGATTCTGTCATTTCGCAGACGGACGTCACGCCCTCTAGACCCAAGCTAAGGACCCAACCCTTCTAGGGGACCTCTTCCTTTACCGTTGTGTGAGGTCATGACAACGGACCTTTTAAGGTACCTACCTCCCCGGACCACCCGATGTCAGGTAGCCCAGCGTTTCTCAGCCTGTGCTGACTCACTGGAGTGAAAAATGAAGTTCAGAATAGTTTCTCTGTATTCTTAATGTCACTGTTTGTGACGATCTTTTGTGATGGCTGTGGATTTTTTTAGAAGGTTCTTATTAAAAGTTGTGCCTTAACAAATTTATGAATCCTATAATCTCAACGGATTTTTATTTGACTTTAAACTTTTTAATTTATAAGATTACAGTATAAGAATCCTTACTACATAGAACTCCGGTTTAAAGAATAGACACTTACCCTAGTTAGGAATATTTAGTGTATGAAGATCCCTTTTGCCATTAAGACATTCTTTTACACTTATTAAGTATACATTTTAGTCAACATTCTTTACTTAAATTGCTTGGTCCGGATGACAGGCACAAAATGTGTTATAAAGTTTCGTTTATATTCTTATTTGAAATTCATTTCGTCGTCTCTAATTTTCCAGGTAATCCTCAATTGGGTTAAGATCATGGTATAAGATTTTCGTGTTATGGTACTGGTAAGATAAACCATTGAGTTTGGAATCAAGAATAAAGAGTCTTTTGGAAACCGAAAGTCTTTATTTAATCATTTATGTCTGTTTTCATCTTCGTCTACGACTTTGTATTTTATCGCTATAACTAATTTTGTGAAGTGTCTCACTTAATTTCCATTTAAAAAAGAGACTTTGTTCCAACTTTAAGTATCGATTCGGTAGGTCGTTAAAGATTTAAATAAGGAATATAATCTCACTTAGAAATATACAGTTAGAAAGAGTGTTACGTTGTAAAGTGTTATTTATGGTCTCTTTCGTGAATTTAGTGTCTTTAAACATATTTTCTTTGCACCTTCAAATAAGTTATCTAAGTAATATCTGATATTGAAGATTGAAGTAGGTAAGATCAAGGTCTTAACGTTTTTTTTATCAGAACTCTAAGTAAAAAAAAACGAAAGGAAAGGAAAGGACTTTCCTTATGTTTGTTTGCTCCGTGTCTTCTCACTTTTCATCTCGTGTGGGCGGTGACGGTACCCCTTTGTTGATGTGTTCCGTCGGTCTGAGAACCTTCTTCCGTCCTGAAGGTCTGACCCGTCAGCTTTCCAGACCAGATGGAGTAGACTATGTGTTCCTACCTCGGATGTGACGGTTCCTGTGATCGTCCTTTCCAAAAAGGTCCTGAGTGAAACTCTGTGTTACATTATGTGTTCTTCCATGTCTTGTCAGACCTTATGTGGTCCGATACCGTCCAATGATTTTGTCTCGGTTTTGTCACTTTGGCGTACAACCCCTTTGTTACCTTCGACTCTATGTTGAGTCGGGCCGAGACTTAGGTAGGATTAAAATATAAATACGTGTGTGTGTGTTGGTTTGTGACTCCACGTGATCTTTAAGTTTCTACACATTTAAGTTTCCATTCAACTTGAGTCAAGGACAAGAGTTTCCGAAATTATATTCGTATACCTCTTATTTCTGAGTCTTCATACTTGTCAGATCTCGATCTTGTCTCTATGTACACCAGATATATTTGTACGTATTTTTCGGAAGTGTCTTCTCCATCTTTCCAAAGAGTCTCATTGAAAAGGAATTGGAAGATGTTCGGTGATTTGATACTTTTGGTTTTTCAAGGACGAAAACCACAAGTCTTCAACGAATGTCACGAACGATGAGGGATGCTAGGAATTTTTCTACTTCCAATTTACCTTCGATAAAACCCACCCCTTTTTTTTTTTTTTTTCATGTTCTCCATACGCATGGAAACGTCCTCACTTTGTGTCCCCAACCAGTCCCTAGGGCTTCAAAGAAATAGACATCGACTACTGACAGTAGTAAGGTGACTATGATTGAAAGGAGAGGATCTTTGATCTACCAGACAAAAAGATTAAGGTAAGGGGGGTTTTAAAGAGGATCATCTGGTCCGTCATCAGAGACTATATTCGGTATCTTCAGTAGTGAAGATACCTTGAGTTACAATGTTGATGTGACCTCCCCTTTTCTACTTTGCGATCCCTCTATGTATCAAGACCTTAAAGCTCTGTCTGAGTCTTGTATTCCCATATAAGATAATCTGGGAATACTGTTCCACCAATGTTGGGTTTGTAATTTATGTACTGGTTATTTAAATTCTTAGGTTTACAGTAACGTTCGTGACGAAGAGATCCTTTCAAGTAGAGGTTTCTCATTTCAAAATCTCATATGAGACAAGTTTTACAATTTCACAGTGTACTCATTGTCTACAATTTTCAGTCTTTTTCATTAAGTATAACATAAACTCTTGAATCCCTTTTTTTTAAATACTTTCTTCATTTTTCTCTTCAGAACTTGTCCCGATATTAAGGCTACGTGATTTTCCTCTTTTATCGAAGTCGTTTATGTGTCCCTTTCCTGTCCAACAGATTTTCTCACTTACGCGGTTAGCACACGACGAATCAGTGAGTCAGCACAGGTCGGGAAAATTCCGGGGGACCTGATATCGGGTGGTCCGAGGAGGCAGGTACCCTAGAAGGTCCTTTCTCGTGACCTTACCCAACGGTAAAGGAAGAGGTCCCTTAGAAGGAATGGGCACAGAGGACGTAACCGTCCGACTAAGAAATGGTGACTCGGTGGTTCTTTCGGGAGTTTGGTTATGACATCTGGGGATTCAAAAATTTCCGTCATCACAACTCATATTACCTACCCCTTTGTCACCTTTATCACTCTCTGAAATAAAGAAACCCGAGGTTTTAGTGACGTCTACCACTGACGTCGGTACTTTAATTTTTACGAATGAGGAACCTTCCTTTTAATACTGGTCAGATCTGTCGTATAATGTTTCGTCTCTGTAATGAAACGGTTGTTTCCAGGTAGATCAGTTCCAATACCAAAAAGGTCACCAGTACGTACCTACACTCTCAACCTGGTATTTCTTTCGACTCGTGGCTTCTTAACTACGAAAACTTGACACCACAACCTCTTCTAAGAACTCTCAGGGAACCTGACGTTCCTCTAGGTTGGTCAGGTAAGATTTCCTCTAGCCAGGACCCACAAGTAACCATCCTGACTACAACTTCGACTTTGAGATCATGAAACCGGTGAACTACATTTCTCGACTGAGTAACCTTTTCTGGGACTACGACCCTTTCTAACTTCCGTCCTCCTCTTCCCGTGCTGTCTCCTACTCTACCAACCTACCGTAGTAGTTGAGTTACCTGTACCCAAACCTACCTGAGGCCCTCAACCACTACCTGTCCCTCCGGACCGCACGACATCAAGTACCCCAGCGTTTCTCGACCTGTGCTGATTCGCTGACTTGACTTGCCCATCTTTTTGCTCTCTATATGAAAGACTGGCATTGTACCTCTCGAACTTCATGATTCGTTAGATCATAAGTGACCTAGAATATGGGTTGACAGAGATTTGAAAGTAGTGTGTAAAAAAAATTACACTACGTCAGGGGCCCGTTTGTCACATTTATGTCAACAAGGACGACGAAAAGTAATTCGTGTTGACATTTGGTCCTTTACTGCTTCTCTGCTACACTCTGGAGACTTACCTCCATTCTCCTTCCACTCGACACACCCTGGGGTCCCTACCCCTGTTCCAGCGTCGTCCTACAGGGGGTCTACTGTTTCCTCCGAATTGAGAGTTCTCACCGTTGTCTTCTGTCGGGTCCCCCCGGGTAAGGGTAGGTCCTAGTGTGCAGACAGGACGGTCGTAGTCCATTTGGGTCGTGGTGGACGTTCCCCGACACCCCTCGAAACGTCTGTGTTCGTCAGTCCCGGTTGGACGAGAAAGGGTGTTCCCGACTCTGAGGGGCGGGACGGTTCTTCATACCCCCGCCGAGACTTTCGTTCCCGTCCTCCCGGGGGTCTTGTTGTCGCCGGTTCTGACCCTTCGGGAACCAGAGTCTCTGCTATAAGAGAGGGTCTGGTTCTTAATGGTTTCCTCAATCCGACGACCACTCCCTTTACGACGGTCTCTCTTCGTCTGAGCGGACCCTTCGGAGACAGGGGCGTCTCGATTCTGAGGGTAGAGGAAGGGTCTGTCCCCGTCGACCGCGACCTTCCCTTGACTGTCTCGGGCTGGTGTCCGTCGGTCGGACGCTTCCCGAGAGACAAGAATGCCCGTCGCCTCAAGTCGGTTTATTCGTGGTCCGCCGGCTGTGCGGGTTGTGACACCGGGTGGTGTCCCTCTCCTCGTCCACCTTTGGTCCATTTGGACGTTTCGTCTCAGTGTGGTGTTGCCGAGGTTCTTCACTTGTCAGCGAATTGGGTGTCGGACGTTTTCGTTCGGTCCAGAATGTGTGGTTTGGATTTGGTCCACTGGCGGACGTTTTTGTCTTCTAAATTTATCCTGGGTCTCAGAGGGTTGTTTTATTTCACAAGTCTCATGTTGTGTCTTAGTAGGTAGTTTGGGTGTCGGTTCCTTTAGTGTTGGACTTACTCTTTTCTGTCAGTTGACTGTGGTTTTGACCCTGTCTAGTCTGCAGCCCTAGTAGAGTGTTCTTAAAGTTTCGTCGATGTTCTTACGAAGTTGTTAGTTTGAGAGAGCTTTATCTTTGTCTAATTGAGTCGTTACCCTTGTCCTCAATATTTGGTCTTTTCACTTTTAGTATTATGATTTTTTTAAGTCATTGTTTTTATTTAACTGTCTTACTCGTTAAGTCATTTTACTTCTACTGTCTTCTATCTTAGTGACCTGAACCGGTGTCTGGTTATCTTAAGTAAGTGAAATTTGTTTCTTTTTTCAAAAATTTTTCCTTGTCTCGGAACCTCTGCGTACCCTGTTATCTTTTCCGGGTTAGAAACATAGTCTCAGGGTCTTCCTCCCCTCTCTGTCTCACACACATTACGAGGTCTTCATGACTTTGTTTATTACCAACTTTTAAAAGGTTTAAACGAGTTTCTGTGTTTAGATGTTTAAGTTCTTCGACTTTGTTTAAATGTATCCTATTTGGGTTTCTTTAGTCAAGTTGACTCTGTATTTTAATGTGAAGACTTTTAATTTCTGTTTCTTTTTCAGACCTAAGTTTCCGTCTAAAGAGGGAGGTTTCGATACCTCAAGTCTTCCTCCATCGTGTCAAAGATTTTACAACTTTCTTTTCTTGACAGGTAACGGTGATGTCCTCTGTTTTGATAGAAAATTCTTATTTCTTTTTTTCTGTAAGAACCTACTTCCTTTTGATTTTCCTACACTAGTTCTTATTTATATTTGTCAATATTATAAAAGAGAGATGAGGAGTTACTTAACAAAACACATGGGGTCTATGATGTCTGTCGTCTTACAATCCCATCCGCTCTGTATCCTTTTCATTGAGTACCCTGTTAAGGGGAAGTTGAAAGTAAATCGAGGCACGCTCATTTCTCAATTGGAGAAATTCGTACAGTCAAAGTGAGCCGAGGACGAATAGATCTATCGTGTGAGAATCAATTGCGACAAGTCTACAGTGGTTCATTACAATCAAATATACGGACTTTACCGTCCACTTCGGTTTGTGCGACAACCGAACAAATTTTATTTAGACCTCAGCGAGACACGTAGACCACACCGAACTCCAGGAGTGGTACCGACCAGTACCTCGTCCACACACCAGGTGAGGGAACCTCTTAAGACCTGAGGCTCTGAGTCTCATATAGAGACTCATATGACTCTTATAGAGGCTCATACAGAGAAGGACTCATATAGAGGCGTCAAACATCCACCTTTCTGTACGGGTATTTATCTCGTTCTTTAGGACTCGAACTGGCGAGGAAACGGTAAGGACGACAGAGTGAACATGTGAGACGGTGTTATTTAGAACCGGAACTTATATTGAGGGATAATTCAGTACATTCTGAAAGGTCACTTTCGCACTTGATCGCCCACCATCGACTCGATAGTTCTGTGAGACCCCCGAACGTCCAAGACTCTCGATCTAAGGAGTCCGTCGTTCACCGTCTTTGTGACAAACTTGGGCTTTAAAGACTGAGACGTCCGATACAGGAAAGATCGTTTGGTACGACGGTGGGTTCTATCTCATTATGTAACTTTCGTTACGTATCTAAGAAATTTGAAGTCTCTAACTAAGAGTACGTTATATTCGGTGAGTCAACACAAACTGAGAAACACTGACGTACTTGATTGATCAGGTACCTTAAGAGGTCCGGTCTCATAACCTTACCCATCGACAAGGGAAGAGGTCCCGTAGAAGGGTTGGGTCCCTAGCTTGGGTCGAGAGGGACTTCCGTCTAAAAAATGGTCGACTCGATGGTCCCTTCGGGTGGTACGTTCATAGTCAAAATTAATTGACTTTGTGTTACCCAAGATAAAGTTTAAGATCAAGATTTTCTAAAAACTGAATGCAAAGTATATGAACAAAAGTCGTTTGTTACGGATACATTAGATTAGTATCTAACGAGAAGTAAGTGACTTGACTGATGTAATATAGATTAAATTTCGGAATGTAAAACGTGTAAGTGTCAAACCCCTAGTTTTTTATTTCGGTGTTATTTTTAAAATTCAACGTTAATTCATTTTGTTGCGGTGTATCGACTGTTTTAATACTTAGCTAAAACATTTTAAAAATATATTGGATATTATTACTGAAGTCAGAAGTCTGGTGAATAAGGTTGTTCTACTCTATACTGTTTCAAGGTAAAAGAGTGTGATTGAGATAGTTAAAAAGGTATTACAAATTTCTTTATTTTTAGTTCTTTTTTAATTCAGTATGGTTATTATAAAAGGTGAAAGTCCTTTTGTGATCCGAAAACATTAGGAAGTAGAAACGTGTACTTATCCATATTATCTTCCGTATTCGATATTTTTATCGACGTTTATTCTTTGCTACTGTCGAACTTTTGCAATTTTGGGCTTAACCTCTGTTAATGACACCGAAGTGTTTCGTCGATAAAATTTACTGGACTCGTTCCATCACTTATTCGTTGAAGGGGAAACGAGAGGACACCTCCGGGTGGTCGGTGACGGACGGACCCGGCGCCCCCGGATTAGCCCGAAGGACCACCGGACGGTGTCCGACGTCTACCACAATGAACGATACGGTTAATTAGGGGCGGTTTGACGAGACACTACCGATATGTAGAGAAGGATGTCAATAGGAAAATTTCTCGAAATGTCCCTATGTCCCTGGATAAACTTTAATCTAATTCGTCTATTGAGTCACTAATTGTCGTGTGAAATTTACTTATCAGTCAAGAGATCCTGATTTTGGGTGGATTTTATGTTGGTCCCTGTGATGTTTGTTAGAATCGATAATGGTATGGAAAAGGTATAAGTTTCAAGTTATTTTCCTCAAGAAAGTATTCCCACCTCTTCTCTATTTAAAATTTCGATATAAAAGTGAAAAGAAAAAAAAAAAAAAAGTCATTACTGAAGATGGAATTGGTTAATGTCCGGTTGAGTGATTATGTCATTATGTTGGATAAGGGTTCGTTCTCGGTTCATAATGTCCAGGTTGAATTCTTCAATCAATGGGTTTTGTCACTTTTGTATTTGAAATAGGTAGGTACCAGTTCACCTACCTTCATTAGTAGGTCCTATTACCTAAAAAATTTCCGTTTTTTGTGTCTGAAATTTTTCTTTTGATTGATGTTAAATCTAAGTGTTAAATGTTGACTTGTGGATTTCGTCTATTTAAAGACTTGTATAACTGTTGTACTGTGAAGTCTCGAAAATACGACTTCGGTGTTCGGGTTGATATTAGAAATCCTCCTTATTAATTGTCTTACGGTGTTGTGTCTTGTAGTTTGCCGACAGTCCCAGACATTCAAAAGACGACAAGTGTGACTCTTCATTGACAAGAGAGATGAAAAGAGAAACTGTGTCGAAAAGTCAGTCAGACGAAGTAATGGACGAGTCGGACGAATCGTGTAAACAAGGTGAGTTTCAGTGTCGGTACCGCATAAAAATCTCAGGTTCCTAATGAGTCTTAAACTAGTCGAAACAGTAATTTCAATAGTCCCAACGAAATCTTATTTTTAGGAGAAACTGTTCATACGTTTCTTCAGACGGTGATACCTGCGACGAACTTATCGAAAAGTATTAACTTATGGACAAATTTATGAGATGTTTAATTACGATTTATTAAGTTTTCAAGAAACGAGGGTTTACCAAGAATAAACCCTTTCTGAAAATAAATAGTGGAATCGTTTATAAAGTAATAACATAGCCGTCCAAAGTATCTTATGAAAGAGATACGCATACCATATGAAGACAGAAAGTTTCCCTTTGAATTAAGAATAAAAATTAATTACAAATGAGTTTAGGGGATGAATATTTGAAGACAAGGATAATCATATGATAATTAACTTTTTTTCCGACATATTGAAAGACATCTGTAATTATAGAAGGTTAAGTAAAAAGTAGACTTGGAATCTTGTGGAGTAAAAAGAACTACTTTTGAGAGTGTCGGTTTCAGTGGGAGGGTTCCCCATGTACGTCGACTTTGTTCATTTCTTTGTACGACTATGTCTGGGAAGGGTGCGAGACCTTTGCTTTACTGGTTTTTGTCGGTCGGTCTTGTTATACGTCCGAGTTGCACTGGATAGTTTAAGGACGTTCTGTGTGGAATAAGAAGTGAGTAATTATGGTAGTAATACAATACCTATTAATAGGGAAAGCGACTGCTTTGACTCAAATCGTTTGTGATACTTTCCCTGTCCCCAAGTAATTTTACTGTCGTCTCATGTCTAAGACGAGAACCTCGAACAATAGGTCAGTCTTGCCCTCGTTGTCTGACACGCCATGGAAATAGGGATCTCTTGTTTTGTCTTTTGCAGATCGAAAAAGCCAGATTCGGGGATGGGCACGAGGAGGGATGGGGTATGGGACCGGTGACTCGACTCAGGGAGAGTCCTCCCAAACCAAGAGAGGGGTCACGAGGGACTCGTCCTCCTCCGCACAGATTCTCCTTACCCAGTCTCGGACGGGAGACCCGGAGTACAGGTCAGACGCACCTCCTGTCGTCGGAGTGTCCGTTCTCTGTGTGTTCCCCACGGAGAGCGGGAGGAGGTCCCGCTACCCCTGCCCCAAGTCACCTCACTGAAGACTAGGTCTATGACCAGTTCCCTCCGACTCACCCCGACTCCTGTCAAGGAACCCTAACTAGTCTTGGTAGGAGTTGCCCAGGTCTCCGAGGTCTTTGTGCCGCTAGATTCAGTGAAGTCGGGCCCGGGGGCACGAGACGCCGTCACCTCGGTCCTCCGCCACCTCGGTTTGACGTACCCGAAATGGGTCCCGACACGCCATGATGCGGTCACTGGAGGGGAGAGTCTCGGGGTAGAGGATGGAGTGTCACTTCCGTTCTTGTCGTCGATGTCATGTCTCACCGAGGGTTATGATTTACACTCAAACTCTCTCGAGTCGTGTCACGAACTGTGTGTCCTTCGTAAATGGCTTGTGATTCGTATAAATTTTCGTCTCGGTAATGAAACGGTTGATTCCAGGCAGATCAGTTCCGATACCAAAAAGGACACCAGTACATACCTACACTCTCAACCTGACACTTCTTCCGACTCGCGACTTCTTAACTCCGAAAACTTGACACCACAACCTCTTCTGAGAACTCTCAGGGAACCTGACGTTCCTCTAGGTTGGTCAGGTAAGACTTCCTCTAGTCGGGACCCACAAGAAACCTTCCTTACTACGATTTCGACTTCGAGGTCATGAAACCGGTGGAGTACGCTTCTCAACTGAGTGACCTTTTCTGAGACTACGACCCTCCCTAACCCCCGTCCTCCTCTTCCCCTACTGACTCCTACTCTACCGACCTACCGTAGTGACTGAGCTACCTGCACTCAGACTTACTTGAGGCCCTCGACCACTACCTGTCCCTCCGGACCGTACGACACTAAGTACCCCAACGTTTCTCAGCCTATGCTGACTCACTGACTTGACTTGACTTCGTAAGAGGAACGAGTCTTAGGGAGTCTGTAGACCCTTTTCCCGTCAGGTAGTAGAGAGTGTGAGTGGATGGAGGTCGGGGAGCTGAGGGGAAATTCGTTTGGTACCAGGACAAGTCTGGAAGGAAGGGAGTTGTTCGTAAATGGCGCATAGACAACTCACTGGCAGTGACACGACCCGCAACCGATTTCTTCCACTGTCTTCGGTCGGGGAGAAGAACTCTCGTCCTTCTTCACTTTTGTGCAAACGTTTAATGTTTCATTTAATTTTTCGTGGTTGTAATGACTCTATTACTTATTTCGTCTCGATCGAGAAATTTGTCTGACCGTAAATTCGACTCAGACTCTGGTCCGTCCCTGTTCCTTTGCTATAAGGTCTGTCTTCCGGGTCGACCTTGTTTCCGAGATTCAGTACCCCTCTCGTACCATACAGGTTCTTTGTCAGGTACAACTGGGAAACCCAAGAGGTGTATATATTATCACCTGTATGTTAATACATGAACTGTAGACATAGACTTGCACACTAGGATAGAGTTTGATTGGTACAAGCATCGTCTTGAGATGAGAAGAGAGGTTTTTGACACAAGAGTGTCACAAGGGGTAAAGTCACAACTGCTCGATTGGTCAAGGAGTTTGGTTTTGAGAATTTCTCAACAAGAGCTCAGAAAAGAGACGGAGCAGAGGGTATCTGTTGGGTGGTCCTGTACAACACAGATGAAGGTTTTCTATCGTGTAGATGTAAGACAGGTAGAACCCAGGGTGAAGACTTCTGGTTCATTTGTAGTAAAGAGGGGCTCTCGTGATATTCTCAGGAAATCAGACTAAAGTACGAAGGTAGGAATGGAGTATTTATAAGACTTACGTCCTCTGTCAACGTTTATTAGAAAATTTTTTACATTAATTCTTGACGGAAGGGAAAATAATTTTTAGAGGTTATTACAACGTGACCAGAATCTTACTTTGTCTGAGAGAAGGTGTCGTGTCGTGCTATTCTAGACCCAGAGAGTCAAGACATGTGACTAGAATAGTGAGGGGGAAAACTCCCGAAAGAATATAAGAAATGTATCTGATGCAGAGACCAATAACAACTAAAACTTGATACATGTAAACATGACGCTTCAGTGAGATGGATCTTGAATGAGTAGAGACATTGAAATGGGTATGAATTACGTAAAGTACAAGGTCCAGAAACTCAGTTTGATAGAAAAGTTTCGTTGAAATAGACTGGTAGGTTAGATTTTACCTGAAGTTTACTGTCATACGATAAAGATCTAATACAGTGACTGTAAAACTCCTGGCTCATAGTGAATAGGTTTGTACATTTTCAATAAATAAGATAATTGTCTGACAATGTGTTTTGTGCAAGATAATATAAGGAGACTGTTTACACGGAGGGGGTTATGCACCTTACACCATTTTTCTGCAGGCAATTTTTCCGAAGGAAATTCTTCTTTTGTAAGCTACGACATTCTTTTCAAACTAGGGCCAGAATAAACGAGAGATTCAGACGACGAAGAGCAGGGGGAGCACTAGGGTGACGTGAAGAGTTCGTCGGACCGTACATGTGTGGACACCTACGGGGGAAAAGTCGTAGGTTCGGCGTGGACACACACGGTAGTTGGCCGTGGACAGCCAGTGAGAAGTCTGCCAGATAGGAACTCTCGCTCCCGGACCTACCCGGTACCTCCGACCACGTCCCCGTCACCCCAACCCATAGTCCCGGGAGCTCCGGGACTTTCCCTTAGCTGGTTGAGACACACCAGGGTGTCGGGTGTAAGACCCCTGATGCTCACGGAGTTGACGTCCGTCTCGTGTGGGCCACCTCACGGTTGCGTCTCGGGGTCCTCCTCGACACAGTTCAGAAAGACCCAGATTCCTGGAGTAGTCAAGTGGACAAAGGAAAAATCGTTGTAATTTGATGTTAAGAAGATTGAGTAGACAAGTGAAAATACATACACACACATGCACGTACGATTCAGTAAAGTCAGTACAGGCTGAGAAACGCTGGGGTACCTGACGCCGGGTGGTCCGAGGAGACAACCTCTCTAAGAGGTCGTCCTTCTACTCACCCGACGGTGCTGGAAGAGGTCCCCTAGAAAGGTTGAGTCCCTTTCACGAGTGTTGCAGAGAACACAGAGGACTTGACCGTGTGTCCAAGAAGTGGAGACCGCGGTGGAACCCTTCGGATGAAAAGACATAGAGGAGGGAGATTTTCCATTCGACGGACGAATAGCCTCGAAACAGACCGAACATTACAGACTGTGTATGTAGTGACGATAAAGTATTGATAAACGACCTAATATCAAGAATGTTACTATTGTCCTTTTATGTTGTTGAAAATCTTTTTTACAAAGTTTTCCAGTACAAACGTTTATTTATGACTTGTTTAGACCTGAAGGGACCACCGAGTCCCCATTTCTTAGACGGACGGTTAAGTTCTTTGCACCCAAACTAGGGACCCGACCCTTCTTCGTTTATCATTGGGTGAGGTCCTAAGGACGACCCTTAGGGTACCTGTCTCCTCGGACACCCGATGTCAAGTACCCCAACGTTTCTCAGTGTGTGTTCAATCACTGATTTGGTGTTGGTGTTGAATGGTTTAGATTCCTTTCATTCGTGACGTAAGTTGATTAGAATAGACACATTCTAAATGTCAAATCATTTTCAAAAGATAATGACAAAATATTCTACCGTATATACAATAGGATTTCGGAATCCTTAAAATATTTTTTAACTCTATTTATGAGTCTTTAGAGAGTATTTGATTTCTGATTACCTTTCCCCCTGCTGTCTCCTACTCTACCAACCTACCGTAGTGATTAAGTTACTTGTATTCAAACTCGTCTGAGACCCTCTATTACTTCCTGTCCCTTCGGACCGTATAACGTCAAGTACCCCAGTGTTTCGTAGCTTGTGCTGAATCGTTGACTTGTTGTTGTTGTCCATCCTTCTTTGACCGGTTATTTTTTCAAATGGAATTCTTTTATAAGATTATATAAAATGTGAGTCGTATACGTCTTATGGCATAGTCTCGTAAGAAAGTCATTTAATTATCTTTGATTTTTACTTTTCGTTATAGACGAACACTCAGTTTAAAAGTAATTTACTCAACAATTAATAAATTTGTATGGTGATATTATACGTAAAACATAATTTAACATATAGAAGTATCTTTTGATTCAATGAACTAAAGTTCTACTTTCTAAGTTCTTTTAAGGTGTTGTCTCTTAGGTCATAATTTCGGGGACTATAATGACAATAAGTGTAGTTTCTTTTGAAATTTTTCCGTCTACCAAACGGTTTTAAATTAAAATGTTACGAAGACGTATGGTCGATTTTTGGACACAAACAATTAATATTACCATTATTTATCGTGACCCATCTTGTTTTTCGGTAAACAGAGAAACTTAGAGTAGTACTCCACCCAACTCTATAAAACCGTACATACTGTGTCCGTATAACTTCACCGATGTGATGTTAGTAGAATGAGTTATACACTTCGTTTTATGACTTTTATTAAGCTTAAATTTTTTGTGTTGTCTAACTTTCCTTCTTCGATTAGTTGTCTTCGATAGAGATCCCAAACTCATCATTATTAAAAGAAGAAATTTAAAGTGAAACTGATATCTGACGGATATAATTGTTAGTCTTTTAGTTTACTAAAGAATACTTTCTTTATGTCACTTACTTTGTCCATCAACCTTATTGCGTCAAGTTTAATATAATTAAAGAAACTCATTTGACTTATTTAAATACCCTTTCTTTTTTTCCTCTTATTTCCATCTTACTCAGGAATCAAAGTCCGATGTCGATATGACTCTGGTGCTGCCAGACGTACAATACTTCCACGACTTTTGCGGTAAACTGAGTCTCGTAGGGATGTGGTACCCTCTCTGGTCTCTGCACGGGTTTATACGTGATATAATAAATACTGATATTTCGTTATCATGGCTGAGAATTTTGTGTTAAAGATTCATTTGACTGAGGTGTTTGTGACGAGAACGATTTTTGTTGAGACCGTTAGGTAAAATTTTTGACGGAAGCCTTGAATTCTTACAAAGGTTAGTCGTCTATAGTTGGATACCTTTACCTTAAACATTTCTGTCATTAATTCTCGGTTTAGACCACCCACACCATCCACCATCCATCCGGTTTGGACCATTTTTGTTGAACCGACGGTTCATCACTCTGGGTAAAACATAATCACCTTTTCAATGGGAATTCGGTTTGGGTTTTCTTTATGAAAAAAGATTACAAATAAATAGACCGACACGACTCAGGATCAACGTCGTGCATCTCAGATGAGGGACTGGTCCCTGTCTTGGGTCCGGGAGACGTAACCCTCGTGTCTCAACGTTGGGGACCTGGTGGTCCGTTCAGGGGGTTTCTTTATTTGAAGTTTCGTAAAAATCCTTTCGTCGTATCGTCAATCTTGAAAGACAAGAGGTTTTAATAGAACTACTATTCGCATTTAGTAACAGTCCTAAGAAAGGTAACCAGAATCTTTAAATGTCTTCGTCGAAATATCGACGTAAATATACATATCCATATTCAATTCGAACCCTTCCTTTCTCAATAGTCGAAACACTGAGTGTGGAAGGGGTCTTGATGTCCTTCTTACGGTCCTCCTTACTTACTGGAGGTGGTCTGCAGGACCGTTTCAATACCTGTCTGACCAGAAGTTTGGAGCCGGAGGTAGTCTTAGTACACCTCCTGAACCATTCTAACTGTCCAGAGTGGGGTTGTGAGAGCAGTCATCTGGACCGTTTCCTGGGTTGTTAAACATATAGATGATTCAAAGGTCCACCTCAATTACGACGACAAGACAACTAGAGTTAAACTATGATAATTATCATTATGAATCCATATTTGGATCCTGCTGTCTCCCACTCTGCCGACCTACTCTACGTTACCTGCACTCAGACTCACTTGAGGCCCTCAACCTCTACCCGTCCCTCCGGACCCGTACGACGTTAAGTACCCCAGCGTTTCTCAGCCTGTGCTGACTCGCTGACTTGACTTGCCTTGACTTGACTTGACTATTTGGATCCTCTTTCAATGGTCCCTCCCGAATGGATATTTCAATTCCAGAAATGGACCAGAAGATCTGTCCAAATAGATGTTATTGGTTATTAATACTCGTACACCTTTTAAGACTCTGTCTACCCTTATGGTCTGGTGGACTGGACGGAGAACTCTTTAGACATACGTCCAGTCCTTCGTTGTCAATCTTGACCTGCACCTTGTTGTCCGACCAAGGTTTATCCTGTTCCTCATGCAGTTCCGACATATAACAGTGGGACGAATAAATTGAAGACACGTCTCGTGTAGTACTCTTTGCGACCCGACCTTCTTTGTGTTCGACTTTAGTTCTAACGGCTCTCTTTATAGTTAGTGGAGTCTATACGTCTACTATGGTGGGAATACCGTCTTTCACTTCTCCTTGATTTTTCGGAGAACTACTTTCACTTCCTCCTCTCACTTTTTCAACCGAATTTCGAGTTGTAAGTCTTTTACTTCTAGTACCGTAGACCAGGGTAGTGAAGTACCCTTTATCTACCCCTTTGTCACCTTGGTCACAGTCTGAAATAAAACCCCCCGAGATTTTAGTGACGTCTACCACTGACGTCGGTACTTTAATTTTCTACGAATGAGGAACCTTCTTTTCAATACTGGTTGGATCTATCATATAAGTTTTCGTCTCTGTAATGAAACGGCTGATTCCAGGTAGATCAGTTCCGATACCAAAAAGGACACCAGTACATACCTACACTCTCAACCTGACACTTCTTCCAACTCGCGGCTTCTTAACTACGAAAACTTTACACCACAACCTCTTCTGAGAACTCTCAGGGAACCTGACTTTCCTCTAGGTTGGTTGTGTAAGACTTCCTCTAGTCGGAACCCTAAAGAAACCTTCCTTACTACGACTTCGACTTTGAGGTCATGAAACCTGTAGAGTACGCTTCTCAACTGAGTAACCTTTTCTGAGACTACGACCCTCCCTAACCCCCGTCCTCTTCTTCCCCTGCTGGCTCCTACTCTACCGACCTACCGTAGTGCCTGAGCTACCTGCACTCAGACTCACTTGAAGCCCTCAACCACTACCTGTCCCTCCGGACCGCACGACACTAAGTACCCCAGCGGTTCTCAGCCTGTGCTGACTCGCTGACTTGACTTGACTTGACTGATCTCTTATCCTTCATCAATACATTCTTAAAAACACACACCTTAATTACCTGCCTTTCTTGTCTTAGGGGTTTGGTAGGTGACGAACTTTGAAAACTAAGACAATTAGGTTTTGAATGGAAGGACACTACTTTCTCTTCGAAAACTTTCGGTATGTAGTACCTGTGTTCGGGGTTCCCCTCTTTCTTGTGATGTAAACACGGACTAAAGACGAAACCCGAAAGAACCACCGAGTCTACCATTTCTTAAGTGGACGTTACGTCCTCTGGACATAAACTAGGGACACAACCCTTCTAGGAGACCTCTTCCCTTACCTATGGATGAGATCATAAGAACGGACGTTGCAAAGTACCTACCTCCTCGGACCGTCCGATGTCAGGTACCCCAATGTTCTGTCAACCTGTACTGGCTCACAGATTGTGAAAGTAAGAGACGTAATAGAAAACTTAATAATATTATGAAACCACAACCTCCTGTCGACACTAAACGTACTTGGTCGATACGGTAAAGTCTGAAAACACAATTCTGTTCGTCAAAGAGTTTCAGTGTGCGAAGTTTCATGCACGTACGATTCAACGAAGTCAGTACAGGCTGGGCGGGGCTGTCATAGATGACATCGGGCGGTCCGAGGAGACAGGCTCCCTAAGAAGTCCGCTCTTATGACCTCACCCGACGGCATGTGAGGAGGTCCCCTAGAGGGGTGGGCCCCTGATTTGGGAGTAGAGAGTCAGAGGACCGTGACCGTCCGTCCGAGAAATGGTGATCGTGGTGGACCCTTCGGGTACTAGATTGTCACCGTAATGGGTTGATCAGTAGTTTGGAAGTGTAAAGACGAAACGTAAAGAGGAACGACAGATAGGTTGGTTCCCCGACCATTTCGACTAGCCTTTCGTCACACTCCCTTCACGTCGAGACGTTGAACTCGGGAAGCTTTCCGAGCGTAAAACGACCCTTTTGTATCACTCAGGAAACTTTACAACACCCTTAATCGACTGTAAAATTTTCTAATGACACACGGTCTGTACCATTAAAAATGTACATATGCTAAATATACTAATATGTGTATACCGTAGATAAATTTAGACATTTTGGATTGTCCGTCAGTATTTAAGGTAAATATCTACTCCTTCGAATTCGAAAGTAACTATTTGACTGGGTAGGATGTATAGACGTTGTAATCCTAAGTCCATAACCTAGGTAGATATAAGTGACGGTTTGATATAACTTTTAACATTTTTCCGTTTTTCTATTACCCCTTTTCCCCATATTTTTGAAACCAATAGATCTCAAGAGACATACATATTAAGGTTACTATACCATAATAAAATTGACATAGTAGTATTTTTTAACGAATAGACCTATATCCATATACATACCGACCCAGGGAAACGACAAATGGACTTCGATCGTGTTGTAACAATTATCCGAGTTGGAGTTTTGTTTTATTTTTCAATTTTGACTAACAGTCGGGATTTAGACATCTACGAGTTATACTTCTGTTCCTACGAAAAGTTACCCGTGCTGTCTCGTCTTCGTAGTGGAAACGACTGAGAATGACGGCGAAAGAGCAGTCACGTTTATTAAAGCCACCGAAGAGACTCAAAAACCTATTCTGTTGGTTTTCGTGTCCTTCATTTTCGGTTCTGTTCACCCTGATGTAGTTTGATTTTCAAAAGAAGTGTTGTTTTATCTAAATTCTTTTATTTTTCCGTTGGACACTTTACCCTTTTTTTAATGTCTGATATATAATCTATTTCCCAAATTATAGGTTTTATGTATTTCTTAATGATTTTGAGTCAGTGTTTTTTTTTGTGTTTCTTAAAGTTGAAATTTTTTACCCGTCTCCTCGATTCTCCTGTAAAAAGGTTTGTTCTGCAGGTGCGTCGGGTGTCCGTGTACCCTGACTGGGTGTGTCGGGTGTCCGTGTACCCTGACTGGGTACGTCGGGGGTCCGTGTACCTGGACTGGGTGCGCCGGGTGTCCGTGTACCCTGACTGGGTGCGTCGGGTGTCCGTGTACCCTGACTGGGTGCGCCGGGTGTCCGTGTACCCTGACTGGGTGCGCCGGGTGTCCGTGTACCCTGACTAGGAGTCACAAAGGTCAGTGGTCCCTTTGCGTTCGTTCTGGTGTCACTCTGTAGGGAAGTGTGCGTGCTCTTGCCGGTGCTGCTTCTGTTCTGCGTTGCTCGACCCGTTCTACGTCTCTGTTCCTGTGAGAACGTATGACAGCCCTCGTTGCATCTAACTAAGTCAGTGGTGCCGCTCGTCTTACCTCCAAGGAATTTAATTTTTGTCCTACACTATGCTGGGTCGTTAGGCTGAAGACCCACATAGACGGACTTCCTTTATTTTAGTGATACAGCTCTTCTGTGTTCACTGGGTGACAACTGTCGTCGTGACGAATGTTACCCGTCGAGTGACTTGTCGGGTCCACCGTGACTCCCACCCCCCATTTCTCCGGCAGCACGTATAAATCTGTTTCCTTGTGACAGGTGAGTGTTCTTCCTTCCTCTAGCAGGGTAAACGGTCGTCCTACGCACCTCAGACGCCCGTGACACGACTCTGTTCACTCTCTTGCTGTTTGTGGCAAACACAGTGAAGATACACTTTAGACTTTTTCGGTTTGAGTTGTTCTGTCTACCGTCTCCCACCAGTGGTCCCCGGTCACAGACCCTCTTGGTTCCGACTGAACCAATTCCCTTTTATAACCTCGGTCGTCTAGATAGTCAGGACCCTCCGATACGTGTCTTGTCACTGATGTCAGTTGTTATGAGAAAGTATATTTGTGGTTTCGACGATTCTTTGATCTGGAATTAACAAGGGTGGCGTCCTTCCCCTCAATATTAATGTGCTTCACTGTCCGTGGGTCACGATGTCACCGTTAGTATGGCGTTATATATTTACGTAGTTTAGGTGTGTGACATGTGGATTTTGGGTGTGTTACAATGTGTAGGTAACGTAAAGTTAATTTTCTAGATAGGTAACGTTTTTCCTGCATAAAATTGAATTTGTTTTATTGGTATTCTTTCAATTTCAGTCATTGTATTATATAAGGAGGTCTTAATCAGTTGTCTTGTTTTCTATTTACTTAAAAACCCCTGGTTCGATTTTCTTAATTTTACCTACGACATACCTCTATTCAAAATATAAAAGTACACTTAACGATAACGTCTCCTAGATCTTTACTCGTTATAATACACACTTATATATTGTCAATAATTATGTCGTACTTTTAGAATGATACAGGAAACAGAGTCGTTAGTGTCCTTTGACTAAGTCGGGTCAAAATTTTCCGAACTTATCGTTTTTGAAATTTACCTTTACTACTAAGGTGAGACTACTGACGTTTCCCCGGTCGTCTACAACGAAACTATTTTTGCGACGGAACGAGACACAGTCTTGGTCCCTCGAATACTTTAGTGTGTGTGTGTGTGTGTGTGCTCAGTTTTAAGTACGTTGACAGTTTGTGTTCTTGTTGAAAAAGACTATTGATCTAACTCAGGCTGTAATAAAGACCTTTGTATTTATAGTATGAAAGTGCAATTGCGGATGTCTCTGTAAATCTTGTTTTACAAGAATTTTTTAGTTGTAAATTTTTCTAATGTGATTTTTGTTCCCATTGTGATTTCAGTCTTTTACGTGGGTCTGAAAGGAAGGGTCATCGTCCATCGAGGGAAAGCGTACGAGTCGTCGCATTCGTCAGTCACTGATTCACGCGTTTCTCACAGATGTGGACGACAGGACGCGAAAACAGTAGAATGTGGACACTTTGTTCTAAGCCATGAAAAGTGAAAAGAAATAATAAATAGTGTAAGAGGATCTGAAATCTCGTAAACGGAAATAAAAAAGGGAAAGGTAAGACTGTTTTCGTTTCCTTCTTTTATTGGGTATTAAATTTCCTTTGACATCGTAAATAATAGTAGGTGTGTAAATGTAAATTACAGGGTACTCTGTATTTACATAGAGAAACTTGTTTAGAAAGGTTAAAGTTCGAGATACGTTTGACGAGTACACTGTAGTATCATTGTAGTGTGTCTTTGTGGTGTGTGCAGAGTTTCTTCCGTTTAAAACCTTAGTGAAAGGCCTTTAGTATGATGCACTTCGTTTCAATAACGAAATTTTTTTTTTTGTCGACAATGAAACTTTGTTTACTTTTTTTCTCCCACGTTTTGACCTTGATCGTCTATTTAGTCAGGACCCTCGACCTTGTCACTGACATCAGTTGTTATGGCAAAGTATATTTGCGGTTTCGACGATTCTTTGATCTGGAATTGACGAAGGTGACGTTTTTTTCCCTCAATGCCAATACACTACACGGTCTGTAGGTCACGCGGTCACCTTTAGTGTGACGTTATGTATTTACGTAGTTTAGGTGCGTGATTCCGTCCTCTGATTCCTCTGTTTCCGAACTAGAGACCGAACTCTTCTAGAGGACCTCTTCCTTTATCGTTGGCTAAGGTCATAAGAACGGACCCTTTAGGGTACCTGTCCCTTCGGACTACCCGATGTCAAGTGTCCCAGTGTTTGTCCGCGCTGAACCGTTGATTTGTTGTCGCTGTATTGGACCGTCCGTATATAATCGTGTACTAGAGGTGAAAGTGCTTCGAGTGGTAGTGTCTGCAGTAGTGTTATTGTTTCAGTTCTCTCACATTATAATTGTAATCCTTGGTTGACAGTTCTTGTATTATTTTTCTCTTCCTAATTGAAGAAACCTTAAAAGCGTACAGGTAGAGAGAGTAAAGAGTTTTATTTAAGTAAACACGGTTTGGGTTTACAAGTTTTGAGGTTTTGTAACATTTTTATTATCTCTTCATTCTAACGGCTCTCTTTATAGTTATTGGAGTCTATACGCCTACTGTGGTGGGAATACCGTCTTTCACTTCTCCTTGATTTTTCGGAGAACTACTTTCACTTTGTCCTCTCACTTTTTCAACCGAATTTCGAGTTGTAAGTCTTTTACTTCTAGTACCGTAGAACCAGGGTGGTGAAGTACCCTTTATCTACCCCTTTGTCACCTTTGTCACAGTCTGAAATAAAACCCCCCGAGGTTTTAGTGACGTCTACCACTGACGTCGGTACTTTAATTCTCTACGAATGAGGAACCTTCCTTTCAATGTTGGTTGGATCTGTCGTATAAGCTTTCGTCTCTGTGATGAAACGGTTGTTTCCAGACAGATCAGTTCCGATACCAAAAAGGACACCAGTACATACCTACACTCTCGACCTGACTCTTCTTTCGACTCCCGGCTTCTTAACTACGAAAACTTGACACCACAACCTCTTCTGAGAACTCTCAGGTTCCTCTAGGTTGGGATTTCCTCTAGTCAGGACCCTAAAGAAACCTTCCTTACTACGATTTCGACTTTGAGGTCATGAAACAGGTGGAGTACGTTTCTCAACTGAGTAACCTTTTCTGATACTACGACCCTCCCTAACCCCCGTCCTCCTCTTCCCCTGCTGTCTCCTACTCTACCGACCTATCGTAGTGGTTGAGTTGCCTACACTCAGATTCACTTGAGACCCTCTACCACTACCTGTCCCTCCGGACCGCACGACACTAAGTACCCAACGTTTTTCAGCCTGTGCTGACTCGTTGACTTGACTTGACTTGACTTTCCCTTATCAAATATAAGAGAATTATGCACTTAGAATTATTGTCAAACAATATTCATTAGTCGACAAATTTGAATGTCAGTCGTCTTGATGTACTCGTCGAGACAAACCCTCTATTCCCCTCTGTCAGGGGTTTGGGTCTTACGAATAGACGTGTCTACCATTGAGGTACCCAGTGTCAATCCTGTATTTTAGTCCTTTTCTCTGTTTTCGTATCCTAGTCCTCACTTCTATTACTTAAGAGAAAACATGGCAAAATTAGACCCTGTGGGTTTAAGTCCACAAGGAGGAACCTCTGTTAAGGTTGATGACCAGTTTTCAAGTTCTCTGAACATTCTCTCGTCGTCGTGTCTTGTTAATTTCTCCTTTTCTCTTCCTCTCAATTCCTCTTTTGTCGTTCAAGGTTCTCAGTTCTTGGCATCTTCTGACGAAGTATAGGTGTGTGTGCATATGTATACGGCAAAACTTCTCATTGATGAAAAGGAGGGGAGGTCTGTACCTCAGAGAAGGAGTGGAACTTAGGACCGGACGAGATAATGAATGAATCTTGTTGTCTAACACTGTCTTCGCCAAGACCCGTTTAATGTTTCAGATCTGGAGTCCTTCGGAACTTCAAAAACAAAAATGATAGAAGTTTGTCATACGGTTCTAGCACTACTATAATATCCTTCTTCGGACCGTAATTTCTGGTCAGTGACTTCGACAGTCGACCCGGGTCGGGAATGGAACAGTCGACTCGCGTTTGTTCACGCGGGTCGAATTTGATCGTCCTGACAGGTCTTAGTACTCTTTATTGTTTTGTACTAAAATTCTATGGTTCAAACCCCTATCACAAAATGTATTAATTGACTTTAACTCTCGGTTGTCTCCCGACGTAGGCCCTTCTTCGTTTTTCGTTTCCGTCTTCTGTCAAAGATGATTTTCTGTCTTAAAAGTGCTTCATCGTCTCTAAAAATTTGTCCGACCCCCGATTCTCCTCCAGTGACTTCGTTCACTTCTCTTGAGTAGAGTCTATGAACTCTCAAGTCACAGTCAGTCCACCTTTCCCATCTTCCCAAAGAGTCTTCTAAGGTTTACTCGTCGACTCCTCGTTCTGACTGCCTTTTAACCTAATGAGAACATTCAATGAAATATTCTTTCTGTCCTCGATAAAATATTCTGACTTCCCGTTCGGATCAACTTACCTTCGATAACAGGTGCTACCAAATTCCATTCCTGCGTCGACGTTCCCTTTACTTTTTACGAAACAAAAATCAAAAGAAAAAATTTATCTCTTTTGGTTACATAGTTTCCGGGTTCCCTCCATGTTTCTGAACCCTGCTTCCACTCGACATAGAATCAAGTCCGACGAGATTGATATACGGTATCTGGTCCTCCAAATTTGTCGTTTGTCGATGAAGAAAAAGTGGCAAAGACCTCCGACTCTTCAACCTTCTAGCTCCGTGGTCGTCCATGTCGTCCATGTCTTGTGGGGACGACCAAACGTCTGTTTGGAGAAGAGGACCGAGGAGAGAAATGTTTCTGTAACCCGGGTAGTACCTCCGAGGTGGGAATACTGAAGTAGATTGGGAGGGAGGGGGCGTCTCTGGGAGTGGAGGATTACAGGAGGTGTACCCCACTGTCCCAAAGTCACACACTTGACGCCCTCCCCTCCGTGCTTGTATGTCAGGTCTTGTTGACTCAATTGGTCTCCTTTCACTTTTCTTTTTTCGATCCACTTGACTATTCACTTTCACTTCAGCGGGTCAGCACAGGCTGAGAAACACTGGGGTAGCTGACATCGGGTGGTCCGAAGAGGCAGGTACCCTAAGAGGTCCGTTCTTATGACCTCACCCAATGGTGAAGGAAGAGGCCCCTAGAAGGACTGGGTCCCTAGTTTGGACCCAGAGGACGTAACCTCCGTCTGTGAAATTGGAGACTCGGTGGTCCCTTGGGTCCACTTGACTATTGTCGACCCCATTCTCTCGTTCGGTCCAATCCTACCGACTTTTATTAGGAACCATCTCACACGTCCTAAAAGAATGGGTCCGAGAATCCTTTTTTCTTCTTTCGTCCTAGTGAACGATTCTGACTTCCTCGTCTTTGAGAAAGTTCGCGTACTCTTTTTGTCAATTCAGACCTTTGTCGGCACCCCTTACCCCTCTTCTTTGTTAAGTTGTCCCCTTGACAATACAGTTCCCATTGTCGACTGTATGACTGTTCGTTGGGTCACCGGTTGTAGACACTCCCGTCGACACCAATCCCTCTTCTTAATGATACAACGACAAATTTATTCATTATTCTACCATAAAAGTGAGGTAGGGTCCATACTCATTTGTGTCATTATATTGCAATTTCTCCTCGTGTGAAATAACGGAGGTGCGCACGTCCTAATAGTAAAATTATGTACCCAAAGATGTAATGCACCGACAGTTAAGGGTGGTTTCTGTGTTCCTGGTGTCTATTCGTGAATTTTAGTGTGAACTGTAGTAATAACAACAACAATAACAAATCAACGACTCAGTACAGGTTGAGACATACTGGGGTACCCGACATACATCGGACGGGCCGAGGAGACAGGGACCCTAAGAGGTCTGTTCTCATAACCTCATCCAACGGTACGGGAGGAGGTCCCCTAGAAGGACTAGGTCCCTGTCTTGGTTTCAGAGGACGTAACGTCCGTCTAAGTAATGGTGACTCGGTCAATTCCTGTACGTTTAATTGTTGTGTTATTCTATTGATATATGGATACTCTGACTGGTTTTTATTATGAATTATAAAAATTCACTACTTTGGTTCATGACTGTTCTTCCTTCTTACTGGTTTTAAGAGGTCATGGTAATTACCCTTACGTTTTACCGTCAGTAAAACCTTTTGTCAAACCGTCGAAGAATATTTGTATGTAAATAGTCTTTTTGGTGACCAGGGTAAGTGTCCGTATATGAGCTCTTTACTTTTGAATACAAGTGTGTTTTTGGACTTATACTTACGAATGTCGTTAATCCAATTATTATTAGTTTTATGACCTTTATGGAAAGTTGACTTCTTACCTTTTTGTCTGACACCATATCGGTGTCTTATCTGACGACGAGTCAATGTTTCTCCTCCTTTGAAGACCAGACACACTGTTATACCTACTTCGCGTCAGCGGGAAACGAGTCACTTCCAGTTTGAATCTTCCTATATGTGACATACCGAAGAAAGTATACTATAAGAATTATTTAAAATATCCCGATCCAACTGCTCTTTTCTTGTGTCCTCTTAAGACCTCCCACAACCTTAAACTGGTACCCACTTCCATAGATGCGTAAACAGATTTAGTACTCTTACGTATGATTTTTCCTAATTAAAGAGACAAATATTTCATAGAGAGGTATCCTTAGTAATTTCGTTACCTTTCCCGGAAACGTTCTACTTTACTGTGACGTTTCTGACGACAGAGAATGACAAGACCTACCTTTGTCGCCCCAATGATCTGATTATGTTACGGTCATTGTCGAGTTCGTCAAATCTTACACTTCACAATGAAGTGTTGAGGTGACTTGCTTGTCGTCATCTGGTACATTGATTTTGGTGGAAAATTTACGATTTATTTCTATTTAATTTAAAGTAAAGAGTTAAAAGGTTTATTGGATAATATCTTTTGTTTTGCCTATTGATATGGAAAAGGTTATTATTACTGTAGACGAATCGTGTAGTCTTATATGTTTCCTATCTAAGGTATCATAAAATTAAAATAAGTCATGGATTGAACATTTGAAAATTTTGTTTATTGACTTTTTTTTAAAAATGGTTTCAAAAAAGAGGTGTTTCAATGAGAGTCTTAATTATGTGACGAAATTATTAGAATTATTCATTCTACTCCATCCACTCTAAAACGGTGGTATATTTTGTATTGTTAGTGGAATAAATCCGATATATTAATAATCTTTTATTATATTTTCATCTAAATAAGTTCTTCTTACGTTATCTCATAATGAGTCGGTAATTTTTCTTATGTAAACTTAGTCATGATTACTCCACCCACTTTGACCTCGGATAATATGTCTCACTTCGGTCTTTCTTTTTGTGGTTATGTCATATGATTACGTATATATACCTTAAATCTTTCTACCATTACTATTGGAACATACGCTCTGTCGTTTTCTCTGTGTCTATATATCTTGTCAGAGAACCTGAGACACCCTCTCCCGCTCCCACCCTACTAAACCCTCTTACCGTAACTTTGTACATATAATAGTATACACTTTGCTTAGTGGTCAGGTCCAAGCTATGTCCTACGAGTCCCGACCACGTGACCCTACTGGGTCTCCCTACCGTACCCCTCCGTCCACCCTCCCCCCAAGTCCTACCCTCTGTGCACTTGTGGGTACCGTCTAAGTACAACTACATACCGTTTTGGTTATTTTATAACATTTCCTTAATCGGAAGTTAATTTTATTTATTTAAATATAATTTTTTATTTTTTATCTTTTTTTCTTGAATTTTAATCTTAAAAAATGAGAGAAATGTTTCTATATAGTGGATGTGTATGTGTCACACTATGAATTTGTATATTTATATGGTTGATTGTGATTTAAAGTTTACTTTGATTGCTGGATTTTACTGATGTTAATGGTTGGCGAAGTATTCCGAGTTTTGGTCTGTATAGGGTTTGGTTACATGAAAACTAAAAAATTCCAAACATTACTACTTTCGTTATCTACTCACCCGAATACGCAGACCATCTTTTATCGCGGTTCTTGGGCGCGCGGCGGCACGGTGGCGATGGTCGGGACAGACGACGGACGAACGAGTCAATCGTCACGCAGTACTCGCGTGAAGGTCCTGTAAGTGGTTTGCGTTTCGGTATCACACTATCCGAAACATTACAGGAGTACGTACTGAAATAGTAGTAAATAACCAAGGAAAAAAGTCTGTAAACTTCATCAAGGTTTTAAAGTGATGACAAAAGGTCACGAAACTACTACTAGGAATTTGAGATTATTAAGAAATCTGATGTAGGGATCTTCATCCTCATCCCGATAACCCAATTTTCCTACACTTATAAAACTTTCATTACTATTCACTGTAGGTCATTTTGTAGGACACTAATACCTTTAAGACACAGACGACACACGTTGTACTTCGGTGAGCGACATATAGACTTGAAGGGACCACCGAATGACCATTTCTTCGACGGACGGTTCCATCGTCTGTGGTCAAACTGGGACCAAGTCCCTCTAGGGACCCTCTTCCTTTACCATGGGCGAGATCATAAGAACGGATCCTTTGGGGTACCTGCCCCTTCAGACCACCTGCTTCAGGTACCCCAACATTCTGAACCTGTACTGACTAGTCGATTTGTAGTTGTTCAACATTCAGATAATTCGTGAACTTTACACCACTCAATCTGACTTCTTTATTTATAAACGGAATTTATCGGTTACACCGATGACCGACACATCGTGACGCGTCGTGTCGTAATCTATGTCTTACAGGTTTACAGTAGATTTTTTCGTGTTAAATGTAAAAGTAGTCGTCTCTTACTCACAAGTAAAGGAGCATGTAAGTAATCGATGCTGTAGAAAATAAAAGATAATAACCAGTTAAAGGATCCGTTTCTATCTCCCTTGACAAAGAATTGTGTGTAAAGAAATTCACGGGCCCAATCTGTAAAAAGTGCGGAAGTCAAAGAACGTACTCACACACACCTGACAAGAAGATGATCTCCCTCTTACACGAGAAGAATCTTATTTGCCAGAGATATACAATTTATTTACTTAAGAACGAGTATAGACAAAGTTTACTCAAAAGTTAAGATAATACTACGAAAAACTATGTGTCTTCATAATATAAAATTAAATGTAACTAACTAGAATACGAACACAAAAGTAGAGTTCGGTTAAATCTATTCTACAGTTGAATATGTCAAATAAGTGGTGAAAGTACTTTCATTTTTCCCAGTTCTACTTTGTGACTTAAGTACGAAATTTTGTACTGGGGACGGAGTTTGTGTGTGTGTACTGTCCATTTTATATTTTTATCAGTTTTTCCGACACGACCTGAGTCTTTGTTTTATTTATGAAAGTTGCATGTGTCTGTGTTTCGTCATTCACCTCAATTACGATGCGGACGATATAAAGACACAATACACAGACCTTAATCTACCAATATGATTTCAATGAAGGAAGAGGAATCACTTTTCTTGATTTTTATCTAGGTCCGAGAGTCGAACTTTGTCGTTTATATGTTAAGTGTTTTCACCTTTGTTCTTGTCTGTTATATGTATCTTTTTCTAAAAGTTAGAGAGATCACTACCACCCTATATTAATTTTAATATAGATAGTCTTAGTCAAGTCAGTGACTCGGTACAGGTTGAGAAACTCTAGGGTACCTGACGTCGTTCGGTCGGAAGGACCAGGTAGTGGTTGAGGGTCTCTTGTCGTTTTATATAGATAGTCCTGTATAGATAGTCCTGTATAGATAGTCCTATATAGATAGTCCTATATAGATAGTTAGTCCTATATAGATAGTCCCGTGGTTTTTCGTTATTCGTACCATCTCTACGTCCCTTTAATGTTGTACAATGAGATGACTAACCTCATATTTGACCACGTTTGTGTAGTCCTTCGTTAGGTCGTTGTACTTTGTTTTAATCTCTGCACGTATGGAAAAGTGGAACGATGAGGTGAAAAATCCATATTTATTATTCTCTTCTTTTAATCTACGAAAACTTGACACCACAACCTCTTCTGAGGACTCTCAGGGAACCTGACGTTCCTCTAGGTTGGTCAGGTAGGATTTCCTCTAGTCAGGACTTGTAAGTAACCTTCCTGACTACGACTTCGACTTTGAGGTTATGAAACCGGTGGAGTACTCTTCTTGTCTGAGTAAACTTTTCTGGGAGTACGACCCTTTCTAACTTCCGTCCTCCTCTTCCCCTGCTGTCTTCTACTCTGCCAACCTACCGTAGTGGCTGAGTTACCTGTACTCAAACCCATTTGAGGCCCTCAACCACTACTTGTCCCTCCGGACCGTACGACACCAGGTACCCCAGTGTTTCTCAGTCTGTGCTCACTCACTGACTTGACTTGACTTGACTTATTATGGAGTGTAGATGTATTCCCTACAAGAAATAAGTAATAAACACAGTCACTATTGATTTTTGTTTAAAATTTTTTATCTTATAAATAATTGTTCTTTTATATACTTAACACAATATAGGGATTTTAAAACTTTATTAAATTTTTAATTTCGGTCAATTTTATTTATTTGGACTCGATCTCATAATTGCCCGAAGGGTCCACCGAATCTCCACCTCTCGGGTGGACGGTCACGTCCTTCGCACCTAAGCTAGGGACCCAGCCCTTCTGGTGCACCTCTTCCTCTACCGTTGGGTGAAGTCGTAAGGACGGACACCTTGGAGTACCTGTCTCCTCGGACCGTGCGATGCCACGTACCCCAGTGTTTTCTCGACCTGTACCGAAGCCCTGATTTGTCATTGTCATAATTATACCCGTTTATATTGAAAAACTTTACAAATCATATCTTTTGTTCAGCGTCTTACTATGTTGAAATATTTATGACTTTTTGTATGTTGTTTATGTTTTGTTTTTCGGTGACACGAACCGCTCATGTTTTTCGTGTCTCATTAATATCTATTTTTGTATTCCTTCTGTCTGACTCCTCCCTCGTTCCTCTGACTTTTCATAGTCTTAGTTCCTCCCGAAGTGCAAATAGGTACAACAAAGTTAAGAAGAATTTTTAATTCATGCCATTTTACAGTCTTTTTTAGAATTTACTCAAACCTATACCCACGTATGATAAAATAAGAGACATCAAAAAGTACAAACTTTACTAAGTATAATGGTTTGATTATTTTTTCCTTGGATGTTTCTTAAGAGATCTTAGAAAAAGTTTTTTTTTTCATATATATAGTTAATTTTTCGTTAGAGTCATCTCTGAAGGCTATTGTTTATTCTACTTCGTTAGAGTGATGGTAGATAAGGAAGGTGGCGAATGTTGTTTTTGAGACCTGGTTTATGCATTTGGTCAATAGACTCCTGACTTTTCCAGGGTCACCGTCCGTCTGACCCTTCTCTGCGTTTTGTATTTTTGAGTCTCGCTCCTACGCAAAGGACCAATTAACACACACACACACGGGACTGCACCTGGGTGTGCCCTTAAGTGTCTCCTTTACACAATCGTCCTTTTCCATGTTTTTTTTTTTTTCTCTCTTTCTCTCTCTTTGGGACGGAGATACCGGTCCCCTGGAAAGTGATTGAGACGACGAAAAATAAATGTCTCTGATCTAAGACGAAGAATTCCCTAGACCGTGGACGACGTCTGGACATTCGGAGAAAGACACGTACCGAAATGGAGTCAAGTAGAATAAGTAGAATAAACAATAGTGATAACTAGTTGTAAGTAGTTCGTAGGGGTCGTACGTCTTCCGTGTCTTACTACTAATTTACAATTTATGTTCGAGTTTCAAGGATAGGAAAGTAAGTGGAAGTTTGGACCGGAGTTCAAACGGTAATTCGAAAGTTATGTTTCTGTCTATTCCTACTTGACCGTCCTGTTATATATAGTAAGTTGATAAGTTATAGTCTTCTTGTAGGAGTAGAGTTTAAACTCTATATGCCACCCCTTTTTCTTGATCTGCTCGGTTTCCTTCTCTTTTGAAACTCTACTAAATTACATCGAGTCGGTATATCGAACTCCCGAACTTTGACGAATTTCTCTCGAAAAGGAGTCATTTTGTCGTTCACGATTTTTTTTTTTCTCTCTCTTTAGTCGTGAATTATTTTTATAACTTATTTTTACTCATTTCCTCCTCTAGAGCTCCATGTTTTTCGACAAGTAGACAAACTCTACTGTTTAAAACGTTTTTACACTATATTTACTGTTAGGATTTTTGGTATATATAGAGAATTTTTTATTCTATAGTTTCAACCAGGTAGATAAACTTTTCACAAAATAAATCTAATTTAGATATAGAAAAGTAATTTGAAATATCAGTGTATGTCTATTGTTTTAGTTATTAAAAAGTAGTTAAACTCAAAAAACAAAACATCCTTTGTATTGAGTAATAAATATTAGTGACTTCTAATTTTTTATACGGATATGAAAAAAGTAAATGGAACGATCAATGATATTGTTAATTTGATACGTTATTAGGTTAGTTGAGGAAGTTATATATACATATATGGACACGTACACACTTATGTAAAAGTTTTTCGAAATAGAGTACGGTGCATTCAAACCGTGTATAAAATTACAATTCTCATCGTGTGACTCTCATAAAATCATGAATAGTCATACGGTTTAGTACTTACAGACAGACTTTACTCGTCAAGACGTCATATGAACCTATTTCCCAAAGACATGACGGGCCAAAATAAATTCGAAATAAAGTGTCTCTGATTTCTTTCACTGAGTCGAGAGGTGAAGTGACTCATTACTGAGAGTAGTAAAAGAGGGAATAAAGGCCGGACTATTTCTGCATGAAAGGTACCGAGATGACTGTGATCATGGGTGCAGCAGAGAAAGTTTGTGGTTTTTATGACTGTGGAGATTTTGTGAGTATGTCATAACTGAATGAAAGACAATAGGAGCGGAGGTAAAGAAAGTAAGAGAGAAGTAAACGTTATAAAAACGTTTAGAGGTCGGGAAAAACAAAGAGATTGACATTCACCTGTCCATCCTACGTCCACGGATGTGCATGTATGTACGCAGGGGATTATGGCATTGTTCGTAGTGGTACTAGAAGATTCAACTTTATGTAATGATGCATATTTAGTTCTACGGTAAGTATCGTGAAAAATGTCTTAAATTAAGACCGTAAAACTTTGAAGTGGTTAGTAAATAGTTGGTACGAAAAATGTAATACTAATGTTATAAATAGCTGTGTTCACCTTATATTTACTCTTCATGGTCCAATTTCATCCGATCATTTTAGTATTCGAAAAGAAGATTATAACGAACTGAACTGATTGGTGTTTTTCTTAGAATATCCATAATCACACAAAGTCTAAGTAGTTACAAAATAAAGTACTGAACCGATTAAAAAATTTTTTTTATAAAAAACCGAAAATGACTGTATCTAATGACAATTCTTCGTCGAATGAAACATACAAAAGTCATCTTTTTTTAATTTACCTAACATAGACACCACACCGGGTTTAAGAGATTACTTAAGAATTTTCTTTGTACATGACTCGGGAATCGTTCATGTTCCGTGAAATTCTTATGTTTGAATAATGTTAAATATAGGACAGGATCCGACTGATGTTCCTGTTATACTCACAAACGCTTATTGACTTTGTTTGTAACCACTTATCTCACGTTTACCAGAATAACTTTGCTTGTCTTTACATAATTTACAGATGGACAGCGCACGTACGATTCAGTGAAGTCAGCACAGGCTGAGACACGCTGGCGTCCCTGATGTCGAGTGGTCCGAGGTGGCAGGTACCCTAAGAGGTCCTCCTTATGACCTCACCCCACGGTAAGGGAAGAGGTCCCCCAGAAGGACTAGGCCCCTAGCTCGGTCGAAGAGAATACAGAAGGAGTGACTGTCTGTGACGATCGCGGTGGTCTCTTTGGGTTTGTAGAGGGATATAGTATAATTTGAGGAAGTATAATTATCAAAACATAAGGGTACGAATAGGGTGTATGTTATTACCTTTATGATGATCATATTATTAATATAAATGTATTAAAAAAGGACTCGTAAAAAGTTTCCGAATATGATTAGTAGTGTCACTTTCTTTATCAGCATATATCCTTACTTTTTTTTACATTTTTAGGATTAGACTGGTTCATTTCTTTTTGTGTGTGTACGTCAAATCAATTCGAACACTAAACAAGAAATATAATATCTGAAAAAAGGAAAATTTTAAATTCTAATCATATAACAATCTAATAGTTTTAACCAGTGTAATAGGAATAATTAAAAGATATACAAAAGATTGGAAACTTCTGAAGTAGAGGTAGAGATCTTCCAATATTTATAATTTAAGATGAAAGAGAAAATAATACTAAATTAACAATATACACTAAGACGGACGTACACGTACGAGTCAGAACAGACTGAGAAACGCTGGGGTACCTGTCATCGGGTGGTCCGAGGAGACAGGTACCTTAAAGGGTCCGATATTATGACCTCGCCTAACGGGAAAGGAAGAGGCCTACTAGAAGGGTTCCGTCCTTGACTTGCGGACAGAGAACGCAGAGGACGTAACCGTCCGTCCAAGAAATAGTAACCGTGATGGACCCTTCCGGATATCCATTAAGATTGATTAAGATTTATATATTATAACATTGTTCGTCACAGATTGAACAACGAAATGATTTGATCAGATAGTGTGACGGTAACTAACTCTCTTTTAGGGGAAAGGTTGACTAAAATCTGTGTAAGAAATGGTATAAAAGGGTATATTAAAATGTATTTCTCATTGACCAATATAGACACATTCTTTTCTGTACTCGTATTATGAGTTACTTTAGATTGATACTTCTTACATCTATTTATTCACTGACCGTAAATAAGTGACATGTCGTATTTCAGAAGTAAATTCTTGTTAAAGTAGAGGTTCTAAAAAAAGATATAAAAGTTTATACGAATCGATTAGGAAGTAAGTTTAAAATATGAAAAATTCTGAGAACTCTCAGGGAACCTGACGTTCCTCTAGGTTGGTCAGGTAAGATTTCCTCTAGTCGGGACCCACAAGAAACTTTCCTTACTACGATTTCGACTTTGAGGTCACGAAACCGGTGGAGTATGCTTCACAACTGAGTAACCTTTTCTGAGACTCCGACGCTCCCTAACCCCCGTCCTCCTCTTCCCCTGCTGTCTCCTACTCTACCGACCTACCGTAGTGGCTGAGGTACCTGAACTCAAACCCACTTGAGGTCCTCTACCATTACCTGTCCCTCCGGACCGCACGACGCTAAGTACCCCAGTGTTTCTCAGCCTGTGCTGACTCGCTGACTTGACTTGACTTGACTTCTGTGACTACTTTCTTTGACTTCCTGACCACCTTTCTATATGAGACAAGAACCTGACCTTGATAATTATAACGATATTACTCGTTTCCGTTAAATGTCTAAGTTTTTGTTAGGAATAGTGACCTTAGACATTTACCATAAAAAGTGTCTTGATCTTGTTTATTAAAATTTTACATAAACTTTTGAGTTTTTTGGGTTGACGGTTTTGTTAGGAATTTTTTCTTTTTCTTGTCTCGACCTTCCGAGTACGAGGAACCGAAGTCTGATGATGTTTCGACGTCAGTGGTTTCGTTATGTCGCGGCAGGTTTGTTATGTCCTGACCGTGTTTGTGTGTGTGTGTCTAGTTACTTGTCCTATCTCTCGGGTCTTTATTTGGTTCTGTGAGATTCAGTTCATTAGATACTGTTTCCTCCCCTATTATATGTTGTCCCTTTTAAGTCAAAGAAGTTATTCACCACGACCCTTTTAACCTATCGATGTCCCTTTTCTTACTTTAATCTTGTAACAGATTATGGTACATGTTATTAATTGAGTTTTATCTAATTTGTGGATATACATTATTCTGACCTTTTGTATTTTGAGGATCTGTTTTTGTATCCATCTTGTGAGAAACTGTATTTAGTGTCGTTATAAAAAACTTGACATGGGATCTCGTTTCTTTTATTTTCGTTTTTTTTTTTGTGTCTAAATGAGTTTGAATTTTCGAAAACGTATGTTTGTTTTTGGTAGTCGTTTTACTTTTCAGTTGGATGACAGATACTATCTTTTACAAACGTTTTCTATACTGACTGTTCCCCAATTATAGGTTTTATATATTTGTCGAGTATATTAAGTTGTATTTTTTATTTTTATTTTTTATTTTTTAACCCGTCTTCTGGACTCAACTATTAAAAGGTTTCTCCTGTAAGTGTACCGTTGTCCGTGAACTTTTATACAAGTTGTAATAATTAGTAGTCCCTTTATGTTTAGTTTTGGTGCTACTCTATTGTGGAGTGTGGACAGTGTACAGACAATAGTTTTTCTTGTGTTTGTGGATACAACCGTTCCTGCACCCCTTTTCCTTTGGGACCTTGTGCTGACTACCCTTCCAGTTGACTACGTGGGAGACACCCTTTGTTTTACGTCCAAGGGTCTTTGACTTTTAATTTCCCTCCCTGGGACGACCCCCACGTCGCCGACGTCTGTCGGACCCAAGTCCGCGACCAGTCACTTGATATAGGGTGTGCGGAGTCGATCTCTAGGGTGAACGACGTTGAGTCTAGACCACGTCTGTTTGTTTGTTTCTCGTCTTACTGGTGTACTGGGTTATTAAGGTGAGGACTCATGTATGTATACTTTCTTTTTGTCATTAAGCTTTTCTGTGTGCGTGAGACTACAAGTGTCGTCGTACTAAATGTCAAGAGTTCTATACCTTCGTTGGATTCACAGGTAAACGTGTATTTACATATGTCTTCTAAACACATGTATGTGTTCCGTTATGATGAGTCAGTGTTTTTTTTGTTTACTTTCTTTAAAGTGGCAAACGTTGTTGTACCTACCTGAACCTCCCATACTAAGACACTTTATTTAGTTTGTCTCTTTTTGTTTGCGACATTCTATAGTGAGGATGCACCTGAGGTTTTCTATGTTGGTTGATGACTTGGATTGTCTTTTCTTTCTTTGTGTGTCTATGATTCTTGTTTGAGGACCAATAGTCATTCCTCGTCGTCGTTCCCTCCGCCGTATTATATGTCCACCCCATAATTCTCCATGTTTGACAATCTTTTTATTCGATGTTTCCATGTGACGTGTTGTCACTTATGTCGGTTGTAGAATGTTATTGATATTTACCTCATATTATAAAATTTTCAACTCAGTGTGACTTATGGACATTTATAACATAATTCGTTCAGATCAACTATGTGTTACAACGCAATCACAAGTCGATGTCGTTTCCCCTAGTCGATATGTATATGGATGAGCAATTCTGAGTAAGGCGTATGTCCAGTAATGTCTCATAACTCATCTCGAGGGCACAGTAAGCCGTCCAGGAAGAATGACTCGACAAAGTATACATCATCACACATATACCGTCAGGGTTGGAGGGTTAAATAGGGTAGGAAGGACCATTAGGATTTAAACGAAAGATGTAAACACTAAGACAAAGACAAAACATTTATTCAAGTTAATATGGTAAAAAAAAAAGTGTATGTTCCCTATAGTACACTATAAACAGAAAGAGACAGACTGAATAAGTGAGTCATACTGTTAGAGATTCAGGTAGGTGTAACAACGTTTACCGTAATATTGTAAGAAAATAAGACCTTCTAATTATAACGTGATATGTATATATGTGGTGTAGAAGGAATAGGTAAAGAGACAGTTACTTGTAAATTATAAAAAGTCAAAATCTGGGATTTCTATGTGAACACATATAGTAATCGACCAAACCCACCCTGTAAAATAAGCAAAAAAAATAAAGATGCGCAAACTCGTTTGAGGTCCTTTTCCACTTCCCGTCCCTTCGGACCGTGCGACGTCAGGTATCCCCACACCTCAGTCCGGGCTGAATCGTTCACTTGTTGTTGGTGGTTCAATAAAGATTGAACTGATTAACTCATCAAAGGCCTTTGGACCAACTCATATATGGGTTAAGGAAAAGAGTGTACGGAGATCTAGAAACGGAAGTAATTGAAATTAAGAGGTGTTTCTCTTCAAATTCTGTATTCTTTCCATTCCACGTCTTAAGATCCTTCAGAAAATCCTCAAAAAGTGAAGACGTCTACGTGAGTCTTTCCTTCCGTTCGTGGCCTCTTCTGTCCTTTCACGGTCGTCCTGGTCCACCGACTGTCCTAGAAGGACTCGTTAGCGCATCACCGCTCGTGTGTGACGTTCTCTCGCCCGTGGCGCAGGGAGCACGAGGGGTGGCGTTGCGTTCGTGGCCGACGTACCTCCCACGAGTCGCTATTACGGCTGACGTACTTTCCCTGGCTCTCTCGTCTCTCTCCTTCTCTCCTCCGCTGTCTCTTTCCCCCTCGTGTGCGCTCACACGCACACGTGGACCAGTCGTTCGGAACTCGTCTAAGAGCTTGACAGAGTGTTAAGAGAGGAAAGAACCTTCTTCCTGGACCCATTCTGTGAGATGGACTAGATCCTGAACATTAAAAAATTTCGTGGTAAATGGAAGACTGACAAGAATTTAAGAAGACTAAGAAAACGAGGAGACACTGGAGCTACGATGTTTATTTTAAGACTTCACGGATTTTAGTTTAAAATGCCTGCCAGAGGATACTCATTGTGGTGACAAAGGAGACGAGACTACCGAATCTTTGTGTACCGAATCTTTGTAAGCAGACGGGGTACACGGCTATTTTGGCGATTGGTACTGACGGGGTAGTCTTTAAGGTGACAGTACTCACCGGTTTTCAACTAAATGACGAAACGAATACAAAGTACAAATACTTATTTCATCTAGACTATTCTTATACTACTTTTATAGTTCTTATGATACTTAGCCGACAGGTCTAAAGAAGGTTTTTGGTTGAGTTAAAGTTTTGTAGTAATCTAAAGTTGAACCAAATCTGACTTTCGTGGTTCTACAAAATTCGTCCGTCTCTTATTTCATTCTCTTATCCCCAAAACTCCTTTGTCTTTTCGTCATTCTGTGCCTCTTACGCGATACAGTAGCAGATGGATATTTAGGACCAATCTCTACGATAGTCAGAATTTTAAAACACGGGTACTGACGAAGTGGTCTTTACGATTCGTGCTCCGAGTTTCTGGAGACTGTGACAATGACCACGACGCGCACCGGAGTGTGACGGTACCTGAGAGTATTTCAGTCTCGGTAAGTCGGGTAGTCGGGTAAGTAGCTTGTGGACTAGTAGTTTGTCGATGTCCCGCGTCGCCGTGTGCGGGAGGACGCCGAATTCCGTCGTCGCGCCGATGTAGTCTTCGAGACCCGTCTGCTGTGCCCGTCGGCGTACAAAGGGTGCGCACGATAGAGTAAACTCTGTCGTCCTGGCCATCCCATTCTTATGACGGTCAAATACCCACTCCCTTACTCCGAATTTGTCCCAGTGGGATCATTTACATATTAATGTTATTTTACCTTTTACAACTCCTCCTTTAAATTTTACACATCGTCCCATAGACTAAAACGGATCTCCAGTTTCCTGTGACGAGACTTTTTTATTAACAATGTCAAATCGAAATAAGTGGTGTAATGTTAATTGGTTTGTGTCCCAATTTTTAACATTAAATTCATTTACTTGAAATAGTAAAAGACAGAATCTTAGTGAAGTCTTAATGTCGCTTATATGTCGAGTATTTTTCTTCTGGTTTTTTTATGTCACAAGTACGTCTTATAGTAAAATCTATAGAAAGAACACTTAAGACTACTCTGACGCTTTTAGTTAAAACCTTGTAGTTGAAGAGGTTTTTCAGTATTTTATCCGTAAAGACGAAGTGACTAAGAACTAGTGATCCTATAAAAAATTTCTCCAGTAACGAACATGGAGTTTATTAAGAGTCGGATAATGAACTAATTACACTAAAGAGGAGAATAAAGTTTTCCGTCTTATGTGTATAGTAATAAAGTTTAAGGAGGGTATAAGAGGGACGGACTCAATGTCTGTATTCCATTAATTCTCTTGAATGTCCAAGTCCTATCGAGAAAAAATGAGTAGATTTAACTACCACGAATATGAAACCTCTCGTAGTCTTAGTGGCTTTCACTTTCACTCGGACAACCAACGAGTCAGGACAGATAAACGCTGGGGTACCTGACATCGAGTGGTCCGAGGAGACAGGTACCCTAAGAGGTCCGTTCTTAGGACCTCGCCCAACGGCAAGGGAAACGGTCCCCTGGAAGGGCTGGGTCCCTAGCTTGGGTTCGGAGGACGTGACGTCCGTCTAAGAGGTGGCAGACTCGTCGGACCCTTCGGGACTTCGCGACGGATCTCGTCTCGGACCGGGGTGAGGTCTGAGAGACTCAGACATGTAGACCCTACTGTGGTCCTTTAGACGTGAAGATTGTTCAAGGGTCCCTTACAACTACGATGACTAGGTCTCTTACGTGAAAGTTTTGGTGTCCAGATCCCCTATTTGAAGTCCCTCGAGATACTGATTCTCACCTTTCATGACTGCAAAGAATTTCACTGAGTCAAAGTGCCCGGCATTGTCGCAGTGACTGTCGACACTACTCTTGTTAGTGTCCTTTCAGTCGTGTGAGTGATGTTTCTGCCGTGACGTCCGTGACACGAGACGTGCGCACACCTCTCCGTCGTGTCCTGTCACGAGTTCTCGTCTACGAGCCTCCCGTTTGACGGACGCAACCCTAGGTCTAGATGTCGTGGAGGTGAAGTGTGGATTCGTACGAGGTCTTCTAATGGGGTGAAGAGTCCCGAAGTGAAGGGAGTAGTGGTGTTCACCCTTTTATTATTATGACGGAGTCTCCCCAAAAGACTATAAATTTACTCCTTTCGTGAATCTGGTTGTGGACTCAATCTCATGTGGATTCATACTTATGTTTCATATACAGTTATCCTTCTCGATTGAGTAACCTTCTCTGGGCTACGACCCTCTCTGACTCCCGTCCTCCTTCCCCCTCCGTCTCCCACTCTACCACTCTGTCGTAGGCTGTGTTACCTGTGTTCACACTCGTCTGAGACCCTCTACCACTTCCTGTCTCCTCGGACCGCACGCCGTCCGGTGCCCCAGTGTTTCTCAACCTGTGCTGACTCGCTGACCTGTTGTTGGGAAGGAGTCCCTTCTGAAAGGTCCGCGGAATAGAGTCTAAAGTCTTGGTACCCGAAAACAAGAAGACTCATCGAAGGAAAAAAGGATGAAAACAACATAAAATTGAGTGTTTCAGAGTATTTGTAACGATATACTGTTAATAAAGGACTAATTTGTACAATTAGTACGAAAAAAGAGAAGGGAGATCACAGTAGTAGTCGATTAAAAATCAGACGACATAATTGGTATATAAACGTTCTCAGAGGTTTACTTCGTACGATACGTATTTATTCGACTATTTATAATATCGAGAAAAATTGCAAACGGTATTAATAACTTGTTACTTTCATTTGATTTTGTTTAATTCGAAGTACTTGTCTTTTTGATGAAGTCGAATGAGAAATCGCGGAAACTGTTTTACTACTTCATACTATCCGATAAGACAGGTAGACGAAGTTTAGTACTGGATTTAGGGAAGATCTTTTTGAAGAGATTTTGGGATGGGTTATCTTAGTTTATTGGTCAAAAGTGATTTCACATTTGTTTACCGTTCTCTGAAATAATCCCACGTACAAACACACTGTTTTGCACTCCGGTCGTAAGTGACCAAATAAACGGAGAAGTATAGTAAGTCCTTCTGGGTGACACCTATAACTTGCTGGTGAACTCCTGATTTCCTTAGACCACTGTTATCATTCATACGAGTTGAACCCACAAACCTTTAAGTGTAAAAGAGTAATCAGGTTTGGGAGTCCGTGTCAAAAAAAAGTGACCCTGAAGATCCGTATAGGATACAAGAACGTTTTTACGGATTTATTAGTTGGTTAAACTTTTGTTGAAGTTTATGTAATCAAGAACTGTATCCTTTGACCCTACTTCAAAGTGTGAAAATATATAAAGTCCACTTTGTCGTAGTCTCTTTATCATAATTTTCATAAAATCGAACTTACCAAAGATAATCTCTCTCCTTAACCTTGTCTCTACATTAGTTTTGTCCTATATTATCAAAAGTACCGGAGAATCAACTGTACCGTTTTAATCGGACATCATACTTAATAAAAAATTTTCATTACCTCCCTTCATTATAACGTATTATAGGTCATAATTCTCTTAATCCTAAAAATGTGGTGTCAATCACTATATAAATCTATTCTTTCCCTATAATGTTGTATCTAATGAAAATTTTTATTAAGAATTTTTAATACAGGAGAAGTGAGTTACATTATAATATATTGTAAAGAACTTGAGAAGTTATAAACTGTTATATTATAAACTGATTTATGTATATACTTTATACGGAATTATGTATTTATACTTTATATGGTGGATATTTAATTTGTGTCGGAAATATGTAAGTAAAAGTTTACTGACAAGGTGGAAAGGTAAAATTATCGAAACTGAAGGTACACAAAGAAGTGATAACAGAAAATCCAATAATTTACTCTCCGGAGTGGTGACTTTATACGGATCAGTGAAAAGAGAAAAGCCTCACGCGAGTCGTATCGAGTGACGAAGCTAGATGATGGGTGTGTTACTGTCTCAGAAGGGACAGAAAACGGGGTCTAACGTTCCTATAGACAAATTATATAGATCCAGTTTGAATGTAACATTATCCTTGGGTTACTTATAATTCCTTCATCTGTTACATTACTTTTGCTAATGGTCATCGGTCTATAGAACTACAAAATTTTCGAGAGTTTCGAATTACCTATC
Organism: Capra ibex; assembly: GCA_006410555.1. NCBI lineage: Eukaryota > Metazoa > Chordata > Mammalia > Artiodactyla > Bovidae > Capra > Capra ibex. The sequence goes on from SJYO01006231.1 coordinate 1,616,471, forward strand.
ATGTAAAAGGGTTCAGATTCCTATAATTTGGAAGGTTGGATCAATCGGTATTAAAGTAACGTATGATATACTATTGTACACTGAAAAATTTCATGAACTCTTAAATGTTTCACGAAAGTGGTGACAGAAATGTCGATGTGACGTGTCATCCATGTCTTTGTATTTAACCCAGAGTTTCTCCAGTTCACACGACAGAGTTGATAAAATTCTTTTTCTTAGTCACTTGTATGTAAATAAACTACCTCGTCCACAGTTGGACTTAGTCGGAGACTTGTCAGAAAGAACGGATGAGTCAAGGTCCTTTATTAGTCCTTTTTAGAATTTCCCTTCTCGTGACGAAATAACGGAGATTGAGGTTTGATCTTAAAAATTCCCCAATTATTCTTTTATGTTGAGCGGTAGTTAATTTAGTCACTACACCCGAAGAGGTTTTATAGATTCTTTTATGAAACTAAGTGTACTAGACACCATCGACCCTTATTAAACGTGTGAGAAAATTGTCGGATCTTTAAATGAGGTAATAGCTATTTATACAGGACTCTTCTGCCGTGTGTATTTTTTGGGGACTTTGTGAATTATTGTCAAAGGAATTAATAACCCTCAACACATTGTAAGGGTGGTAACATCATTGGGGATGCTAAGGGGGTCAGTAACGGAGAAAGGACTTCCACCGACGGTCACAGTGTCAGAGTCAGTAGATCCAAGATGATGTCTGTGACTGTTCCTGGTCTGGTAGAGGGTCAAATAATTAATATTGTTAGGATAATTATGGATCTATAAAAACCTATAGAACATGTGTTGTCGTAGATACTCGAGTACGATAGGATACAAGAAATTTCATCAGAAAGTTAAGTATAAATAAATCCCAGAAAATATTCGGTGGTAATTTGTTCCGAGTTCCTTCTGTTTTTCCTTAGTCATATCAGACACTGAAGTGTCTAGATGATGAACTTCTTACGTTTTTAATTTTACTAACTTTATGATGTTTTATCCACGGTAATAGTACCGAACACGTCCTAGGATGCCTTCGTGTTCCTTTCCTCCTGGATTAAACTCGACCACCCCACTTCTTTCCGAAGTTTTCTTTTATCGTGAGTTTTACACACGGTCCATGGTTCTACCTTTCCTCCCTTCGTCGTTCAGGGCAAGACTCTTCACTGCCCCTAAGGTCGGTGCACTTCCTGACCGTAGGAAGAGACAGACAGAGACTGAGAGGACGAGGGAGAGAGAGAATCTTCTTGGACACTAATATCACCCGGGTGGACCTATTTTGTGTTATTAAAGAAGTAGAGTTCTACGACCTGCAGTAGTATAGACGGTTCAGGGAAGACGATACACTGTCTGTGTAGGTGTCCACGACTCCTGGTCCTGTGTCTGTGCACCCCTCCGGAATGAAACAGATGGTATAAATAAGAGGGAGGAGGGACTGACGCTCCTATAAGAGGTAAGGTCCGTATGTTTGACCTTAAGAACATAGAAGTCGATAACGTGTCTTAGAGAGTGGGGTTCTAGTCGGCAAAACAAAGTTTGTGATGCTAGACGTCCGAGGAGTGTCGTGTGAGACAGTAGTACGTGTTGAGAACCTTCGCAAGGGACCTGAGAGTTCCATTCTCCGGGAAGAATGCAGGAGATTTTTCTGGTATTTAAAGGAGATCTTATTCCACATCGTGGAGTTAGTATTATGAATGAATGAACAGACAGAAGGGTTGGTCTGAGATTAAAGAAACCCCTATTTGGTCATCGATTGTATTAAAGATAAAATTATATCTGTGTTATGTGTAAATGACTTACAATTAATTTCTCTGTACGAATTTTGGATACTTAAGGATCTTTTCAAACTGGATAAATGAAATCTGCTTGTGACTACTGGAAGGTCTTTGGGATGAAAGTTCTAGTGTTCTCCTTACCTCCTCAAAAAAAATCTTCAATAAAGATCTCTTCTGAAAATTTTGAGATAACTGAGAGAGTGTCGGGTCACAATATCTGTAATTTTTTAATGAGAAAATCAGTGGTTGACTTTAATAAGATCCCCGTTTTTTTCTGTATGTAAGTAATAAATTTTCTCTTGTATCGTAGTGATCTTTCATAATCACGTTAGTATGGTGAACTTAAGTGGTAATGTTTTATAAAGGTTATTATTTTGGTGTTTTGTCACTCCCGGCACTTAACTTGTACTACCAGAAAATACTGTCTCTGTCTATAATATTGACTAGAAACAATGTTGAACATTCAATATTGACTAGAAACATAATATACAACATATATAAACATTCTAATATACATAATATACTAGAATATTCAATATTGAATACTTAATATTGACTAGAAACAACTAGAATTCAGATAAAGAGTAATTTATCAATAGTCAGTTCTAAGTTCCTACAGGTGATCTAATAATAAAGGGTCGTACCCATAAAGAGAATATTCTGGAATTAAAAACCATATCAAAATTACATACGGTCAATAATTATATTCATTGTCTTTCTTTTGGAATTTCAAAGTAAAAGAGATTCCGAATATATACTTGTTGGTAAATTTTTTTAGTGAACTTCTATAGAAAGATTGCAGGAACCAGAAAGATTAAATTTATGATAAAAAACTTCAGTAATTTTAAGGGCCGTACGCGTAAATCAGTGGCATTTCATCCTACACCCTGTTCCGAAAACACCGTGTTAATTTAACAAGGGGAGTTCCTGTTACATCGTCTTCCCTCGTGATTAAATCGATTATACCATTTCTTACTATTCGCCAAGAAATTTTTTCACTTTTATTCGCTACAGTCAAGAACATAAAGTAAAAGTGAAGACTTTACCCAATTATGTCCTGTTATTAAACGTTCGTTCTTTATAATTTATGATATGTTCTAACGGAGTGATAAAATTTCAATCATAGTCTCTCTTTAGAGTAATTCCACAGTTTACCTAAAATATCTTGGTTATCATATGTCAAGTATCATCATATTTTATGTATATTCGATTTATTCTCTTGTAATTTTTATGAAGGATAGACATGGATTTTCATAAATACTTTAAATGTTCTCTTTTTATTGATGGATTTTTTCGTTGAAGATTATATTTCATTATATTCTTCCTTTTCTTTTTATATTACTTTTTCGATAATATGTTTTTCTTGACTTTACTTCACACAGTTAAGGTTTCCTTAGAGTAAGTATTTAGATTTGTACGATTTATAAATGATATTTTTCTCTTATAATTATAGAAATTCAAAATTCAAAAGTTTATAAATAGTTCGTAAATAATTCACAGGTCTAAAAGAGTTTTTATCGTCGTTTATAAATCACTTACTACGTAGTCCACCACACCCTATGTATTTCTTGCTCATTCTGGTAGGAGGAAAGAGAGCGCCTCGAATAATAGCGCACCCCCGCAGTCTGATGTCTACCCGTCATTGTCGTCCACCACTCACTCGTAATACTGCTGACGTTTCGCTCCCCGCTCGGACCTCCTGCTCCTCCTGTACAAGTACCTGATCACTTCCCTTCCCTCTCAGCGAGTCCGCACAGACTGAGAAACGTTGGGGTACCGGGTAGGTCAGGTACCCTAAGAGGTCCGGTCTCGTGACCTCACCCCTCGGAAAGGGAAGAGGTCCCCTAGAAGGGTTGGGTCCCTAGCTTGGGTGCAGAGGGCGTACCGTCCGCCTGAGAAATGGTCGCCTCGGTGGTCCCTTCGCGAGTAAATTGAATATTCCCTCGTCAATACCCACCTTATCATTTATGTAGATAATTGATTTTGACTGATTGTCACTTTACTTTTACTGTGTGGTAGTAGTCTCCAAAGGATGGAGTCTTCAAAGACACCCGACGTCCGAGGTCCCCGTGTCCCGTCTCTCGCCAATATCCCTTTTCCCTCATACACTGAGTTCTCTGATTGGACCGAGCCTCCGTCTCGTCCGGGGTAGACAAGAGAGACGGTGTCAGAGGAATGGTCGAGTGGAGGGAGTGAGGACTGGTGGAGTAGGTAGGGAGGATGGGACGACTGGTACAGAGATGTCGAAACGTAGTCTATTCAGGGTTGCAATTCTTGTCAGACGTACCTCTGTGCCTACATTTCTTGTCTGAAAACCTGAGTCACCCTCTTCCGCCTACTAAACTCTCTTATCGCGACTTTGTACATATAATGGTATACACTTTCTCTGTCGGTCACGCTCAGGGTACGTTCTTCGTCCCGTGGGTTTCGACCACGGGACCCTGTCGGGTCGCCCCGCCCCACGCCTCCCTCCACCCTCCCTCTGTCACATGTGGACACCGGCTAAGTGCGACTGGGTACCGTTTCTGGTAGTGTTGTGACGTCTCATTGACAGGAGGTTAATTTTGTTTTGACGTAGTCTTACGGAAACAGAAGAAGAACCATGTCTGAATGGAACGAAAGGTCTAGAGTGATTGAATTAAGGTGACATAAGACGCCAAAGTCTTGTTGATTTATATAAGAGTCACAGATTCAAGTTCTAAACTTTTCTGTCATTTTCTGTATTATTATAGGTAATTTAATAGGTCTTTTCTATTAAATGTTTTCAAACTTACTAGTTAATAACCGTTGTATTAGTCCCGAAAAAAGGGAGGGGTAATTCCCGTTTCATACTTACTTTTGTTGTGAAGTTGTTATGGAGTAAGGTACAATTCTATAAAATGTGAGTCAGACACCTAGAAGATGGTTGAACCGATTTAATTCTCTCTCTAAACATTTATAGTATACACACTAGAAGACCATAAGACCATGAACAAATTTAAAGATGACATAAATTACTATTAAAATAATGACAAAGTTGATATTTAGACCTAGGATCTTAAGATAATAAGATAAGTCGTTTTTAACTTTTGTCTGTTTTTTAAAGTTACGTCTTACACAAAGTAATGTAACATATTTTATGTTGAATTATAATACGGGAACCGATAATACTTTCCTGTGATTTTCGTTGTTAGATACTTTAGACAGGAATTTGAAAACGTCTTTGCAAAAATTCCCGTAACGATATAGATTTTAGGGTTCCCTCTTTAAAGGAAATCTTGAGTAACCATCATTTTGAAACGAAATTTATTTAATTATAGGAAGGAGGAGAGATTGGTACTGTGATCAATTGAAAAAGATGTTACTGAATATCGATTTAAAGTTCGAGTTGTACCTTTAATAATATCCAGAAATTCTTTGATGTATAACGAACAATCAATTTTTGGTATATAAAATAATTTTATGTATTATATAGGAAAAGAATTAAGTTCAATAAAATAGAGTTCGGGTAGTTGTTGATATTGCTGAATTCTAATTTGAAGGTCAGTCTGTTTTGGTGTAAGTTTAGTGGATAATAAATGATCTACAAACTAAACTCGTTCATCGTATTGTGTACATGTAGCATTGATAAATTTTGTTTATGTCTGTTAATTAACAACCATAAAACATTTTACTTCTATTTTAAAATAACATGTCGAATCCACTATACGACACATGTTATTTTTATCTAGTTAGTTATACTTCAACTAAGGAAAGTAGGAAAGTACATTATTAAACCACTTGTTCATTAAAAGAAGGAGCTGACTGGTAGGAGAATTATTAAAGTAATTAGTACAGACAAAGTTTATAAACAAGAAGGTCTCTGATATTGACAACAAAACGAATACATAATATTAAAACTGTTAAATGTAAACACCAATGTATACGGTCGGAAAGACACTCGACCTATGTTCGATTGGATCTACAAGAAAGTTTATTTTACATGTTACTACTCTGGTTGTTGTACGTTAAATTATTCTTTATATAAAAATGACTTTCCTTGGATCTTTAGACTGAAATTGCAAATCAATAAGACACTGAAACTCGTACTCGGCGAACGGAATCTCTAATAGAGTAAACATTGTATTGCCCTACTTGACAGAGTAGAACTTTAAAGTGGATCAAGAACTAAAATCGCGTGATGAGATTGTTCTCAGAGACCCAAAAATATAAAGTATTGTTTTGTTTTGACGTAAAACATAAAATAAATGATAACAATTTAAAGGTGATAATTAATAAAAAAGGACGATAACTATAAAAAAGATATATATAAAACTGTAATAAGTGACTTTATATTAAACCTACACCGATGTGTTCAAGAAACACTTCGTATCATTTTATTTGCTAAATAAACAAAATATTTACACGGTTATTTATTAAATTTTCCGACCTACTCACTATCAACGAGTCTGTACGGACTGACAAGTACTAGGCTACCTGACATCGGGCGGTCCGAGGAGACAAGTATCTTAAGAGGTCCGTTCTTATGTCCTCATCCAACGGTAAAGGAAGAGGTTTTCCGACCAGTCCGAAATCATGAAAGCATTCCATGGTGATCGATGTGAAATCTACACAGTCCAAGTGTAGGGTGGGAACAAATATTTGGACGTTACCTTACCGTAAAGGTGTCTCTTTAGGATTAACACCATAAGTTTCGAGAGTTTTGACCTGAAAGTCTAATGAGTAGAAAAATTTGGTAGACGAAGACAGTTCCGTTGACTAGAACGGAAGGAATTTTGTTCAGATCCTTAAAGGGTACAAAATCTTTGAAGGGAATGGTACTCACGCACGCACGCACGCACGCGTCGGCGAAGTCAGCACAGACTGAGACACACTGGGGCACCCGGCACCGGGTGGCCCGAGGAGACAGGTGCCCCACGAGGTCCGTCCTAGGGCCCGTACCCGACGGTGTGGGAGGAGGTCAGGGAATGACACTGGGGTTTGTTAAAGGGATCAGACAGCCGGATAGGAGCTTTTCAGGTGTAAAGAGACATTTAGTAAGGATCCGGCATACAAGAAGATTTAGGTGTATGACAATGAAATTTTTAGGAAATATTTTAGAAAAAGTTTAACTCTGAGTATTTTAGTTGAAAAACCTACAACTGAAAAACCTACGTAATTCTTTATATTTTTCAAAGTATTTTAGAGATAGTTAATACTTGTGTATAGGTATAGTTGTAAAGGTTAAGCCATACAGGACCCTGAGTTATATTATACGTTAAAGATACGTAATACCCTTTTTTCTCAAAATCTTTGTAACGAAGACATAGAACCTTGAGAGAGGTTGGTCATATGTCTGCGAAAGAGTAAGTACCATAATGTTACCTACCCCATTTTACTAACTAAATTGGTCTGAGGATAATTTCTTGTAAACTTAATAAAGGTTGAAGGACTATAATATTTACGACGTCACTTATTGGAATATGACTATAGTAAAGTATGTGTATATATTGATTTCCTGTTCGACGTCATCAGTGCAACGATTCAGTCTCACTCTAGGGAAAACATTGAAAACATCCAGCACGGTGTAACGGAAGATGTTGCACACACGAAGTCAAGTCACGTCAGCGAGTCAGCACAGGCTGAAAAGTGTTGGGGTACTTAGCGTCGTGGGGTCCGGAGGGACAGGTAGTGGTTGAGGGCCTCAAGTGAGTTTGAGTACAGGTAGCTCAGCCACTATGGAAAGTCGGTAGAGTAGGAGCCAGTAGGGGAAGAGGAGGACGGGGGTTAGGGAGGGTCGTAGTCTCAGAAAAGGTTACTCAGTTGAGAAGCGTACTCCACCGGTTTCATGACCTCAAAGTGGAAATCGTAGTAAGGAAGGTTTCTTTAGGGTCCTGACTAGAGGAAATCTTACCTGACCAACCTAGAGGAACGTCAGGTTCCCTGAGAGTTCTCAGAAGAGGTTGTGGTGTCAAGTTTTCGTAGTTAAGAAACCGTGAGTCGAAAGAAGTGTCAGGTTGAGAGTGTAGGTATGCACTGGTGTCCTTTTTGGTATCGGAACTGATCTACCTGGAAACAACTGTTTCATTACAGAGACGAAAACTTATACGACAGATCCAACCAGTATTGAAAGGAAGGTTCGTCATTCGTAGAAAATTAAAGGACCGACGTCAGTGGTAGACGTCACTAAAACCTCGGGACTTTTTATTTCAGACTGTGACGAAGGTGACAAAGGGGTAGATAGAGGGTACTTCACTACCCTGGTCTACGGTACTAGAAGCAAAAGACTTACAACTCGACATTCGGTCGCAAAAGTGAGAGGAGAAAGTGAAAGTAGTTCTCCGAAAAATCAAGGAGAAGTGAAAGACGGTATTCCCACCATAAGCGAATCAGTACAGGTTGAGAAACCTTGGGGTACCTGATATCGGGTGGTCCGAGGAGACAGGTACCTTAAGAGGTCCACTCTTATGACCTCACCCATCTGAAAGGGAAGAGGTCCCTAGAAGGGTTGGGTCCCTAGTTTGGGTCCAGAGGGTGTAACGTTCGCCTAAGAAATGGTAGTCCCTTCGGGTTGTCTCCAAAAAGATTAAATATAGGGGTAGTGGTTTAATAGATTCCAAAAATAGACATGTAGAAACGTTTCTTTGATTTAATATTTTGACTCAAATACGGTTAGACGATCCATTTTTGTACTATAGAGTAGGATCAAAATTGTGAGGAAATAAGACTCATTATATTAGTAGACAGTATAAAATTTTCGGTAAACATAAAAGTAAAAAACTTGATAGGTAAGTACGGGTAACGATAAAAAAGAAAAACTAACAGAAATAGACTGTCTGACGTCGGGCGGTCCGAAGAGACAGGTACCTTAGGAGGTCTGTTCTTATGACCTCACCCAACGGTAAAGGAAAAGGTCCCCTAGAAGAGTTAGGTCCCTAGTTTGGGTCCAGAGGGTGTGACGTCCGTCTAAGAAATGACAGACTCGTTGTTCCCGTCTTAATTAAAGATCTCCAAGAAATATATAATCTATAATCGGGGCACACCATACACAAAAGAACTTATTTAATCATTCATAAAATTAAAAGAAGACTAGAACATTTTTCATCAATAATATATATATAAAAAAATAAAAAATATAAAACAAAATTGAATAAGGAAATACGAAAATGGAAAGAATTAAGGAAAGAAAACGAAAGGAAAATTAACACCACAAAAAAGAAGAATTAAAAAACTTAATCTACAAATTGAGTAAGTAAAGTAAGAAAAACAAAATAGTTGCAATTCAAAAATTCCAAGACTTAAAAGGAGGTTCGCGTCAAAACAGACGTAGTGAATCGATATACTTTTTAAAATAAAAGAGGTGTGCAGAACGTAAGTAACTACGTTCGTTTTTTATATCTTTAAATCTCAAGAAAGGAAAGTTGTACATAAAAACGATCTCGAATTATTCTAGATCTCGTTGAACCAAGAAACTAGTAGAGAAAGGAAACACGATATGTTGAAAACGGATTCGTTTTCTCGAAAACCGATGGATTTGTACATGAAGAATTTCAGACACCTATTATATATCGTGGATCAAAACACTTTTTACGTCAAATATGAAAAAATAAAACAACAATAACAAGATACCAAAGGTGTCCATTATCCCTGTTTTACAACAATACATCGGTACAAGTATGCTCTTTAGGAAAATATGTAAAAGACACATGTAAAGATGTACGAAGAGCCGGAAGAGATCACCGAGTCTGTTATTTCTTAGGTAGACGTTACGTCCTCGGGACCCCATCTAGAGACCTAGTCCTTCTAGGGGACCTCTTTCCTTACCGATGAGTGAGGTCATAAGAACGGACCTGTTAAGGTACCTATTTCCTCAGACCACAGGATGTCAGGTGCCCCAGTGTTTCTCAGTCTGTACTGACTCGTCGATTGTGGAAGGGAAAGGGTCCCAGGTGTACGTATCTAAAACATTTATAAAATTTTACTACTTTACTATGTGAGGTCCGTTGTAAACACGACATTTATGGTTAGGATAGGAAATTAGATGTAATTTTTTTGAAATTACTGAAAAGAAAATTGGAGAGTCGGGGGTAGACTGATAAAGTAGTGGGATGGTAGATAAATATATCATCTATTTTTCTTATAAGAATAGATGGTTTTTTGGAACGAGGAGTCTGATTTTTATACTATAAATTCTTTCAGACTCCATCTGTATATGTACTTTAAGGAAACTCTTTAGTGTATTCTTTAGTAATCACCGAAGGTTCCAGATAATTAAAAACTCAGGTTGCAACGAGAAGGAGTGTTATGGACGACCATTTAAAACTCTATTTTTCGACTTTCAGTCAAATACACAATATACAAGCTACTATTCCAGTGCAATAAAGTAATTTACCTTGTTTGGATTTTAGGTTCGAATTAAACTGAAAGGTTTGATACGTTTTACTTCCCATTTGTAAGTCTATAATAGACATAAAGGGACTTATGTTGTGCGATAATATCAAGAACAATCTGATTGAAAGTATACTCTACCCTAACATTGACAGTTCAAGTGACCATGTATGATGACAATCTTATGACTTGATGCCTTTCTTAAAGAAGAAATTGATAACTACAACGTTTCTGATATGCAATATTAAATACGGTCGATCCCAACATCAGTTTTTACTACTTATCCTGTCTTAGTAAAAGTACAATCGTGAGACTTTAAAAAAAGGAAGTGTTAAATTTTAGAAGTTTAAAAGGGAGACAAGATAAACAGGACAATTTCTTTGAAAACTTGTCCTTTCATATACCATAAAATATCAAAGGTTTTAGATGTCTCTTTTTACCTGAAAAGAACTCAATACAGGAAAATATTATTTGTTCCATAGACCACTCGTCACTGATGCACTGAACTCATATTCCATTTCACGTATCAGAAGTCCCCAGACTTTGGAGTGTCGCACTTGCCTCGCGGATTTACCCTTCGTCGCGAGAGGAGAGACGGGAAACACACACACACAGAGAGCCTCTTCGGCGGTGGTCTTTGGCCAGTGGAGTGCTGTACAATTGAAGTCAGTGTCCAAGTGAGAGAGGTGTTTTTAGACGAAGATTATAAGAACGTATGATATGTTTTAAGACTAATTTTTCGGTCTTAATGAACTAAATTCGACCGTCCGTTCAGTAAATGGATTTCCAAGTTGAATTGCCGAGTGACGGATTGAACGGACTTAAATTTAGTACTTGAAATTGAAGGTAAGTCTTTCTTTTTTTAAAAATTTCTAGATTTAGATTTCTTTATAATTCGAAGTGTTCGGTCTGAAAGTTTACAATTTCCACTTGGTCTACCGAAGGAATGGACGTAGAATGTTGTAGGAGATGATATGGGATTTAAGGTTGAGAGTGGTTTATAATGGCAGATTACAAGAAGGAAGATATCTCTGGGTATCAAAAACGATACCATTTCTAAAAAGGTTCAATGATAAAACACGTTGGTTTCTATAACGGAAAGGTAATTTGAGTGTGTACAGGGTATTTTATTTGTAAAATAAGGAATGTCGGAGATTTTAAATCTGAGATGTCAGATCTGTCTATCGTCAATTCTTGTACCCAACTTATAGAGTAGAGACGGCTGTCGACACAACAAAACACTTTCATTAAATGGTAACATTTGAAGTCAAGGTCCAAGTATTAACATACCCCAATTATTGTTATAAATAAAGTACCCTTATATATGTCAATTCCGTATATTCTTCGAAGATCGTTGACGGGTCAGTTAAGTTAAGAAGTTGTCTATAAATGACTTGTGGATGATCGATCGACCTCCTTCTTTACCGTTGGGTGAGGTCATAAGAACGGACCTCTTAGGGTACCTGTCTCCTCGGACCACCGGATGTCAGGTGCCCCAGTATTTCTCAACCTATGCTGACCTAGCTCACTCGTGTATCATCGATCGTGACAAAATCCATGACCAACGTGACTGACAATTTACGTTAGGACCGGGAATATCTTGAATGTAAAGAGAACGCCCTTTATCTGTTGGTTTTTACGTAGGATATCATACTACAGTCCATTTGTCTTGACATTGTCTCTCTTTAACTCCTGTTCTCTCTCTATATTCCCCCATTCCACGATAAAGTGTCCGTCGTCAGTCTTTTCTGGAGGGACTACTTCACTGTAAACTTGTCTCAGACTCGACTCCTCTCTTGTCCGGGACACGCAGGGTGGCACGACGATCATACTACCACTACTAGTTCTCGTCGTTCGGCACACCCTGTGGAGAGAGTGAGGGTATGGAAGGGTGTCCGAAACCCTCCGTCTCCTCCTTTGCAGTCGGTCCCGTCTCACTCCCTACCGACCCACCTTGTAGCCAAGCGAAGTAGTAGTACTCTTTCAGTTAAAGGGATTGAGTCCGACAGATCAAAGCAGATCAAAGCGCACGGAGACCCTTATTCTCTCTTTAATGGGACCAGCGGCGCAGGAGATGAGTCCGTATATGACACGTGCATGTAAGAGTACTCATTCTCCCTTTGTTTACCTCTCTCCGCACCCCATGATATTTGTCTTTAATATGACTCTGGTTTTATCGTAAGAAATACATCCGATTTTTACTTCAGACCGTTCTACCTTTAATGTACAAAATATCGTGTCATATACCAGTTTCTGTAATTGAAGAATGTGTTTAATTTAGTCCTTTCTCTAAGGTAAATATTCTGCTGTTTATTGAAAGGTTCTCTTCTATGCATTGTCTATTCTGGTCGTATTCTTTTGACAAAGGGTGAGTACTAACTTTTAATGGACGAGAATATTGGGATAAAACACTAAAAGAAAATTTTCTCACTATACTAAGAAATTTAGTTCACGTATTATTATAAATGGTATTTAACTCTATTATTGAACGTATAAAGTTTATAGTTCAATTGTCAGTTGATCTAATTAAAGTTTAAAGATGGAGTATTTTGCTAGTATACATCGGGGAATTAGAAAGTGTCGAAAGTCACATCAGTAAAGGTATTGATTCCGATACCCTACGACCCTATTAGCCGAGGTGTCCGTCTCAGCCCCCAGACTCTCCTTCTCTTATTGGCCGGTACGTTGTCAGGTCTCGTAGACGAGGCGAAGAGCTGCTGACAAAGTGCCTGATAAAGTATGGCACTCCCTATATCGAAATGAATGTGTAAGTGTGGGTTCCGGTGTATTCGTGACAAAACGCGGAGAAAATCCGGAGACCAGAGAGTCGAATCTGAACCGATTCGTTCACCTGTTACGTCTGTGATCCGACCGAATTCTTTACTCAGTGTTAGCGAACTGTCATAGGATAGGATAGAGGGTAATTGGATTGTGCCAGTTTGACACCATGGAAGTGGCGTGACTTGAAATGAAGTATAACCCTATATGATCTTAACTCAAGTATGAAAGTGTACATGTTGATTCCTATGTTTTGAGGACCGTGAATTTCACGACCTCGTCCCGTCACCACTTCTCGACAGTTTCCTGGGGATCTAAATACCAAACTCGTCGACCCAAAAACCACTATGGTAAATGATATTTCCTTCTTGTTTAAAACATCAATTGACACTATGTAAGTCAAAATCCACTTTTCATCTTTTAAAAATCTAAACCCTTTCTATATATAGACTCGACCTTTGTATTTAAACGTTCAGTGACTACATAATTATCATTTATTTCAGTACTCTTGTCTGTCGTCAATAAGTAGCTACTTTCTACTTTGTAATTATCTGGAAAAAAATTGATCTCTTTTTTATATTGTCGGACAAGGTCTGATTTCCTCTTAAAAATATCCCAAAAGACGTTAACTTTACATTTTGTTTTCACTTTCCTTTTTGTGATTGTTTCTTACTCGGTTTGAGTATTAAGATCTTTTAATACGTTTTTCCTGTTAAGAAATCGGTGGCTTAATTACAAATCTTTGACTGACAACTTTAGAAGACACCCACCTTACATTTTTACTTCTCACTCATTATTTATGTGTTATGTTCATGTTTGTGTCTGTGGTACAAGGTCCGATTGTTTCCCTTGATATTGTTGACGAAAAGTTTAAAAATTTTAAAGTCCACTTAAATCTAATATATGATCGTAAGAACCCTTATTGTGAACCAAGTATAATGTTCAGTAGGGACCTATGTATTTGGAGTTTAGTCGTATAGAATTGGAGGGTCCAAAATGCTGAAGGGACAAAGATGTGACAAGGAGTACACTCTACCGAGGGAGTCCTTTCCCCGAGGACAACTGGGGTTGAGTTAAGGACCTGGTAATTTTCACGGGTCTTCGATCCGGCCGAGGTGACAGGGGGATCAGGTCCACGGTGTCCAGAGTGGAATTTTTGTGTTCGGAAGGAGTTGGGTGAATGATGGAGTGTCTAACGAATTTCGTGTATTTACGTTAGACAAGACACTATCTAGAATCTCCATTGCTACTGGATCTTGTTAGAGAGTGGGTCGATCGACTGAGATGTCACTTCGATACTAAATGACTGGGACTCTTCTTATCACATCAAAATTTTTTAAGGTTATAGAATGTTATATAGTATGTGAATTGTGGTTTTTCATTTTAAGATTAATTGAGAATTAACGACCTGTAAAAGAACCTGTAGATGCAGAGTCTTAGAAAATATTTGATTTTAGAAAATTTGAGACTTGGAATATCACACTTCCTTTCGGAGTTCAGAAAGTTCTTTGTGAACTTTCCTTTTTCTTTTTTCTGTCCGGTAAACATTGGATCGTTTGTGACTTATTTTTCTGTTGGGTGGACGGTAGATTCATGTTGGTTCCTTTAAAGTGTGAAATTGATATAAACAAAGGTTTTAATATTTATTGGATTCTTGAAATAAATCACACCCTGTATTGAATGTCTCGTCAGAAAAGAAAAAAGAAAACAAATTTTTTTGACTTGCATTCGTGGATGGAATCCTTATCCTAAGTCGTCTTAATGTGGACTGAAGAATCACTACTGGACAAAACAACATATCACTACCAGATATTCAACTCCTTATAAACTTTTGGGTCACGGAAGTTTTGCTATGTATAAGACCTCTTTCTTGTTATTTCTGTACCGAATTCGTTGTGAAGTAAGTAGTTATTTCAAGGTAAATTCTTTTAGATAACAACATGTTCACACACTTCTATAAATTGTGACGACTTAATATTATGTGAATTTTTACCAATTCTGCCATTTTTATTTCTATTCACTATAACGTTGTACGATTTTTTATTAGAACGTAGTTCTTTGATTAAAAGTATTTACTGATTTACATTAAGTCTAACAATTTTTCTTTCTTTCTTTTTTTTCTTCTTTTCTTTTTAAATGTCTGGATCTTACGTGTAACGATTTTATTGTTGGTTTCCTTTATTTGATGTCCTATGTAACTTCCTTGTCTTTATACACATGTATACTAACGTATACGCAAAGTAAACTTTTTCGAAAGTTCTGGTTTTTATTTCAGTTCTCAGACGTCTTCATATAGGTTATATTATTATAAAATTCTTATGGAGACTACTGGTAAATAAAGGGAAAGTAGTTATGTCATACTTAACTAAAAAGACATGAACCCAATAAGTACATAATAAGAAAGTAGTTTGGTGTATCAGTTTTTGTTTTGTTTTGTTTTGCTATGACAGGAAGTGTATGTGAACTATCTCTTTTACGTCGTCTCTGTTCAGACACGCGTAATCGTGTGAGTGTAGAAGTGTGAACACTAAGGTTGTGTACTTCAATCACTGTACAAGGGTTTGAGACAGTTCTGGCGAAAGGAGATTGAATTTTTTCCGTGTAGGCAACCATTAGAATACTTACTTAGTTACCGTTATTTAAATCGTTTCTTTTTTGTAGAGTAACGTCGATAAAAAGTTACTTTCCTTGTAATGTTATGTCACAGCACATTGTTTCCGAGGGTAGACTAATAAGTGTTTCTCGAGTGCACATGTACACATACTTATGTCTATGTTTGTACAAGGTAAAATTCTTTTAAGATACCATTCTTTGTTCTTTAAAGACTTGAGAGGTTTAAACCCATGATAAATGTTGTAACCTTCCATAAAAGGGTCTATTTCCTATTTTTTTGAGTTTTGAGCTAAACACGTTATATTTTAAGTCAGTCAAGTCAGTGACTCAGTACAGGTTGAGAGACACTGGGGTGCTTGGTATCGTGTGGTCCGGAGGGACAGGTGATGGTTGAGGACCTGAAATGGGTTTGAGCACAGGTAACTCAACCACTACGGTAGGTTGGTAGAGTAGGAGATAGCAGAGGAAGATGAGGGTGAAAGTTAGAAAGGGTCGTAGTCCCAGAAAAGGTTACTCAGTCAAGAAGCGTAGTCCACCGGCTTCATAACCTCAAAGTCGAGGTCGTAGTCAGGAAGGTTTCTTATAAGTCCTGACTAGAGGAAATCCTACCTAACCAACCTAGAGGAATGTCAGGTTCCCAGAAGAGGTTGTGGTGTCAAGTTTCCATAGTTAAGAACCCGTGAGTCGAAAGAAATATCAGGTTGAGAGTGTAGGTATGTACTGATGATCTTTTTGGTATCGGAACTGATCTACCTGGAAACAACCGTTTCATTACAGAGACGAAAAATTATACGACATGTTAAACCAGTATTGAAAAGATGTTTCCTCGTTCACAGAAAATTAAAGTACCGACGTCAGTGATAAACGTCACTAAAATCTCGGGGGTTTTATTTCAGACTGTGACAAAGGGGTAGATAGACGGTACTTCACTACCCTGGTCTACGGTACTAGAATCAAAAGACTTACAACTCGAAATTCGGTTGAAAAAGTGAGAGGAGAAAGTGAAAGTAGTTCTCCGAGAAATCAAGAAGAAGTGAAAGACGGTATTCCCACCGCAGTAGACGTATAGACTCAATAACTATAAAGAGACCCGTTAGAACTAAGGTGGAACACGAAGAAGGTCAGGTCGCAAAGAATACTACATGAGACACATATTCAATTTATTCGTCCCACTGTTATATCTCGGAACTGCATGAGGAAAAGGATAAACCTTGGTCAGTCAACAAGGTACAGGTCAAGATTGATAACGAAGGACTGGACGTATATCCAGAGAGTTCTTGGTCCAGACCACCAGACCATAAGGGTAGAGAAAGTCTTAAAAGGTCAAATAACACTAGGTGTGTTTCCGAAACCGTATCAGTTATTTCGTCTTCATCTACAAAAGGACCTTGAGAACGAAGAAGTGACTAGGTTGCCTACAACCATTAAACTAGAGACCAAGGAGAGGGAAAAGATTTTGGTCGAACTTGTAAACCTTCAAGTGTCAAGTACATAACGACTTCGGATCGAACCTCTTAAAACTCATAATGAAACGATCTCACACTCTACTCACGTTAACACGTCCTCAGACTCGTAAGAAACCGTAACGGAAAGAATCCCTAACCTTACTTTTGACTGGAAAAGGTGAAGACACCAGTGACGACTCAAAAGGTTTAAACGACCGTATAACTTACGTCGTGAAAGTGTCGTAGTAGAAAGTCCTAAACTTTATCGAGATGACCTTAAGGTAGTGGAGGTGATCGAAACAAGCATCACTACGAAGGACTACGGATGAACTGAAGTGTAAGGTCCTATAGACCGAGATCCACTCACTAGTTAGTGTGGTAACACTAATAGACTCAGTACTTCTCGAGAAGATATCAAGAAGACACATAAGAACGGTGGAGAAGAATTATGGAAGACGAAGACAATCCAGGTATGGTAAAGACAGGAAATAACTCGGGTAGAAACGTACTTTACAAGGGAACCATAGAGATTAAAAGAACTTCTCGAGAGATCAGAAAGGGTAAGATAATAAAAGAAGACAAAGAAACGTGACTAGTGACTCATTCCGAAAGAATAGAGAGGAACGATAAGAAACTTTGAGACGTGAGTTTACCAATATAGAAAGGAAAGGGGGAAACGGAAAGTGAAGAGAAGAAAAGTATCGATAAACATTCCGGAGGAGTCTGTTGGTAAAACGGAAAAACGTAAAGAAATAAAACTCCTACCAGAACTAGTGACTGAGAACATGTTACAGTACTTAGAGGCAGGTATCAAGTAGTACGTGAGATAGATGGTATAGATTAGGGAACTTAGATAAACAGTGAAGGTGACACATTGTCATTTCCTAAACTAAATGCAGTATGGACTTACCAGATGACCAAAAGGGATGAAAGAAGCTAAAGTCAGACTTAAACCGTTATTCCTCAAGTACTAGACTCGGTGTCAATCGAGGGTCAGAACAAAAACGACTGACATATCTCAAAGAGGTAGAAACCGACGTTTCTTATATTAGTCAGACTAAGGTCGCAACTGGTAGACCACTCCAGGTACATATATCAGAAGAGAACACAACAATTCTCCCACAAACGATACTGGTCACGCAAGAGAACCGTCTGGAGATAATCGGAAACGGCACGAAGTAAGACATAAGGTTCCGGTTTAAACGGACAAGGAGGTCCACAAAGAACTGAAGGATGAAAACGTAAGGTCAGGGGGGATTACTTTTCCTGTAGGAAAAACCCACAATCAAGACATTCCAGAACATCCAGAAGTATCTACCTCTTCCGTTACCGTTGGGTGAGATCATGAGAACGGACCTTTTAGGGTACCTGCCTTCTCGGACCATCCGACGTCAGGTACCCAAACGATCCTCAGCCTGTGTTGACTCGCTGAAGTGGAAGTGAAAAGTGAAAGAACGTAACCTCTTCCTTTACCGTTGGGTGAGGTCACAAGAACGGACCTCTTATGGTCCCTACCCCCTCGGACCATTCGACGACAGATACCCCAGCGTGTCTCAGCCTGTGCTGACTTCACTGAATCGTCCAGAAGTATCTTAGTAAGTCGAAGAAGTTGTAATGACCAGCCCCTTATCTGAACTTAATGACACTCTGACTTACCAAACGGAACCTTTACTCGTCTCTAGTAAGACAGTGAAAACTCTGATGTAGGTTCGTGACGTAAAACCTGAGAAAACAACTGATACTCCCGATGAGGTAAAGAAGATTCCCTAAGAACGGGTGTCATCATCTATGTTACCAGTAGACTCAATTTAAGTGAGTAAGGTCAGGTAGAATCAAGCGACTAAGGATTTTACAACTACAAGTGACAACGGTAGAGGACAAACTGGTGAAGATTCAACGGAACTAAGTACCTAGATTGTAAGATCCAGTACCACCTCTCAAGACTGTTTTACACCAGGTGACCTCTTCCCTTACCGTTCGGTGAAGTCGTAAAAACAGAACTCTCGGGGTACCTGTCATACCGTTTTTCTATCCTGTGACTTTCTACTTGAGGAATCCGACTATCCACGGGTCATACGATGACCTCTAGTTCTCTTTATTGAGGTCTTTGTTACTTCTCTGCGTCGGTTTCGTTTTTGTTGTGGGTCAACACCTACACTGACCACTATCTTCGTTTCAGGTTTTAACGTATTCTTACACCTTATAATCCAGGTACTTAGTTCCGTTTAACGTTCACCAGTTTGTTCTACAGTTCTATATTTAAAACACTTACAATTACAAATTCAGTCGAAAAGTGAGAGGAGAAATTGGGAGTAGTTCTCCGAGAAATCAAGGAGAAGTGATAGACGGTAATCTCACCATAGTTGATGCATAGACTTTAACAACTATAAAAGGGTCGTTAGAACTAAGGTTGAAGACTAAGTAGCTCGGACCGTAAAGAGTAGTACACGAGACGTGTCTTCAATTTATTCGTTCCACTGCTACATGTCGGAACTGCGTGAGACAAGGGTCAAACCTTAGTCAGACGAGAAGTACAGACCAAGATTAACAACGAAGAACTGGACGTTTGTCCAAAGCGTCCTCCGTCCATTACCCCAGATCATAAGGGTAGAGAAATTCTTAAAAGGTGTCAAACAACACTAGGTGTACCAGTTTCCGAAAGAACATCTCTTACTTCGTTTTCATCTACAAAAAGACCTTAAGGGAACAAAAGATATACTAAGTTGTTTACAACCGTTAAACCAGAGACCAAGGAGATGGAAAACATTTACGTCGAAGACGTAAACCTCCGAGAGTCAAGTACGTGATCACTTCGGATACACCTTCCTAGACCACATATTGGAGTGATGTTGCACTTTACTCGTGTTAATGTACCATCAGACTTGTAAGAAACCGTAACGGGAAGAAACCCTATCCTTACTTTTAACTGGTGAAGGTCCCGACACCCGTAACGATTCGAAAGGTTTAAACTATTGTATAATCCACGTCATGAAATTGTGGTAGTAGAAAATCCTAAAATCCAACGAGTTGGACTTAAGGTAGTGGAGGTGATCTGAACAAGTATCATCACGAAGGATTCCGGTGAACTGAAGTGTGAGGTCCTACAGACCGAGATCCACTCACTGGTGTGGTAAACCAATAGACCCAGTAATTTCTGGAAAGAAGATATCAAGACACATAAAAACGGTGTAGAAGAATTAGAGAAGACGAAGACAATCTCGGAATGGTAAAAACAAGAAATAGTACAGGTAGCAATGTATTTTACAAGGGAACTATAGAGGTCAAAAGAACTTTTCTAGAGGTTAGAAAAGGTAAGACAACAAAAGGAAATGAAGAAATGTGACAAGTAAATTTTCCAGAAGAATAAAGAGGAACGATAGAGACCTTGAGACGTAAGTTACCCATATAGAAAGGGAAAGAGGGAACGGAAAGCGAAGAGAAGAAAAGAGTCGATGAACATTCCGGACGAGTCTGTTGGTGAAACGGGAGAACGTAAAAAAAAAGGGGGAACCCCTACCAAAACTAGTGGCGGAGGACATGTTACAATACTTGAAGGTAAGTGTCAAGAAGTCCGTGAGACAGTTAGTCTAGATTGGGGAACTTAGATAAACAGGGAAGGTGACATATTGGCAATCCCTAACCTAAATCCATTATGGACTTACCGGATACCAAAGGGATGAAAGAAGTTAAATTCAGACTAACACGTTATTCATCTAGTACTAGTGTCGGTGTGAGTCGAGGTCCAGAACAAAAAGGACGACATACCTCGAAGAGGTAGAAGTCGACGTTTCTTATATTAGTAGTGTTGAAGGTATGACTGGTAGACCACTACAGGTACACATCTCGACAGCGATCACAAAAACCTCCTCCCAGAGACGATACTGGACACGCAAGAGGACCGTTTTGACAATTGAAAACGGGACGAAGTAAAACATGAGGTTCCGGTTTGAACGGATAATGAGGTCCACAGAGAACTGAAGGATGAAAACGTAAGGTCAGGGGATACTACTTTTTCTGTAGACAAAAAAAACCGATCAAGATCTTCCAGACATCCAGAAGAATTTTAGCCAGTTGAAGTCGGAGAAGTCACAGTCACCATCCCCGGAAACTGATGACACTACAACCTACCAAACGGAACCTTCGCTTGACTCTAGTAAGACACCAAAGACTCTGACGTGGATCTGTGACGTAAAACCTGAGGACAAATGATACTTCTGATAGGGTAAAGAAGATTCCCTGAGAACTAGTGTCACCGGTAGACTTAAATTGACCGATTAAGGGTAGGTAAAATCAAGTGAGTAAGGATTCTGCAGTTACAAGTCATTTCTACACCGTGGTCCTCTACTCGGGGGTTCAACCTTCCACAGGTTATACGACCCCTTCTCGTCTCCCGCTAATGATTGTCGAGGCCTTTCTTGGTTCACTGACCCGGTTTCGTCTTTACTGTGAGTTAACACCTTCATAGACCACCACATTTTATTTCAGACTTCGACATTTCTTGTTATAGAGTATATTTGGACCTTACATTCCAGGTACTTAGTTCCGCTTGACCTGCATCAGTTTGTCCTCTCAAAAATTATTTTACAGTATTACTCTACTTCGACTGTCTCTTTTGCTTTACAGTTTGATCGGTGATCACAGTATCCTGGAAAATATTTAAAGATTATATAGAGAACATTGATCTCTTTAACGCTTATTTTATTACGCTCAAAAGTCAAAGGGTAAGACTTCTTGTATAGATCAAAAATTAGAAGTCCACCGAAAGACGGTGACTGTGTCGTCAGCACTACCTTATTGTGTCTCATTGTGTTCGTCGTCATGGAGGAGATACCCGACTTTCCTCTTTGACTGAGGACCGTTAATGAACAAATTTCGTTAGGAAGACTGTAGTCCCTGCAGGGCTCGGGATTGTGTCACGCTTTGGTCAGTCGAGGGAAAGAATTTCTACTTCTATTTCTTAGCTTTTTATTACGGTTCCGGTCAACGAGTGTTTCAAGTAGATTCGTTGATGCCACTTCTTGTCAGGTAAGTGTCTTGGGAGCACGCGGTAGTCACCCTTACATGTAACCACTTCAGTGATGTCTTTTGTCACAGTGTGAACGAGTTTTCTGACTTTGACCCTGACGTTATACACACGCGAGTCCTGACAGACGGAGGCACTCTGGAGTTCCTGACACCGGCGGTCCGAGGAGACAGGTACCCTAAGAGGTCCGTTCCTAGGACCTCACCCGACGGTGCGCGAGGACGTCCCCTAGAAGGGCTGGGTCCCTATCTTGGGAACAGACAGAGGAGGTAGTCATCCGCGCAAGGAATGGTGATCACGGTGGACCCTTCTTCATATTATACTAGGTCGTTAAGGTGTTACACCATTAAAAGGTTTCTTTTATTTTTGTGATGAATCTTTTCTATATCCGTAGGAATACAAATAATGTCGTAGTAAATGTTATGGTTCTATAGTTTCGTTGGATTCATAGATAGTTATCTACTTACCTACTCTTTCTTCTATGTGTGTGTGTGTGTGTGTGACCTTATAATTAACCTGTATCTCTTCTTACTTTGGAATGGTAGACACTATTGTACCTACCTGGATCTTCTAAAGTACGATTCACTTTATTCAGTCTCTTTCTGTTTATAATACATACCTTAAATTTTTTGTTTTTATTGTTTTATCTTTGTCTGAGTATCTATGTCTCTTGTTTCACCAGAAACGATCTCCCTTTCTCCCGTCTCCCTACTTTCTTTGTCCATCCCCTCTAATTCTCCATGTTCAAAGATCGATATGTTGCTCCTTCAGGACCCTGTATCACGTATCGTGTCCCTTGTGTCAGTCATCGCACATTACTGAAATGTCCTTGTCTAGTGTTGATGACAGTGCCACTAGTAAGACACGACGCGTTTTTATAGTTTAGTGATACTACATGTGGGCTTTGTTTACGTCATAACCTTCTGCTAAATATGAAGATAAATTTTTTTGATCTTTTATGTAAGTTTTTTACAACTTCTGAACAAAGAACTATGTGAGTTTTAAGGTTTATAATGTAAACTGGAACATGTTTAGACATGTTTACATAATATTAAGTCGATTCTCCAACCAAAGTGTATATCTATCTGTGAAAATTTCAAAGAGATGAAATTATTATTACACTGACAATTACACCGAAATTACTATTACACTGACTTTCTTAAGTATAAGTAAAAATTTATTCTCTAAAGAAAAACCTCGATGATTGCTAAAGATACACTTAAAGTTTTCTTCGTTATTTTTGTCATCATCTCTTATTTAAAGGTGTTTAAGACTGTTTTAACACGACTAACAGTAAACATGATGTAAAATTTTTTAGTTCATTATATAGTAATTTTTTATTCATATATATTTTTATTAAAATATTTTATTCTCAATGTATCTATGTATGTTAATCTATACAAA
This sequence comes from Capra ibex, assembly GCA_006410555.1. NCBI lineage: Eukaryota > Metazoa > Chordata > Mammalia > Artiodactyla > Bovidae > Capra > Capra ibex. The sequence goes on from SJYO01006231.1 coordinate 1,639,846, forward strand.
ATTTAGAGTTTCTTATAAGGGACTCAGATATTCTCCCACAATGACACTTCGTGTGTAAGGCACTATGTATAAAGACTTAAAAGTGATTCTCATACGTAATGAAAACAAAAATTTTGTAAGTGTTATAGGTCTTAAGTAAGGACTAAGTAGTGACACGTTGAATTCTTAGTTAGTACGTATGACTACTTTTTGTGTATTTTTCGTCTTAGTCTAAAACAACGATGTGTATAAAGGTCTTCTGATAATAATACGTTCTTTCAGTCTGTCTTGTCGCATTCGTGTATTTTTACTCTTCCGCTAAGTTACTTACAATTAAACTTTATAATACGGACTCCTCTAGACTTTTTTTTTAACTCCTATTCGTACGAAGTCTTTTTTTATTTTTCCTTTCTTCCTTTTAGTAAAGACTTTCTCCGGTTCTACTTATTCGACTTGTTTTCGTTCGTTTTACGATTTTGTGAGGCAAGACCCCATTATGGGTTTAGATTTTTACATTTTGTATTTAAAATCGAAAGAGTCTATTTTTCTCGTGTAACTGATCAACATTGTACAATGGTCAATTTGGTCATTTGTCCTTTCCAACAACCCCTTGGACTCCTTATTATAATTTTACTAGGACCGTACCGTAAAGGATCAATTGACAATAAGTAAGGAGTCTACAATAGAGTTTGCAATTGAAGGAATTCAAAAGGTTAATTTTCGAAAACCTCGTGACACATAGAAATATCGTAAATGATACCAAATATTTAAGTATATAACATACGCTAAATGTTTACTCGCACTTAAGAGGGGTCGTACATTCGAGGTAGCATTGTACAGACCCGGAATTTTCGTGAGTGAGTTAGTCATAAAAGACCTTTAATTAATTAGTGCCAAACCTTACCTAAACGAAATAACAATGCCTCCTTCGGAGGATTCAGGGAGAGACACACGGACCCCGTGTCTTTTTACCAGAGAGTACTACCAAAGTAAAACTGAAGTGCCATATATGACGGAAGAGAACTTAGGCACTTACCGACCCATCACTTTGTCAATTTTCTTAGAATTCGTACGTTCCTGTTCCGATGTTTGAACCTTAACTGACAGGAGGTTTGTTTGACACCTACACATAAATGAAAGCGAGTCGGATAGACTTCTCGGTAGCATACCTAAATTTTCCAGCAAGTTTCTCGGATCTCTGACCGTTGTTTCGTTTCGTTTGGACAGACCATGGAAGTCTCTGATTAGGTAGTCAAGTCTCGCCTTGAGTCGGGTACCGTCTGTAGGTTATTCGTGGACGACTGACTTGACTACTATATTGTGCGACTCTATGGATTAAAGTGTATCAATGACGAGTGCCGGAGGTAAAAGCACAATAAAGACAAACTAACCGGGTGTAGGGTCCCAGGATGTCTTATGAACGAGTTGATCATGGAGAACTAACTTTACTTACTTCTTTATTTTTTACTACTATACGTTAATGTGTCTCCTGAAAGGGGGTTCAAAATAAAATTTTATAAATGATACAACGATAAAAAGTTAAGTAATAGTCTACAATTAGGTTCACAAACCAAGTCAGTAGAGATTAAGACGTAGAAATTACAAAGAGACAAGTATTTAAGATGATTACAGAGTGGATGGTCCATAATTTGAGTGGTTCGTCATCCGGTATGTAAAAATTAAAGTGGAAGGATGGAACGGTTGTACTTATTTTATTATGAAATGGTTTTACACAAAAATCGTTTACACAGTCTATTTATTTAGTCTCTTTATACTTAACCATGAAAGGATAATTATTGTCGTATTTTCAAAGGAGACATTATGAAATAGTGTATAAAAATAAATAGAATATGTTTTCGTTCCTAAACTAATATGTAATTGTATACTTTAAATTGTTACGATAAACTTAGATACTTTTAGATGGTTATAAATACTGTGTTCTATTTATCAAAATCCATGTTTGAGATTGACACTGAAATGTTATACGTGGTATTCGTCCAATTATTGGTACCTTATCAGTGATTCATTGTGATCTTAATGTGACTCTAAGTCTATGAATCTATGCGAATTATATAATTATAGGTTATTTTTCATGTCACCCTCTCCCGCTCCCACCCTACTAAACCCTCTTACCGTAACTTTGTACATATCGTAATATACACTTTACTTAGTGGCCAGGTCCAAGTTACGTACTATGTCCTACGAGTCCCGACCACGTGACTCTACTGGGTCTCCCGACCATGTCCCTTCCTCCACCCTCCCCCAAGTCCTGCCCCTTGTGCACATGTGGGTACCACCTAAGTACAACTACATACCGTTTTGGTTATGTTATAACATTTCATTGATCGGAGGTTAATTTTATTTATTTAAATTTAACTTTTTTTTTCATCAACAGGGACGAACTTGATCGATTTTGTTGTCTGTAAGAGACGATCGTATCATTCTTTCCATTTTTAACTTTCATAGACGTAGGTACATCCAGTCGGTATTACAAGTGTCGTGCGTCGAAGTGTGGTACAACATTTTATTGACTATCCGTATGTTTTTATTTCGAAGTTTGATTGACGGTTTTCTCTAAGATCAACCGTATTTGTTGTAATGATTTTCATTGTAATAAACACTAGTTACTTACGGAGTTTGAATTTATATACTAAAGATTTTATTGTAAAGGTGATAATAAATTTAAAGTGTTTATTTAGAGTTGTCCTTGGTCTTTCTTAAAAATTTAAGAGGTTAATGTGACTATAAGGTATGTTTCGTGCAAACATACAAAAGAGTTTATTTCACAAGTTTGTTACCATTTTTACGGATTACCAGAGGTGTCGTGAATTATTCTTGTATAAGTAAGTGAAAGACTCAGAGTGTTCGTGACATAGCCGATAATGGGGGTAATGTAGGGCTTGGGGTCTCGAATAGTACATGTATAGACCCGAACTTTGGGTTCAAAGGTAACCAGATGATGAACTGTAAAAAGGTAAAAGATTTTAGGACATACAGAAATATAGAAGGAGAGACTCCTGTAGACAGGGGAATACATGTCGAAAATATTAGATCATTACCTAATATTTCAGTAACTAACCTTATTTTAAGGTTATCCGTTATATTATTTATAGACCATTACTGAAGGGGGTAAATATTTTGGGAAGGTCTGTTGTCCATATACTGTTTCCTTTACCTTATTAAAATCTGGTTCATTCTTAGTGGATGTATTTTTCTTTTTCTTAATTTTAAAGAGGGTCATGAGATAAGACGGAGTTTTGAGAATACTGACTTCTTGAGTTGTAATATATTCCTCCCGTTTAATTTATTTTAATCCATCACCTTTTGACCTCCGTAAATGTCTTTGTATCCGTGAGAGAAGAAATTATCTCTAGAGACGTTTTAAAGTCACAGTCTCCTTCGGTTTATTTTAGAAATTTACACTTGAACATTGTTACAGAGTAAAAATCTTATATATTACGACAAGTGAAATCAATGAATTTTGTTTTACCTTTATACTTCTGTTCAGTATTAAAGGTTCACCTGGGAAAGGTAAAACAAAGACTTTTTTTGATTAAATTTAAGGACACCAATGTAAAATTTGATATTATCCATTATTTTCTTTATAAAGTCAGAATTACATACTTTGTAAAGTTTTATCATTGAAAATCTCGAATCTTTTATCTGCCTTTGTAAGTATATTTAACATCAATCAAGTATGAAGTGGATAGGAGAAAGGAAGATTTAAGGGTGTGGTAAAATGTTTATAACGGTTGTACCAGTGTCCAACATTCTTCCTTCCCACAGATAGTTATGTGGTATTAAATTTCTCTCTACGTTTAATATTTTGTGAAACGGTTCCTTTATTCCTCACTGTATGATAATCTTTGTCACTCAAACTACATACTCTCGTCTGTTAATATTAGTAGTGCAACTCTAGACTTATGATATGTTTTAATTACATTATATGTGAAATTTTCCGAATAGAATTGGGTAGACTTGTCGTAGATAAAAGGAAATTTATATTAAGAATCTACACTGATATGATTTACGGTGAAAATTTACCAATAAAAATACTATACACTTAAAGTGGAGTCTTGACATAGATACAATGTGTCTCTATTTTACATTATATAATAGTAATCTACTTAAATATACATAGACTTGATACATACTTGCCCTTGTATATACAAGGATTTTGGAGGACTTTAAGTAGATTACTATCACCAAGTTAGAAGAACATTCATGAATCACAGCGATATCACGGACCTGTAAATGACTTTGGGATATCCGTCGGTCGAACTTTTACGTACGACAAACTTTACAACTCCAATTTTTTACTGTTTGTCTTCGTAATTAAGGAAGGGTACGGTTTTTCAAATTTTAAAGAGTCACCTATTTCAATTTCTTAAAACTTTAGTGAGAAGTAGACAAATCACGAATTATTTCTTACGTTGTTTTTTCCTTTGTCGAATGTTATGAATTTGAAGTTATTTATTTAGTCATATTGTTCGTTACACTGAACTAGTGAAAATTTTTAGAAAGATTTAAAGATAAATGACAAGTAATTGTGGTTGTTTATTTTCGAATATGAATATACCTTTTTTGAGGAATTAGGAGTTACTTAGTATTTAGTTAAGTTGATAGTGGTAGAGTAAGTAATTCCATAAATAATAATAATAAATTATTTTATAAAGAATTTTTAGAACACCGTTGTAAAAACACTTAAAGTTCCAGGTTAAAATTCTCGTATTTTTAGTATTAATTCAAAGAGATCTTTTTTTAACATTATTAGTGTATAAAGTAAAAATTTCCTAGTATTTGTCAATTAAATTTTATAATTTATCATTATGTAAATTTAAATTACATTTAACATTGACAAAAATTGAATTATAAAGATTTACGTATAAAGGAAATTTTCTACTTGTAAAGTCACGTAAAACCTCACGACTTAAATTTTTTTGTAATTCACGATTTCAATGACAATATCCGTAAATGGTGTTTAGTAGTAAAGTAATGTTCATATGGAGTTAGTTGATGTAGTTTTATATGTATACTTGACTTCACCTTTGCATGTAGTTGTATGACATACTACTTCACAGAGGAAACAGGTAGTCTTTTATGTCTTTCCTGTATAAGTGGTCCAAAGGGTACTGAGAGAGCGTGGTTCTTCAGAGGGACGACAAAATCGTCCAGAACGCGAAGATAAGACCCTTAACGTGGTACCATGGTCAGGACGAGACGGTCTCCAAAGAGTTCATGCCCCTAGCATAGTGTCTTGAACTCGTGTGTAATCCCCTTTTTTTTTTTTGTCATTCAATTTCTTCTATCGTTAAAAAAAGACCATCCTGATTGTCGTCAATATTTATGAAGAATGGATACAAGGAGGGAAATTAACTGGTTAATTTTCAATAGGCTTTTTAGACGTTACAAGTATTAGAAAATTATGAAGGAGCTCGTGACGACGACTGCGTATTATGTATAGGATATGATGTTCTAATAAACAAAAAAGATAGTCTGTATCCATGTATGTTATAATCGTAAATCTCAATCGTGAATATCAGAATCAGTGGTATAGTATTTTATGTATATAAATTTTTAGAAGATAGTCTCCTAATACTACTTTACTCTCATAATAGTCTCTTTGTAGTATTTGTTGAAGTAAAAATTTCTTAATTTTCCACTTAGTATACAAAAATACCTTAATTGAGAACTAGTGTACCCGACGGGTGCAGTACCCAAGGTCCTTGTGATTCGGAAGAAGACCACGGCGGAAGAACGACACGGACGAGTAGGAACGAGGAGGCTAAAGGAATTGGTAATGGAGACGGTGTACCGACCAGGACTAGGACGTGTCGTTGCCGTCTGTTTCCGAGTCGACTTTGTCGTAGGGACTTTGGTGGTTCCACATTACTGTTTGTACGCTGTCTTTGTTCCCTCCCTATGTTCGGTACTCGTGTCGTCCTTCGTTCAATAGACAATAAAATCCTCCGGTTTACGATTGTTGTTTATCTCTGTTGAGTCTCGACCAATACAAAGAAACTTTACAAAGATTAATTATTATCTACTTTAGTATGCAGAAGACCAATGTGATTTGTCAATAAACACACAAATATAAATAGTGGGTGTCTTTGATTTGACGGGGTCCAGTACTCTTAGGAAGTACCCATTCGGTGCCCGCGGAGGGACCATTTACTCTTGGTCAAACTTCTGTCGGACGTGACAAAGATAGTGAATCACGAAATGAGCGATTCAGTACAGGCTGAGAACGCTGGAGTGCCTGACATCGGGTGGTCCGAGGAGACAGGTACCCTAAAAGGTCCGTTCTTAGTCAAGTCAATTCAAGTCAGCGAGTCAACATAGACTGAGAAACGCTGGAGTACCTGACGTCGTCCGGTCCGGAGGGACAGGTAGTGGTTGAGGGCCTAAAGTGGGTTTGAGTACAGGTAACTCAGCCACTACGGTAAGTCGGTAGAGTAGGAGACAGTAGGGGAAGAGGAGGGCGGAAGTTAGAAGTTCCGGGTCGTAGTCCCAGAAAAGGTCACTCAGTCGAGAAGCGTAGTCCACCGACTTCATGACCTCACCTAACGGTAAAGGAAGAGGTCCCCTAGAAGGGTTAGGTCCTTAGCTTGGGTCCAGAGGACGTAACGTACGTCTAAGAAATGACTGACTTGATACTCCCTTCGGGAGTTCAAAGTAGTGAACTTCTCCGGATTTTGAATTGCCAGTTTCAAGGTAAAATATAATCGGTTTCGGGTAGGATGACTGAATTTTTGACTCTTTAGGGTTTGTCTTAGTTTCCTCTCATGTGTCAAACCAAAGATGAAGATGGTGATGCACTCACACTTACGATCACCGAGTCAGCACAGGTCGAGAAACACCGGGGTACCTGTCGTCGGGTGATCCGAGGAGACAGGTACCCCAAGAGGTCCGTTCTTGTGACCTCACCCAACGATAAAGGAAGAGGTCCCCTAGAAGGACTGGGTCCCTAACTTGGGTCCAGAAGGTGTGACGCCCGTCTCAGAAATAGTAGGGTCAGTGGTTCCTTCGGGACGGTGACACTATAATTAAGAAATTTATGTATTTACTACGCAGACATGAGTCTTTAACAAATATTCAGCTTATTCGGAAAAGAAAACAATCTTAATACTGTTTATGAAATGAAAGTTTTGTTAAATTTAATATAAGGGTTTTACCAAAATGTTAACTTAATATATTTCTTGATCGGTGTTGATACTCTATTTTTGTTAATAAAAAAATTTTGTTTACGTATTAGGTATGTTTTAATTAAAAATATATATAACTATGATTATCAAATATTAAGAATTTCATCCGCCAGTCTTACTAATTTATAAAGAAGAGATTTTAAAACAGTGTTACCTAAAGTTATATCTTTTGTGACTTTAAAAATGACAATGTCTTTATAAAAATTCAGAGCGGCTACTACTCACAAAATAACTAAAAAAGGAGACTCTTCTTAGTTATATCATTCTTTAAGTCACAGTGAAGATCCGTTTTTTTGTGAACAAAAATAATAATAGAGAAAAATTTTTCCAGATGTATTATCTTTTCGTAGTGTTTGTTCCTATAGTACACGAACTAAAGGAGAGGATAGTTGGATAGGAGGTTTTCCAACTAAATAAATCTTGACCCTGTTGTATCTCGGACCCCTTAAGTAATTCAGTCTTCCCGTAAACTTGATGTTTTCGAGTCGATTGTGTCTTTGAGTAAATTCCTAAACTTCCACTCCTTATGTAAACAACGCCCCACCCCCACCCCCCCGCTAGTAAGGCTTTATAGATTCAAACAAACAAACAAAATTTTTCTCTTTATTTACCGTTTCTGGGATGTTACGATAAAGTATCCCTAATACGAAGACAAAAAAACAAAGTATGCCAGAAAACCCATCCTTCGGTAGACGGTAAGGACCGGGATCTGTTATGGTAATACCTTACGTCCCACTTCGGTGATACCCATATACACACACATGTACACTCCGTACGTATGTGTCCTTTTCCGGCATGTGTCGGGGACTGACGCAGATAGTTCCGGAAAGTCCTTAAAGGGACCTTTGTAACCTTTTTTTAAAAAAGTAATTACACGAAAGTTAATTTAAGATTATGTCGAAACGTTCGGACTGTCATTGTCTTACTTCCTGCACGGTCGTTACTTTAGGTCGTAAGGTTTCCGAAAGTATCACTGTAGTTTTTACTGTCCTTCGAAAAATGAAGTTTGTAGTGTTGAAAGAGTCGGATTCACCCCTTTCTAAAAAGGAACAATTCAATAGATTTTAAGACAGTTTCTTTACCCCTTCTACTTCAAAGGCAAAAGTATACATGTCATTATCTTATATTAATTGTTCAATATGTTTTTATTCTGTTCGAAAAGACTGACTGATCTGATAAATGGATAAAAAGGGTCTAGAATTTCTTATAAGGTCGTTTTTGTATGACTTGTATCACATTATTTTTCTAACCAAATTTACTTCTACGTTATTCCTTAGTCGGGTTCTTTTGCTTTTAAAAAAGGTCTGAATTCTTATTCTCCAATAAAAAAACAGAATCAGATTAATTCTGATTAATGGTTCTTAAATTACTTATAAACATACGAAAATAGAGTTTGTAAACTCGTGTTCTAATCGAGGAATACTCTCCGTTTCTGTTGTTACAAAAAAATTTTTTTTTTTTTTTTGTTACGGACCTAAAATGAGTTTAATTCGTGGGTTTATTCTTTGGTAATTTTTTTTTTGTTTGATTTTATATTGTAGTAGCTTTTATACGTCCATGTGGAGAGTCACTCAAACTTTGTTCGATTTATTTTAAAGTTGTGATTGTATATTCAAAAATACTTAAAAATTATTTGTATTTTCACTTGTATTAAGAGAAGATTTAGGAGTTTATTTAAATCAATAATCAGATTGTTAAATTCATGTCTTAATAAAGTTTGGCTCACATTATTATATGATATCACAGATGTTCATTGAGTATCCTAACTTTTGTAAAGATTTTTTAAGGTATTACTGACAAAATTAAAATTTCGATATATAGTGACTCTCTAAAATCCCCGCTAATTCTGAGTTTACAGTATGTTTGTCTTCTCTTAGTGGTTTGTGAACTTTTTCCAGCCTTTATCACGGGATAACTTGTCCTTAGACTGACTATCGTCATTTTCGATGAAAGATACTTTCCCGTTACAATTTATGATACCTATAAAATAGAAGTACTAACAAACGTAAACACGATCTGTTTTTCCTACATTTCGTCACAAAGGTAGAAATTATCCGTGTTTCCGGGTAGACATTTAACTGTTTAGGATAAAAAAATCGTTATTTCATCTTAACTAGAAAAAAGTACTTAACTATAGACAATAAAAATAGTTTTCGAATAAAATGGATTACAAGTGAAAGGTGATACTTTAGTCTTCGTTCTGAGAATAATTGTTTAAGGAATTAATTGTTAAAAACATGAAAAACTCTGAAACTCAAACAAGTCAGAAATCCATTATTATGTTGATACTAATAGTATTACTAATCCGTCTTAATGTACGACTAGTCTAAGTGTAAGAATATGTCAAGGAGGGGTTTGTTATAATTACAGTGAGAAGGGTTTTCTATATGTTGAATTAGTTTGGACTTATAGTGGAATGAAGGTACTGAAAGGTGAAGGGACTGACGGATAAACACGTGGAAGGTCCTAGAGATTATTCTCTGGGATAGAGATCGTTTTATATAAAAAATTTTCAGTAAGTAAAAACCAGAGTATGAAGAGGTTATGGAAGACTAAAGAGGACTGAAACGAGAAAGAAGGGACGAAGAAATCAAGGAAATGAGTTGAAGAAAAATACTCATTAGCAAAAAAGAGTAATAAAAATAGGTAAATGAAAAAGGTCAACACGGACACTGAGAGTAAGTAAGAACAAGTAGAGTAGCGTAACGACGGTAAAAAAGATGTCGAAATAAAAAAGTTTTAGTTTGTAGGACTGGACTTCGAGTATGTTATAACGTCTCTTTCACGTGGTGACGTAGTCATCACTGTAAAATTAGGTAACTGACAGAAGTCACGTTTACGATATGGTGTTAAAAATAAAAAGGATAAAAAGTAAAAAGATGTACAATGACAGACCCGATTTATTTATTTATAATTCAGGAATTCCTATTTCCTTCATCATGGTTTTGATGATGGTCTAGTAAGACTCCTTCGTCGTACTTTAGTGTCGAGTCATTTAGACTTTTAAATAGTTCAACCCTAACGGTCATGTCTTGTATCACAGTAGGACTGTACTAGACCCAGCTTACAACATTCGTAGACTCGTTTGTCTATTTTCTTCTCCGAATGAGAGAGGTACCGAAGGATTCACCGTGATCACCACTTCCCAGGTGGACGGTCATGTCCGCTGCCGTCTCTGAACCCAAAGTAGGGACGCGGTCCTTCGAGGGGACCTCCGTCCGTGCCGTCGGGTGCGGTCACAAGACCGGATCTCTTGGGGTACCTGTCTCCTCGGACCGCCCGATGTCGGGTATCCTAGCGTTTCGCGCCCTGTACTGACTTTACCGTATCGTGTGTGAGAGATACATGACTTTAATATGTTTTATTTCGAACTATTCGAGAAGAACTTTTGATACATATTATGATCACTAAGTTTTGAACATTAAGACTCTTATAATAAATCAAAAGAATCTGTACTGATCGATGTACCTCTTAAGTTAGATAAATACCGTCACTATACTATATTCTTCAAATTAAAAATAAAAAGGATAAAAAGTAAAAAGATGTACAATGAGAGACCCGATTTATTTATTTATAATTCAGGAATTCCTATTTCCTTCTGTTGGTTCCAAATTTTATGTATTATAGATTCAACTTGAATTGTTGTAGGGAACAGTCTCCTTCATGTTCCAACAAGACAACCTGAACTTCTTTTTGTGATTTTTTGTATTCGTCAAATAATACAATACTTACTTTTAGTGATATAAGAGAATACGGTTACCACTTTCGGGTCGTAATATTATGGTTGTACTATTGGTTACATGTTGTCTGTGTTGACTTAGTATTAAACGAATAAAAGATTTGTCTTCGTTTGTTTGTTTAGAATGAATCATATAATAATATATAATACCTACGTGTAGTAATAAAAAGTTATAAAAATAAAAGTTAGTTCAAGTTTCATTAAGTTTTTAAAAATTTTTGAATCTACAGTTGTCTTAGGTCTTTTTACAATTAAAATTCCGCTGTCTTCTTATTAAATTATTAAGAAGACTGTAGATTTCTTGTTACTAGACCTGGTTTCATACGAAATAAAAATTCTTGTAAAAAGTTTCTCACGATGATAATGTTTACACAAGACATGAGATAAGTAGTCACTTGTTGATCATGAGTCTTCCCCGATGTTCTGTCTTCTCTTCCAAGTCGGTGAATATTGTTTTTAAGACGTCACTTTTTTACCGAGACCTCTTTCCTGTCATAAGAACTATACTGATCTTGTCTAGAGTAGCTTATATTACACCAAACTTTCTGAAAGTTACCTTTACCTGGGAGTACTAGTGGACATCCGAAAGTCTAATATGTTGTTTGGCACAGATTGTGGGGACCGGAACTAAAGTCTTCGTCAGACACTCGTTATCAGGAGTCACGTTTAAATATTGGAGGACTTCGTGCTTTCTACGTCCTATATTTCGTCTGGAGCCACGGACCTCCCTGAGTCTTATCCGATAAATTGAGGAAATCATGTCACCTTTTTTTTCCTTGTGCACGAACCTCGACTATGTCGTATAATTTTATGATTAGAGTGGATTGTCATTTATAACTTGTAGATAGTAGTCTATGATATCAGACAATTTCAGTTTAAGTGGATACTCGATTAATAGACTGTAAGAAGGAAGGTCGTTGTAAAGACTAATTTCACGAGGTAGTCTGACAGAAGTGTCTCTCTAGATGTAAGATCGGTGTCACATTTTTTACCGTTTTATTCATCGATACTCTTCAAGTCACCCTTATGATGGTACTAATTAGGTAAAGGGAAACATATTACGTTAATTGTCAAAATAAAATAGATTTTAATACGAGATTCGAGGGTTAAAAATATACAAACTCATTTTTTGGTCGCGAAAGTATCAACGAAAATCTAAAATTTAATTTATACGAAGGTGTGTAATTTTTTATTAAACTTGTATATGGAGTATGGTATATGTTTATAATAAAACGTTACCTAGTTTCTGGATGTACAGTTTGATGTCTTGAGATCTTCCTTTGTGTCCACTGTCAAACGTACTGAAACGTGATCTGTTAAAAAAAATCTATGTCGTTGTTTTCATACACGTTACTTTCTTTTAATCTATTTGCCTGAAGGAGTTTTAATTTTTGAAAACACACAGTTCTGTTAAGGTTTTTACTACCTTTTTTTAAAAGTTTAATACAGAGACTATTCCCCGAACATAAGTCTTATATATTTCTTGAGTATTGAGTTGTTACTTCCTTTTAGTGGTTAATTTTGTATATGTCACCTATACTTATCAGTATAGAGGTTTCTTATGTATGTTCACTGGTGTTTAGTGTAATTTTCTATGAGTTATAGTAGTTGACAGTCCTTTTACGTTTATTTTGATGTTACTCTATGGTAAAGTATAGGTGATCCTACAGATATTAAATTTTTTTTTACCCTTTTATTTTTCACGACGTTAACATCTCTGCTCCTTGTGAGTTGAATATGTGAAACGACCACGCTTACGTTTTACGACGTTTGCACCTTTTGTCAAACCATCGAGGAGTCTTTAATTTGTGTCTTAATGGTGTACTGGGTCGTTAAGGAACCATATATTGACTTTCTTAACTTTTGTATGTAAGGGCAATTTTGAACATAAACTTACAAGTGACGTCGAAATAAGTATTGTCGGGGCTTCATCTTGTTGGGTTTACAGGTAATCGACTACTGTCCATTTGTTACAGTCTGTTTGGGGGTATTCCCTTGTCATAAGTGAGTATTTCTCGTTACTTCCAGGTTATTGACGACGTGGCACCTACTTAGTCCTTCTGCAGTGTCGTTCACTTGCTTTGGTCCGTCCTCTTCCGGTGTATCGCATACTGAGATGAACACACTTTACAGGTCCTGTCCGTTTAGGTATCCTAGCTCTGATCTACTCACTAATGGTCCTTTGACTTTTCCCCCTTTCAATCCTCGTTGACGATTCCCCTTACCTCGAAGATTAGTCCCTCTGACTTTCCGAGACATAAATGTATTACCACTGCCGAGATGTTGTTACCTATACGATTTTGATGACACACACATACGACTTTACCACTCGAAGCGTAACACACTTCATATAGTGTTATTTTATTTAATTAACCGAATTCACACGGTAAAACCGTCCCAAGAATTCTTCACAATTTTTTTAGCAAATGTCATTAATTTTAAAAAGGAAGAAGATGTGATGGAAATGGTTTGATCTTATGAGTTTTTACGATTTGATACAGTCTTTTTTTAAAATTAATATTAATTTATCGGAGATTTCAAATAATTAGAATCTAAGAGTATGATGGACTTTGGAAGTGTAAGTGTTATTCTGAGTTCTCGAGTCAATGGATACGTCAACTCCCCTTTTAGAAGTTCATGTGTCCTATAAATTGTGGAATGTCTCTATCAAGACATGGAAGTGAGCATCACACGGTGTCAGAAAAGTCAAGTATTCTAAAGACTTATTTGGCCCCTTACAGTTTCCCGTCTATATTAATTGACTACCTATATTACTGACGGAATTAGTACTTCTATTTACGTTCTACTTCGCGTCTAAGGGATCTTAAGAACTAATGTCTCCCTTTAAAAGAATTTACTTTACCCGTAAAGTATCGAAGTTCCTACAACTATTCAAATAACTTTACATATATACTTACTCCATGTACGAAACACCCTTTCCGTGAAGTAAAGTCTGTTTTCGTCAATCATTTGTGGTTTAAAATTGGATATAGTTAGTGACGGTTGAATCATTAAAATGAATTCTTATTCCATTTATGGTGAAAATTCACCTTTGTTTTGTACATTTAGAGAATTCCGTAAATTTTTCGATACTCTATATAGTTAATTAATACTTCTGACATATGTGATATAGACTGTATGAAAATCCTCACGATTGGGGTATGTTGAAGTAGAATTACTTGTTTGTCCTAAAGAGGAAACAAAGATCTGCATTTAGATACACAGAATTTTCTTTTCTTTTTGGAGAAAGTAGGACAAATTTTTTGTGAAATTTATTAAGGAACATTCTTGACGAAGAAAAAGAAGATTACACGACACGAATCAGCGAGTCAGTACGGGCTGAGAGACACCGGGTGTCTGACATCGGGTGGTCCGAGGAAATGGGTACCCTAAGAGGTCCGTGCTTAGGAACTCACCCAACGGTATGGGAGAAGGTCTCCTAGAAGGGTTGGGTGCCTGACTTACCTCCAGAGGACGTAACGTTCACCTAAGAAATAGTAGACTCGGGAAAAGATAGTAGACTCGGGAAAAGAAGATTATTTTTAATAGTTTCTTTGAGAGGAGTATCTCAGAGACTTTGAAGAGTATTTAAGAATTAGTTCAGAGGATACGAGATGAAACTGACAGTTTAGTATTATTTGGTTCAGAATGCTTGATGATAAATAGACATTTCAACATTTAAATGCTTTTATTCTCATCCTCTATTCTGGACTTTCTCTGCATGAGACAGTACACCGAGAACGTGTATTACAAATAAAAGTAAGCGATGAATACGGTATACTCTACCAGATGTAATCAAAAGAGGACACCTACGAAGACTTGCGACTTTCACTGTTACCGTCGTAGTTTCCAATTTTTTTCTATTTAACTTTTAGAGAAAATGTGTTTTGTATGAAAAGAAGGAAAAAAATTTAATTTTATGGACTACGAAACGGTGTCAACACATATTTTCTGACAACGAACTCACCTTATTTTTGCCCTTATACAGATTGTATAATTTTTCACACGTACGAGTCAGTAATCTAGCACAGGTTGAGAAACACTGGGGCACCTGAAGTCGGGTGGTCCGAGGAGACGGATACCCTAAAGGGTCCGTCCTCATGACCTCACCCAACAGTAAAGGAGGAGGTCCCCTCGAAGGGTTGGGTCCCTAATTTGGACACAGAGGACGAACCATCCACCTAAAAAATGGTGACTCCGTGGTCCTTTCGGTGTATAACTTTTCCTTGATATCGTTTATATCGGTTTTACACTTGCTTGTAACTTGATTAGATTCCAATTCTTCGTGATAAAAAAAATTACGTACTCATCCAGTGTAACAAAATCAATTTGAAAATTTCTTGTTCTTTATTATAATTCTATAATACAACATCTTTGAACCGTTCTACCCCCCTTTTCGTAGATTAATCAAACATGACTTATAACAAAGTTGGTAGTAAGTTATTTTATGATATTTCGAGATATGACACTCCGTACCGATCTTATTTTTCGAACTACTGAATCCATTACTTCGTTTTTTTATGAAATATGAAAATATATATTTATCTTATTCTTAAAAAAATAGAACGAACCGATATCGACGATAATCTTCATCACTTATAAGATATGTAATGGTGCTACACGGTACGGGTTTAAAGTTTATCTAAAATTAAAAGGTTAATTTTGTAAATATTTTATACTTGTGTATATTTGACTATGTAAAAATTTTATGTATATATTATTAGGGATAATATTTTTACAAAGTGACATTTTCTTAATATAAATCTCGAAAGAAGTTTATTACGATGTTTTATGTATTTTATGATATTTATATACATCATGTCTTTCAGATGTTTAGTTTAAGTAAAGAAAGGAGGGACAAAGTGACAATGTACCCGGAAGGATATGTGCACAGCAGTTATACGTGTGTCTAAGTGTACGTGTGGACTCAATCTAACAGGTGAATAGAAAGGTAACTATTTATGTTTAAATGTACTGTAAGTGACCATACAGTCTTTTTCGATCCGTTACTCATAAAAGTCATTACATATCTCAAGTAGCATGAATGACTTCTCGGGTCACGTCTGAAACCTCTGGATTACTAAGGTCGTTAACTCACTGCTTATCTGAGTTTAGACCTGTCGGAGAGGAAGGAAAGGACCTTTCTACGTCTTTCTTTGGCAATCGTCATCATTTGACAGACCATACATGTGTCGATTCGATCCGTTAGTCCACAAATAGACGTCGAATTCAGGTAAGTGAGACAGAACGTTCATTTATTTTACGTTCAAACGATTGTAATGTTCACTATTCATTAGTTTACGTGTACTTGAGACGTCGTAAAATAAACGCACAAACGAGGTATTTATACTAAACCCTTTTTTATTCTTTATCTTTAAGTTCTCTATTCTCTTTTGTTCTTTACGTTTCTTTTGGGTGTCTTTGTGTTCGTAATCGTGTATCCCCCCTTTTATCTGTGTTTGATCTTCGTTTGTGTTGTAAAACCTGCCAACACTCCCTAAAAGTTCCTTTTTAGCCCTCACCTCCCCCGTCCTCCTCTTAACATGCCTTACATAAAGATTTGTCGCTTAAAGTGAACTCGTCGCACCTCCAAAGGGCCTCTGACTGTACTACTACTCCTGCTACCGTTGCTTGTCCTCTTCCGTTTGGTACGTCCGTCCCCGTCGTCGAGACGATGATTCCCTCGTGTAGGTCCGATGATAAACGATGCCCTACGTAAAGACGCCCAGTGTATGGTGTTGCCTTCGTTTGAGAAGGAATTTTAAAGTTTAGGAATCTAGGCGAGATGTCTGTGTCCACTACCCTCTCCATTGTCTCCAATCCTTTCTTCTCGTCCTCCCTTTTGTTGCGACTCTGGACCTCCACTCTTCCTGTCGTCTCGCGCTCCCTCCCCTCATTTTCGTGATTGCCGGGTCATCGCTGATGTCAAGGCGGCGACGTCGTTTCTCGGACGTAGTGTCGCGGTTCGAGACGTGGAGGTACAGAAGGCTGTCGTCGCTACGAGCGAGGACGCGCAGTCACCCTCTATTGATCTCGTCCGGTGTCTGTCGTAGGAGAGTACCTATTTGTGACGGAGGACGCTGTCGTCATTTGTCTCCTGCAGCGCCGTAGCGCGGCGGTCGGAGACGCCGACGGAGTTCCCGGGTGGGACTCTCGTGAGCCCTGCCGCTTCTTTCGCCTGCGACCGGGAGCTATGAGCTCCACGTGCAGTTGCCCTGCTGAAATCTCTCGGCCCGGGGACGCGGAAGGGTGCGCGTCTCTTCCTGAGGTAAGTAATGGTGCTCTCCCGGCGGAAGGAAGTCAGTCGCCAGTGGATGGCTCCAAGGCTGATGGACCGACCCACGTCCCTGAGGGTAGGCAGTACTGGGGAGGGAGCGGAGAAGCCCCGTTAGAGAGGTCTGGACAGACTCCCCGACACAGGACCCGAAGGCAGGAGTTGTTCGGGTAGCTATTTTGTCTTAAGGGTTCGAAATCCAGCTCACAAAACAAAACAAAAAGTTAACTGTGAAACAGAGGTTATGGATCTCACATCATATAGAGAAATATATCATTTATAAAAAGTAGTGTACGATGGACCATTTGTAGCATAAAGGACCTCAAATTGGAAACAGAGAGATGAACGAATAACGGTCCAATAAACGACAGTAAGATACTCAACACCATGACAATCAAAAATAATAAGATGTTTGTATATGGATGATTATGGAATTTTATTAGAATCCTCTAGTTAACCCAGTTACGAGAATTTTATAATTTCCCTCATTTTAGGGTTACATCCTCATGATACTCTTGTCTTGTCTTTTAATGTACCCTCCAATACGTCTTTTCACCTTTTAAGTTACCTCTCTAAATTCATAGTCCTTCATAAAATAAACATACACAAATGTCGTTATAAGCGACAGTACCATTTTTATTGAGAGGAGTTCGATGTAGAACCCGTAGTTTGGGATGTTTCATTTCTCTTATTAAAGAGGGGTTCGGGGAATTATTATGATTTCTCTTTGTAAAAGAATTTTTCGATAATGATTGATCCATTCTGATCATCTATCCAGATCCACACCTTATTTTATTAACGAAGGGAATGCAGTTCAATGTTTCATATTATGACAGACATAAGTTTCCTTATACTAGTCACTTTCTTGGGAAAGTAAATTTTTGTGAGAAATTTATTGCACTAGAATTTTTTTGCATAATAATCTTCCTTATTTATCTGAAATTCAAAATATATCCTTATTAGTTTGTGTTTATCTCAAATATTTTGTAAAATTGGTCACAGTCGAGTGAACCACGGGTCTAAAGGTGTTTATTTTGCACTTTAAGAAAATGGTTTTCTTAAAGACCAGTCACGTCGTAATGGATAGTACAAATTTATTAGGTGGATTGTTATATAATTTAATACGACTAATGACACAGTTACTTAATTTACCGTTGAAATTGTTAATTTTAATTTTTCGAAGAGAAGTCAATGGTACCTGTCTCGCAGATTAGAACGGACTCCGGACGGTTCCGCCGCTACTAAATTGTTCCAAAGAGGTCTATTTGTCCCTAGTCAAGACCGACATTCAGGGAGTCTCACCTCCGTCGACACCCGGTCACTTCCGCCCTTTCCTCTCCGCTACACTACTTCGTTATATACTACAATACCTTATTATAATACTACTCACCGGATATTTTTAAGGTATCATGTCGATATTTCGATAGAACTTTCTTGTCTACGTCCTAGTCAAAGTGTAGAGTAAATTCTTGTCGAAAAGTACGGTAATTTTAATTTCGTCTCGAAGAGTTATCGAGAGAGTTAGATATATGTATATATGTATTATTGATTCTCTGAAGGTATTATGAATTTTCGGATAGATACTATTTAGAAAGTTTTATAAAACTTTCTTTATTATAGAATTAAAGTCAAGTTCATTTTGGTTTGGATAGGTCAACGGTTTAGTGAGAAGTGACTTTGAGAGTTTAATATCATTTTATCCAAGAGTTCAATGGAAATAGAGGACAGGTTTTCGTTTCTAGATTTTCCGTTCATGACTCCAAAACGATTTTTAATTGTCGTCTTTTTGTAGATAAAGACGAAATAACTGATACGGTTTCGGAAACTGACACACCTAGTGTTATTTGACACCTTTTAAGAAGTTCTCTACCCTTATGGTCTGGTGGACTGGACGGAGAACTCTTTGGATATACGTCCAGTCCTTCGTTATCAATCTTGACCTGTACCTTGTTGTCTGACCAAGGTTTATCCTTTTCCTCATGTAGTTCCGATATATAACAGTGGGACGACTAAATTGAATATATGTCTCATGTAGTACTCTTTGCCACCTAACCTTCTTTGTGTTCAACCTTAGTTCTAACGGCCCTCTTTATAGTCATTGGAGTCTATACGTCTACTATGGTGGGAATACCGTCTTTCACTTCTCCTTGATTTTTCGGAGAACTACTTTCTCTTTCGCCTCTCACTTTTGCAACCGAATTTCGAGTTGTAAGTCTTTTGATTCTAGTACCGTAGACCAGGGTAGTGAAGTACCCTTTATCTACCCCTTTGTCACCTTTGTCACAGTCTGAAATAAAAAAACCCGAAGTTTTAGTGGCGTCTACCACTGACGTCGGTACTTTAATTCTGCGAATGAAGAACCTTTCTTTCAATACTGGTTGTATCTGTCGTATAACTTCTCGTCTCTGTAATGAAACGGTTGTTTCCAGGTAGATCAGTTCCGATACCAAAAAGGACACCAGTACATACCTACGCTCTTAACCTGACACTTCTTTCGACTCGCGGTTTCTTAACTACGAAAACTTGACACCACAACCTCTTCTGAGAACTCTCAGGGAACCTGACGTTCCTCTAGGTTGGTCAGGTAAGACTTCCTCTAGTCGGGACCCACAAGAAACCTTCCTTACTACGATTTCGACTTTGAGGTCATGAAACGGGTGGAGTACTCTTCTCAACTGAGTAACCTTTTCTGAGACTACGACCCTTCCTAACCCCCGTCCTCCTCTTCCCCTGCTGTCTCCTACTCTACCGACCTACCGTAGTGACTGAGCTACCTGTACTCGAACTCACTTGAGACCCTCTACCACTACCTGTCCCTCCGGACCCCACGACTCCAAGTACCCCAGTGTTCCTCAGCCTGTGCTGACTCACTGATTTGACTTGACTTGACTCGACTTGTCGAGAAGGTTCACTGTCAGATATATCTACGGCTTCATTTAATGTTTAATTGTTGGACTTACTTTTTCGTGTATTGACCAGAGTTTCGTGCCGAGAATTTTCTCCGTGATTCCTTCTTTCTTATTCTAAGAACTACAGTCTTCTTTTTTCTCACATTTAGACCCGTTTGGTGACTTGATGAGGCCGAGAATCCAAAGGTATAGTCGTTTATCTTCTTGGGACTCGATCTGTTTTCAAAAGTAGAGCTTTGAAGAGACTGGTAACGAGTTGACGGGTCAGTAGATATGACGAGACTAGTGATTCCTGCGAGAGTCTCTTCTCAAGGTGACATAGTCCGACCGTCGGTCTCAATGAGGGGGACCCCCTGAGTCCGTGTGGGACGGACGGTCACGGGAGTCTTGAACAGAGATCTGCCCTTCCCCCTTTCTTGATACCTCTCTTCACTGTGGTCTTGTGAGAAGCCAATTATTATCGCGTAAGTAACTTCGTCATCGGTACATAATAAAGAGGATCTGAAGACATTTATTTGAGTTAGTTTATTGTAAGAATCTTCCTTGTTACTTTCACTAATAAACAGGGACGTCCTTGTCAGTCTACAAATAAGTTTAGTCGTCCGTCATTCTAAGTTCTTTTTCTATTATAAGTGTTATAAGTGAGAGTTGGAGGTCCGACACACGGTTTATAGAAACCCTGAAGAATACGTTTCGTCGGTACTTTAAACCTCACTAAAACACTCCTTATCGACGTCCCTTTAATGTTACGATCTCTTCTAACAGAGAGTTTTTTTTTTAAGATTTGACAACTATTGAGGTATTATATTTACTTTGTGACGTTTATGGTTATTCGGGAAGTATTTTCCTTACCTAAATATTTATTTGTTTATGGAATCGGAAGACGTCTACGACTAGACGACCTCTCTTACTTCCTGTGTGTCAAAGATGAGGGTAGTGTCATGTCTTAAATTCGTAGTTTTGTGAAAGATTTACTAAATAAGATCGTTAACCCAAGAATGACTTCTTTTTAATAAAATCTTCATAAATGACGGACCCTTTGTGTAAGCAGTATAACAAGAAAAACTACGAACGTATAATTCTTATAAATAATTTCCTTTCTGTTATTGTCACTTTAAACGAGTCAACACAGGGTGAGAAGCGTTGGGGTACCTGATATGTCAGGTACCTTAAGAGGTCCGGTCCAATGACCTCACCCATCGGAAGGGGAAGAGGTCCCCTAGGAGGGTTGGGTCCCTAGGTTGAATCCAGAGGACGTAACGTCCACCTAAGAAATGGTCGACTCGGTGTCAAGTCAAGTCAAGTCAAGTCAGTGAGTCAACACAGGCTGAGGAACTCTGGGGTACTTAGCGTCGTGCGGTCCGGAGGGACAGGTAGTGGTAGAAGACCTCAAGTGAGTCTGAATGCAGGTAGTTCAGCCACCACGGTAGGTCGGTAGAGTAGGAGACAACAGGGGAAGAGGAGGACGGGGGTTAGGGAGGGTCGTAGTCGTAGAAAAGGTTACTCAGTTGAGAAGCGTACTCCACCGGTTTCATGACCTCAAAGTCGAAGTCGTAGTAAGGAAGGTTACTTGTGGGTCCCGACTAGAGGAAATCCTACTTGACCAACCGAGAGGAGCGTCAGGTTCCCTGAGAGTTCTCAGAAGAGCTTGTGGTGTCAAGTTTTCGTAGTTAAGAAGCCGTGAGTCGAAAGAAGTGTCAGGTTGAGAGCGTAGGTATGTACTGGTGACCTTTTTGGTATCGGAACTGATCTGCCTGCAAAGAACCGGTTCATTACAGAGACGAGAAGTTATGCGATAGATCCAACGAGTATTGAAAGGAAGGTTCCTCATTCACAGAAAATTAAAGTACCGACGTTGGTGGTAGACGTCACTAAAACTTCGGGGGTTTTTATTTCAGACTGTGACAAAGGTGACAAAGAGGTAGATAAAGGGTACTTCACTACCCTGGTCTACGGTACTAGAAGCAAAAGACTTACAACTCGAAATTCGGTTGCAAAAGTGAGAGGAGAAAGAGAAAGTAGTTCTCCGAAAAATCAAGGAGAAGTGAAAGACGGTATTCCCACCACAGTAGACGTATAGACTCCAATAACTATAAAGAGGGCCGTTAGATGTTCCCTTCGGGGGGGTTTTTCTTTCTGTTGGGGGAACGATTCAGTTCGTAAAAGTGCAAAACTTTATCCTTTGATTTACGTGTTTTCCTTACGAACTTACTAATTCTAAAACAGAATTTGATTGTTACGACTTCTTTAGATACCATATTATCTTACCCCAAGTTCCTTTGGGTCCGACATTACTAGGGGTAGTATGACGGACGGAAGGACTAAGACATAGGAAATTTATTCCACGGAAGAGGAGATCCCTTTGTTTAGGGTTCACAGTTCGATATTAGTCAAGCGAAGGACAAGTTATAGATTTACATTAAAAACAAGGTACCTCGAAAAGAGTTCACATCCTTGTTTATACATAATTTTAAGAAAAATATTTCATAGGTCTTCACGTTCTACGTGTGGTTGGGCAAAGGAAACTCCTGGAGTGACTGAGTCACACGTGTGACTATCTAAAAAGAGTCCTTCGTTGCCACGTAACGTCATTGCATTTTTTCATGTGATAATACTTAATTCAGTAATGCTGTAGAATTGACTTTAAGACGATAATTTTATTAATTCCCTGTATTATTATTCTGGTATGTAAATAGGGGAAACGAATTTGATTGTTTAACATTTTGTATATACAATATTACATCTCTTATACACCTCTTACTTTCACAATGAGGTAATCTCCAGGGATACAGATCGTTAGTTCCGTGAAAGGGTTCAAGTCGGAGTGGGAGTCCTTGAGGGTTCGAGTAATAGTATAAATTGTGTGACGAGACTAGTCCGGTTTTGGTGGGGAAACAGTGATCGACACATTCGCCGTGCACGGAGAGGGTCGCCGAAACAAGAGAGAGGAGGAGAAGGGAGAGACAGAGGGCAAAGGGAGAAAAGGAGGGTAGGCCGAGGGCCGAGTGTCACAAATCGATGGTAGTAAGCCCAAAATGATTATGACTGTTCCTGTACACCCGTCAAGGGTAGAAACCAGACAACACTTATCACGACATTACTTGTAAGTATGCATGTATGAACTCATAGACCAAAGTTGAGAAAGCCCCTAAATAGATCCTTACCTTAACGACCCCCATACCGTCTAGGTTGGTCAGGTAGGATTTCCTCCAGTCAGGACTTATAAGTAACCTTCCTGACTACGACTTCGACTTTGAGGTTATGAAACCGGTGGACTACACTTCTTGACCGAGTAAACTTTTCTGGGACTACGACCCTTTCTGACTTCCGCCCTCCTCTTCCTCTGGGGTCTCCTACTCTACCGACCTACCGTAGTGGATGAGTTACCGTACTCACATTCATTTGAGGTCCTCGACCACTACCTGTCTCTCCGGACCGTACGACGTCAGGGACCCCAGCGTTTCTCAGTCTGTACTGACTCGTGGACTTGACTGACTTGACTACCGTTAAGATATAAATCGAAGGTCTCCTTGACGGTCTGACCAACCGGGTAAAATGTAAGGGTGGCTGCTGCATACTCTGCAGATTTAAAAAGTGTAGGAGCGGTTGTGAACAATAAGGACAAAGAGACTAATACTTGTAGGGTCACCAACACCTCACGACGAACGGAAGTAAAAAATTCCCGTGAAAGTGACTTCTGTCTTCAGTCTCAACTCCAAAAAAGAAGAGAAGGTCTCGAAACGCAAGACCAGGGATAACAAGGACCGTACTTCAGTCGTTCTTAGGTACGTAATAAGGGGACATGTATTACGAAGAAAGAAAAAAGTCAAACTAAAAACGAAAATAAATAAAATTATATTTAAATAAATACAATTAACCTCCAATTAATGAAATGTTATAACATAACCAACACAACATTAGTTGGTCCTATATTCATGTACATTTAAAAAGAAAATTGATAAGAAAAACCCCAGACAATTTATAGGACCTGAAGACCTAACTTTCACAACCTTTTGTGTTGGTACAGACAAGTTTATGCAAAGATGAGGGTAGAGAGAAAGGAAAGAATTTAAGATTAATATGTACATACAATCATGAAAACTATAATGGGGTACTAAAGTTTATGAGTCAACAGATAAAAATAGAAAAACGAAGTAAGATTTATGAGATTTAGTGGACAGAAGTGTCGAGTGACATTAAAAGGACACAGGTCAGATGACTGTTCAGGTCGATTACTTAAAGAGTCAAGACTATTTAAAAAGTAAGATCTTAAAGGTACTAGGTGTAACGACTAGTCGACGAGGTATGTGACGACGACGATGACGACGATTCAGCGAAGTCAACACAGGCTGAGACACACTGTGAACATAGAAAAGTGTGTATAACATATAGAAAAGAATCTGGGGATTCGTAAAAGTATTCGATATGATTTCTGCGATTATTATGGTCCCGGTAGAGATTCCGAAGAATAAAAGATTCGATATCCAGTGCAAAGAATGAAAAATCACCGGTATGTTACAAATTGTCTACCGAAGATAATTTTTTTTTTTCATCTTAGACTTAAGATGTACAAATGGAGTTCTTTCTCCGTGTGTACAAGGAAAAAGAAGAAAGTCCTACGATCTGGATCCGACATCAATTATTCGACCCGAAGAGGAGACGATGACGAAACCAAACTTAATTAGGTAGTGGTCGAAGTTTGTAAACTCCGATCTATTCAAAAAGAAGACCTCTTCCGTTACCGTGGGGTGAGGTCATGAGAACGGACCTTTTAGGGTACCTGCCTCCTCGGACCCTCCGACGTCAGGTACCCCAATACTTTTCAGCCTGTGCTGACTTGTTGAAGTGAAAGTGAAAAGTGAAAGTACGTAACCTCTTCCTTTACCGTTGGTGAGGTCACAAGAGCGGACCTCTTAGGGTCCCTGTCCCCTCGGACCACCCGACGGCAGATACGCCAGTGTGTCTCAGCCTGTGCTGACTTCGCTGAATCGTCCTCGTCGTCATTCAAAAAGAAGTCGACACCTACCTTAGACTTGACACCGGTCTTAGACTTGACACCGGTCTTAGACTTGACACCGGTCTTAGACTTAGACACCGTCTTCCGTCCGAGACCCCTCGAGAGAAAGGAGAGGTCCGAGTGGGCGATGAAATATAGACTCTATTGAAAGATAGAAGAGATCGGAAGTCTTCCGGTGACAAGGGTCGAGACACTTCTGGGTGTTCAGCGACGTCTCTTAGGTAGACTCTCTCCCGAGGCCACAAGAAAACAGTCATTTTTGGGTCTCCCGAGTCAGGAGGACGGGGACTGGAGTTTGTCGGTGGGGCGGGGGGAGCCTGTTATGCCGTTGTGAAAAATGTGAACTCCTCCTACAGTGAGCCTTATAGAAAGAGTTCGCAGGTAGAGACTAAGGGACGACTTGAGTTACTTCTACACTCGTCTGGTCTTCGTCGAAGTGAGACGTCCTGTCCGAGGGGGTCTAAGATTAGACAGGGCGGTCGGATGTGTGACGATAGTGGTCAAACCAATTTCGAACAAGTCAACTAAAGAGGAATAAGGAAAGTCACCTTGAAAGAAGAATAGTGTGTCGAGGTGGCTCCTACCTCCTTTAGTATCCAGAGAAAAAAAAAAGGATTCTTTCGAACAGTGAAAGACCTAAAACCAAGTAAATCCAAAGAAAGACAGGAGTCTAGAGACTACTCAGAAATTGATAAGAAAACATGACACAAGAGACTATTCATTGGATGATCAGTAGTAAAATAAATAGGAATAAGTGTTTGGTTCTTTTATTTTTCTGTATGAAATTCCCAGAAGTCATACTGTTTCTTCATCAATTAAATAGTGTTCAATGTCTGAACTTAAATTGATGATAAAAGATGTCGTCAGTTGATAGTGTTTTCCGGAAATTTCTGATGTAAAGAGTCTTTTAATAAATTTCCCAATTACAGGTCTGAAGAGTTTTTAAAACTAACGATAAGACAAAACCAAAAGAAAACAACTAACGAAAACCCTCCATTCCCTCTACTTCAAATAACCAGAACATAAACGACGTCCGGAGTGTTCCTATGATATTTCTGATGATACATTGTATAAAGTAAAAACATTTTCCAAAATTCAAAGGTTGAAATCGACTCTTCAAAGTACTTACCTTTGTATGACGAACTATCAGAGTATGACGTGTACATAGTTATTAGGAGAATAGACAAGTCTCGAGGAAAACATTGATCTTGACTCTTGTAAGGTCCAAAGTTCCGGAGTCAGTTCTGAAATAATCTTACCTTAGTCTTTGTCGTCCTAAGTTTTCTTTTGGGACTGAATTTTTTCTCTTTTAGTATTTAAAATTTCTTTCCTTACACCATACATATTACAATGTGAACGTAATAGTCGTTTATTTTACGTTGGCCCTTTGGACAAAACCTTTCTTCGTTTGATCCAAGATTCGCAGACAGAGTCGGAGTCGGGAGGACTCTCTTTTATGGTGTGACGTCGGAACACCGTGGTGGCGGACTCTCACTTCAGCTACACTATTGTCCGTGTCGACTCTTTGCTCCCGTTTACGAACTGCTGTACCAAAACTTAAAGACCCGTATAGGTCTTTAGACCCCCCTGTTTAAGAGAAAAAACGAAATTGATTAGACGGTAACAACTGACGATAATACCTTACTTATGTCATCCGAAAGAATCTTATAGGTACTCATTAATTTCTAATGATTATTTATTAATGTTGATAGTGTTGACAGTGATTGTTTTAGTACGTGATTGTAAAAATTGCAAAACGTGTATACAATTGAAGATTGTCCTTTTACTTGTAAAATTATAACTTTACGTAATTGTATTTACATTTTTAAGAAACGTTTTATTTGTAAATGATACAACACCACTAGGAAGAATGACTAAGGGTAATCAACTTGTCAAAGTCGTGTACCGTGTGTTTTATTGACGGGTTACACAACCACTTTTGGGGTCCCATCTACCAATAATTATCTATAATATAACGTTTTCCAAATCATTGACGTGTCTAAAATCTTGACGAGTCAA
Source organism: Capra ibex (assembly GCA_006410555.1). Taxonomy (NCBI): domain Eukaryota; kingdom Metazoa; phylum Chordata; class Mammalia; order Artiodactyla; family Bovidae; genus Capra; species Capra ibex. The sequence continues at coordinate 1,666,988 of SJYO01006231.1, forward strand.
TTTGTTTAAATACGTCTAAAGAATTTACGTTGTACAGAGTCTCGGAGTCATTACATGAAAAAAACCTCCTTTATAATAAGATGTTTTAAGTGGAGTTCTTCACTACAGTAATCCTAAAGTAATTTCCGTCATCCTTTCTTTTGTAAGAGAGGTGAAATGTAGTCAGTGCCGAAAAGGACCTGTAATAGAGTGTATATTGTCCAGGTTTAATTGTTTAAGGTCAAACAGAGGAAGACCGGTGTTCGTGGATGGGGTAACCACACGAAAATTGATCAAGGTGATTTTGGTACAAAGTTGAAGTGACTTCGGGGTTCCGAAACTCAGAGGATCAAAGAAAGTGAGGTAGTGGAAGAGAAAACAAGAGAAGGAGTGACTCTACCGGTACTGCGGAGGGAGGTGACTGTGAACGGTATAAGAGTTAAGGGAACGAGAGGTCAGAGAATCGACAGGGGTGTGTTGTTTGGGGTTCGTACCCGTCTAGGTTGAAAGACGAGAGAGACTCGATTGTAGACCGTTGCATGGTGACGACTCTCCCAGTGTACTACTAACGAAGTCTACCCGGGATTTATAGGCTGATGTTACCGCAAAACGACCAGTTGAGTGAAGAATTGTGAGGGTGGAGGTGACAGTTGGGAATGGATGAAAGGCACAGTTTGGGTGGGACTAGATGGGAGGGGGTGGAGATCTTTCCTTGATGTCCGTCTTTGGGGGAGTCACAGGGAAAAGTGCGGGTGTGTGTATAGGGAAGGGGAGGGTAAGATTAGGGCAGGGGTACGCCTGTGTACCTCGACAGAGAGAGGGTGGTTCCTGCTGGTGAGATGAACACGAAGGACGGAAAGACGGGAGGGTTCCTGAAATGTGGAAATTTTTGGATTGTCCGGAGAGACACTACATGACGGGGTAACTGAAAGTATAAATTCAACGAGAGTGTCCCTTTGTTCTTCTCAATCCTCCTCTCTTTCCTCCTTCTTCTCTCGTGACTTCTCTCCTCTCCTACTTGGAAAGGGAATTGGTGTATGAAACGAGGTAAATAACGTACGAGAAGTGGTTTCTTTCTTTTTTTTTAGGGATTTTCTCAATAGATATAGTCGATCTTTAGAGCCCTGGTTCAGAGACAAAGATTCACTGTCCATGATTAGACAAATTTAATTATTTCGTGAGTAGCATAAATGACCATAAAAGTCTTTAAATAAGTGACAAAGTGGTGGTCCGTGGTCCGTCTCGTCTTAGTTATTCTTTTTTCTCTGTGGTTTGATGATCGGATCTTATGAGTTACACGTCGAGGTTTATAGTATGAACATTTAGTCCTTCTTGAGACTAATCCAATAGTGGTATGTTCGGTGTTAAAGAGTAAACTTTTTATTCTCACCCATAAGTAGTAGATTGACATGGTCACCAGAGTGTTTCAATAATTGTGTATTACCATATATACTTGTGTTACATATATTACGATGTTATTAAGATTTATTAATTTTAATATAAAAATAATTCGTTTTAATAATGTAACCTCCTTTTCAAATCTCTATACTCTTAGACTTGTAGGGCATTTAGGGGAATAAGGATGACTCAACAGGTGCCTAAAATATTGATCGTAACAGATAGAGACAGAAATATTTCCTATGGAATTAAATATAGATAACCTTTACAAGTATCTGTTCTAATACTGTTTGATATCAGGTCTTTATGATCGTCGAACTCCTTTTTTTACGATAATCGCGACTTATGTCTCAACTGATTCGGGAGTTTTTTTTTTTTTTTCGGAGAGGTCCTTCCAAAGGACATCAATGGAGTAAGTCTCGTTTTGAAGTACTTCTAAGATTATTGTCATGGACTTTTCAATACTTACCACAAATTTAAAAATAAGGACTACTTAAAAAGTGGGGTGTTGTAAAAAAACCGAGACTAATATAAGATAGATAGAGTTATATGTTGATCTCCGTTTTTCACTAACCAAGTTAACCTTCGCCGTCGGGATTTGCAACTCTCCGACATGAACAAATTTTATTACCGGCTTCACTCACGTTGACAGAACTGATTTGAGGGGGTCCAGACGTACTGGACGTATAGAATCTTTCGTGCCGCACATTTCCGTGACTAACGAGATGTGATAGAGGTAAAGAATCGGTTTGACCGCAGGGATAAAGTTCTATACATAAGTTTTATAAAAGAGGAACGGTTCATAATCGAAGGATGGAATAATCGTCGAAGTTACACAAAATAGACTCTAAGTTTTATCAAATATCTCTTCTTTTAAAAGGATACTTTCCCCTCTTTTCGACTATGTTTACATATATTTCAGACCATCATTCCTTCACTAAATGTCACATAGGTCCAGATTAAATTGTACTTATCGATACGAGTTTCCGTGTATCGTTCGAGTCGTCTTTATATATATACATATATATACACACACACACACCCACATGTGAGTTCTTTTGTTCTTATTATGACATATCCACACAAACTAAGATTAGTATAAAAGTACCGGAACCTGTGTCGTTTTTAAAAAGGTCTCGGAGTTTTACGGTAAATCGGTATAAGTTTATTCGAAGAGTCTTCTGTTTTAAATAGGGAGTCTTTCGTAAAATTTGGGCGAATCAAGTACTATTCGAGTGTTAAGTGTAAATTTTAAGTTTCTCGTATTTCTTGAAATAGAGACTGTCTATACTTTGACTTTTTCTGTCCATAACGAAAAAGATTAGAAGTTATATTCTGATTTTATAGTTACTAAAGGAACCGTATCTTCATTGACTTTGACGTGTTAATTAAACGTAATAAAGATTGAGTCTTATGAAAACGTATCGATATGAAATATAGTTAGTTTTTGGGTTAAAAATAGTCACGATGAGTTATAGATATCTTGACTGACTGTCTTTGTATTATAAAAGTAAACTTTATTATGGTTCTCTTTATTGAGTTATTTCCTACTTAGAATTAATTTGTTATTAGGAGAAATAGTTTCCTATTTCTTTTTTCTAATACAGTAATTTTTCAAAAAAAAATTTAAGATTTTGCCTTAAACCTTAATAGGAGAGTAATTTTTTATTTTATGTTCGTTACTTTATTGGGTGGTCTTCGTTATACTTTCGTAATACTTTTCATGGGATCGGATGCAAGAAAACGAAGTACACTATTTTGTCTACTCAATTACCTCCTTTAATAGGTTCCTGTCGTCTATTAGTCCTTCATGAGGTAGGCACCTACTTTCTGGTTATTGTGGGTGCACAATAACATTGTCTGTGTGTGTCTGTGAAATTGTAATAACCAATTTCTGGTTATTGTGGGTCACTACTAGTTGGAGTTGTGACCCTGTCGTCATGTTGTCTTTGTGAGAGAGTAAGAGGTGTCTAGTGGTGCGACGCAAAATGAAGGGAGGCTTTGAATCGGTGGACTCTCGTACCGATCTTTTCCCTTTTTTAGTTGGTGTGCGGGTACAGGGGGACAGGGAACGACAGGTGAACGGGTGTCCAGTGACTGGAAACTGAGCGGGGGGTGCTGGCGTCACGACGGTCCGGACTCCCGTGGCGCTGCGAGGGAAGACTGCCACACGGAGAGGGACGTAAGTCCTCGTGGCGGTGGAGAACCAAAAGAGGCAGACAGTCGAACTACGTGGAGCAAGCACACACAGACACACACACACAGACACACACACGAGTCAGTGTAGACTGAGGGACTCTGGGTGCCTGACATCGGACGGTCCAATGAGACAGACCAACTAGGTGGAGTAAGGGCACACACACAGACACACACAGACACACACACGAGTCAGTGCAGACTGAGGAACACTGGGGTACCTGCCCTCGGGTGGTCCGAGGAGCCAAGTACGTCAAAGGGTCCGTACATGTGACCTCACCGAGCGGCAGGGGATGTGCCCCCTAGAAGGGTCGGGAGGGGTTACACAGAGGACGTGCCGTCCGTCCAAGGAGGGGTCACGCGGTGGGCCTTTCGGGTATAATGGTAGGGAACAGAGGCGGGCCGGGAGTTGTGGTCAGTGGGTTGTAAGGGGAGACACCGGGAGAAGAGGACAGGGTGTTAGTTTGTGTCAATAGAGGTAGTGAAGTGAATATTTGACGTGTGACTCCTAAGGGTTTTCGGTGTAAACGTCCGACTGGAGGTTGATCGTGAGCCGTAGGAAGTGGGTCAGGTTAGACAACATGAAGACAAGACTGCTGGGAGTAGAAAACGTCGCTCGTGGTGGTTACTGCCTTGAGGGTTCCGTCTTGAGACCTCCCGTTAGAACCATGAGGAGGGAGTATAGGTAGAGGTTAGTCAATGGTTTAGGGCTTCAAACATAGATATTTTATGGAGGTTTTGACCGGGGTCCCTGAGGGACCGTCAGGTCCCCAATGTTAAGGTGCTGAGGTGACGTCCCCTGTGTCCAAGTCAGGGGACCTCCTCCTTGATTCTAGGACGTGTGCCGCGTCGTGTCTGTTTTTTTTTTCTGTCTAAATTTGTAGCCGGGGAAAGAAAGCCATGAGGGACTAAGTTAAATGAAGTCGTGGTCGGAAGGACCTGACCTATCAAGAAACGAGGACAAGCAATGTTTTGGGGGTCTCAGGAGAAACACTCTTCCATTCGGTCTGGCTAAGTGGGACGTCGGACGACAGAACTTACCGGGGGTCAAGTGTGTGTTTCCAAAAAGGCATCATATTCGAGGCTGTATGAATAGGTTAGAGTAAAGAGAGGTGAATTGAAAAGTATGGGTATTACACCAGTATGTATTTACGACTTCTAAATCTTACGTGGTATAAAAGAGAATGGACTCATTATGTACTACGAAGAGGGAAAAGGACTTTTTGATAAGGTTAAAACACAGAAGACCGGACAGGTAGGGGACGCAGAAGAAGTCTGTGTTCGTCTGGAAGTGGACCTCCTGACCTCGAGATTTGGGTCCCGTAGCGGAATACGAGAGACTACCCTGGGTCCGAATTGGGAGTAGCTTGAGTGGCATGAGAACAGTATTACTAGACGATTGGACAGGAAGCGAGTTGAGAGTCGAGGAACGTCTGTTCCTGAATTAGAGTGAGTCGAAACATAAGTTTCCACTCTGTCACACCCACCGTATACTTGAAGGGTCTTACCGGAGTTGTCATCGAGGTAGTGTGCGCGGGAAGAATGGTATCTGAGACTGAGGTGAAAGAACCCTTCACCCCGTATACACGAGAGGAGCTCTAAGACCCACTCATGCACTGATACCACTGCCCTATGATGCACTGCAGACTCGGGCCCAGGGTGTTGGCCGAAGGAAGACCGAAAGAGCCTTGTGGATGAGACCTTGGATCGGTGGAGTTCGACATTGTTTTCAGTTCGTTGGGTGTCTGTCTGGGTGTTCCTCTATTGTCTCGAGTCGACTCGGACCTCGGTCGTGTGGGTTTGACGTTTAGTACCCGCACTTGGTGAATCCTCCACCTCGACTTCCGTAGATCAGGTTCGCAGGGTCAATGCCGTGCACTTTTCTCTGTATTTGGAAGACGTGACTTAAGAAGGGTTTGTCTCTGAGTACTTGTATTTTACTGACCCACACAGTTGGGAAATTCGAAACGTCACTAGACAACGTATCCTTATCTTTTAGTCTTGTCACGGACGGTCTCATGTGTGTATGTTTGTGTGTGTGCTCAAATGTGTACGTGTTGTGTATGAGTGTTTGTATGTATTTTAGACCACTTAGTCATTTATATAAGAGATAGTTAAAATGATACATTCAATCTAAACCGCCTATCTCCTCTCTTAAAGGTTCATAAAATTAACCTATTAATTTGATAGAGTCGAAAAAAATGGTAATTTTTTGACTTTTAGTTTGTGTTCTTTATATATACGGGAACATTAGTAGTGGGTTCAGTCCTTTACCGTGGGACGATCTATGACGTCTTCCGAACGTCCGCTGTGCGGGTCCGTGTTGGTGGACTCAGGGAGACTTCGACGGTGATAGCGCGACAGGTGTTATGAGTGAGCGCGCGTAGTAAACGTCAGAGACCACACGTAGGGATCTGTTCTGTCAGAACCAAACCCCGTAAAATTTTTAAAATAAATTCCATAGAAATTCGTGGAAAATTAGTTATTCAAGGGAGAGAGAGGGATATAAAATGAATGTTAAATCGACAAATTTCTGGGTCGGTATCCTAAGTCCCAAGGTGTCGCACCCTAACGTACTAAGATGTGAGGTCCCCGTCAGACCGTACAGGAGACAGGAGAAAAGATGTTTAATAGTCGACCCTAGTCTCCGATTTAGTCTGAACCCAAGTTGTAGAAGTCACTCTCGTACCACCGTACATGGTCCTTTATTACAGACCAAGAGAGAACAACACTACAGTCGTCCCTGACTACGAGTCGCAAATGGAAATGGTCAAGTGTCCCATAACATTTACCACCACAAGTTTAGGATAGTAAACAAAGGGTAAACAATCAACCTTATGAAGACATTCTTCTACGTAGGGAAGTAGTTTATAAACCAATTGGTAATAATACACCGTTGTCAAGTATGAATGAATGAGGAACCTTCCTTTCAATACTGGTTGTATCTGTCGTATTATTTTTCGTCTCTGTACGAAACAGTTGTTTCCAGACAGATCAGTTCCGATACCAAAAGGTCACCAGTACATACCTACACTCTCAACCTGATATTTCTTTGGACTCGCGGCTTCTTAACTACGAATACTTGACACCACAACCTCTTCTGAGAACTCTCAGGGAACCTGACGCTCCTCTAGGTTGGTCAGGTAGGATTTCCTTTAGTCAGGACTCGTGAGTAATCTTCCTGACTACAACTTCGACTTTGAGGTTATAAAACCGGTGGACTACGCTTCTTGACTGAGTGACCTTTTCTGGGACTACGACCCTTTCTAGCTTCCCTCCTCCTCCTCCCCTGCTGTCTCCTACTCTACCAACCTACCGTGGTGGTTAAGTTACCTGTATTCAAACTCATTTAAGACCCTCTACCACTACCTGTCCCTCTGGACCACACGACGCTAAGTACCCCAGCGTTTCTCAACTTGTACTGACTCGCTGACTTGACTTGACTTGACTTATTGATATAATAATATTTCTATTTGATATGACTAATAAAACGTTTCCAATTGTACTCTTTAACAGAGATTTTAGAAAGTAACTTTATACAAAAGATTACCAGAAGACTCTATCAAGGTTTCGATAATGTATTTCATTATTTGAACCAGGGATGTTAAATTACATGTGTCTATAAACAAGATGGTAGATGAATACAAATGAACATTTGTAATAAGAAGTCTTCAGGTAAGTAAACTTAATGTTTTTATAGTATTAGACTTTCTCTATAATTTCTTTTTAGTTTTATGTATTTAAACTCTGACCGACCGTGTAATATGTCTAAAGAGTAATAAAATTTCGAAAATGTGTTCTCACTTGTTCATCTTTCATTATTTTTGATGTAGTCGGTTACTTGTGTTAAGTTGGTCGTTTCATGAGTTCGTGTGACTTAGTAGAGTGCCCTTGTCTAAGAACTTGTTGATTTAAATTTAATTTGACATAAAAGTTTCTAAGTTTAGACGATATTTATGAAACTAATATCTCAAATAGGACTTTAAGAATATTGAAATTGTTTTTCGTTATGATGAGTCTATTATAATCTACATTTTTTAGTTGTTCTTGAGTACTAAAACTTTACATTCTGTTTCTCTCTAATTACTTTGTTTTATCCAATGTGTCTACATTGAGATTAGTAAACCGGATTATGATTGGTTTTATGAATTCTCACATTTCTGTTATGAAAGAATTGGTCAAAACGAAAATATATTTATTACGAATATATTTGGTAACAAAATATATTTGTTGTGTATATTAGGTACATGTTCATGTACCTAATTTAGAGTACACCGATAGACCTACTGTTGATAATGTTAAAGTATGAAGAAGGAAGTTGTCCGTCCATGGTCGAGTAATCCTTAGTAGACTATCTATGTAGATTATACATATGATAGTACATTCTTAACTTAGCGGTCAGATACAGACTACGTCCTATGTCGTACGAACCTCGACCACGTGCCCCTACTGGGTCTCCCTACAACACCCCTCCCTCCACCCTCCCCCCAAGTACAAACCCTTGCGTACATTCTTAATTTCTAAAATTTTAAATTTTTTTTTTTTATTTTTTTTTTATTTTTATTTTTTATTTTTTTATTTTTTTTTTTCTTACATTAAAGTTGTCTTAACGTTATACATCAAGAGAATTCATTCTGTAAACCACATCTAAATTTACTCTTTAGACATACCCTATGGATAAGAACTACTCGATTGACCTGATAAGTTCATGTAAATGATGTAAATTCGTTTGTCTTCAAAGTGAACTCTAAATTTGTTATAAAAGTGAAAGAAGTATGATTCGTATTTGATCCATATGATCACTTCTTACACTTAGTGAACTCACTCAACGGTAAGGGAAGAGGTCTCCTAGAAGGACTACGTCCCTAACTTGGGTCGAGAGGACACAACGTCCGTCTAATAAAAGGTAGACTCGGTAGTGTCTTCGGGAGACACGATCCCCTTCGCGGAGAGTTTATATTTATTCATTTATATTCAGTAGTTTTATTGTACCCTATAAGATGATGTACGTTAATGGAGTTCATATTTTTATGACTGATACTAAAATCTGTAACGTAATACTTCGACTGTATTATAAGATATTAAATGTTTGATAATAATTATACGGATGTTTATATAAAAATGTATGTTAAGGGTTCATATATTAAAGGATTTATAAATTGACCCTGAAGGGTCCACGGACGAGTAGGTTCTCTGGATTCTCTACACCCAAGTTAGTGACCCAACCGTTCTATGGAACCTCCTCGTGGACCTTTAGTTAGGTGAAGTCATAAGAGCGGACCTCTTGGGGTACCTGTCTCCCCGGACCGTCCGATGTCAGGTATCTCAACGCGTCTCTGTACTGACTCCGTTGAATCGTGCGTTTATAAGTGATGGTAAGGGGTTGATGACTGTTTATAAATAATACCGTATATTATAATTTTTATTTACAGTTTTTAGATTTTGAAATGAATCTTGAACGGAAAAACTTTTTCTTTGGATTTTTTTTCAAGAATTGCGAAAACGGTATTTTCGTTATTTTTCCATTTTGATTATTAATAGTCTCTATGATGTAACCGACCGTGTAAAAAGAAATGTCCCGATCTGTCCTCTATAAAATCCAAGGACCGGGTATACCATAGTCAATAGTGATGGGTTGTCCCGGTCACAAACATCGTGACATAATACTTTCGTCGATGTCCGTTATACGGTTTCTTTAATCGTTCGGACACAAGGTTATTTTGAAATAAATATCTGTGACTAAGGACTTAAAGTATATTTGAAATGTATAGTGCTTCATCAGGTAGAAAACTATAAAAAAGTTAGTAAAACCCCCTCTTCTCCCTCTTCCACTCTCCTTACCTCTCTCACCGTGCCTTCGTATGTGCGATTGTATGAATTTGTCTGTCGGTTCCGTCCACACGACACACTGGTCGCCTGAGTTTGAGTTTGAGACGTTATTGGGTCTCCCCACCCTTGTCCGTCCCCCACCCTCCCTCTGAGTCCTCCCTCCTCTGTATGCATGTACATGCCCATTAAGGACGACTACATACTATCTTTGGTTTTGTTACGACATTTGGTTAGTAGTTAGTTACTTTTTATTTTTATTTTTGTTACAAATCGAGTGTCCGGTAGGTTTATCTCTGTCGTCCGGTCTCCGTTGGGTATCCGGTATTACACGCTGAGGAGAATACAGTGAATTTAATGTCTTCGATGTGTTGGGTCCACTATATTCGTCCAAGATGTCAGTCTGATTTACCCCAAGTGTACGCTGGAGGGATGAAGGTTAGGTGTACTGAAGTCTGCTCAACGGATTGAGAAGTAGTTAAAGGAAGACATGATCAACTGTTCTTATTATCATTACGGATAGTCCTTTTTATTGTCAAGTACATTGTCAGAATGAAAGTGTCGTAGTAGAAAGTCCTAAACTTTATGAAGTTGACCTTAACGTAGTTGAGGTGATCGAAACAAGCATCACTACGAAGGATTCCGAGTGTACTGAAGTGTAAGGTCCTACAGACCGAGATCCACTCACTAGTGTGGTAGTACTAATAGAACCAACACTTCCAGAAAAAACGTGTCAAGAGGACACATAAGAACGGTGGAGAAGAATTATAGAAGACGAAGACATCCAGATATGGTAAAGACAGGAATAGCTCGGGTAGAAATGTACTTTACAAGGGAACCTAGAGATTAAAAGAACTTCTCTAGAGATCAGAAAGGGTAAGACAACAAAAGAAGACAAAGAAACGTAACTAGCGACTCCTTCCGAAAGAATAGAGAGGAACGATAAGAAACCTTGAGACGTAAGTCTACGAAGATAGAAAGGAAAGGAGGAGACGAAAAGCGAAGAGAAGAAAAGTGTCGATAAACAGTCCGGAGGAGTCTGTCGGTAAAACGTAAAGAAAAGGTACCCCTACCAGAACTAGGGACAGAGGACATGTTACAGTGTTTGGAGGCAGGCATCAAGTAGTCCGTAAGACATATAGTCTAAGTCAGGGAATTTAGATAAAGAGTGAAGGTGACATATTAGTATTCCCTAATCTAATTGTAGTATGGACTTACCAGATCGTCAAAAGGGATGGAAGAAGTTAAACTCAGACTTAAACCATTATTCCTCAAGTACTAGACTCGGTGTCAGTCGAGGGTCAGAACAAAAACGACTGACATTTGTCGAAGAGGTAGAAGCCAACTTTTCTTATATTGGTAAGACTAAAGCCACAACTGGTAGATCACTACAGGTACACGTCTTAGAAGAGAACACAACAACCTTCTCCCACAAACGATACTGGTCACGTAAGAGAACCGTTTTGAGATAATCGGAAACGGGACGAAGTAAGGCATGAGGTTCCGGACAATGAGGTCCTTAAAGAACTGAAGGATGAAAACGTAAGGTCAGGGAATATTACTTTTCCTGTATAAAAACCCCACAATCAAGATTTTCCAGAACATCTACAAGTATCTTGGTAAGTTGAAGTCGAAGAAGTCATAATGACCAACCCCATATCCGAACCTAATGACACTATAACTTATCAAACGGAATCTTTTCTTGTCTCTACTACGCTACTTTCACGACGTGAGTTATACGGTCGTTTAAACCTTTTGAGTCGTCACCGGTGTCCTGACCTTATCCAGTCAAAAGTAAGGTTAAGGTTTCTTTCCGTTACGGTTTCTTACGAGTTTGATGGCGTGTTAACATGAGTAGAGTGTGCGATCATTTCATTACGAGTTTTAAGAGGTTCGGTCCGAAGTCGTCATGCACTTGATACTTGAAGGTCAATAAGTTCGACCAAAATCTTTTCCGTCTCCTTGGTCTCTAGTTTAACGGTTGTAGACGACCTAGTACCTTTTTCGTTCTCTCAAGATCTTTTTGTAGATAAAAACGAAATAACTGATACGGTTTGGGAACTGACATACCTAGTGTTATTTGACACCTTTTAAGACTTTCTCTACCATATGGTCTGTTGGACTGGACGGAGAACTCTTTGGATATACGTCCAGTCCTTCGTTGTCAATCTTGACCTGTACCTTGTTGTCTGACCAAGGTTTATCCTGTTCCTCAGGCAGTTCCGACATATAACAGTGGGACGAATAAATTGAATATACGTCTCATGTAGTACTCTTTACGACCCGACCTTCTTTGTGTTCGACCTTGGTTCTGACGGTCCTCTTTATAGTTATTGGAGTCTATACGCCTACTGTGGTGGGAATACCGTCTTTCACTTCTCCTAGATTTTTCGGAGAACTACTTTCACTTTCTCCTCTCTCTTTTTCAACCGAGTTTCGAGTTGTAAGTCTTTTGCTTCTAGTACCGTAGGTCAGGGTAGTGAAGTACCCTTTATCTACCCCTTTGTCACCTTTCTCACAGTCTGAAATAAAACCCCCGAGGTTTTAGTGACGTCTACCACTGACGTCGGTACTTTAATTTTCTGCGAATGAGGAACCTTCCTCAATACTGGTTGGATCTATCGTATAAGTTTTCGTCTGTGTCATGAAACGGTTGTTATCAGGCAGATCAGTTCCGATACCAAAAGGGTCACCAGTACATACCTACGCTCTCAACCTGACACTTCTTTCGACTCGCGACTTCTTAACTACGAAAACTTGACACCACAACCTCTTCTGAGAACTCTCAGGGAACCTGACGTTCCTCTAGGTTGGTCAGGTAAGATTTCCTCTAGTCAGGACCCACAAGTAACCTTCGGACTACGATTTTGACTTTGAGGTTATGAAACTGGTGGAGTACTCTTCTCAACTGAGTAATTCTTTCTGGGACTACGACCTTCCCTAACTCCCGTCCTCCTCTTCTCTGTTGACTCCTAATCTACCGACCTACCGTAGTGACTGAGCTACCTGTACTCAAACTAACTTGAGGTCCTCAACGACTACCTGTCCCTCCGGACCGTACGACGTTAAGTGCCCCAGCGTCTCAGCCTGTGCTGACTCGTTGACTTGACTTGACTTAACTTGTCGCAATCATATCCTAATTTACACCGTGTCTTCCCTGATTCGTTTCAAGGATCGTTGGTTATTACTCAGTTTATTTATAAGACAACGACGACGACGACGATTCAGCGAAGTCAGTACAGGCTGAGACACCCTGGGGTATCTGACGTCGGGTGGTCCGAGGAGGTAGGGACCCTAAGAGGTCCGTTATTGTGAACTCACCCAACGGTAAAGGAAGAGGTTACGTACTTTCACTTTTCACTTTCACTTAACGAGTCAGTACAGACTGAGAATCACTGGGGTACCTGACGTCGGATGGTCCGAGGAGGCAGGTACCCTAAAAGGTCCGTTCTCATGACCTCACCCGACGGCAACGGAAGACGACAGTGTTAGTTTTGTGTTCCTTTCAAGATAGAGTATTATCATGTGTAAGATTATGCGATTCCGCAAGATGAGTGTTTACAGATACCCGTATTAATCTCTTTTTAGAAATTTTTTATCGGTATTGTAAAGGGTTGACCCTCTGTCGTATTTTCATTAAAACAAAGTGACCTTCGAGTTCCTACAAAGACCAAGTTCAGACTCAATTTCAGTTTTGGTCTTGATCTTAGTTCACAGAAGTAGACATAAAACTCCGGTCTTTTAGGAGAGAAATTACATAGAAACATCGTTAAATCATCTGTAAATAACTGGTTTTAAATCTGTTGTAAGGAAAGACTCCCTAAACCTTTTCTCAAGAACGCTTCGTACTCCAGTCCCCGACCGTTTTTGATGAGGTCTGTCTGTGTTGTCGTATCACTAATCCTCGTTTTTTAGCCATAGTTTCGCCCTAATTGCAAAGTCGACGAGCTGGAACCCATTAAATAAATTATAAAGACCCCGAGTGTCTTATCCATGAGTTTTTCATAAACTTATTTTCTGGTTTTCTTGGTCGAAAAGAGTTTCAATTCCCAGAACGAGTGTTAGTTTCGAAGTTGAAAACTTTTAAAACTGTTAATTTCTCTTTTACATGTGTCGAGATTGTCCGACCTATACTCGGGGGCGGTTTCTATTTAGGTGGGTCTTGGATATTTACCCTCGGAAGAACCTTTTCCCCAAATCTTAGTTCCTAGAGTTTTGCTTTAGTTGGACCTAATAGGTACGCCCAGGGCTTAGGTTTCTATTCGAAGGAATGTTCTTCTGTTTGTCCTCTCCTTTTGTGTGTCTTCTTTTCCACAATACTTCTTTCCCCTGTCTCTGACCGTACTGTACGGGTGTCCAGTTCTTTACGGTCCCAAACGGTCGTCGATGGACGGTCTTCGAACCTCACTCCGTAAGAGTGAGTCTTCCTGGGTTGGACCCCCGTGGTACTAAAAATTGAAGACCGGAGATCTTTATACTCTCTTATTTAGATACAAAAAAATTCGGTGGTTCAAACACCAGTAAATACTATCGTCAGGATCCTTTGACTACGTGTCGACTGTTTCTCAGTGACTTATAAATGGAGCATTTCACTAGTAGTCGACGGGATTTGTAGTTTTTGTTTTGTTTTTTTTTGTTCGAATGTACTTAAGATAATTAGTCCTTTTGACCAGGTTTTTAACGTAATAAGAGTATTTAAGATAGGTCACTCTAATTTTACATGTATGTACGTAAAAATAACAAGTGAGAAAGGTGAGGTCCAAAATCTGTGAATGAAGTCTGGTTTTGTTGTGGCACGGGAGTTTACGTGATAGTCTTCATATCGACGTCAGAGTTTCTGTCAAAAAGGGTTGTCCTTGGGACTGATGAGGTCTTTGATATGTCATTATACGTGTTGAGTCGTCGTCGTTCCAGTGTCCTGGAAAAATAAGTAAATGTCATGTCATCGACCTTGTCATCGATTGAAAAATAAACGAAACGATCGTAGATAAAAGTGTGATTAATCGTGTGCGCCAAAAGTGTAAAAACCTAGGTCATAACAAAGGTTAATATTCCGCGGTCGTTTCTTTTTTCCTTAAAGTTTCCGTTGGTTGGTGATTAGTTTTTTTATTCAACTACATTCAAATGCGTATATCCCGTACATCATTTTTGTGACCTTTATTCATATTTTAATGACCGGGTATCAGACATAAGATAGTCTAGAAAAAGTACCAAATATATCTTTACCGTGACCTTCCTGAGAAGGTTCGATCGATAAAAAGATGAAGTTTGAAAAGTGAAGTGTATCAACTCTTTTTACCTCTAGTCGCCACTCTACTGAGTTGAGTGCTGTGTACATACTACTGTTTCGGTGGAGGGAAAAGATGACACTGCGGACCGAATCTGATGTAGGTGATTCAGTTGGTTACGACCCGTAACCAGTGATTGAGTCTTTAATCACACTCCACTCCCCTTTTACGAGATTACTGTAATTTCATCTTTACAATGTATCTTTGTTACTGACGTAAGTTTAAATCTTGTAAATCACATTTTGACAACGAGTAAATGTGGGGTTTTCTACGTGATAAAACTTATGGTATAGAGTTCTTACATTATTTTTGTCTTTTTCTGGTAATTTTTAGATTTTATTAATATTCTTACGACGATTATGCTTGTGTGAGTACGTGTGTGTGTGTGTCCGTAACCCCTGACCTTACCGTTTTACAATCTGTACTGACTTTTGATGTTTTGTAGTCTGTCTATTTTAATAGATAAAAAAAGGTGATTTCTATTTTTGATTCTACCCCCCTCGGGAAACTTATACCTATGTCCTTTCCGACCTAGGTGTACAGTCTTTACGAAGTAAGTCACGGATATTTAAGGTAATGTAAAGTTTCATCAAGTCATTCTTCGGTTTACTAAAATTCATGACAGTTTATGATGATCATCGTAGTGATGACGATTATAAAATCCCCGAGACAATTTCTCCTGCCGGTATTATGTGACGAACTCCAGTGACACCTCTTTTATGACTGTACGAGACTCTTGCCGAGAGTGTGACTGTCCTCGACTGTAAATGACTCGTGCTTGATGCACGGCTCGTGGTGCGTCGGGCAGGTGCGTCAGAAGACATGTAGACCAGTAGAGATTGTGATGCGTCGTCCGGGAGAATCGGAGTGACGTGCATAATTTTTCGGCTTCAAACCTCACCAATTCATTGAAAACGTTCCCGTTATTCAAGAGTAGATCTTACGATTAAGAATGTAAGTCAGAACATTAGAGTTAGTGTAGTGGACTAGAGAAGGGATGCTAACCCATCCTTGTTCTATTAGATGTCTTGGTTTTCTGGTTACAGATCTTAAGAATTTTTAGTCGAAGTCCCGAGATTCTCAGTATGTTTCTAAGTTTTCTAATGGGTGTTTAACAGGATTCAGAATTTTCCATGTTTTATTTTAGTTTATAGATTGATACCATAGAAATTTGAAGTCATCTTTAATTCTTAAAAATTTTCTTATTGAATGAAATCTTGATTTACCGTGTTTACTCTACGGAATAATCTGGTATAAAACTTTTTTTCTGATAGAAGTGTTTTGTTGTACCAAGTTTTACTTGTATTAGAATGAAACGATTCAGTTTTGATGTTCTATTGACAAAGTCTGAAAGAAGGTAGACTTAAAGTCCGGAGAGGGGTGGGAGGTCTAAAGAGGTCACTACAATTTTATGCCCAGTAGTGAAGACCGGTGACTGTTACGGACTAAGACAAGGAGGGGGTCAGGGAACGGTGAGGTGTGGACGTGAGCCATATAATGGTAAACGAGAAAGATTAGATATTATGAAACACTTTAGTACTTTTATTGAAGAAATGTTGACGAAGATTTGTTCTCATCTTTCAAGCTTCTAATAAAGATTCATTTTGTAAACTAGAAATAATACACTTGAATGTGAGTAGACACTCTAGGTTTATCTTATAAAAAAGGGGATGAAGAACAAAGTCTCATCTTCAGTGTTTCTGTTACCAAGTACCTCTTTGACCTACAAAAGGATGAACGCGAAATCGCACTTTGACAGACAACAGCGAAGTCAGCACAGACTAAGACACTGGGGCACCTGACGTCGGGTGGTCCGAGGAGGCAGGTGCCCTAAGAGGTCCGTTCTTACGACCTCGCCCGACGGTAACAGAGGAGGTACCCTAGAAGGGCTCGGTCCCTAGGTTCGACGCAGAGATTACAGAGGCCGTGACCGACCGCCCTACAAACGGTGATGACGGTGGTGGACGTACGGAATGAACGTCGGAATTTAAACCTACCAGAAGGGTCCCAAAGTGGTGGTAGGACCTTTTTCCATAACGGTATAGGGGACAAGAGATAAGTCGAAAGTAAAATGAACTCGGGACCTCTTCCGTCTAAAGAGCTTGCCAGAGATTTTAGGGGTGGGGAACCACACGAGTGTGACGTACTAGTGATCCTGTCACTTGTGCCACCTCAAACAAGGTGCTAATCCAATACACTTGCACTGTGTCAAATAAAAATTTTTCCCTCTTATAAGACTCACACGGACTGGGTTAGTCCACTCGGGAACTTTCTCTGACCGTAGAGGGACTTCCGTCTCTAAATTTCGAATTGTCTCTAAGTCACACTTCTTACAGGAGGTAACGGTCTCCCCTAATATGTCGTTTCATAAGACCCTCGGGATGCTCGATTTTGATCGGGGGTCCACTTTCGGTCGTCCGTTTACTCCCGGAGGTAGTAGTTTACGTTCCTTGACTGAAAACGGTGTTGGAGTCCTCGAACTCCGTCTGGGCGTTCGAAGTACACTCTTCTATCGGTCGTTTGTTGGACTCAAATTACCTTAGGACTCGTTCCTCTGTCCGGTCCGGACCTGAAGACTGGGTTTCTTCGCTTTAGGTCCAGAAAAAACTTCGGTCATTTTTTCACCACCAACCGTTGTATCGTGTCTTTTGGTTTCATTCTAGAGAGTCGGAGACGTAGAGTGACCCCCGAGGAAAGGACTTTACGAAGAAACCCACTGAGAGCAAAGGAGAGAACAGTAAGGACAGAGGTGACACTCGGAATAAACGGGGTAGGAGGAGTCCAAGGGGTTCGAAGACCGGACTCGGAAAAGGAGTTTTAGATGGTAGAAGGACACACTAGAGAGAGGAAAAAATCTATTACAGACAACTGGTTGATGTTGCAAGGTCTATCATTACGTTCGAGATCCCTCGATAGTCACTCCACGCCCCCGCNCCCCCCCCCCCCCCCCCCCCCTGTTGAGGACGAGGACACCTTCCAAGTGACTAAGACAACATTACTTTTGTTTTGACAGAGGACACAAGGTCTAAGTTTAGCGGTTGGAAAATCCTTTGAGTCTGAGTCCCTCCATTTCACCTTCAGCGAGTCAGTGCAGGCTGAGAGACACTGTGGTACCTGACATCGGATGGTCCGACGAAACAGGTATCCTAAGAGGTCTGTTCTTGTGTCCTCACCCAACGGTAGACGGAGAGGTCCCCTTAGAAGGGCTAGGTCCCTGACTTGGGTCCAGAGGTCGTGACGTCCGGCTAAGAAATGACAGACTCGTTGGTCCCTTCGGGTGCATTTTCACAGATTTCAGGGAGTCAGACTTGGGTTAGACCTTATGTAGAATAGGAAGTTCTAAGACTTTGGGAAGGAGTCGACTTTGGGGTGAAGAAGTGGTAAGTGAGGACGCAGATGACGTCGGGCTGGAAGAGGGACGCGTGAGATGTCGTGCATGCACGGGAGACTCGAGTGCCTCTTGGAGCTCGACGGTTTCGGTCTTTCGAAGTGTCGGAACAGGCAGAGAGGTGACTTGACGGATAAGGAAACAAGAAGATAGAAGGTTTAAAGGGACGAAAGAAGAAAAAAAAGAGAAGGAGAAATTAATGTGACCGGTGAAGGTTCAGAAGTAGAGGTCGAAATCTTCCTGTAGGGTTTGACGCCAATGAGTAGAGCTGTTCTTCAAGTCCTGGGGAGTCCGACACTTATAGGGTGTGACTTGAGTCAGGAGGGTGCCGGACCACAGGGGGACGAGCCCCGTGATCCACTTGCCTCGGTCATACTGGGGGCGGTGGAAAGCCACCGGTAGGGGGTGGGGTGGAGATAGAGAGGGACAGTAAGTAAGGTGTTTCGGTCAGTCAGTAGAAAGGACGGGTGACTCGTGGGGGATTTTTAGTGTGAACGAAGAGACGGAATCTGTCTTTTCAGATATTATTAACTATTTTATATTTATAATTGTAGATAAGTTTTAGACAATCTACAATTACGAATATACTTGTCAGTTGATTCACACCTCGAGTTTTAAAAATACAAATATTATTCGTAAGAACCTCTTCCGTTACCGTGGGGTGAGGTCAGGAGAACGGACCTTTTAGGGTACCTGTCCCCTCGGACCATCCGACGTCAGGTACCCCAGCACTTGTCAGCCTGTGCCGACTCGCTGAAGTGAAAGTGAAAAGTGAAAGGACGTAACCTCTTCCTTTACCGTTGGGTAAGGTCACAAGAACGGATCTCTTAGGGGCCTTGTCCCCTCGGACCACCCGACGGCAAATACCCCAGTGTGTCTCAGCCTGTGCTGACTTCGCTGAATCGTCGTCGTCGTTATTCGTAAGATACAAATAAAGTTTCCACTTATTATCGTCTCTAAACACTAATTCATCGTTTAGTATTAAAATTTCGTTCATCATCAAAAGGATGGTGAAGAATGTCGATAAGAAACGAGATGACGACAAGGGGAGTGACTACCTCTCGGGTCCTATTCGTTCAGATTGTCAGAAGTAAAGAGAGACCGGTCGGTAGAACCACTGGAAGGGAAATCAATTTTTTGTTTTTCGTCGATATTAGAAATGTTCGAGTTAAGGTATTCTACGGACACATAGAATAAAGGTAATTATATTTACTTTGTGTTTTCGATTGGAAGGTAACCACTTATTACGTTATCTATTTGGTGCATTGGTTCCTAAAGACCTTAAGGTCATTTATCGTCAAGTTTACTACAGATCTCAGATGGATCTTTGAAGATCGAAATAAACTACTTTATAAAAGAGAACCAGGGTAGTGGTGGATCTAACTAGTCACGTTGTATAGGATCTTGTCTCGTTAGATGAAAACACACGAAAGAATTAAGTTCTAAACCCGCCCCCCCACCCCCCCATGTCCCGCTCCTTCTTCGAAATTCCATCGGTTACGAAAGAACGATGGTGTTTGTTTTGTTGTCTGCACCGGAAATGATTAATGACTTCCTATATATGGAAATATTTTAATCTTTACATCTTTATGAAATAGACGACACTAACTCATTTTTTTCGATTTTTTGTAGAGTACGGTAAAGAGAAAGTAGACATTGGAGACCCCAGGATATCATGAAACCCTACTTAAAAGTTGTATATACAAGGTTACAAGAGTCTATAGATATCCATACGGAGAATTAGTCTTATTTCAAAATATATTTATTATAAAATCATGTATCTTTTCGTAATATTTCTCATTTGACATTTCTAAGATCCCTAATAAACCGATTTACTGATCGATGTCCCAGATTTCATGAGTAGATAGTAAGAAGGAAAACCAAATAAAATGTCAAAACTGGTACGAACGAGGGTGACGGTGAGAGAGAGTAGGAGAATTCTTTGTTCGTTTTGGTCAGAATTGTCTATATATGAAAGTTCCGTCTACGGTATTTTTAGTGTAGTAAGTATGGATCTTATTTAGAACAAGTCTTTAATTCTTCTAGGGGACCTCCTCCCGTACCGTTGGGTGAGGTCATAAGAACGGACCTCTTAGGGTACCTGTCTCCTCAGACCGCCCGATATCAGGTACCCCAGTTTTTCTCAGCCTGTGCTACCTCGCTGATTCGTGGCGTGTCGTGTGTCACAGAAGTATTCTTATATCTTGGGAGGAAACTAGTTAAGTCCATACCTAGTAGTGTATTCGATTATATTTACTTAGACTTATACACACAAAGACTCACCTACATCATTGTAGGCTGATTCGTTCTGACTGTTATTTACAAATTCACGAATTTTCGGATAAATGTCTAAATAGTATTCGATTTTTCAGGGTAATATAAATCCGGTCGTAACCGATTATTGGTTTTTGTTTAGTAGTATCAATATCTACCCACAAGTGTCCATACTTTCAAGTTATTTATAGATAAACTTCTATCGCACGTATAGATATGTATCATGGATGGACTCCTACCACAGACTATCGGTAGATCTGTTTTTGAGAGTAAGATACACGGAATTCTATTACATCCTCATTACGTCTTACTACATCTTTAAATATATTATCGATTATTGTTTTGAAATTAGAAAAGGTGAAATAAAACTTTTGTACGTCGTCTCGACTGTGTTTTCTTTTTTTATTTTTAATTCTCCTAATTTGTGTTAAAGTTCTTGTTCTTTATGTCTCGTATTCAGACAAAACGTTTTTGTCATTACTCTATGTGTTTTTCATCTATGTCTTTTTATAGTTCATTCCTAGTATTTTTATATAGTCCTTCTCTTTTCACTTTTCCTTCGTTCGGAAATTTCGATGTCTTTTAATGTCAACATGTTTAGTGATCGATCGATGTACTCAGTGATTAATAGAGTCAGAAGTCTCTGTAACAATATATATTTTACTGTCTAATCTGTCCTACTGTGGTTATCTAAGATGTAGGAGATTGTAAAAATACTGAGGAATTTAGTTCCACTACATTTTGAATGTTTATATTCTTTGCTAAGAATATTTACTGAGACTCTGTGATCATAAATCTTGTGGCATTGAATTGGTGCTGAAAACATTGTAATTTTGTCTTTAATACAGATAATTCAAGAGAAGTTTATATTTTCTTTTTTTATATACTTCGATGTATTAGTAACTTACAAGGAAAACCTGTACAGGGTAAGAATAGACTTCCGGTCTTAAATGAAAGAATTACATCGCTTAGATCTTCTTACGGTCGGATCTTATGTCCCAGTAATTGGCTCGCTGAACGCCCTCCGTCCGATAATTTAACTTTGACGTCTTCTCGTACCTTTGTATACGCAATTGATTGTTTAAATTCTACCCTGGGGTAGGAATATATCCTTACTGTCCGTGATTTGAGGATTTTATACTCACACAAGGTCTGTTGACTTAATCTTGTGTTCTTGGCTGCTACCGTCGCCGCGACTTGATGTGTCAAGCCGTCGCGTCGCTTCTCGCGGCGGTCCGTAGTAATGGCGAATGGACTAGTCGTGGCAGGCCTTTGTAATAAAGGGAAACGACTGTCTTTGACTTGGCTTCTCCCAGTTTGACCCGAGTGGTCGGTTATTTCTTTGACTTTAGACCTCTATTCTTTGGCACTGGGGCGGTGTCTCCAATTTGGCTCGCGATGGAGAGGAGTCTGCCGCCGTCGCGCCGGGAGAGAGGGTGTCGCGGGCGGAGATGGGCGGCGCGCCACGAAGAGGAGTCTGCCGACGTCGCGCCGGGAGAGGAAGGGCGGACGGAGACGGGCGGCGCGCCACGAAGAGGAGTCTGCCGACGTTCCGCCGGGAGAGAGGAAGGGCGGTGCGGACGGAGACGGGCGGCGCAATAAGAGGAGTCTGCCGACGTCGCGCCGGGAGAGGAAGGGCGGACGGAGACGGGCGGCGCGCCACGAAGAGGAGTCTGCGGACCTCCCGCCGGGAGAGAGGGTCCCACGGGCGGAGACGGGCGGCGCGCTACGAAGAGGAGTCTGCGGACCTCCCGCCGGGAGAGAGGGTCCCACGGGCGGAGACGGGCGGCGCGCTACGAAGAGGAGTCTGCCGACGTCGCGCCGGGAGAGGAAGGGCGGGCGGAGACGGGCGGCGCGCCCTAAGAGGAGTCTGCCGACGCCCCGCCGGGAGGGGACGGGTCCGGCACCCTCGCGGCTCCCGTGCGGAGGGAGTCCAGACTCTCCTCTGCCTGCGTGTGCGCCGTCGGACCGTGCGCCGACCGTGCGGGAGGGTCCTGCGGACGGAGAGGGAGGCGCGGGGGCGCCACCCGCCTCCGGGGCCCGGCGGAATGGACGAGGGAGGACGGGGGGCTCCACCTGCCCGTCCTCCGGAGCCTCGGCAGGGGCCCGGGCATCCCGAGTGTCCGTCGGAGGCCGCGCGGGAGTGGGACGCTCGGGGCTGTCGAGGAGAGGTACCGCCCGGAGGCGGCTCCCGGGCGCCCTGCGTGGAAGAGCGCCGGAGGGCGTCGGCCGCCGGTCCCGTCCTTGGGCCCGAGACGGCGACCCGTGACAGAGGGGGACAACCGTGCCTTCAGACTGGGAGGCGAGGGCCTCCTGTCCCTTAGTGTGTGCGGTGCTTGCCTTGCCCACCTGAGCCGGTGTCTGACACTTCTGGGTGACAAAGTCTTTGTTGACTGGAAAAATTTACTTTTATGGACAGAGGAGAGATATGTTGGCCTTCTGCAGTAGACGAAATCTTTGAACCTAGAACTCTAGAAGTTCTTGTCTGGTTTGAAAGTTCGTGAAGAACTTTGTTTTTAGAACGTTTTTCGGAAGAATTTTTCAGAAAGAGTTGGGTCATATAAAATTAACTAAAGTTCTTCCCTATTAAGAGGTTACGAAATATTAAGTAGAGTAAGTTTCTCTTTCTTAGATTTAATGTGTGTTTGTATTAGAAATTGCAGTTTTATTTTGATTTCTATATACATGTCTTTACACAACTCGAATTGTTACATGTTACTCCACTTTCCCGACCTCTTCGTTATAGTACGAGTCCTATGAAGTGTGGTGTTCACAAATTAAACTTTTATTCCGAGGACAAAACAATGAGACAGAATATGAATGAACGAGTGACGATGTATGTGGGAACAAGATAAGTAAGTAAAGAAATCTTCTTCCGTGACACGAAGACGATCCACGGTCTATGGTGTAAGTCTATGACACGTCTTGTAAGAAATTTTGCCCGGTTCCAAGTTCTTTGAAAAAAAAAATTTGGTTTATTCTTTTTTGTCCCTTTTTCGTTCTCTTTGATTAATATGTTTTCAGAATAAGTTATTTTGAAAGGATCGAGTGTTAAGACTGTATTTCAGAGAAAGAAATTTAGGAAACGAAGGAAAAAGTTAAGGTACGTGAATTTTTTTTTTTTTTCTCCATAGAGGACATATTAAAGTAGATAAAGAGATCAGATTTGTGTATGTGTAAAACTAAGACGACAATGTTGTTAGTAAGTAAAAATATAGTACAGGTAATCCCTTTTCGGAGTAAAATATAAAACTCTTATTGAATTATACAACGTTAATTACTTATCATTATTATCTGTTATATCCTACCCCTCGGAAAATACTCGATCTGGAAGAAATTTTGTAAGATCCATCTAATAGAGTCGTGTTCGACCTTAGTTCTAAAGGTCCTCTTTATAGTTGTTGGAGTCTATGTGTCTACTGTGGTGGGAATGCCGTCTTTCGTTTCTCCTTGACTTCTCGGAGAACTACTTTCACTTTGTCCTTCTTACCTTTTCGACCGAATTTTGAGTTATAAGTCTTTCGATTCTAGTACCCTAGGTCAGGGTAGTGAAGTACCGTTTATCTACCCTTTGTCACTTTTGTCACTGGTTTAAATAAAAGAACCCGAGGTTTTAGTAACGTCTACCACTAACGTCGGTACTTTAATTTTCTGGGAATGAGGAACCTTCTTTTCGATACTGGTTGGATCTGTCGTATAATTTTTCGTCTGTGTAACGAAACGGTTGTTTCCGGGTAGATCAGTTCCGATACCAAAAAGGTCGTCAGTACATACCTTCCTACACTCTCAATCTGATACACTTTCAATCTGATATTTCTTTCGACTCGTGGTTTCTTAATTACGGAAACTTGACACCACAACCTCTTCTGAGAACTCTCAGGGAACCTGACGTTCCTCTAGGTTAGTCAGGTAGGATTTTTTCTAGTCAGGACCCACCAGTAACCTTTCTCACTATGGGTGTGACTTTGAGGTTATGAAACCGGTGGACTACACTTCTCAACTGAGTAATCTTTTCTGGGACTACGACCCTCCCTAACCCCCGTCCTCCTCTTCCCCTACTGTCTTCTACTCTACCAACCTACCGTAGTTGCTGAGCTACCTGTACTCAAACCCACTTGAGACCCTCAACTACTATCTGTCCCTCCGGACCGGACGACGCCAAGTACCCCAGCGTTTCTCAGCCTGTGCTGATTCTCTGACTAAACTTACCTTTAGAGTGAATTATGGGGTGCTATTGTAATACTCTGTCCAAGATAGTGTTTGGAATCCAATATCTTCTCCTTTGACTCCGTGTCTTTCCAATTGATTGAACGGGATTCAGTATGTCGGTTATAAACCAATTGAGTCTTAAGTTCAGGTTCGTTGAGATGAGGTTTTTAGATATGTTAATTGAATATGATGTGAAGAGTCCAATTTAGAGACGAGGTCGAGTGACTTTCATAAGATAACGGTTTTTTCTCGGAGTTTCCCACATAA
Organism: Capra ibex; assembly: GCA_006410555.1. Lineage (NCBI taxonomy): Eukaryota > Metazoa > Chordata > Mammalia > Artiodactyla > Bovidae > Capra > Capra ibex. The sequence continues at coordinate 1,691,813 of SJYO01006231.1, forward strand.
TGGTTAAATAATTAAAAGAAAAACGATATACGACTGTGTGAGTTCTTTGTTACTTAAAACTAAGAGTTAAAAGAAAGGAAACGGAGTGGAAAAGGGATCTGGTAAAATTTTTATATTAAACATCAAAATATGGATGTTTCTAAATGAACATAAAAGGATGGAAAGAAATAAAGGACATCCAAAATAAATAACAAAGTTATAAGTGACTCGTAAATGTTCTACGAACCGTATATTTAAGTGTCCGAGTATTTTAGTGTTTTGAAATTTAGAATTTTGTTAGAACCTCTATTTTATTTAGTTTTAATTACAAGTGTCAGTTCCTTATATTTGAGATCTCTTCGATCTAAAGAACGGAGAACCAGATCGTGTCTTTTTTTCGATTAAGTCAATAAAGAGGACACTAGTAGACATGGGTAATGAAAAGTAGAAGTGTTAATCTTTTTAAAAATACAGTAGATAAATGAAGTGACCCGTAGGGACCACCGAGTCGTCACTTCTTAGGGCGGATAGTTACGTCCTCTGTGTCCTCTACACCCAAACTGGGGACCCAGTCCTTCTAGGGGACCTCTTCCTTTTCCGTTGGGTGAGGTCATAGAAACGGACCCTTTAGGGTACCTGTCTCCTCGGACCGCCCGATGTCAGGTGCCCCAGTGTTTCTCAGTCTGTGCTGAATCGCTGATTTGTTGTTGCTCTTTGGAGTGACCCGACAGAAAGTCCAGTGAAGATTTCTATTATTCGTGTCACCTACAATATAGTCACAGACTCCGGACGACGATTGTTTTATGGTGTTTGACCCACCGAATTTCCTTTTCTTTAGATAAAAGAGTGTTAGGATCTCCGACATTCAGACTTTAGTTCCAAGACTGTTCCAGGACGAGGGGTTTTGGAGATTCCTCTTTGGAAGGAACGAGAACGCCGAAGACCCTCGGGGTCAATTCGGAGACGAACATCGTCGTATTGGGGACGGAGACGGAGGCAGAAGTGCACCGATTTACGGGACACACAGCCAGACAGACGAGAGTTCCCGTGGTCAGTATGACTTAGTCTCGGATGAGATTATTGGAGTAGAATTGAACTAAAGTAGATGTCTGTGATAAAGGTTAATTTCGGTATAAGTGTTCTTGGCCCATAACCCTAAAGTTGCATAGAAAAACTTCTTTGTTAAGTTGGACATTGTCCATCCTAATAATTATCGATCCATACAATTATGGTAAGATTACCGTCTTTCACTTCTCCTTGATTTCTCGAAGGACTACTCCCACTTTCTACTCTCACTTTTTCGACCGAATTTTGAGTTGTAAGTTTTTTGATTCTAGTACCGTCGGTCAGGGTAGTGAAATATCGTTTGTCTTCCCCTTTTTTACCTTCGTTACTGTCTAAAATAAAAGGACCCGAGGTTTTAGTGACGTCTACCACTGCAGTCGGTCGTTTAATTTTCTGTGGACGAGGAATCTTCTTTTAGATACTGTTTGGATCTGTCGTATAAATTTTTTGTCTCTATAGTGAAACGGCTGTTTCCAGACATACCAGTTTCAGTGCCAAAAAGGTCACCAGTACATGCCTATACTCTCAACCTGTTATTAAGAAGTCAACTTCGGCTTCTTGACTACGCAAACCTGACACCACGACTTCTTCTAAGAACTGTCAGGGAACCTGACGTTCCTCTATGTTGGTCAATTAGAATTGTATTTAGTTGGGACTTATAAGTGACCTTCCAAACTACGACTTCGACTTCGAGGTTACGAAAACCGATTGACTACGTTTCTCGACTGAGTAACCTTTTTCTGAGACTACGACTCTTTCTGACTCCCGTCCTCCTTCTCCCCCGCCGTCTCCTACTCTACCAATTTATCGTAGTGGTTGATTTACCTGTACTTAAAGCCGTTTGGGACCCTCTATCACTCCCTGTATCTTCGGACCGTACGACGTCAGGTATCGCAGTGTTCCTCAACCTGTACTGACTCATCGACTTGTCGTGGTGGAACTGAAAATGTAAAAGGTCAACTTCTTTATGGATAAATAAGGATGGAAGACTAAAGACTCAAATTTGGAAAACGACCCGGTTACGACTTTCATGTAAAGGGTGGGTCACCACTGAATTATACATCATTAGAAAACATTTCTTGTAACGGTTCAGAACGGATTTTGGATTCATCTACTAAAAACCAAGAGATAATGAAAGTATTTTTTTCTTGAGATTCTTAATAGTCAATCCGTACTAAGGAAGGAATCTTTGATAAGGGAAAGGGGATCTTATAAAAAAATGAATTTATAAACTACTAAGATAAATAATAATACTTAAGATTGTCGGACGGGTTATAAGTTTTTTATGAATGATTCAGAGGAGATAAACGGTTCATGACGAGTTCCGGTACCTTAAGTGTCATTTGTTTTACTTTCACGGATAGAAACACCTCGATGTCTAACTCCCAGATCGTCCCTAATATCACTTTTTTATCTGTGGTTTTAGTATCTATGCATGCTTTATTTTAAGGTATCGATTTACTTAATTATTGTATATTTATGTGTAAAATTTCAGAAATTACGTGTCTTCTAGGACACTCACGTGCGATGCGGGGAAGTCAGTACAGACTGAGAAACCCGAGGATTCCTGGTATCGGGTGGTCCGAGAAGACAGGTACCCTGAGAGATCCGTTCTTATGACCTCACCTAGCGGTACGGGAGGAGATCCCCTAGAAGGACTAGGTCCTTAGCTTACAGAGGACGTGACCGTCCGCCAAAGAAATGGTGATCACGGTAGACCTGGGTGAGGTCACAAGAACGGACCTGTTAGGGTCCCTACCCCTTCGGACCACCCGACGGCAGATACCCCAACGTGTCTCAGCCTGTGCTGACTTCGTTGAATCGTCGTCGTCGTCGTCGTCGTCGTCACGGTAGACCCCCGAAGGGACCACCGAGTCGGCCATTTCTTAGACGGACGTTCCGTCCTCTGGACCCAAGCTAGGGACCCTACGTTTCTATGGGACCTCTTCCCTTTCCGTTGGGCAAGGTCACGGACCTCTCAGGTGCCCCAGGGTTTCTCAACCTGTGCTGACTTACTGAAAGTGTGTCACAGTGGACCTTTCGGGATCTTTTTTTGGATGGTATATCATTTGTAATCGGTTGTCTTATCATCATCATCGTCGTTTCTAAGATCTTCACGGTACCTTCTTTATCTTTTCGTACTATTCTATTTAATAGTACCGTTCCACATCTCTCCGTCAGTTTCTCGGAGACTGTAGATCTCATCAGTCTCGCCACAGAGTCTTACTGTAACCTCAACTTTACTACTTTTCTCAAGAAGGAGATTTCTCCCTCCTTTGTCTTTCTGGGACTCTACCCTTCGTCGCACTGGACTAGTTTCCTGTTTATTTTAGGCCTCCGGTCTGTCGTCCCCTACCCTTCCCCACCCGCCGAGACGAGTCTCCTCCCTCCGTCCCTGGGCGAGCACGTCAAATTCGACACGACGTTTCGGAGTAAGATTAATGTGACCCCACGGGGACCTCGTATATGCGTCCTCTCTGTGTTCTGGTGTTCCTCCAGAGAGTCGGTGTAGTACCCTTTGTCTTCACACCCTCCGTTCCTGTGCCCTCGTCCGGTCAGACGTTGAATGTCTCACGAAAGAGTCCCACTGGTGCCCCTTCCTCGACTGCTCTGCGGTCTAGACCCCACATATAACCTCCGTTGTGGTACTCTTGACTGCCTGTCTTACCTACACTCTAAAGACTTTCACACTTGTGTTCCCATTACGGGTACTAAAAACCGAAATCGTCGACTAATTTCCACTGTAGTAAATGATTCTTCACCTTAGGACACTCTCACCGTCCAGACTCCCAAAACTGGTTATTTTATACTCTAATAGCCAGGTTTGTACTTGCTTTACCAGTTTAAGATTCAGTCAGAGAATTTGTTTCAAGTGAAATTCATGCAGAAGAAATCCGTTTATTGACAGTGGGTAATATATTGTGGTCTTTATTGTTTCTGAAAATCTACTATACTTATTGGTTTTGTGATAACAATGTATAAGTTCTTGGTCGACCGTCCCACTACTGAAAACCATCCGTACGATTTTTATCTTTTGGAAGTGTATATTTAAAGTTTTGACATACGTAAATATAATAAAAATTTTACATTCCAATTTTTTATCGAGTTAAAGTCTTTAAACCAAAGAGACTGTGACTCGAGGTGGACGACCATTAAAGAATAGAAATCCATAATGTGATGTTTTTTTAAAAAAATTATACAAATACATCTTATAGCCTCTTCCGTTACCGTTGGGTGAGGTCATGAGAACGGACCTTTTAGGGTACCTGCCTCCTGGGACCATCCGACGTCAGGTACCCCAACTATCCTCATCCTGTGTTGACTCGTTGAAGTGAAAGTAAAAAGTGAAAGTACGTAACCTCTTCCTTTACCGTTGGATCGAAGGTTGTACTTATCTGACTTTTTAGTGTAACTCTTATGTAGTACCATTGAAAAAGAGAGAAATATCGATTGAAAATAATCGATATACGGTCCATGACACGATTTGTAAAAAATTTTGTAATGGAGTAATTAAAAGTTTTGTTAAGATACTCTAAAGATACTGAACCATGTAAAATGTTCGTTCCTATAAATGGAGTCTCTCCGACACACTGAAGCGTATACCAGCATAGAAATTGTCGTGTCTCTCCTAGGCTTGATTTAAGAGAAACTGATGTTCAGACGACCGAAATATTTTGGCCACTGTTACGACTCTTAAATCTGTCTTTTAAGACTCGGACTTAGACGCTGAAACTAAGACTAGTTTAAGGAATAGAGAGGTTCTACGAGAGTGGATATTCCGTCCTTAGTGACGGGGGGACCTCCGACGAAGAGTGACTGTCATAAAATACAGATCGTACGTCAGTCGGTCAAAGAAGACCATTAAAAGGACTTCCTTGTATGACCTCGTTGGATTACACGCTCCGAAATTAACCGGTTTACAGTTACTCAGTTTAGGTGACAGAGATTTTCTTATTAGAAAGTCCTTTAAAATTTAAAACTTAACATTATCTGTCATTTTTTTAGACAAGTCTTTTTAGGAGGTTCTACCTTGTAAAGTTTATTGTCGTTCTAAAAGTCTTAAGAAATGAATAGAAATTTGAGATATCTCACTAATATGTATTTCGGTTATTTTTTATTTGATGGTTCAATTTAATTCTTACTAGTGGAACATTTGTCACTCTATTTTCACTCTGTAGTTAAATAGAACTTGTGACGTTCATTTTTAACTTCAAATTACAACTGTTGAAGGAAAATTTAGTAGTCATTATCAAAGATCGGGATTGTTTCCTGTTCGAAAGCTATTAAAATACCCTCGAAATAAAAGTGATTGTATAGTTTTAATAAAATTTGTATATTTTATAAAGGTTCTCAGGGAACCTGACGTTCCTCTAGGTTGGTCAGGTAAGACTTCCTCTAGTTGGGACCCTAAAGAAACCTTCCTTACTACGATTTCGACTTCGAGGTCATGAAACCGGTGGAGTACGCTTCTAGACTGAGTAACCTTTTCTGAAACTACGACCCTCCCTAACCCCCGTCCTCCTCTTCCCCTACTGTCTCCTACTCTACCGACCTACCGTAGTACCTGAGCTACCTGCACTCAGACTCACTTGAGGCCCTCTACCACTACCTGTCCCTCCGGACCACACGACACTAAGTACCCCAACGTTTCTCAGCCTGTGCTGACTCGCTGACTTGACTTGTTAAAAATTTGTATTGGATTAAAGGATCATTTAGGAAGATTGGAATGTCTAGATGGACGTTTGTTCATATCCTATGGACGTCAACTTTTGAAAAAGGTCCCTTTTATTAGTCAGTGGCGTATTAGATTGACGTCGACTCTTTTTACCATGACTCAGTAATCTTCATGTATGTCGAGTACTTAATAAGATTTAGCTCTAATATCAGGACCTATCTGAGTTAAATATCTGTCGACATAAAAATCTGTAGGTACCCGACTAAGACTACAATGTCGGAGATGAAGGTACTCCCTAAGATCTAAGACTTTCTCTACCGGAATACTTAGAGAAAGGTCGTACTCGACATCACTATAGCAGTTCCCGTGACGGTGTCGTCTTCAGTTACAATTTCGGAGTCCATTCTTTAAGACAATCTCGGTTTATGTCGTCTTTCGAGACGAAGGGGACGTTACACTGTACGGAAGAAAATAAATTGTCATTGATGATTGTAAGAGAAGAAAAGGTAAGACCGGAAACCCTTCGAATCTCTGTTTTATTAGCGAGATGACCTCATTGATTCGCACAATATTAGATGTGTCGAAAGGGAGGTCAGAATTGCGGGGACAATGTCGGAGGGAAAGAGACCAAGACTAAGACAAAAGGTGAGTGTGAAAAGACCTATGGTGACAGTAGCGATGGCACTTGTGAGACTCCTGATTCCGTCCCTGACTCACTCTCCTACTGTGTCACATATTTGCTCACCTAGACTTTACACGTGTCTTTCGGAACATTGTCCTTCTAGCGTCCAGGGGTCTCAATTCCCAGAAAAACCGTTTGTTAAATTTTGTTTTGGACTAATAGATTACAACCACTGTAGTGACAGAGACGTTGAAAGTCTGGGGATCTGTACCAGTGAGATGATCCGACGGCAAAAATCTTCGCTGTGTCGCCTTCGAAGGTCGTTGTCGAGAAAAAGTGAAGGACAGTTAGTCGGCTCCTTAAGACGCCTTTGTCCTCCCCTGTGTCCTTCTCAATGAACACAAGAAACGAAAAATCGTAAGATTAGGGGTCAGTGTGACGTGTCGGTGACTCGTTCTTCAGTTCGACAGAGACTGAGACTGTGACCCTCTGTCCTCTCTCCGTTGTAGGGACTTGTGGTAGGTACTTCAAGATGTTCCTTACCGTTTCTTTTTGATTTACTCGGAAAGTTTAAGGATACCTTTTGTTGTGTGGTCGCAAGAGAAGTGTCGTCCCGATCAGGTACGAACAAAATGAGGAGTGTATGGTTTATAGAATTCATAGATGTGTTTAATAAAGTAGTGAAATTTTCGTGCCAGATAGAAAGTTTTATCTATATTAAATTAAGGAGTCGTGTTAAGAGTTTAATATTGTACGTTGGTGATTTAATATTACTCTGGAGATTTAACATACGACAGCACTTTACGATCTTTCATCTTTCCATGAAAGAGAGCCACTCAATTTCTTTGTCACTTCTCATTTTTAGTTGTACGAGCATTGTTGTCGGACAGATGTAGTGATCCATGTAGTTATTTTTATGTTCTTTGACGTTCCCCGAAGTAATAGTGGTTTCCTCCGACCGTCTCTCGGAAGGACTAATTTACGTGAAAATTATATGATTCTGTTAATGTGTTTATTTCCCACTGTATTTTATGCGTGACGTAGTATAGTCTTTTGTGACGGACTAGTTTTACACCCTAGGGTGCAAGTTCATCAAAAGTAATCAACATTTGAGTCCTTAATTTAATAACGTTCGTACTAGTTTACACTATATTTGATTGATACCGATGTTTTTTTCAGATACGTAAAAGATAATACGTGTTTCCCTCCTGTTGTTTCCCAAAGTCACTCTTAAAAGTACGACTAAGCTTAAGGGAGAATACAGTAGGTTGGTACTCACTTATATTTCTCAATAGAGTGTCAGAAGAAACGATTATTAAATGGACGTAACCTCTGATTATGTACGTTTCTGATATTGATAAAATATTTATTGTTTTTACTTTTTCCGAGTGTTATAGTTTTCATATCTGTAGACATTGTTGATGTGTGACAATTGTATTCGATAGAGTTTATGGGTACTACATTCATTATCGTTTAGTTTCGTCGATATCCATATTACCTTCAGATAAGAGTGAGTATGGGACACGGTTATTTAATGTATAAAGAGAAACCCCCTTGGTTAATAAACCTTGATTTAATAAAGATAAACACCCATTTGTAATTTTAAAAGGTAAAGTAAAAAAGAATAATTTATGATGGGTTATTTTTGGAAACCCTGAGTTAGTAATATTAAACCGAGAACTACATTTTGAACTTTTATTATTCTTACTTCAAATGATTCATAACCTTGGTGTTTAGTATAGGTATATAATCTATAAAGACTTGATGTTTCATTTTAAAACTGTGGGAATCGAACCAAGTTATTTACAAAAGTAGAATAAAAGTTAATCGTGTGTCAGGAGACGGCAGAGGGAAAGACTCGGGGGAAGGTGAGAAAGGAAATGCATGGAGAGCAAAGACATAAAACAAAGGGAGGACAAGAAACGGACGGCAGAAGAAGCGGAAAGAAGAGAAGAAAGGGAGTGGTTAGGCTGGGACAGACCGGTTGGGACGAGAATCAGGAAACGAGTGACCGGAGACTTGGTCGACGGTGAGCGGAAAGACCGGGTGGATGGGGTACACGAGGAACGAGAACGATTCGGGTACACAAAGGTGGACATCGGGAGATGGTAAAGACCAATATAGTGTCCTTTTCTCCAGGCAAGAGGAAAGGTTTTAAAATTCTGGAAAAGGAAATCGAAAGAGGAGATAGGATTAAAAGGGGGGTAGAGAGAGTTGGATTTGATGAAGACTTTTTCCTTTCCCTGTCCGAATTTCTGTTTTAATACTTTCTTTGATTTAAGTAGAGGTCGTTAAAGACTCAAAGGAAAGATTGTGGTTGTGACTGAGAGGTCGAATGGATTGACATAATCCTGAAGTAAGTTTCCTAGAAAAGTGTGCGATCGTGACGGGTGTAAGTCCCACTGACGTTAAAGACTCAAAGGAAAGATTGGCTGGTTACGCGTGAGAGGTCGAATGGATAGATATAATTCCGAAGTAAGTTGCCCAGAAAAGTACGAGAGTGACGGGTGTAAGTCCCACTGACGGTGAGACCAATGGGGGTGCGGAACTAAACTCCGTGTAAAATAATAGAGTGTTACGAGTTATAAGATGAAAGTGTTCTCCGTAAGTCTTGAGATTTTCTTTTTGAGATATTTCTGTTTTAAGACACGGGTTGTCAGGAGTTTGGAAAAAGTCGGGGTTTTGTGGACTTCCCACGTTGTGAGAGTGTCGTTCGCGATGTCCATTAATACCGAGCACACGTTTTCTCTTTCCTTCCCTCTTTACGACAGGCACCTTCTTTGTGAGTTCGAAGTTTTACTTCCGTCTACTTTCCTAGACTCAAACAAACAGAAGAGAACATCGGGGACATTGTAGATGGTGTGTTGATGTGTCGTCCTCATATTTACTAAAGAAAGACTATCAATAGAGAGGAAGGTTCCTAATTTGCTAAAAATTCGTTAAGACTCTTACATAGACGTTCTTAATCGGAGATGACATTTTCTAGAGATCTATATAAGACTGTCTCTTTTAGAAGGAATCAAGTTCTAGAATAGTAAACGGACCTTAAACGTTATTTTGTTACTAAAATTTTTAATTGTGAACTCAGAATTAGAAAATTTATAATGATGACTCTTTATTAAAATATGTCTTATGATATTGTTTTCTCTTTTATATAATCCTAAATTTTAAGATAGTAATCCATGGTTTACTTCGTTAGTTAGTATTATAAGTGTATAGGAGAAATAATTTAGGAAGTTAATTTAATTTCTTTAATTATACAGTATTTTTATTAAAAGTTTTAAATTCTACTTTCCGAAACCTCTATTTTTATATACTTAAGGAATGGTGTACGTTCCAGTTGACAGACGGATATTAAGTTTAATTTTCTACTATATAAGAGTGTACTTAAAATTCTGTTTATGATAAGTTGAATTATGTCCTTAATCGTTTATTCAACATCTCTGACTTTATTGAAAAAAGTCCAACTTCCTTTAATCTGTTAAAAATTTTAAATTTTCTTATAGGATTTGTGCTGTACGTTTTCAAATATGCGGTTCATCAACGAAAACTGACTGGATAAAAATTACCCACGTTTTTTTTTTGGTGTGTTCTGATAATTACATAATACCTTTTTTTATGTATTACATAATACATAAGTACTAGTTATCTTTGATAATCGTTAAACAATAAGTGCTAATAATATTGTTTAATCAGTACATGAATTTTCAGGAAAACAAGAAGTATACTACTCTAGAGAGGAGGCAGAAAAGTTTATTACATAGACGTAATTTGATGGTATTCTATCGGATAAAAAAAATTAAAATTTATTGTCTCTTAGACAATTGTGATGAAGATATTCATTGTCAGGTTTTTTATGTGTTTTACTTTAGATTAATCACATGCTTATTATTACTTAAACAGTTATTTAATTTCAGACATAATTAAATTGAAAAAACACACTTAGACGTATAACTAAATTGAAGAGACGAAAGTAAAAAATACAAACTCATTATAAAGTCATAAGGATTAAAGGAACCTGTACATCTATACCCCCAGTATTCAATTGCAAATTTAGTCCTGTCTTCCATTGTTTCGGGTGTCTATTGTATTAATGTTTCTTTTCTTCCGGAACCCCATTTCCGTTTTTAGACTCCTTACAATTACTAGTTAAAGTAGTGTCGGGAATTGAGACTACAAAAGAACAATTAGTTAATAAGTAATGTTGAAAGACGGACGACTTACATCTAAAAAGTCATGTCTCTGAAACAAAATGAAATCCTACAGAGGTAGGTACCGTGTGTTATTTATAAGTACGTTCGACAGACTGACAAATGATTCTTCCGTTTCCTTCCTTCTCCTCTTTGTCCCTGTTTTCGCGTTCTGTGTCTTCTGTTCTCCTTTTACTCTTTCCCCCTCTTCTTCCCTTTCTTTCCCCCGTTTGGGATGACGCGTCCTTTGCGGAAGGAGGGAGTGCTACGGGTCCCGAGGACTGCTGTCAGGGAGTCCGGCGGGTCCCGAGGACTGCTGTCAGGGAGTCCGGCGGGTCCCGAGGACTGCTGTCAGGGAGTGCGGCGGGTCCCGAGGTATTTCGCGGAGACGGAAACGTCGTGCGCAAATCAGGACTGTTGTTAGGATACTTCCCGTGCAGTGATTGGCGTCAAATGTCTACTTCTGTGACTCGATTCCACCCCCCCCGCCCCCCGTCTTTAGATGAATTTGTGTTACTTTCAGTACTGCCAAACTGAGTTCAAAGGTGTAGAAAGAGATGGGAAACACGATGTACCTTTCAGTGAGTCAACACGGGCTGAGGCTCGCTGGGGTACTTGACGTCGGGCGGTCCGAGGAGACGGGTACCCTAAGAGGTCCGTCCCTCTGATCTCACCCGACGGTACGGGAGGAGGTCCCCTAGAAGGGCTGGGTCCCTAACTAGGAGACAGAGGACGTCCCCGTCCGCCTAAGAAATGGTGAGCACGGTGAACCCTTCGACGATCCTTGTGCCCGACGTCTGTTGGAAACGTTCAATCACAAAAGTAAAGGAAACCTTATTTATGTGTCTTTACCTTAATGACTTAACACACCGTCAAGATGGAAATTAAAAAACTCCTTGGAGGTATGGCAAAAGGTACGACTTGGTTAATTATAAGGGTGGTTGTCACGGCTTCGTAAGGACGGGTAAGTGTAGGAACGGTTTGTGACAATAGATGACAAGAAAACTATTGCCGGTAAGACTAGTCTCATTCCACTATAGAGTAACACCAAAACTAACCACCAAGGGGATGCCAATCCTACAATTCCTTAGAACTGGACTTAGTAAACCTTTTTAGTTGTTCAAAAAATATTCCTACACTGAGACTCACTTGAGGCCCTCAACCACTACCTGTCCCTCCGGACCGCACGACGCTAAGTACCCCAGCGTTTCTCAGCCTGTGCTGACTCGCTGACTTGACTTGACTTGACTTAGTAATAGTGGAAGATTGTAGAAACAAAATATTTAATTTTTAGACAGGTAGTTTATTTGCATTTCGTGCATAGAGATTTATGAGAAATTAATAGTCTGGGTGACCTCTTAAATTATTAAATTATTCTGGGGTGAGATCATGAGAACGGACCTTTTAGGGTACCTGCCTCTTCGGACCACCCGACGTCAGGTACCTCAACACTTCTCAGCCTGTGCTGACTCGCTGAAGTGAAACTGAAAAGTGAAAGTTCGCAACCTCTTCTTTTACCGTTGGGTGAGGTAACAAGAACGGACCTCTTAGGGTCCCTGTCCTCGGACCACTCGACAGCAGATACCCCAGCGTGTCTCAACCTGTGTTGGTTTCACTGAGTCGTCGTCTCTCGATCATTTTCTAGTCGTACTATCTTTAGATACGGTTTCCTTTCGACTTTCGCTCTTAAATAATTAGATATTCTGACTTTAAGATTACAGTTATAATTATATCATTAATGACAGGCATTGAATGTAACAAGAGTCTAATTCTTTGAAAATTTAATAAAATCTCATTTTAGATTTGGATATATTTGACGTGTTTTGGGAGATTTTACCTAGAATGTATATTAGAGGTAAATATATGTATCTTTTTCAAATCCTAAAGTGGTTTCGACAGAATCATTATTGTTTTATAACATTTGGTACATTTGCAGTAAGAAACGAGTCTTAGAATAAAGACTCAGTCGTAGTGTCACGAGTGTTACCAGACGGGTTGACACACTAGATTTGTGAACGATGAGGAGGTTGGGGTGGGGATGATGAAGGAAGACAAGGTTCGTGCGACGGAAGGAACCACAAGGTGGTTGCGTTCTTTGTTCGCGGACGTAGTCTCGGAAGGGCGACGAAAAGGTGACTCTATCAGAGTGGGGTCCGTTAGGGTGGCAAACGAGGAGTCAATAAAGTCTAGAGACATATTTGTGGTGAACTAGTCACTTCGGTATAAACTGGTGGTAGGTATATTTTGTGGAGGGTCGTGGGAGAAGAAGGAAGGACAAAGTAAAAAGAGTTTCTTGAATGGTGGTAGACTGTGATATATATGTATATACATTTAAATGACAGACACAGGAAGTATGGGAGAAGAAGGTAGTAAAATAAAAGAGGTTTCTTGAATGGTGGTGGACTGACGTATACACACACACACACACACACACACACACACATACACATATGTATACAGACAGACGAAGTCAATTCTCACGTTCCAGGTACTCTTGTTTTTTTTCAAATAAAACAAGTGATGACGTAGGAGTCTTGAATTTTACCATGGACTATCGACTGTACTTTATTTATTTATAAACAACTTGTTTATTTACTTTTTTTCTTCATATATAAGTGACGACATTTACTATGAATTTTATATAATTCGTCTTTTCAATTGTCATAACAATATACGAAATGGTAAATACAGTTTTCTCGTCTTTTGTGCATTATATTTAGGTACAAATGTAGACGTATGTGACGACGACCTTTCAGTGGAGACTCCGTCCCGTGGCTCCTGAGTGTTTTCCTGTGCCTCTGGGGCACGCACGTATACGAGAGGTATAAGTCTCTTCAATTAATACTACAAACGGAAGTATTTATTCTTTATATTTTCTATTAGATTGTCTTTATAGGTTTAAGTATTAATTCTTGATTCATAGAATTGTTTAATTAAATTTACACTTGATTCCATGTAATAATCTTTTTTTCCTTTATCTTTGCACAAAATTGTCATAAAGTATTTTGTATTTTGTGAGATGTATTAGAGTAAAGTCACAGTGTCTTTAGGACCGTCTGTTCGACCCCTGTGTAAACGAGGAAAATACCCTTTTTTGTGGTTGAGTCTTTCCAATGCATCGGAGTGTTCTCGAGGTGCCGTCTCCGTTTCGAGTCGAGTCCAGGGGACCAGGACCAGCCCGTGAAACGAGTCGTGTACGCTGTCACTCCGAACCCTAATTGTAAATTGAAGACACAAATTGCTTTCTTTTACATGGACTACTACTTTTGTCTATTTCGAAGATATTACAACAGTTATACCATAGGGTTGACTGTCGCAAGGTTAAATCCCTGATTGATAATTTCGACCTTTATGTAACTTGTGATACCATTTTGCTTAATGGTGACTTAGTATTACCGTCTGTCATAAATCAGTTGTTTGTTCTATAAAGCAACCGACTTTGCATTGTTTCGTCCTAAAATAACTGTCACGACAAGTTAATTCGTCTTTAGTTATTTTATCTCTTCTATTTAAATATAACACGTAATACGATCATTTTCCCGAATTTTACATGTTGAAGTCTTTGTAGTTTCATTTCCGTTAATAGAATGTCATATCGATTTTTGTAAATTTTTCTTGAGTAAGGTAGCACGATAGTTAAGATCGATATAAACTGTATATTTCCTCTGACTTGTTTTTAGTAATATAAAGCGGATTACATGTGAGACGATATTTCATTTCATTAATCTAATGAGACCTTATTTTTCCTTCACGTTAAGGAGTTAAGTTGTCTGTGACCAACTTTTGAATAATACAAGATGTTGATCTATCGATTTTGGTTAGTACATTATGAAAAATTGTTTAACTCTCTCTCTTTCGCTCTCTCATTTCAGTCCGTTACAAATCAGTCCCTGATCTTTAGAACCATAACGGTAGTAATAGGTTCCCGTCGGTTGTTTCTCAAATGGGAAGATGTGACGGGGTTTTCCGTCTAAGAAGACGGACGTTTCGATTTTAACGTCTTATTCTATTTTATTAGGAACCCAGGTATCTCGTTAAATTGTTGCGTTTTACGGAAATGGTAATTGTCGTGTAAATTAGTCAGCTATTGAGTTAAACTATTCTTTCCTGAACAGAAGATTAAGTGAAGAGCTTCATGTCAAAGGTAACATGTCACCGGGGAAGTCCTGTGAGACTCTTTCCTGACTCTCTCCTACCCTGGTCATAGAGGTCTCTCTCTCGTAAGACACGATATCAAGAGGAGAACCCGTAAACTGTGTCTTTCAAATCGTTTCAGGACGTCAGCTTAGTCCTTCACGGGATTGGACCGTCCAGGGTTTGATGTCTTGAGTAAAGAGGTACCTTCCATAAAGCTCCTGTGGTTTGAGAACTGAAAGAAGGTGGAGTGACCAGTGACGAGGAGTCAGATACGACTGACGAGGAACAGGCCTAGGTTGAACGTCGTGGGGTCCCACGTCGGGAACGAAGGGCGAAGAAGAGACGGAAGAAAGTGAACCACTGGAAGATGCCAGTTTATCAAAATTTGTGGTAAGCTACGGACGTTAAGAGTTTACACATAGAAGTCAGGTTTTGTACGAGACCTTGATGGTTTAAAGGTGTGACTAACCCACAAAAAAATAAAAAGAAAGAAAAAACCTTTCTGTCTGTCTTGGGAACGAGAAGGAGTAGTTCCGATGAGACACAAATCAGAAAGGGACGTGAACTTTGGTTACGATAAGGAGATCTCAAGGAGGAGTTTTGGAATTTTAACAGGAACTGAGGAGAGAGAGTATCGGGTCTGAATTAGGTGTCCTTTAGAGTACCCGAAGGGACCACCGTGTCGGCCATTTTCGCAGACGAACGTTACGTCCTCTGGGCCCAAACTAGGGACCCGACCCTTCTAGGGGACCTCTTTCTTTACCGTTGGGTGAGGTCATAAGAACGGACCCTTTAAGGTACCTGTCTCCTCGGACCACCAGATATTATATCAGGTACCCCAGCGTTTCTCAGTCTGTACTTACTCGTTGAAGTGAAAGTGAAAGTTGGTAGTTGGGTATGGGTCTTTGCTTAGTGGAGAGTGACGGAGGGTACTGTGGTAGGAGTGAGAGAGTAGAAGATGGTGGGTCCACACCGTTTTTGGGATAAGAAGGTTGGAATCGTGGAGATTCATACAATAACTGGGTCGCTAGTGACTTTAGAGTTCAGTCTCACACAGGTAGAAGACAATACTGGAGGTGTGGGTCGCCGAGGGGAAAGTTGGTCTCTTTTGTGTACTGGGAAATAATCCGGCCTCTTCCGTTACCGTGGGGTGAGGGCCTGAGGACGGACCTCTTAGGGTCCCTGTCTCCTCGGACCACCCGACGGTAGGTACCCCAGTGTGTCTCAGCCTGTACTGACTTCGCTGAACCACCGTCGTCGTAGGAGTAATACGAGGGCCCTGGACTCTGGAAGAGTAGCGAAGAGTGAGTAAGGGACAGGAGAGTGGAAGGGGGACAGGTCTCGAGGAGTGACATGGGACCTGTCAGGTCTATCCAGGGACGGAAACAGAAACTGTATTTGTGTAGGAGACTGATCTTACAAGAAGAAGGCCTTTAATTCGCCAAATGATCGAAGGGTCAAGTTCCAAAACAAGTTTACAGTGAAAGAACACATTTTTAACTAGTGACCTACGGAGACTTACGAGTCGTCCTGATACTCCATAGAATAAAATAGATGATAAAAATAAAATACGTCATCCTTATATAACATAAATAAATTATTGTGAGTGAGTAAACATCAATAATTTCGTCGTATACAACAAAAGTCTTTAGAACTTTCAATTCTTTTTATTATGTCTTTTTCTAAAGGTGGTTCGTCTCTAAGACACTACCGATAAATGGATAATAAAGTAAAAAAAGTAATTTTTCTTGTAACAATTATAATTTTACAGTGAAAGAGTTTCTACGAATAGAAATAAAGGTAAATTTTAACATAGGGTTGGAGACTGGGTGATCCGGGGGCTGGGGATAGGACAAAACAAAAATACGGGACCGTAAATCCTAGAAGGTTGTATTATATGTCTGAAGAGACCGCCGAGTCTGTCATTTCACAGACAGATGTTAATCCCTGTGAGCCCAAGTTAGGGACCTATCCCTTCTAGGGGACCTCTTCCTTTACCGTTGGTTGAGGTCATGACGGACCTTTTAGGGTACCTGCCTCCTCGGACCCTGAGGTACCTCAGTGTTTCTCAGTCTGTGCTGACTCGCAAGTAAGTTAATGTTAATGTTATATTATATGTCAAATAAATAATTCGCGGTGAGTGGTGTCTTACAGTGCGGATTCTCAGAAGTAATCAAAATAAGTGACTATATAATGTTCATAGATTTTTATGGAAACTGTGTATCATCCACTGGCTATTTATGACGGAATTTACATATTTACTTTGTATGAACAGGTGTTTATTATCTATTAATGACACGTTGCAACAAAAACAACACACAACGACGAGTCAGCACAGTCTAAGGAACTCTAAGGTACCTGACATCAGACGGTCAGAGGAGACAGGCGTTTTAAGAGGTCCGTTCTTATGACATCACCCATCGATAAAGAAAAAGGTCCTTAGCTTGAGTGCAGAGGACGAAACGCCCGTTCTCAGAGATGACAGACTCCTTTTCATTCCTTCGGGAATGAAAAGTTATGAACTATAAATAGTAAAAGAGGAACCATAAAACCGGTTTTAATCTGAAACCCACTTTTTCTGTTGTAGTCTCCTAGTCGAAGGGACCACTGAGTCTGCCATTTCTTAGACGGTCGTTACTTCCTCCTAGCCTTACCGATGGGTGAGGTCATAAGAACGGACCTTTTAATGTGCCTGTGCCCTCGGACCGCGCGATGTCAGGTACCCCAGTGTTTCTCCACCTGTGTTGACTCGCTGAAAGTAAGAGCGAAAGGACCGTTTCTACAGACATAACGAACGGATGTGTTAGAAAATCTAAAGACATTTAATTGTCTACCCGACAATAAAGGTATTTTAATGTTTCGACTTTCTTTACAGTTATGTAGACTGTCGGATTGCTCTGACGATTGGCACTACAGACTTAGTGGAACCTTAAAAAATTCTTGTATGTGAGGTACCCGGTAGGGTCGTCATGTCGAGGAATTCCTGCGAGAAGGTGTCTCCGTCAGCGGTGACTCCTCAGACACAGAGCCAATCGTGGCGGTAATTAACCCTTTACATCTTATCAATCACCCGAAGGGACCATCGAGTCGATCATTTCTCAGCTGGACGTTACGTTCTCTGGGACCAAGTTAAGGACCCAACCCTTCTAGGAGACCTCTTCCCTGTCCGATAAGTGAGGTTATAAGAACACGAAGGGACCACTGAGTCTACCATTTCTTAGGTGGACGTCACGTCCTCTGGACCCAAACTAGGGACCCAACTCTTCTAAGGGACCTCCTCCCGTACCGTTGGGTGAGGCCAAAAGAACGGACCTCTTAGGGTACCTGTCTCCTCGGACCGTCCAATGTCAGGTGGCCCAGTGTTTGTCAGCCTGTGTTGACTCTCTGATGCATGTCGTGTCTTATCAATTATGGATGAGAATTTATTCTGACTCCGGTTCGAAATGATGAAAAGTGACATGATACCAAATTAAAAATCAAGAAGGTCAAGAAGGTTATGAGTTGATTTAAAGGGAATAACTTTATGTTTCTATCTTAAATATTTCTCCTCTTTGGTTACCCGGACGAATGGACTTAAAGTTCATAAAACCATTTTAATGAGTATTACGAATTTGTCTGTAAATCCCTTTTTGGTAAGTATCAAAATTATAAAACTGAAAAACTTATTTTACTTTTAAATATAAGATTAATAATGACTTTCCGACTTAATACGTTTTTAAAGTAACCATATACACCCTCATAATAAATCAACATTCTTGATACTTGACTTTTATCAAAAATGAACAAAATATTTTGTATGACATCTTGCAATAATTAACCATAGTTAACCACCTTACAGGACAAACTAAATATTTTACCATGAAATAATAAAATTTGATGTGTGTCGTAAAGAAACATTTAAGGAATTTCTGAATGATGTCCGTAATGAAGTTACTTATCTATTCTACATATCTTTGTTTGTCTTAAAGTCGATAAATTTTATTTAACTTATTTTACTTTGTGGACTATAGTGAAAGATTTTCAAGTATTCTATAATAGTAGTAAATTTTTTACCCATGTTCTCTTCCAGACCTTCATGGTCTTTCGTCAAATCAGAGAATTTGACATAATACAACACCAAGTCAAGTCAAGTCAAGTCAGCAAGTCAGCACAGGTTGAGAAACAACCCAGGTTAAGTAACGCTGGGACACCTGGTAACGGTCAGTCCGAGGAGACAGGTTCCCTAAGAGGTCCGTTCTTGTGACCTCACCCGAAGGCACGGGAGGAGGTCCCCTGGAAAGGTTGGGTCCCTAGTTTGCGTAGAGAACAAAGAGGACGTGACCGTCCTCCCAAAGATGGTGACTACGATAGACCCTAGTGTTAGACATAATCTATATGATGAGTAGGTAAGTAACTTTGTGGAGAAGAAGTCACTAACGACGACGACGACGATTCAGCGAAGTCAGCACAGGCTGAGACACGCTGGGGTGTCTGTCGTCGGGTGGTCCGAGGGGGCAGGGACCCTAAGAGGTCCGTTCTTGTGATCTCACCCAACGGTTTCTATTTTGAGACTTCCTAATACTCAAGAATTACTTTATGAATTACAGAGTAATATAAAATTTAACGTTTGAGATCTAAAATCAACATCAATATTTTATCCCTATACAATGGTAAATCACTGTCAGATGGTAATTTAGTCCGATACTTCATTGGTGAAGGTGTCAGTATACCCCTGTTCCTTTATAATATTTGATATGAGTTCTCTTATTTTCGAAACGATTCCAAATTTTCGGTTCGTTTTCTTACTGAAAGTCTTCAAAGAGACCTTTTTTTTTTTTCTGTTTATGGTCTATCAATGGTTTTTAGTACTTTACTCTTTTAATTGGATCCTCCCAGGAGCCAGATATATTATTCTAGGAATAATAGACCGTCCTGTTATTTCCTCTCATTTCTTAATATTAAGTGTTACATAACGTGTCCAGTAATACCGAGTTAATTAAATTTTTAACGTTATTAGTGTTATTGAATTTATGAAGTATAAGTATGGGTCTAAATAGACCTTAACCTTTAAAGTTTACGTTAGAAAAAAGGATACCTCTATAAAGGATAGTTAAGTAAATTGTTAATTTAACATGATAAATCTTATTGTATTTGATTTTTAATAAGTTTATAGTAGATATCATAGTAATTGATATTATCGAGATGGATACCTGACGTAGGTCAATGAGTGTCTTCTTTTGTCCCTTTGTCGAGTCCGAAAAAGTCGGGACCGTGACAATTATAAACTCCAACTTATAAAAAAACAACTCTTATTCTTCTGTCCCCGACACCACCCGTAACACACTATAAATCGTCGTAGTGACCGGAGATAGTCGATCTATGGTTCTCGTAGGTGGTCGACCCTTTTAGTTTGTACAGACCTCTATAAAGGTTTACTGAGTACCCACAGTTTTAACAGGGAACTAACTTTGGTGGTTGTATTCTACCTTCTTTCTCCTTTCCTTCCCCTTCTCTCTTTTTCATAAATGTGATTCGTAAGAATTTGTCAATTATTTAGATATGTTTCATTCAACTTAATGATCAACGATCTAAATTTACACAAATAACATCAATTGTCGATAAATATTCTTTTTTAGAAATATTCGTTTTAGTTACAAAACATAACACTTTTGTTGTTTTTGTAGTAGTTAGAGTCTATTTGCAGATGACAAGAATTATTCTTTTTTTAGTTATTTATACAAAGAATAAAGATGGAATTCTTATTGTGGGATGGAAGGACGACATAGGGTCCTTATTTTTGTTAACGTCAGAAACAAAAGTCTAAATTTCCGTTCTCTTCTCGAAAAAGGAGACTGAGATGTCCACCAAAGACTTTCACGAGAGGTCCACTGGACTCCACTGGTTGTTCAAATAAAACGTAAATGTGTGTTCAAATTATCCTGGACGTATAATTGAACAGTATCGTTGGTTTTAATTAGAAACACAGGTGGATAATGGGTGTATGCTGAGGGAGTCGGAAGAGCACACGAGGGAGAGCCCGAATGGTATCTGCGTTGACTGGCACGCAGGAGAAGTATTAACTGATGACCTCCACCGAGAAAGGGCAGTAAAAGAACGTGAAAGACGAGGTCGTTAAGAAAGACCCGACACTTGAAACGGAGCCACGTAGAGTCGACGACCTGACTGACAAAGTCGAGAAGTTCACAGACAAAAACCGAATCGTCTTCATGTTATGATTTTCTCTTGTGTAAATTATATTTAATAAAGTTGATGAAATCCTTTATTTCTGAAACTTCCTTTAGTATGTGACATATATACATCTAATACGAGGAAAGAAGTAAAAGGAGAAATATTCTCAGAAAGTCTTGATATTCTTAATACTTTGATTTGTCTAAAACTCAGTAGTGTCATCAACAATTTACAATCGTAATTGTTTTAACTTCCTTCACAGACCTTCGTTTTTGGTTTAAGTTTTACGAAAGTTTAATAATGCTAGATACCGTGAGTAAAATAAAATGTCGATTTGGCAGATGGAGTGTTTCATGTCTGTAAAACCAGGTCTTTACATCTCGGATTTTACTTAATTATACTGACTTCGTCTTATAATTAACTAAAATTTAGAGTTTACCTTATACCGATTTTAGTCTAGTCACGGATCTCTCATTCAGTTCAGTTCCACTGTCGACCTTCGTTCGACACACGGACAGCACTCCTGACACATGAATCTCGGACCCTTTCAAAAGACTGCTCCTGATCGCTCATTCACATTCGGGAGTTTAGAAAGGTTATATGTGGTAATATTTCTGTCGTCTGGAGAAGTAAGGAGGAAACCCCGTGATGTCTCCGGTGTGCAATGGAAGGACACTAAAAAAAATGGGAAGTTCCGACAGGGATTATCCTTAAAGTTTAATTAAACGGGTAGAATTTCCGTGTTCTTCCGTCCATCGTCACCACTCTTCATAGAACTTTTACGACAGTATAAATCACATAATCATAGACTTTCTTGACACGGTACGAGACAACTTTCGTTCAATTATTGTCTAATGTCTGTCAAACCTCTCTCTGTCAGAGAAGTCGTTGACGACGACCCTTTCAGCCTGTCACGTACATTTGACTACTTCAATGTTGTGCGAGTGGTGTGTGTTTCATTTGAATTTTACCGGGTTTCTGAATTTACCTTTTGTTCTACGGATTTTTAGTATCTTCGCTAGTATCAGTTGTACCAAGATGGCGTGTTGTCTCTCTCGATGTACGTCATGAGCCTGTTCGGCGGTGCCTTTCCTTGTAAGAATTTTTCGTACTAGCACATATTGATTTCGTGAAGCGACATGTCCTCTTTGATTATGTTGTGACATTTAGTTAATATGCATTTAAATTTTTGACTAGTTTATGTACTCTTCTATTCGGTGTCTGATCCTCTTTTCTATTTATTTGCTGTATAGACTATCTCCTGACAATAGGTCGTATATGCTTCTAGAGAATTTATAGTTATTATTCTTTTGTTCGTTTGAAGAATTTTTTACTCGGTTTCTGGAATTCTCTATGGAATGGTTTCTTCTATATGTCTGCTGTTTATTCGTGTACTCTTTCACGAAGTGTGACATACGGCAGTCCTTTTGCCTTTACCTTTGCTGTCACTCTATCATAACCTGTAAATACTCCTTCCGGTTTCGGGCCTTGTGACTGTGGTGGTTTACGACCACTTCTTCCCCTGACGTTAGTGGCTGACCTTACGTGTTACCGTGTCGGTGAGACCTTCTGTCTGGCCGTCAAAGGACGTTTGATTCGAATGAAAATGGTACGCTAGGTCGTCAGGATAAGGAACCATAAATACGTTTCCTCGGCTTTTGAATGCGAGTGTATTTTCGGGTGTGCACCTATAAATGTCGTCGAAATAAGTATGAACAGTTTTGACCCTTCGTTGGTTATACAGTCAGTAGTCTTCTTTCCTATTGACACGTTCCCTTATGAAAAGTGTTGAGTTTTCTTTGCTCGATGGTCCGGTGACTTCTGTACTCCTGAGAATTTCGTGTAATAATTCACTTTCTCCGGCTAGACTTTCCGATGTATTGTGTACTGAGGTTGATACACTGTGAGACACGTCCGTTTGGATGTATTTCTCTGTCGTTGTCCTGGTACGGGTGGTCGTCGGCCCCGACCGCCTACCTACTTGCACACCTCGTGTCTGGTAGAATCATTTGTACGGGATATGCTGCGGTACTACTACCCGTATCCAGTCACGTGTGATTAAGTGTGGGTGTCGTACGTGTGGTGGTTCTCGCTCCGGCTTACGCCTGATGTCTGAGTCTTACTGGTACGACCCAGTAAGATCTAAATGGCTAACGTCGTTCGGACTGCGAGACCGTCCGCCACGACTAGTACACCCTCCGATACGTGACACCCTCTTCACACAGCCGTTAGAGACACGGAGGGGGAGTCAAAACGACACTTTAAATTTGAGGAGTTTTCTTCAGAATTTAAAATTTTCACTACGTAGTCATGTCTAAATCGTCTTACTGAGTCTATCTTTCATTACTATTATAGTTTACGACCACTTCTGCTCCGCTCTGATAGTACTTGTGTAACGATCGCCCTTACATATTGCCATACACGCACGTACGATCCGGCGAAGTCAGCACAGACTGAGAAACACCGGGATCCCTGACATCGGACGGTCTGAGGAGACCGGCACCCGAAGAGGTCCGTTCTTATGACCTCACCCAACGAGGAAGTCCCCCAAAAGGGCTGGGTACCTAGTTTCGACACAGAGAATACAGAGGACGTAACCGGATCCCAAATTACCCTAGAAAGACGTAATTAAGAAGGTTGATGTACTCACTCACTGTCAGTGAGTCTGTATAGGTTGAAAGACGTTTGGATACCTGATATCAGGTGGTCCGAAGAGACAGGCACCCTAAGAGATCCGTTCTTATGACCTCATCCAACGGTAAAGGAAGAGGTTACCATTAATAGAGGTAATTTTTAATTAAATTTGTATATATAGTGACCCTCAAGGGCCGATCAGACCACCAATCCTAGGTCGTGAAAGTGACAACGTCGGGTCGAAGTTAGGGACCAACCTCTTAGCTGTACGGTGTCCGATGTGCTACACTCGTTTTGCTCTTTTCTTCAAAGTGATGATAACCACGAAGGACAACATTACACTCCTAAAGTGATAGAGTATATGGAACCCAAGAATTGATTAGAGAAATTTTGTCCGGAAAATTTTAAGAAGAAGTCCTCAAGATCTATAGATAACACAGTATGTTCTTTAGTGAACCTGTAAAACTCTGTGGTAGGATTGTGGTTCTTGTCCTTTATTTATTTTACTTTATGATGCGTCGGTGTTCTTTCTTACTTTAGGACGGTAAACGTCGTTGCACCAACCTCGATAGCTAATAGTATGATTCACTTTATTTAGTCTTATATCTGTTTATGGTGTGCTATAGTGAATGTATACCTTAGATTTTCTCTTTATTATCTTTGTTTGAATAAAAGTTTTGTCTTTTTCTGTCTGCAGCTTTTGTTTGTACTAGTGACTTCTTCTTTCCACCGTCTCTCCCTATTTAATCCTCAAACCCTAAGTTTATATACATGTGCTGATATCTGTTTAATGTATTAGTCGTTCCTGGATGACATATTGTGTCCCTTCGGATGAGCTACAAGACGTTATTGTATGCACTCTTCTATCGGACTTTGTCTTACCTATATAAGTGTGTCCATTTACTTAGTGAGACGACACGTGGACTCTAATTATGTAATATCTAGTCGGTATAAAGTCATACTTTATTTTTAAATTAAATTATTTATTCATTTATCGATTCGTAGGACGGAAAATTAAGTCTACAAAAATTCTTGTTACTCTAAACCCTTCCATCTACGGGATAATGTATCGAGACCAGGTTTGCAAAAAATCAATTATGTAGACTAGTCGTTTAATTCCTTGTTATAATGGAAGTAGGTTAATTCGAGTGACTCGAGATGCATCATACTGGTAAAGTTTTTGTAATAGTAGAATAATGACAAATTATTAATGAAATTTTTTTTATAACGACATTAGTGAGGTAAAATATACGAAGATTGTAGTAAGTCGTTTACTCGCTGTGTATAAAGTCATTCTTCCTTTAACGTTATTTACGTACTGACGTATTTTGTTCTACGTGTCTTTCGACATTTCTTTAGACTCTGTACGTTCCCCAGCCCCAAATGCGTACACGACGAGTGAGGGATGAAGACTGATGAGAAAGGTACGTGAGAAGTGAACCACTTCTCACTGTCACAACCCACGAGTCAGCACAGGTCGAGAAGCGCTGGGGTCCCCGACATCGGGTGTTCCGAGGAGACGGGTACCCTAACAGGTCCGTTCTTATAACCTCACCCATCGGTAAAGGAAGAGGTCTCCTAGAAGGGTTCGGTCTTTAGTTTGGATCCAGAGAGTGTGACACCCGTCTAAGAAATGGCAGACTCGGTGGTCCTTTTGGGAAGATGGGAAATCAAGTCAAGTCAAGTCAGCGAGTCAGTATAGGCTGAGAAACGTTGGGGTACTTAGCGTCGTGCGGTCCGGAGGGACAGGTAGTGGTTGAGGATCTCAAGTGAGTTGAGTACAGGTAGCTCAGGCACTACGGTAGGTCGGTAGAGTAGGAGACAGTAGGGGAAAAAGAGGACGGGGGTTAGGGAGGGTCGTAGTCTCAGAAAAGGTTACTCAGTTGAGAAGCGTACTCCACCGGTTTCATGACCTCAAAGTCGAAATCGTAGTAAGGAAGGTTTCGTGTGGGTCCCGACCAGAGGAAGTCTTACCCAGAGTCGTTTTTACGGTGAAGGATCTGCTGGGGACTGGTGGGCACAATCCACTCACGAGGCGACGGTAAGAAGGTAGACTTGAGGACCAAAGTATCGTTAATGGTGTCGACAATTACAGAGTAAAACATGACCAGCTGAGATGTTTTCGTATTCGAAGTACTCGGTACACGGGTGTACACAGAATGCAAAGTGACGTGAGTATCGGGGATCATCTATATTGACTTTGTAAGACTCTGGTTTTATTCTTTGTCTATGGACTTAAACGTTCGGTCTTGTTATGAGGTCTACCAAGTTCGTAATGGAACTGATATTCGACCTACACTTAGAAACGTTCAGAGACTTTTAAAGACCGGGAGTCTATAGTGTATTAAACGTTCTAATCTACTAGTTTAACTGAAGAGATCTAAGGTGGACCGAGATTTTCAATACTAAAATATTACACATTTCATAAAAATTCATGGTCCACTATTACCAAGTATTGATATGTTTTGACTTAATAGTAAGTGAGAGACCTCAGTTTAGTTCGTAATTTTGCTCATCGTTGTAATGGTCAAGAAATACGGTTACTCAGTATTTACTGTATACGAACCATATAAAAGGGTATTTCATAAAAGATTATGTCATCAGTTCCTAGTATTTAGTCCTTTTTTACCTATAATGAAGGTGAACTTATTTGTACAAAACCTTCATTATTCATTTCTATACATATTATCTTACTATGAAACACAACATAATTTAATATGGTGAAGTTTTTCAACCAAAATAAAGAAAGTGGAATAAAGAAATTTATTTTTAAACGTTATCGATATAAAGTTGATTCTGGACGTAATAAATATATTCGGTTTTTAGACACAAAGAATCACACTTAAAGTGCAGTGTATTTTTGGTAAGAAATTCAAGTAAAAAGTGCAATATATTAAGTTAAAATATTCTTAGTTTCAATACTCTACTAAAAAGTACATCAAAAAGTGATATAATACAAAACCTCTTTGAATACCGTTTAGATTTAAGTTTCCAAAATTGTAATCAGAGAACATGTAATATGAAAGTATTCTTGTACTGACGATAAATATTATTCATTTTTAAGTTTTTTTTTATTCATTTTTAAGTGTATTAAAGTAATTAAATCTCTAGTAAATTCTTCCGTTTATATAATATTTCCTATAAAATCATAACCCCCTTTACATCAAAACAAAGTAACAAAATAATGAAAATTGATTGTACTATAAACTTCGATTTCTTACAAGACCTCATTTTCATTTAGAAACTTTAATCTATTTTAACTAAAATTAGTATATAATTTTATTCATAGACATCTGTATATATGTCCAGAAGGGACCACCGAGTCGTCATTTCTTAGACGGACGTTACGTCCTCTCCGTCCAAACTCGAAACCCAGATTTTCTAGGGGACCACTTCCTTTACCGTTAGGTGAGGTCATAAGAACGGACCTTTAAAGGTACCTATCTCCTTGGACCGTCCATGTCAGGTACCCCCAGTGTTTTCTCAGTCTGTACTGAATCACTGATTTGTCGTTGTCTCTCTCTCTCTCTCTCTCTCTCTCACTCTCTCTTTACAAATTCTTTATAAGCCCTTTACTTTACGTTTGTAAATGGGATCTTAAGTAAAGTCTGACAAACAAAACGTTTAATAAAATTGTATATCAAGTTTCTGTTTGAAGTTGGGATGGTTACAGATTTAATTACTCTAAAGTGTTACTGCTGATGAATCAATATATTTATATGAATTGTAAAAGTTCTAATACGGGACTTCAATTGTTATTTTTGAGGTACTATTGTCTCACGTTTATCTTAAACCCAATTTGGCCTGAGTAAACGACTTGACGGTCTGTATGAATAGGGAAGATTGAATGAGAGGATTCTTGTGATGATTTTAGTACTCTAGTTCGTTAACGACGCTAGTCTGTCTTTGAAACCTCAGTTCTTGAGTACTCAAAAGATACGAAAGGATCCACACACTAAAATTCAATACATTTCAGAGATTCAGAGTTTCCATTTTACAAGTATTAATGTACCTCTCGTATCATTTCTATTGTAATTTCACTTAATTATATATATTTTATGGGTCGTATTATACACCTTTACTCATTCTTGAGTTCTCCACAACAAAGGGTATATAGGTAGTGGGAAATTCGGAGGAGAGGAGAGTAGGGTAAGAATAGAGGACTACTTATATTTGTCCACCTCTTTACACCTAGTGGGACTTATACGTCTACTTCTCTCTTGACTTCTCTCCTCAGTTCTTTTGTATGGTTTTTTTAGTTTCTTAGAGTGTTTAAGATCCAATTCTATTGGGAATTTCTGACAGAGGAAGTTGTTATATATTGGTCCGTACGACCACTCTCCCAGGATGACATAAAGAAGTATAGATTGTTTAAAATTTTGTTTTCAGTAAATGTTACACATGTAAATGTTTTGATGTTTTTCATCTTGATAACTCAGTAGACATCTGTACACGCCTCTAAATGAACGTTTATTCTTTTTGTTTTCTATTAATACAAAAATTAAAATATACACGTTACCAACTATTTTAGATAAAAATATTAGGTTTCTTTTAGATTAGGACTAAGTTATGACTTTTAAAAGTCTAAATAATTTCCTTATAGGTCTCATTGAGTATAAAAGGACAAGAGTGGAAATTTTCCGAGTAGTTAAAGTTATACTGTAAATTATGGTCAACATTATTCTCGGTGTCATAATTCACCCTCACCTCTTCCTTTACCGTTGGGTGAGGCCATGAGAACGGACCTTTTAGGGTACCTCGGACCACCCGATATCAGGTACCGCGACGTTTCTCAGTCTGTGTTGACTCGTTGAAGTGAAAGTCAAAGTAATTCACCCTCTCCGTCCGAGGATGATTGGACTCGACGTATGATCTTATCTACCACAACGGTAAGTGACTTTAACTCCCTTTCTTTTTGATTATCACTTGATCAGACCCGACCCAACCCAACGTAAATCCCCTAAAAATCAAGTCAGAATCTATGCTCTGTACGTCCCATGATGGTTCTGTAGGTTCCTCCGCACAGTTCCTCCGTCGGCTACTGTACCCGTATCTCAAGGGTCCCCTTTAGACTCGATCTCATCATTCGTACTCAGTAGAAGTCTCCTAGTGGGTCCCTGTCTCGCGTCCTTCCTCTGACCGTGTCGGATCCTGGTGCGGCTCCCATTGAGGTTTTATATGACCGGTTCACCCCTTCTTACTCAAATGTTTCCTCCTCACCAGTCTTTCCCTCTTCGTTCTAGACCATAGAACCAAGCGTTTCCGGTTCCCTTTCCTTCAGTTGTTTCTATGAAACTCCTCCAGTGGATTCTGTCAACGTTTTAAATCGTTGCATATATAACAGTAACTCGTGACAGTCGGAAATGTGACATACGACCTTTCCGACATATATCATTGGAACGAATAAATTGAATATACGTCTCATGAAGTACTCTTTGCGACCCGACCTCCTTCGTGTTCGATCTAAGTTCTGACGACCCTCTTTATGGTTATTGGAATCTATACGTCTACTGTGGTGCGAATACCGGTTTTCACATCTCCTTGATACGAAAGGAGATTTTCTCCTGTCACTTTTTCGACCGAATTTTTTATCGTAAGTTTTTTACCTCTAGTACGGTAGACCAGGGTAGTGGAGTACCCTTTATCTACCCCTTTGTTACCTTTGTCACTGTCTGAAATAAAAGAACCCGATGTTTTAGTGACATCTACCTCAGACGTCAGTACTTTAATTTTCTACGAACGAGGAACCTTCTTTTCGATACTGGTTGGATCTGTCGTAATGAAACGGTTGTTTCCAGGTAGATCAGTTTCGATACCAAAAAGGTCATCAGTACATACCTACACTCTCGACCTGGTATTTCTACCGACTCAAACCTTCCTGACTACGAAAACTTGGTACCACGATCTTTTCTGAGAACTCTCAGGGAACCTATCGTTCCTCTGGTTTGGTCAGTTAGGATTTCCTTTAGTCAGGACTTATAAGTAATCTTCCTGACTACGACTCGGCCTTTGAGATTATGAAACCGATGGACTACGTTTCTTGACTGAGTGACCTTTTCTGGGGCTACGACCCTTTCTAACTCACGTCCTCCTCTTCCCCTACTGTCTACTCTACTAACCTACCGTAGTGACTGAGTCACCCGTACTCAAACTCGTTCGAGACCCTCAACCACTACCTGTCCCTCCGGACCGTACGATGTCAGGAACCCCAACGTTTCTCATCCTGTGTTGACTCGTTACCTTGACTTAAATCGACTTTCCAGTAACTAGAAAAAACATGTCAAGAAGACACATAAGAACGGTGGAGAAGAATTATAGAAGACGAAGACAATCCAGGTATGACATAGACAGGAAGTTATAGGGATAGAAACGTATCTTCCAAGGGAACCATCGAGATTAAAAGAACTTCTCTAGAGGTCAGAAAGGGTAAGATAACAAAAAGAGATAAAGAAATGTGACTAGTGACTCCTTCCGAAAGAATAGAGAGGACCGATAAGAGACCTTGAGAAGTAAGTGCATCTCGGTCTGTAGAACCTCACACTTCAGTTTACTCGGAATCCTTCGTAATGATACTTTTTCCGATCACCTCCACTATTTTAAGGTCTATTTAATAAATTTTAGGATTTTCTACTACGACAATTTCATGATGTGAATTATACGACCGTTTAAACCTCTTGAGTCGTCACCGGTATCCTAACCTTTTCCAGTCAAAAGTAAGATTAGGGTTTCTTTCCGTTACGGTTTCTTACGAGTTTGATGGTGTGTTAACGTGAGTAGAGTGTACGATCGTTTCATTACGACTTTAAGGAAGTTCGGTCCGAAGATATCATACACTTGGTTCTTGAAGGTCTACATGTCGACTAAATCTTTTCGGTCTTGGTCTCTAGTTTGACGGTTGTAGACAACCTAGTATCTTTTTCACTCTCCCAAGGTCTTTTTGTAGATGAAGAGGTAGTGACTGATGTGATTTCGGAGACTGAAACATCTAGTGTTGTTTGACGCCCTTTAAGAATTTGTTTCCCCTTAAGGTCTGGTGGAATGGACGGAGGTCTTTTTAGACATATATCCAGTTCTTCTTTGTCAATCTTGACATGTATCTTGTTGCCTGACCAAGTTTTGACCCTTTCCTCATACAGTTCCGATACATAATAGTGGGACGAAATAGTTGAATATACGTCTTATATAGTACCCTTTAGGTCAGACCTACTTCGTTTTCGGTCTTAGTTCTCACGGTCCTCTTTATTGTTATTGGAGGTTGTACGTCTACTGTGGTAGGAATACCGTCTTTCGTTTCTCCTGGATTTCTCGGAGAATAATCTCCTCCTTCTAGTTCCTCTAGTTTGATCAGTTAGGATTTCATTTAGTTGGGACTTATAAGTAACCTTCCTGACTACGACTTCGGCTTCGAGATTATGAAACCGGTGGACTACGCTTCTCGGTTGTGTGACCTTTTCTGGGACTACGACCCTTTCTAACTTCCGTCCTTCTCTTCCCCTGCTGTCTCCTACTCTACCAACCTACCGTAGTGGCTGGATTTCCTGTTCGCAAACTCGTTTGAGACCCTCAACCACTACCTGTCCCTCCGGACCGCACGACGTCTGCTACCCCAACGTTTCTCAACTTGTACTTACTCGTTGACTTGTTGTTTTTTCAGTACCTCTTAGAATGTCTACGGATGGAGTTATTACGACCCCGTCTTTGGTCCCTAAGCACCCAATTCACGATTCACTCTCAGCTCCATGACTCACGTGTAATCGTGAGAATCCTGTTCAGACTGATTCTTTTGTCTGCCGTTTCTGTCATTGACTCTCTCTTATGACTCCAACTTCTCCCAATAGGTCCCACTCGTCTCCAACGAAAATCCTCAGCCCTGAATGTTTATAAATTTTTCGCTCGTGCCCTGTGTCTACTCTTCTTTTCCACCGGCATTGTATATTTTGTCACATTTCAAAGTCCCTTTCATTCTCTACTACTCTGTGTTGTGTCCCTGTTCCTTGTCTGAGAAATTCTTTCGTTCCTTTCTCTTACTCATGTTTACACCACCCACACCTATTCATCGCTTTTTTGCTCCGTAAGCGGTGGACTACTGAAGGTGAAAAAGACGTTACGTCCTCTGTAGGTAAACAGCTGAGACTAGTCCGTGTACTTTCCTAGTCTCCGAGCTCTCTGCACCTTTCGTAGACTTTTCAACGTGTCGTTCATCATCTCTGGTCTCTTTACAGTGTGTAGTGTCAAAGGAACCTTCAGAACTGTATAGTTCGTTCAACAATTTCTTGCTCTCGTTCTTTATATATACGAGGTCAGTCCCTAATCTCCTCGGTGTCTTTACATTGGGAGCAACGCGTGTGTCTGTCACTGGTTTCAGTCTGATCTTTAAAATTTAAAGTCTAGTTTTACATTTGGACTTTTATTCTCTTTTGTATTCATAACTTTAGTCATTTGTGTTCTCATGTCGTTTTACTCAGTCTCCTAGGTACTTGTGCAAATGACTAAGTCAAGTCAAGTCAAGACAGCGAGTCAGCACAGGTTGAGAAACGCTGGGGTACTTAGTTTCGTGTGGTCCGGAGGGACAGGTCGTGGTAGAGGGCCTCAAGTGAGTCTGAGTGCAGGTAGCTCAACCACTACGGTAGGTCCGTAGAGTAGGAACCAGCAGGGGAAGAGGAGGAC
Organism: Capra ibex; assembly: GCA_006410555.1. Taxonomy (NCBI): domain Eukaryota; kingdom Metazoa; phylum Chordata; class Mammalia; order Artiodactyla; family Bovidae; genus Capra; species Capra ibex. Next base: position 1,723,950 of record SJYO01006231.1, read on the forward strand.
GGGGGTTAGGGAGGGTCGTAGTCTCAGAAAAGGTTACTCAGTCTAGAAGTGTACTCCACCGGTTTCATGACCTCGAAGTCGAGATCGTAGTAAGGAACGTTTCTTTACAGTCCCAACTAGAGGAAGTCCTACCTGACCAACCTAGAGGAACGTCAGGTTCCCTGAGAGGTCTCAGAAGAGGTTGTGGTGTCAAGTTTTCGTAGTTAAGAAACCACGAGTCGGAAGAAGTGTCAGGTTGAGAGTGTAGGTATGTACTGGTGTCCTTTTTGGTATCGGAGCTGATCTGTCTGGAATCAGCCGTTTCATTACAGAGACGAAAACTTATATGATAGATCCAACCAGTATTAAAAAGAAGGTTCCTCATTCGCAGAAAGTTAAAGTACCGACGTCAGTGGTAGACGTCACTAAGACCTCGGGTTTTTTATGTCAAACTGTGACAAAGGTGACAAATGGGTAGATAAAGGGTACTTCACTGCCCTGGTCTACGGTACTAGAAGCAAAAGATTTATAACTCGAAATTCGGTTGAAAAAGTGAGAGGAGAAAGTGAAAGTAGTTCTCCCAAAAATCGAGGAGAAGTGAAAGACGGTATTCCCACCACAGTAGACGTATAGACTCCAATAACTATAAAGAGGGCCGTTAGAACTAAGGTCGAACACAAAGAAGATCAGGTCGTAAAGAGTACTACATGAGACGTATATTCAATTTATTCGTCCCACTGTTATATGTCGGAACTGCATGAGGAAGAGGATAAACCTTGGTCAGACAACAAGGTACAGGTCAAGATTGACAACGAAGGACTGGACGTATGTCTAAAGAGTTCTCCGTCGAATCCACCAGACCATAAGGGTGGAGAAAGTCTTAAAAGGTGTCAAAGAACACTAGGTGTGTCAGTTTCCGAAACCGTATCAGTTAGTTCGTCTTTATCTACAAAAAGACCTTGAGAGAACGAAAAAGGTACTAGGTCGCCTACAACCGTTAAACTAGAGACCAAGGAGACGGAAAAGATTTTGGTCGAACTTGTAGTCCTTCAAGTGCCAAGTACATAACGACTTCGGACCGAACCTCTTAAAACTCGTAATGAAATGATCGTACACTCTACTCACGTTAACACGCCATCAAACTCGTAAGAAACCGTAACGGAAAGAAACCTTAACCTTACTTTTGACTGGAAAAGGTCAGGACACCGGTGACGACTCAAAAGGTTTAAACGACCGTATAACTCACGTCGTGAAAGTGTCGTAGTAGAAAGTCCTAAACTTTATCAAGCTGCCCTTAAGGTAGTGGAGGTGATCGAAACAAGCATCACTACGAAAGATTCCGGGTGAACTGGAGTGAAAGGTTCTACAGACCGAGATCTATTCACTAGTGTAGTAGTACTAATAGACCCAACACTTCTAGAAAAAAACATGTCAAGAAGACACATAAGAACGGTGGAGAAGAATTATAGAAGACGAAGACAATCCAGGTATGGTAAAGACAGGAAATAGCTCGGGTAGAAACGTACTTTACAAGGGAACCATAGAGATTAAAAGAACTTCTCTAGAGATCAGAAAGGGTAAGATAATAAAAGGAGATAAAGAACCGTGACTAACGACTTCTTCCGAAAGAATAGAGAAGAACGATAAGAAACCTTGAGACGTAAGTCTACGAACATAGAAAGGAAAAGAGGAACCGAAAAACGAAGAGAAGAAAAGTGTCGATAAACATTCCGGAGGGGTCTGTCGGTAAAACGAAAAAACGTAAAGAAAAGGTACCCCTACCAGAACTAGGGACAGAGGACATGTTACAGTACTTGGAGTCAGGTATCAAGTAGTCCGTGAGATAGATAGTCTAGATCCGGGAATTTAGATAAAGAGTGAAGGTGACCTATTAGTATTCCCTAAACTAAATCCAGTATGGACTTACCAGATCGTCAAAAGGGATGAAAGAAGTTAAACTCAGACTTAAACCATTATTCCTCAAGTACTAGACTCGGTGTCAGTCGAGGTCCAGAATAAAAACAACTGACATATCTCGAAGAGGTAGAAACCGACGTTTCTTATATTAGTTAGACTAAAACCACAACTGGTAGACCACTACAGGTACACATCTCAGAAGAGAACACAACAACCTTCTCCCACAAACGATACTGGTCACGTAAAAGAACCGTTTTGAGATAGTCAGAAACGGGGCGAAGTAAGGCGTAAGGTTCCGGTTTGAACGGACAATGGGGTCCACAAGGAACTGAAGGATAAAAACGTAAGGTCAGGGGACATTACTTTTCCTGTAGAAAAAACCCACAATCAAGACTTTCCAGAACATCCAGAAGTATTTTGGCAAGTTGAAGTCGAAGAAGTCGCAATGACCGACACCGTATCTGGACCTATTGACACTATAACTTACCAAACGGAACCTCTGTTTGTCTCTAGTAAGACAACAAAAACTCTAACGTAGGTTCATGACGTAAAGTCTGAGAAAACAACTGGTACTACCGATGAGGTAAAGAAGACTCCCTAAGGACGAACGTCATCATCTATATTACCAGTAGACTCAATTTAAGTGGGTAAGGTCAGGTAAAACCAAGCGACTAAGGATCTTACAGCCGTAAGTGGGAACGGTAGAGAACAAACTGGTGAAGGTTAAACGGAATTAAGTACCTGGACTGTAAGGTCCAAGGATACGTTATAACGAGAAATGTCGTAGCCTGGAACGAAGATAGTGGTCAGTGTAGGTGTTGACCCATAACAAAAACGAAACCGAGGTAGGGAAGTAAGAAAGACCTCAATAAAGAGGTGACTAGAGGTCATCGTGTAACCCGTGGATTACTGGACCCCTCAAGGAGAAAGTCATAGGATAGTAAAACGGAAAAGTATGATAAGTGCCCCAACAGTTCCGTTCTTATGACTTCACCGAACGGTAAGGGAAGAGGTCACCTGGTGTGAGACAGTCTGGAGAGGTGGTACTGGGTGGGTAGAACCCAACTGTCGTTGTGTTTTCCGTATCATTCTGTTGCCGTCCCGCGTAGAGCCCTCCTACGTACTCCGTCTGCTGAGGAAAAATGACAAATGAACGAAGGAGGATTGTGTCGTCTTCGGTCAAAGGACTAATATGACCAGATTGTGAGAAAATCCCCGAAGGGACCACCGAGTTTACCATTTCTGTTCCTTAAGTGTCTCTTGTTTCCAGACAGATCAGTTCCGATACCAAAAAGGACACCAGTCCATACCTTCACTCTCAACCTGCCACTTCTTTCGACTCGCGGCTTCTTAACTACGAAAACTTGACACCACAACCTCTTCTGAGAACTCTCAGGGAACCTGACGTTCCTCTAGGTTGGTCAGGTAAGATTTCTAGTCGGGACCCTAAAGAAACCTTCCTTACTACGACTTCCACTTTGAGGTCATGAAACCGGTGGAGTACACTTCTCAACTGAGTAACCTTTTCTGAGACTACGACCCTCCCTAACCCCCGTCCTCCTCTTCCCCTGCTGTCTCCTACTCTACCGACCTACCGTAGTGACTGAGCCTGTACTCAGACTCACTCGAGGCCCTCTACCACGACCTGTCCCTGCGGACCGCACGACGCTAATTACCCCAGCGTTTCTCAGTCTGTGCTGACTCGCTGACTTGACTTGACTTGACTCGCGAAATATAGCCTCTGCCGTTACCGTGGGATAAGGTCATGAGAACGGACCTTTTCGGATACCTGCCTGGGACCCACAGTGTCTCTCAACCTGTGCTGACTCACTGACCTGACTTGACTGACTCGACTACGACCTGAAACTGAACACGACACGATTCAACGAAGTCAGTGTAGACTGAGAAACACTGGGATACCTGTCATCGGACGGTCCAACGACACAGGTACCCTAAGAGGTCGGGTCTTATGACCTGACCCAGCGGTAAATTCCGTCTCATTTCTGTCCAAAATTACCCCGAAAAGTCTTTTATTAAGTTTGGTGATTTTGTAACTCTGTTTACTATTCATTATAATATGTCTATTTTTGTGTTTTAGTCAGGAGATCTCAGGAGCTTTCGTTGAGTTGGTATGTGACAAAGTATGAAGATATGTACTTTAAAGTTGAAAACCTTTGAAATACAGAGATTAAAGTACATTTTACTTCATAAAGACGTTTTAATGTAGTTAATTTGAAAGAAAGAAGTTTAATGGGGAAAACATGAGTGAGGCTGAAGAAAAGTATCCAGAATCTTCTGAGGAGTTAGGAGAAGAGGTCGAGGTCCTGTCGAAGGAGGAACAAATTTTCGTAGACGACACAGACGTAATCGAGGAGACGATTTCAAGCGTTGGATCTTCCTTCAAAGGAGTAATGGTAGTTGTGTAATTAATACGAGTGAAATATGTCTGGTTTTTTTCGTTAGTATGTGGATTCCGACGTTACAGGTGTTGTCCTCGGTGTTCATCAAATTAAATTTAATTTATTCTCATTTTAAAGTTAAGGAGTCAACGTAATCGGTGCAAAAGTTCGTGACTTGTCTGTGTGTGCCGATTACCGATGGAGAGACCTGTCTCTTTTCTTGTAAAGTTATTAGAGTCCCTCATGAGAACCCGTCAGACAAAATCTCCCAAAATAAGTAGTTCGTCGTTTTCTCTTTTTCTTTGTCCTTTACCTCTTTCTCTTTTCTTGATTTCTTTTTTATGGACATTAAGAGGGTCCTTCTCACATACCACTTTATTCGTAGTAAAAACAAAGTCCGATTGTCCGTAAATATAAGACCGACATGGTAAAAAGAGACTCTAGCATACTTCGAACGACGCCGAGTGACTGATAAAGGAGGGAGTATAAACCCGTGACATTGTCGACGAAGTCACGTAACGAAACTTCTACTTTATGTGAATCGCATTTATTACTTACCATGAATTATCCATAAACTCATTTATTGTAGATCACAATAGACGTATACAATGGAGTAAATTAAGAGTGTTGTTCGATACTCTATGTGTAACAATAGGAGTTTCTTTCATTCCGAGTCAGTGTGCCATTAAATTTAATTATATTCGATAAAGACAAAAGTGTACAACGTTATTACAAAACCTCCATGACAGATATATCTAAACTTTAATCATACATGGGTGTCTAGTCTGTAAAAAAATAATGTATTTGACGTAGACCGGGACTTGTCTTTATAAAGATGGTGTTTTTGTGTGTTGACCTTAGATTTTTTGTTATGTTTACTTGAATAAAAAGTTATGTCTTTGTCTGACTGTCTGTATCTCTTACTTAAATACCAGTAGTTTGCACTCTCTCTCTCCCTTTGTCTGGTCCTCGTGTCGTCGTTGTCGACGTCTAGTGACGTGCATTCTGTCTGTTCGTAGTCCCTGAAGGACATACCGTGTCTGTCGGTAAATACATACCACTATATGTGACCTGTGCTTCGACTTTTTCCTACTTGCATATACAGATTGACTTAGTGAGACGATACATGGACTTTGATTGTGTCATAGAACTTAGCTGATATCGAATTAAATTTTTTATCTATTTATTTATTTTAGTGATATTAGTATTTTATATGTATGTGTCGATAGTATAACGTAACTTTAAAAATAAGACAAAATCGGAAAATTTCGTTCTGTCCTTTGGGTCTGATAGGTTTTATGATTTATTGGGTTCATATACTTTTAAACTTAAATTAAATTTCTCTACTATTTCAGTTTTCATTTTTTAGTTTCGTACTTCTTTATAAACGTTACCTTCAATGTTCGTTTTCGAGTACATCTTTTTGAGAATCCTTTTTCAGTTGGATGTTACTTTTACTTGTTACTTGTGTCGACCTTCAAGTTTTTTCGAAGTTTACTAGTTATTCATGTACCTCTATAAATGTTGGACTTGGTGTTAAATTTTAGAAGTCTAATTTATTAGTCATTTAATAAAAAGTGGATGATTTTAACTGTTCGTACTTTTGTTCACTATCATGTATCATAAGAGTTTTGACATCTTTCTTACTCCCCCTTCCTTCCTTCCTTTCCTCTCTCCTTTGAACCTTAACAGAGAGTTTGGAGTTTAGTCTTAGAGGAAACTGGTAGATTTTTAGACAGAATAGTTATATGAAATGTGTACGAGTGTTAATCAGGTGTACTTCTAGAAACATGATGTCACAAATATTTTATTGATCTTTTATAAATTAACAAGTAGTTGCCCTTATTGACTTATTTAAAACCAGACTAAACTCTCTCATTGCTACTGTATATGTGTGACACTTCAGCGAGTCAGCACAGGCTGAGAAGCACTGGGGTACCTGACATCGGATGGTCCAAGGAGGTAGGTACCCTAAAAGGTCCGTTCTTATGACCTCACCCAACGGTAAAGGAAGAGGTCCTCTACAAGGGCTGGGTCCCTAACTTGGACCCAGAGGGTGTAACATCCGTCTACGAAGTGACGGTAGACATTTTGTCGGTCGGTCACTCTTGACGGCGTACTGTGTCTCTTCGGTTCGGATCGCGAGGTACTGTCGGATCTCCCCGCCGACCTTCCCTCCCCGTCCACCCTCCCTCCGAAGTCTCCCTCCCCGGCACATGTGCCTAAGCACGACTACAGGTCGTCCTTAGTAGTGTTGTGACGTTAATAGGAGGTTAATTTCCCTTTTATTTTTTACAATTTCTTTGTCTTATCAGTAATTTTCCTTACTCCAAGAAGGTTGTGTATTTTCCACGAAGGTTCCGTAATGAATCTTCCGTACTCCGTCTTTTCATGTATATCGGACCGAGGTAAATATGACTTTAGTTACTTACACATATGTGTATGATGACTGACTTAACATAAGGGAGTTTTAAGTATAGAATTTTAAGATTGGGGGTTTCACTACTATAAACCTCTCCCCCTGAAACCCTTCATTGATCCCAATCTACTCGAGGACTTCCACCTCGGAGTACTACCCTAATTCCAGGAGTCTCCTCTATGGTTCTCAACACGAGAGAGAGGGATCCGGATCTACTTCGTCTCCAGTACACTCGTGTACTCGTCAGATGTTCGTCCTTTTCTGAGAGCGGTTCTGGGTTTGACCGGCAGTGGAACTAGACCTTGAACATTGTGACTCTTTATTTAATGTTACTCTTTATTTGACGATAACAAATTAGGTGAGTAAGTACCATAAAGTAGTACCACCGGTGTCGTCTCATCATGTGATAATATATAAATACACACCTCTTCTCGGTCTAATGATGTTCGGTCTGAAAGTAGTAGTGAGACTGCCCATACCCTACTCTTATCCCCCATTAAATTCCTGTTTTCCCAAAGGGATCATCGAGTCAACCATTTCGTAGACGGACGTTACGTCCTCTGGGGTCAAATTAAGGACCCAACTCATCTAGGTGATCTCTTCCCTATCCGATGGGTGAGGTCAAAAGAACCCGAAGGGACCACCGAGTCGACTATTAGTCGGACGTTACGTCCTCTGGATCCAAGCTAGGGATCTAACCCTTCTAGAGGACCTCTTCCCCTTCCGATAGGTAAGGACATAAGACCGGACCTCTTAAGGTACCTGATACATTGGTACCCCACTGTTGCTCAACCTGTGCTGATTCACTGAAAGTGAAAATCTGTTTTTTCAGAGAGTATGAAATGAGACATAAATAGATGATTTAGAGTATTGTTTTTACTTAAACTTAAATTCGATAATTTATTATCCATTACCTCTGTCTTTTCCGTCTTTTTGGTACTTTGTACCATTCTTGAGTTTTATATCATTAAGTCCAAAAGAGTAGGTACAAATCTCAATTCTTTGTATTATTTGGAGCTGTCCAAAGACTCCCGTAATAATATGTTTTATATTAGTTACTACGAATATTATTACTAGGTCTTAGTATTCTCTTTTTAATTTAAATTTCGTAAAAAGTAATTCTTATATGTATATAAATATTCTCGTATATAGTTTAGATCATTTTAATAAAACAACTTGAACTGTCGTTATGTTCCAACCAAATTGACCTTTTACGTGAAGACACCTTATCAAGTATGGGACTGATGATCTGTGTGTGTCAATGACATAATTTTAGACTCCAGTAAGAGTTCTTTAGATGTGAAGTTGACGACCGAAGTTCAATAAATAATGGTTGATGTTTATTATATTTAATTGTTGTGCGTATTACGAAGCGAGAAATATTTTGAGACGGCATATATACTAGAGTAAAGTAGGAGTACCCTCAGACCTTGTGGATGGAGACACGGACAGGGGTGGGCTCGGACCTCCCTTATTCCTGGTCGAAGAGGGCGCGACGGGACCGGTACGACGTGGTCTCTACTTGACCTTTCTTTCGAGAGGGAGAGACTCGTGAGGGGGGGGGAGACAAGTAAATGAAGAGAGAGGATGTGGAAAGGGCTTCGAGAAGGACGAGTCAAAAGGTAAGTGGGGAGAAAAGTTAAGGAGCGAGCAAGTAAATTTGGTCCACAAATGATTCGGGTAAGGGACACTGTCCGTGTGACAATCTGTAAGCCCTATGTTGTCAGTCGTTCGGACCGAAGTCCTTGGAATCTGCGAGCGTCTTCTTTGCCCCTGGCGAAAAGGGAGACTGGGACAGAGAAGGAGGGGAGGAGAGGAGAGAGACTGACAAGCAAAGAAGAGTCAAGAGTGACATGACGTAAGAGACGAGGTAGGACTTTATTCGCGTGTCGGGGTGGCTGGACGTTCTGCGTGCCGGAGGAGCGACGAGTCGGGAGTGTGGATCGAGACAGAAAGCGTGCCGTCCACGGGTTGAGCCAAGGCGTGCAGGACAAAGAGAGTAATCTGAGAGTGTGTAATTCGTAAAAGACGTTAAAGGATTGTTGAGGGTTCCGAGAGGACTGAGGATAGCAAGACTTAATAGATTTTTCTCTTCGGTTTCTCGATGGAGTTACACCCTCGTCGTGTCAGATGTTGAAAGGGGGTGGTGTCGTCGATTTGACCATGTACTTGGTGTGACGTCACTCCCTTCGAAATTAAGAGACGTGTCTGCAGTCATTATGTCCTGACTACGAAAAGTGCATTTGTAAAACAGTAGTTCGGCTAGTGAAATGGAAGGTGAAGTCTCATTCTTTTAATGAACACAAACGTTGAGATGTGCAGAGACGACGTAAAACATTTCGAGGAATGAGACCATTTTCTCTGTGGTCCAGCTCTTCGTCTGTGGAAGTCCCAGTCACAAATGGACCGAAAGGATCTGAAGGTAAAAGAGGAGATTATTTTACCTTTAATTATAGATTGAATTTCCCAAGTACATTGATACTATGTATAAAAATTTCAAAGATCATACCTAAAAATTCGTATCTTATAAGGGATATTTACATTGATATATAATAATTGGTTAAAATGATGACTATTGTTCTTTATAAAAAGACTTTTCATTGATTTAAAACTGAAGATGGAAAAAATTTCTTACAAAATAATTATGACCTACGTTTTTATTTGTGAGAAGGGTTCCGTCCCCAGTCTGACTTACATAAAATTTATTTTGAATTCTTGTCCAATATGATAAATATGTAAAAAGGGTCAATTCCTGTTCATTTCTTTATAACATTCTTAAGATATAATTTTCATGTACAATGAGTATTAAGTTTCAACAAAAAGGGAAATATTGTTACAGTAAAGGTTCTTGTAAGTGAAAAACCTTTACACGTTTTAAAGTCAAGTTCTCTTTAATTACCTTCGAACGCACAGTAACGATAGGAACTGTGTTTTGTTGTTTTTTAGAGATGTCTGTGTGTGTATGTAGGACTAAACTACACTGTATTACCATTGGGAACCTTCTTTTCAATACTGGTTCGATCCATCGTATAAGTTTTCGTCTCTGTAATAAAACACTGATTCCAGGCAGATCAGTTCCGATACCAAAAAGGACACCAGTACATACCTACACTCTCAACCTGACACTTCTTTCGACTCACGGCTTCTCAACTACGAAAACTGGACACCACAACCTCTTCTGAGAACTCTCAGGGAACCTGACGTTCCTCTAAGTTGGTCAGGTAGGATTTCCTCTAGTCGGGACCCTAAAGAAACCTTCCTTACTACGATTTCAACTTTCAGGTCATGAAACCGGTGGAGTATACTTCTCAACACAGTAACCTTTTCTGAGACCACGACCCTCCCTAACCCCCGTTCTCCTCTTCCCCTGCTACCTCCTACTCTACCGACCTACCGTAGTGGCTGAGCTACCTGTGCTCAAACTCACTTGAGGCCCTCTACCACTACCTGTCCCTCCGGACCGCACGACGCTAAGTACCCCAGCGTTTCTCAACCTGCACTGACTCGCTGACTTGACTTGACTTGACTTGCCATTGTTATAGTGTTGTTCAGTTTTTGACTCCTCAAAATAATGACTAAAGAAGTGTATATACTAACTCTTTTTAAGTTCCCGTCTGTAGACTAACACCACCTGTAGTACAAATGGGATCCATTGACCTCATGTCGGGAGAAAAATTAAACTTTACCTTATTCCTCCCTCCTTGCTCCACTTTCGGTCTCTCAGGACTAGGTGACAAATTTGGTGCACTATGTCGGACTAAGATAAATAGTCTCCAGTGACCGTGCACACTTAAGATTGTTTCCTATAATTTTAGGGTGTGAGAGTGAAGGAAATCGTTCGTAAATCGGAAGACTTTTTATAGGGAATCAGAAAGTCACTCCTTAATCTAAACTTCAAAACATATACGAGTTGAAAACCTCATGTACACATACGAGTAAACACTCTTCTTACTCCACCATGAGTACTAATAAAGAAAGAAGTGTGCAGACTAGACACGATTTTGAAATTAGGTCTTTCTCTTTCTTTTAACAACAACGACGACAACAAGTCAGTGGTTCAGAAACGTTGGGGTACCTGACGTCGTACGGTTGGAGGGACAGGGAGTGGTAGAGGGTCTGAGACGGGTTCAAGTACAGGTAACTCAGTCACTACGGTAGGTTGGTAGAGTAGGAGACAGAGGGGAAGAGGAGGACGGGAGTTAGAAAGGATCGTAATCCCAGAAAGGGTTACTCAGTCAAGAAACGTAGTCCATCGGTTTCAAAACCTCAAAGTCGAAGTCGTAGTCAGGAAGGTTACTTGTAAGTTCTGACTAAAGGAAATCCTACCTGACTAAACTTGAGGGACGACAGGTTCCCTGAGAGTTCTCAGAAGAGGTCGTGGTGTCAAGCTCTAAGAGATTTCTCAACCTTTGAGATCTTCAATTTACTTCAGGATCTTCTCGATTGTTATGAAGACAGAGACCGTCTAGACAATACAATGGATCTTAAATGACAAAGCGATTCGTTACTTCCAACCTTTTTCTTTCCTCTATTCTTATTCTTTTCCTTCTAGTCTCCCTTTCCTTACTATTATAATCGATTGAAAGGAAACAGATCGAGAACTAGTATATTTCTTTTGTCACCGCGAAGAACTCCGAAATTAGAAAATGTCGGAACCGTGTTTGATTTGTACGGGTTCGAAATACGTTTTAGAAGAATTTTTTTTTTTTTAGCTCGTTTCTGTTGGGAAGCTTCAGTTTTGAAGGGTTATAAAGAGTCAGAGATGTCTAGGTACCGACATTTAGGTTTCATCTTTTCTGTTTACTAAATCTTGTCTCAATATATCCCTTTCGTAAACCGGAAAAAAGGTGAACGTCATCTTACCTAATTCTCTTTTTGTAAGATCATCTATGTCCAATATATATGTACTAAAAATTTCTAAATCAACATAAATTTCTAACAACAAGTCAAGGATTCAGGATAGACTGAGAAAGTTAGGGTATCTGACGTCGTACGGTCCGAAGGAACAGGAAGTGGTAGAGGGCCTTAAACGAGTTTGAGTACAGGTAACTTAACTACTACGGTAGGTCGGTAGAGTAGGAGACAGTAGGGGAAGAGGAGGACGGGAGTTAGAAGGCGTCGTAGTCCCAGAAAAGGTCCCTCAGTCCAGAAACGTAGTCTACCGGTTTCATAACCTCAGAGTCGAAGTCGTAGTCAGGAAGGTTACTTGTGGGTCCTGACTAGAGGAAATCCTAACTGACCAAACTAGAGGAACGACAGGTTCCCTGAGAGTTCTCAGAAGAGGTCGTGGTGTTGAGTTTTCGTAGTTAAGGAGTCGCGAGTCGGAAAAAATACTAGGTTGAGAGTGTACTAATGGTCTTTTTAGTATCGTAACTGATATGCCTGGAAACAGGTGTTTCACCATAGAGACGAACTATTATACGTGAAATCCAAACAGTATCGAAAGGAAGGTTCCTCGTTCTTAGAAAAGTAAAGTACCGACGTCAGTAACAGGAGTCACTAAAACCTTTGGTTCTTTTATTTTAGACGGTGACAAAGGTGAAAAATGGGTAGATAAACGGTACTTCATAACCCTGACCTACGGTAATAGGGGTAAAAAACTTACGACTCAAAATTCGGTCGAAAAAGTGAGAGACGAAAGTGGGAGTAGTTCTCCAAGAAACCAAGGAAAGGTGCAAGGTGGTACTCTCACCATAATAGATGTATAGACTCTAACAACTATTTAAAGAGGGACGTTAGAACTAAGGTCGAACGTTGAGTAGGCCGGACCGTAAAGTGTACCACATAAAATGTATCTTCAATTTATTCGTCCTACTGTCATATGTCGGAACTGTTTGAGGAAAGGGTTAAAACTTGGTCAGACGACAGGGTACAGACTAAGACAACGAAGAAGTGGACGTATGTCCAAAGAGCCCTCTGTCCATTTCAGAGCAGAGGAATTCTTAGAAGTTGTCGAACAACACTGGGTGTGTCAGTTCCGAGATCGCATCAGTGGCTTTGTCTTGACTGCGAAAAGACCTTAAGGAACGAACAGGACACTAGGTCACCCCCAACCGTGAAACTAGAGTCCAAGGAGACAGAGAAGATTTGGGTCGGACATGAAGACCTTCAAGAACCAAGTGTGTGACAACTTCGGATCGAACTTCGTAAAACTCGTAAAAGAACGATCGTACACTTTATTCACGTTAATATGCCATCAAACTTGTAAGAAACCGTAACAGAAAGGAACACTAATCATACTTTTAACTGGAAAAGGTCCGGACACCGGTGATGACTCAAAAGGTTTAAAACCTTAAAACGACTGTATAACTCACATCGTCAAGTTGTCGTAGTAGAAAATCCTACACTTTATCGAGTCGACCTTAAGGTAGTGGAAGTGACCGAAACAAGAATCACTACGAAGGATTCCGGGTGAACTGAAATGTGGGGTCCTACAGACCGAGATCCACTTACTGGTGTGGTAGCACCAACAGGACCAGTAATTCTAGAAAAAACATGTCAAGAAGACACATAAGAACGGTACGATTCAGCGAAGTCAGTACAGGCTGTGAAACGTTGGTAAATCTGTTATCGGGTGGTCTGAGAGGACAGGCACCCTAAGAGGTTCGTTCTTATGACCTCGTCCAACGGTAAAGGAGGAGGTCCCCTAGAAAGGACCACCGAGTCTAAGAAGGGTGGAGGAGAATTAGAGAAGACGAAGACAATCCAGGACCGGAAAAGACAGGAATAACTCGAGTAGAAACGTACTTTATAAGGGAACCACAGAGGTTAAAAGAACTTCTCTAAAGATCAGAAGGGTAAGAACAAAAGGAGATAAAGAAACGTGACAACTGAATTCTTCCGAAAGAATATAGAGGAACGATAAGATACCTTGAGACGTAAGTCAACCCATATAGAAAGGAAAAGAGGAACGGAAAGTGGAGAAAAGAAAAGAATCGATAAACAGTCCGGAGGAGTATGTTGATGATACATATAAATTTCTATGTTTTCGGATTTCGTTGATAACGCCTACTATTGTTCAAAAGTCATGAGTACTGTTATGAAAAATATAGGAGTTTGGTAAAAGATAGTAATAAATTTAGAGGCTCGTGAAGATTTCTCTAGGTTGAAGGATTTTTTTATATTTAATTTTTAGGGATTATGACAGGGTAATTAACACTGTAAACCCAATTATTTTTGGGTTTACGTTATTTCCAATGTCAACGGACTATATTGAAAAAACTCTTAGGAATAAACGATAACAACGAGTCGACGGGTCCGTACAGGTTAAGAAACACTGGGGTACCTGACGTCGTGTGGTCCGGAAGGACAGGGAGTGGTAGAGGGCTTCAGACGGGCTCAAGTCCAGGTGACATAGCCACTGCGGTAAATCGGCAGCGTAGGAGAGTATGCGAGAAGAGGAAGACGGGAGTTAGAAAGGGCCGTAGTCCCAGAATGGGTTACTCAGTGACAAACGTAGTCCACTGGTTTTATGACCCCGAAGTCGTAGTCAGGAAGGTTACTCAAAAGTCCCAACTAAAGGGAATTCTAACTGACCTGACTAGAGGAACGACAGGTTCCCTAAGAGTCCTCAGAAGAGGTTGTGGTGTCAATCTTCCGAAGTCGAAAAATCACGAGACGGAAGAATTGTCAGGTCGAGAGTGTTGACATGCACTGGTGACCCTTCTGGTGTCGGAACTGATATGCCTGGAAACAACCGTCTCACTGTAGAGACGAAAGGTCGTGTGACAGATCCAAACAGCATCGAAGGGACAGATCCAAACAATAAACGAAACAGTCTTCGTTAACAGAAGTCTTAGGTACCGACGTCAGTGGTAGGTGTAACTAAAGTCTCGGGTTCTTCTCCTTTAGACAGCAATGAAGGGCAAAGGGGAAGATAAACGGTATTTCTTTACCCCGGTTTACGGTTCTAGAAGTAAAAAAATTAATCAAAATTCGGTCGAGAAAGTGAGAGGAGGAAGTGGGAGTCATTCTCCTAGAAATCAAGGTGGAGTGAAAGACGGCAATCTCACCGTAGTAGGTGTATGGGTGTCCCGCTACAAGGAGGTCGGACAGAATTAAGGACGAACATTGAGTAGGTCGGGCCGTAAAGAGTACTACACGAGTCCCATGTCCATTTATTCGTCCCACTGTCGTCTGGTGGGACAGTGTGAGAAAAGAGGTAGGACTTGGTTAGTCAACAAGGTACGTCCCAAGATTGACAACGAAGAACTGGGCGTATGTCCAGAAACAAGTTGATTTGGAGAAAAACTAGGTGTAAATAAGAATTGTGGTAGTCGACATTATGTAGCATTGTCTAAGGTGCAGTCAGATAGGACCCAATCACAAAAGAGTTGAAGTAACTCTTATAAGGACAAATATCCACTGGGTGTGTCCTGTAAGTAACTTTCATTCAGAAGTTAGCGAAGTTGGACCAAACTGAAGAGTTCATTTGTTGACTCATCAAACCTAGTATAAACGACTGAGCCGTTCTCGGTCCCCTTTGGTGCAACTTATTAAACAGTACAAAAGATAATTAATTGATTACTACGTTGAGGGTTTCAAGAGTTGGGGAGTTCGTTTACAGGAATGACGTTTACATTACCAGTATTTGTTTGAATGAAGGAGACTTGTATAAAGAAGTCAATAAGAAATTTTGTGATAAATTAATTTAATGGAGACTATTTACCCGAAAGGGATGAACCGATTGTTTATCCAGTGGGTCTTTGAATAAAAGTAAGCCAAAATAGGAGTAAGTATAAAATAAAGAGACTTCTTTCAGACGACACTACTTCGTAAAGTCAAATTGAAAATATTAGAAAGAACCGAGAACGCACAACCATTGTGACTCTTCTCACGACGTAGACCATTACAGTTGTCTGTAATAAAGTCGTGTCGGTGTTCCGGGCACGTACTACTTGTGTTACGACGTGGTAGACTAAGTCGTTGTCTTATTAGACGTGAGATAACACAGAATTTCACACTGTTGACTTTCGGTAAAAGAGAACAGAAGAGCAAAACTTTACTGTGCGCACGTGACTATTATTTTTCCTTTATTTACGCCGTCAGGTCACTATACACGCCGTAAGTCTTGTGACGACTCAATGTCGGTACCGCGACGCCAGACATCGCACGACTCGTCGTCACACTTCACTTCTCTTACGGTGTGCGTCAGAGACAGAGTTGACGAGCTGAGACGGGACGTCGTTTAGGTGGGTCTCTGTTGTCCACTTCCTACTCGTGCCGACACAAGGTCACATTGACTACATGAGACTACAAATTCAAAGTACATTGAAAGTATATAGTGTTTATATCAAGAAGAAAACTAAAAAAATTGACAAACTTTTACATTTTTCGTCATAATCGAGTATCTGACGTGTTCTATCCACCGATCGACCTACGCTAGATATCCGATGTCTAACGAGTAAGTGTCGAGTTTTTTAGGTTTTATCAGTGAAAGGGTACGTCTCTTAATGGTAAAAAGTTAATTCTCTAGAATAAATATAAAGTGACATTTTCGATTTGTGCAACTGAAATTTAAAACAGTTTACTAGACCCTTTGTACTCTGGACTCTGACCCGAAATGAAATCTTATATGTTGATCTGTAAATTGTGTTAGAAAACCTTGAGTTTATATAAAGGATGACGATCCACCATTGTTGAGCAATAATTCTCTGGAGTGGACTTTGACCTTTTGACTGGGGTGTCTTTCCGTCTCCGGGAGACGAGCGGTGGTAAATCATTTTAGTTACTTTTAAGGAGAAAACGTCTGTACGATGACAGGTATAAAACCTTGTTGAACGACAGGCATTGAACGGATCGAGTTTGACACCGGAGTATTACGGTAAGTGGGACGAAATTCTAACGTGGTCTAGTGTTTGGTTACGGAGTAGCTAGGCTTTACGTTTTTAGGCGTGTTGTCTGTGAATTTATGTAAGAAGGTTACAAGTTGTCTGAACTGAAAAAGTTCAATAAAACTACTTGATTTAATTAGGGTTTAATTAATTTATAAATAACCTACTCTCCTTTATAAATGTATATGTTAGAATTTGTTTTTCCAATCATAAGAGAAAGTCGGAAACCGGTTCTTCCCTCTAGGTTTTTGCTCCGTCTACACTTTCGCCTCTACCTCTCCTTCGTCTCCGGCGTCTACTGTCTCTGTTTCCTTCGTCAGAGTCTCAGCTCGGACTTCCACTGCGTCGGACTCACGCACACACCGCCGTACACGTGCCAGTCCGTGTCGTAGATAGTCTCCGACTCTTCGTCGGGAAAGGGTGTATCGTTAGACGGTAAGTTTTGTAAAGGTTCTATTTTCCCTATCTGTTAGATGTTTATCGGCTCTACTTGAGGAGAGAGACGTATATACGACCCCACCCCCACCCGTCCCCAATATAATATGAGTCAGTTCAGGTCGAGAAGTGTTGGGATACATGACACCGGGTGGTCCGAGGAGACAGGTACCCTAAAAGGACCGTTCTTATGACGTCACCATAATGGAAATAGTAATATCACCTATCTGTTTATTACTCTCATTCTATTTGTACCAAACACCGTGTATAAATGTACCTATTTACGTCATTGAAACGGTAAATCATGATATAGTATCTAAAGATAGTCTAGACTTTTCTCCGTTCCTCATTGTGACATATTAGAAAAAGACCTACATTTATCATTAACACATTATTAGAGTCTTAAGGTATGTAAATAAACTCTTCGGAGATGTACTATGTAATTTCTCGTTGGATTTGATAATTACTCACACCAATTACTTGTGTTTTTAAAAATACAATGTAAATCCTTAGATTTTATTTTGAAGTGCCCACAGAAAAATACTGATCGTTTCACTTTTTCTATTGGAGTCCTTTTCTCCCAGAGAAATTTGAAGTTTATGAAATGGTCAGTTCCGATCTGGTCTTCATGCCGTCTAGTTTTCTTCTCTTTCTCAGTTTTTCTTTAAGGGGCTAAGTGTAACAACATACTTTCTGTGGTTGTTGTGACATTTCGTTAATAGGATAATTTGTAAAAAATTTTAAAGTCAATCTGGTGATATTTTTTTACGATTAAAAACGGTTATTATGATATTTAAACTCTTTATATCGAAGTGATCTTTTCAAATTGTTTTTCCTGTGGAAATTTATACTTTCTATAAGTTCATCTCTTCAGGAGTCCGTAAAACCCAACTCTTTGGGAGACTTTTAGACGTGTGTGGGAGGGACGTCTTTCATTTTGTTTGTAAAGATGTTTGTCAAAATCACCCGAATACCGTCTGAAAGTTAGGAAAGATATGATTTTAGTAGACCTTTCAAATGTTTTTTAAGGTTACGGACCTAGATTGGGAGTCTTTTAGACTAAATTGACCAAACCCAGTCTAAGGTCTGTAGTCGTAAAAAACTTCCGAGGGAGTCACTAGGATTATACTTCAGTCTCTACTCTGGGCGATGACTCTTTGAGGGGTTTTAGAGGTATTTTATAGAGGTAAGTGAGTGAGTAAGTTTTTTCTACAAGTATTTGGTAGACGTTGTAGACTGTAGATCGGTTCTTAAGACTTCTTAGATTCTCTTTACGTCGGGTTAAAAAAGAAACAAAGTATCAGCTAATTAATCGTCAGACTGTCTAACGGTCGTACTGGGGATAAATGTCTTTTTGAGGTCTCCAGTTTTTAATTACTAAGAGTGAAGGTTTACTTGTATTGGAAAGTGTTTCCTATCCCAGTGCCTAGTGAATTTGGATTTCCTTACGTTTTGCTTTTCTTTTGATAAAGACTTCAGAAGAAATTATGGTAGGGAATTATTGCGCAATTTCAAAAGTGTGTCCTGTTCTTTTTTACATCTTGTGTCCCTTTGTGTCCGGTAATTTATTATCGTAAAAGTTTTTCTCGAAACTCTCACGAGATAATATTTTGATATATTTCGTTACAACGACAATAAATCAGCGATTTAGTACAGTACGGGGCACCTGACATCGGGTGGTCCGAAGAGACAGGTACCCTAAAAGGTCCGTTCTTATAACCTCACTCAACGGTAAAGGAAGAGGTCCCCCTAGGAGGGTTTGGTCCCTAGTTTTGGTGTAGAGGACGAACCGACCGCCTAATAGATGGTGACTCGGAGGTCCCTTCGGGATGTCGTTAGAATGATTACTTGTTTACGAATCACTTTCCTATTCTTGACTGTATTACCTTTCCTTTTATAAATCGAATATAAGAGTTCTTGATTGTATTCGAAAGTTTATTATGACGTTTTTCTACACTTTATTATGACATAAATAAATTTTAATAATATTTATACCCGGGGTTGTACGAAGGAATATTTTGGGCGGTTAAGTAGAGGTAAGGTTTTATCAAAGATACATATATGTTTGGATATATCTGAAAATAAATAATTATCTGAGTAAGGTATTCATATAAAGATATCAAATAAAAACAAGAGATAGTATAAGGGACCACTAGAAAGGTATGTTCGTATATATTTTCGGATAGAATAAGATAAATTTCGGACTTATTATACCTTTTTAACACCTTAATCATATCTGGATGATATTAAGTAAATTGGTTATGGAATAACTACTTAGAAATACCATAAGGGTCATAAAACGGTTTTACTTTCCTGATGAATCTCTGGAAATGTTATGAACCGGAGATAGACTTCACACACACACACACATACATATATGTGGTAATAAATATGTATATATAATTTTTCACTCTTTCAAATTGGATATTTAACAAACTTTACAAAACCACATATGGGTTAAATTATTAATTACTGTCACTATAATACGAAATGTTGTCAAAAGAACGGTATAAAACTTTGTTTTTAAAAAGTCTACAGTTCATAAAGGTTTTCAGGGACTTTTTGGGTTCTTAACACGAGTCTCACGAATAATAGGGTTCGTAATTTGTGATTTTCTTTTTGGTTATGTCTCTTTGTATTTTCTCGCGGTTTATCTGTTTTTTTTTTTTCTCAACCTCATTAGTTCGGGAGACTGTAATCTCATGGGATGTTTGGATGTCGTTACTTTTGTCATACCATGACAAGGTTTTTATCTGAGTATGTAGTTATCTTTCCTTATCCCTCGGGTCTTTATTTAGGTGTGTGAATCCCAGTCAATTAGACACTGTTTTCTACGTTCTTATATGTACCACTTTTGTGTTTGACAAGTTGACCACGACTTTTTGTGGTGAAAGAACACATATCGGAGAACTACTTTGACTTTCTTCTCTCACTTTTTGAACCGAATTTTGAGTTGTAAGTCTTTTGATTCTAGTACCGTAGGTCAGGGTAGTGAAGTACCGTTTATCTACCCCTTTGTCACCTTTGTCACTGTCTGAAATAAAAGCCCCCCGAGGTTTTAGTGACGTCTACCACTGACGTCGGTACTTTAATTTTCTACGAATGAGGAACTTTCTTTTCGATACTGGTTGGATCTATCGTATAATTTTTCGTCTCTGTAATGAAACAGTTGTTTCCAGGCAGATCAGTTCCGATACCAAAAAGGTCACCAGTACATACCTACACTCTCAACCTGACATTTCTTTCGACTCTCGGCTTCTTAACTACGAAAACTTGACGCCACTCTTTTGAGAACTCTCAGGGAACCTGACGTTCCTCTAGGTTGATCAGGTAGGATTTCCTAGTCAGGATCCACAAGTAACCTTCCTCACTACAACTTCGACTTTGAGGTTATGAAACCGGTGGAGTACGCTTCTCAACTGAGTAACCTTTTCTGGGACCACGACCCTCCTTAACTCCCGTCCTCCTCTTCCCCTGCCGTCTCCTACTCTACCGACCTACCGTAGAGGTTGAGTTACCTGCACTCAACTCACTTGACGTCCTCAACCACTACCTGTCCCTCCGGACCGCACGACGCTAAGTACCCCAGCGTTCCTCGACTTGTGCTGACTTGTTGACATGACTTGATTCTACTCACGTTAACACACCATCAAACTCGTAAGAAACCGTAATGGAAAGCGACCCTAACCTTACTTTTGACTGGAAAAGGTGAAGACACTGGTGACGACTCAGAAGGTTTAAACGACCGTATAACTCACGTCGTGAAAGTGTCGTAGTAGAAAGTCCTAAAGTTTATCGAGTTGACTTTAAGGTAGTGGAGGTGATCTAAACAAGCATCACTAGGATTCCGGATGAACTCAAGTGTGAGGTCCTACAGACCGAGATCCACTCACTAGTGTGGTAGCACCAATAGACCCAGTAGTACTAGAAAAACCATATGAAGACACATAAGAACGGCGGAAAATGATAGAAGACGAAAACCATCCAGGGACCACCTGAAGGGACCACCGGGGCTACCATTTCGGTAGACGGATGTTACATCCTCTGGACCCAAACTAGGGACCCAGTCATTCTAGACGTCTTCTTCCTTTATCGTTGGGTGAGGTCATAAGAACGGACCTTTTAGGGTGCCTGTCTCCTCGGACCACCCGATGTCAGGTGCCCCAACGTTTCTCAGCCTGTGCTGACTCGCTGAAGTCAAAATGAAATGGAAAAGACAGTCCAGGTATGGTAAAGACAGGAAGTGACTCGGGTAGAAACGTACTTTACAAGGGAATCATAGAGATTGAAAAAACTTCGCTTGAGATCAGTAAATGTAAGATAACAAAAGGAGACAAAGAAACGTGACTAGTGACTCTTTCCGAAAGAATAGAGAGGAACGATAAGAAACCTTGAGACGTAAGTCTACGAATATAGAAAGGAAAAGAGCAAACGAAAAGTGAAGAGAAGAAAAGTGTCGATAAATATTCCGGAGGAGTCCGTTGGTAAAACG
This sequence comes from Capra ibex, assembly GCA_006410555.1. Lineage (NCBI taxonomy): Eukaryota > Metazoa > Chordata > Mammalia > Artiodactyla > Bovidae > Capra > Capra ibex. The sequence goes on from SJYO01006231.1 coordinate 1,745,424, forward strand.
AAAAGACATGAAGAAAAAGAACCCCTACTAGAACTAGGGACGGAGGACATGTTACAGTACTTGGAGGCAGGTGTCAAGTAGTCCGTGAGACAGATAGTCTAGATCAAGGAACTTAGATAAAGAGTGAAGGTGACATATTATCAATCCTTAAACTAAATCCAGTAGGGACTTACCAGATCACTAAAAGGGATGAAAGAAGTTAAATTCAGACTTAAACCGTTATTCCTTAAGTACTAGAGTCTATGTCAGTTGAAGACCAAAACAAAAACGACTGACATATCTCGAAGAGGTAGAAACCGACGTTTCTTATATTAGTTAGACTAAAGTGATAACTGACAGACCACTACAGGTACACATCTCAGAAGAGAACACAACAATATTCTCCTACAAGCGATACTGATCACACAAGAGAACCGTTTTGAGATAATCGGAAACGGGACGAAGTAAGACATGAGGTTCCGGTTTAAACGGACAATGAGGTTTACTAAGAACTGAAGGATGAAAACTTAAATCAGGGGATATCACTTTTCCTGTAGTAAAAACCCACAATCAAGATCTTACAGAACAGTCAGAAGTGTCTTGGCAAGTTGAAGTCGAATAAGTCGTAATGACCGACCCCGTGTCTCAACCTAATGACACTATAACTTACCGAACGGAACCTTTTCTTTTCTCAAGTAAGACGGTAAAAACTCTAACGTAGGTTCATGACGTAAAACCTGAGAAAACAACTGATACTACCGATGAGGTAAAGAAGATTCCCTAAGGGCGGGTGTCATCATCTATATTACCAGTAGATTCAGTTTAAGTGGGTAAGGTCAGGTAGAATTAAGCGACTAAGGATTTTACAACTACAAGTGAGAACGGTAGAGGACAAACTGGTGAAGGTTAAACGGAACTAAGTACCTGGATTTAAGGTCCAAGGACACGTTATAACGAGAAATGCCGTAGTCTGAAACGAAGGTAGTGGTCAGTGTAGGTGTTGACCCACAACAAAAACGAAACCGAGATACAGCAGTAAGAAAGACCTCCATAAAGAGGTGACTAGAGGTCATCGTTGGACCCGTGGATGGTTGGACCGTTCTAGTTGAAAGTCCCAGGATAGAAAAACGGAAAAGTATGACAAGTACCCCAAGAGTTCCGTTCTTATGACTTCACCGAACGGTAAGGGAAGAGGTCACCTGGTGTAAACAGTCTTGAAAGGTGTACTGGACAGACAGTACCCACCGGGATGTGCCGTACCGAGTATCAAAGTAATTCAATCTGTTCCGACACCAGGTACACTTATCTAACCAATCAAAAGACACTAACACCAAAAGTCAGACAGACGGGAGACTACCTCTTCCTATGCTCCGAAGACCTTCGAAGGACTACACTATCTCACTGACTCCCCCTTGACCCAGAACAAGACTAACCGCCCCGGTACGAGTCATTTAGGAATTATTGAGAAAGTAGAACGTAATGTAATTTTATATATGTTTATATGTGTATATATGTAAGTATATATCAAAAATTACCTTGACTTAATAAAATTGTCACGGATATCTTATTGAGTAAGAACCTTATTTGAAGAACTCCTATCAGATTAGGATTCGAGTATTGGACTTAAATCTGTGACAAGTAACTTTACATGGATTTCGAAATGGAGTCATTCTACATTCGTTAATTTAGCATGTGGTGTAATAGTTTCTAAATAATAGAGATTAAATAACTTAAAAACAAGTGACGAAGTAGTGGTATTAATTCTTTATTACTAAATACTCATGTTGATAAAAATCGAGATTAATATGGGATTTTTCGTTATTTTGTTTAAGAAGAAACCGGTGTTTTAGAGAATGAAATATATACGAATATTGTCAATCGTTATAAATCAAAATGGGGTATTGTGAGGTTATAGATATACAAGTAAGAAAGAACCACATAATTTTATTTAACTAGTTAATATCGGATTTGAGGAACTCTCATAATTTGGAACGTTGGAATTTGTGTATCATTTATATAGAACTACCCCGTTATATTACCAAATTTTTTTGTTCTTATTAAATACAGTACAAGGAAGTGGTTCGTCGAGTCCTTAATTCCTTACCTTAAATAGTGACGTGTTCTTAACTCTTTGCGATGGTAGGTAAAATACTGTACGTAAGTTGAGATAACCATGTTCGTATCAAGGAGTTGGAGTCGTAAGGACTGTAAAAACGGTCTATGAGAAACGACGTCCTCCGACAGGACACTGGACATCCTACTTATCGTCGTGGTGCCAGAGATGGAATGGTCGACTGTTTACTTTTACAGAGTCTGTAACAGTTCACAGGGAACTCTTCTTGACGGGTCCGCTTACGGCGACTAAATCTCTATCGACCGTGGCATTGTGTTTCAGTTTCACTCAGAGGACACTTCCCCTAGTTTGAACCTTCTTGTCTAAGGAGGTCTTAGTACAGTGTGGAAGAACCTTTCTGGGTGATTACGTCCCTTGTGGGCTAGGTGGCACGGAGAGTAACTACCAGTCCGGTGGTATTCACAGTTCGGGAGTCGAAGTTGTTCATAAACCATCAAAGAAGTTGGGGCAGACTCGTTAAACTTTCTGTAATTGGCAATGGTTCTCGATCAGGGTCCTAGGATGGTGAGTCAATTAATAAACATTTACGATGTAATGACTTGTCATCTTCCCTCTGAGAAACTAATATAATGTATCCCTAAAAAACGACTTAGAAAACTTTATTTTAAAGTAATTCAGTCTACTTTATGGTGCAGGTTTTGACTTCTCTTTGACTCTTTTGCAGGTCGACATAAAAAGTGTGTCCCTATCCATGTATGTTGTGAATAGTTGTTTAAAATCAAAGACAGTAAGGACTGTTTTTGGTCCTCTCTGTAATTTATAGAAACAACGACAACAAATCTGTCTACTTTATAGAAACAACAACGTTTATAGACTGCGAAACGTTGAGGTACTTGACTTCGGACGGTCCGAAGAAACAGATACCCTAAAGGGTCCGCTCTTATGTCCTCACCTAACGGTAAAGGAAGGGTGTCCTATAGTGACTGGGTCCTTGACTTAGGTGCAGAGGACGTGACCGTCCGTCTGAGAGATGTTCTTTGGTGGTTCCTTCAAGATTTAAATGAAATTTTCTTCCTACGGAATTAATACAAAAGAATATACGTCTTATGTAGTACTCTTTGCGACCCGACCTTCTTCGTGTTCGACCTTAGTTCTAACGGCCTTGTTTATATTTATTGGAGTCTATACGTGTACTGTGGTGGGAATACCGTCTTTCACTTCTCCTTGATTTTTCGGAGAACTACTTTCACTTTCTCCTCTCACTTTTGCAACCGAATTTCGAGTTGTAAGTCTTTTGCTTCTAGTACCGTAGACCAGGGTAGTGAAGTACCCTTTATCTACCCCTTTGTCACCTTTGTCACAGTCTGAAATAAAAACCCCCAAGGTTTCAGTGACGTCTACCACTAAAGTCGGTACTTTAATTTTCTGCGAATGAGTAACCTTCTTTTCAATACTGGTTGGATCTATCGTATAACTTTTCGTCTCTGTAATGAAACGGTTGATTCCAGGCAGATCAGTTCCGATACCAAAAAGGACACCAGTACATACCTACACTCTCAACCTGACACTTCTTTCGACTCACGGCTTCTTGACTACGCAAACCTGACACCACAACCTCTTCTGACAACTCTCAGGGAACTTGACGTTCCTCTAGGTTGGTCAGGGGATTTCCTCTAGTCGGGACCCTAAAGAAACCTTTCTTACTACGATTTCGACTTTGAGGTCATGAAACCGGTGGAGTACACTTCTCGACTGAGTAACCTTTTCTGAGACTACGACCCTCCCTAACCCCCCGTCCTCCTCTTCCCCTGTTGTCTCCTACTCTACCGACCTACCGTAGTGACTGAGCTACCTACACTTAGACTCACCTGAGGCCCTCGACCACTACCTGTCCCTCCGGACCGTATGACACTAAGTACCCCAGCGTTTCTCAGCCTGTGCTGACTCCCTGACTTCACTTGACTTACAAACTTTTTTTTTTTTAATCTAAAGAGTTTTGGGAAAATTTTAAAATATGTGATTATTGTTTTTGACCTTTCCTTTGACTATATTATCAGACATTCAAGTCAAGTCAGTGAGTCAGCAAAGACTGAGAAGCGCTGAAATTACACTACCTGACGTCGTGCAGTCCAGAGGGACAGGTAGTGGTTGAAGGCCTCGGATGAGTTTGAGTTCAGGTAACTCAGTCACTACGGTAGATTGACAGAGTAGGAGACAGTAAAGGAAAAGGAGTACGGAAGTTAGAAAGGGTCGTAGTCCCAGAAAAGGTCACTTAGTCGAGAAGTGTAGTCCACCGGTTTCATAACCTCAAAGACGGAGTCGTAGTCAGGAGGTTACTTGTGGGTCCTGACTAAAGGAAATCTTACCTGACCAACCTAGAGGGACGTCAGGTTCCCTGAGAGTTCTCAGAAGACTTTGTGGTGTCAAGTTTTCATAGTAAGAAGTCCCAAGTCGAAAGAAATCTCAGGTTGAGAGTATAGGTATGTACTGGTGACCTTTTTGGTATCGGAACTCATCTGCCTGTGTCATTACAGAGACGAAAATTATACGACAGATCCAACCAGTATTACAAAGAAGGTTCCTCGTTCGTAGATAATTAAAGTACCGACGTCAGTAGTAGACGTCACTAAAACCTCGGGTCTTTTTATTTCAGAGAGTGACAAAGGTGACAAAGAGGTAGATAAACGGTACTTCACTACAGTGGTCTACGGTACTAGAAGCAAAAGACTTACAACTCGAAATTCGGTTGAAAAAGTGAGAGGAGAAAGTTAAAGTAGTTCTCCGAGAAATCTAGAAGAAGTGAAACACGGTATTCCCACCACAGTAGGCGTAGAGACTCCAATAAATATAAAGAGGGCCGTTAGAACTAAGGTCGAACACGAAGAAGGTCGGGTCGCAAAGAGTACTACATAAGACGTATCATCAATTTATTCGTCCCACTGTTAAATGTCGGAACTGCATAAGGAAAGGGTTACACCTTGGTCAGACAACAAGGTACAGGTCGAGATTGACAACGAAGGACTGGACGTATGTCCAAAGAGTTCTCCGTCCAGTCCGTCAGACCACAAGGGTAGAGAACTTCTTAAGAGGTGTCAAATAACACTAGGTGTGTCAGTTTCCGAAACGGTATCAGTTATTCCGTCTTCAACTACAAAAAGACCTTGAGAGAACGAAAAAGTTACTAGGTCACCTAAGACCGTTAAACTAGAGACCAAGGAGACGGAAAAGATTTAGGTCGAACTTGAAAACCTTCAAGTGCCAAGTGTATGACAACTTCGGACCGAACCTCTTAAAACTCGTAATGAAACGCTGGTACAATCTACTCATGTTAACACACCATCAAACCCGTAAGAAACCGATCGAGAAGAAACCCTGACCTTACTTTTGACTGGAAAAGGTCAGGACACCGGTGATAACTCAAAAGGTTTAAACGACCGTATAACTCACGTCGTGAAAGTGTTGCAGTAGAAAGTCCTAGAGTTTATCGAGTTGACCTTAAGGTAGTGGAGGTGATCGAAACAAGTATCACTATGAAGGATTCCGGTTGAACTGAAGCGTAAGGTCCTACAGACCGAGATCCACTCACTAGTGTGGTAGCACTAACAGACGCAACACTTCTATTAAAAACATGTCAAGAAGACACATAAGAACAGCGGAGAAGAATTATAATCCAGGTATGTTAAAGACAGGAAATAACACAGGTAGAAACGTACTTTACAAGGGAACCATAGAGATTAAAAGAACTTCTCTAGAGAACTGAAAGGGTAAAATAACAAAAGGAGATAAAGAAACGTAACTAGTGACTCCTTCCGAAAGAATAGAGAGGAACGAAAAGAAACCTTGAGACGTAAGTTTACCTATATAGAAAGGAAAGAGGAAACCGAACCGAAGAGGAGAAAAGTGTCGATAAACATTCCGGAGGAGTCTGTTAGTAAAACGGAAAAACGTAAAGAAAAAGAACCTCTACCAGAACTAGGGACCGAGGACATGTTCCAGTGCTTGGGGACAGGTATCAAGTAGTACGTGAGATAGTCTAGATTAGACAACTTAGATAAACAGTGAAGGTGACAAATTATCATTCCCTAAACTAAATCCAGTATAGACTTACCAGAGTACCAAAAGGGATGAAAGAAGTTAAATCAGACTTAAACCGTTATGTCTCAAGTACTAGACTCGGTGTAAGTCGAGGGCCAGAACAAAAACGACTGACATATCAAAGAGGTAGAAATCGATGTTTCTTACGTTAGTTAGACTAAAGTCACAACTGGTAGACCACTACAGGTACACATCAGAAGAGAACACAACAACCGTCTCCCACAAACGACACTGGTCACGTAAGAGAACCATTTTCAGAATAATCGGAAACGGGACGAAGTAAGACATGAGGTTCCGGTTTATTATCAGATATTGTCAATATTATCAGATATTCACAATATTGTCAGATATTATCTTCTATAAAGAGGAATTTCTCTTTTGAGGTTTCAGTTTAAAAATATGATTTACGAAAACTGTAGACATTCAAAGAAAAATAGAGATTATGAGTAACAGGAGTAACTCCTGTTTATAGAGACGGTAAATGTCCTACCTTACCCCAATTTTTTAATATATGTAAAACCTTTTTTATTTTGTAATAAGATTATAAGAATACAGTAATTATTAACCCGTTTACTTACATTGTAGTGTGTCTTAAAAATAAGAGTCTTAATGGTTTTAATCACTACTATTACCCATTTCAATTGTATAAAGAGTTTTGTAAAATCAAACTGGTTTGTTTGTAGTCAAGTAAAAATCAATGAAAAGTAATGAAAGTTCTTTTGTTTTTAACCTTAAAATTAGACTATTTCCATTTGATATTTATCGTTGTGATTATAAATTCGAAGTCTAAAAGATTTATGAATGTAATGAACGTTTGAAAGACGACAATTTAATAAGGTGTATTAGAGTAAACGGACATCTAAAAGTAAAAGAAGATCATTCCTTCATAGTTTGAGTTAAAGAACGAGGAATCGTCGGCAACAAGATCATTTCGTACGGTTTATTAAAACTAGTTATACTTATGGGATAGTATTATACAGAATCATATGTGATTTCCGTCTTATAAACAAGAATAAATTTTAATACAATTGTTTCATCTTGTTTTTATTTATCATATTTAGTTTGATTTCGAATCCGGAGTTGCTAGATCAGTTCATTAAAGTCGAATCAAAGGAGTAAACATCTTGTGTCCATAATTAGACAAAATAAGGAAGAAGTTACTATTAATTACATTTTATTCTACTACATATGTACTTTTGTATTATTTACATCATAGTGATATTTTAAATTGTTCGTCTTTTGTTATCCAAATAATAATAATGTATCAACAATGTTTCTTTCATAATGAAGTACTTAATTTATACCCAAATTCGTTACTACATCATTGTTGACTTTTTGAAAATTTCTAGTAATTTATTTAATTTATAGTTATCAATATTAGTGACTCTTTCCTGAAACTTTTATTAATTTTTGTCTGTTTAATCATACTGTGTCGGATACAGGATTGTTTCAAGCAGTCATAAAGAATAAAATTAAGTAATTTATTATGTACCGTTTTTTATTATGACAGTTTTCATGACTTTCTTCTTACTTTCATAGATATGTATGGATACTTGTAGATACTTTAACAACATAAGACACGATCCCAGATAGACAAGTTGGCTGTAAACTTAGAGAAATACTTGCAAGTGATAAAGGAGCCATTGTTCTGATCAATAGACCGACATAAGTAGTTTATATGGAAAAGACTTTTCTTCTTCTTTCAAAACGTTGTAAAATTTCAAAATAGTCCCTTCGTGTCCGGGTCTTTCCTGAGCCTTACTGTTTTTACTCTTTGCATTACGGTCAAAAATGTCTGCCACCGAGGTGTGTGGTGGAATAAAGTAAATGGACCTATCACTTCATTTGCCTCACATCTTTACACACGTAATGGTCAATTGTAGACTACATTGTCTTGTTAACGTTTGCTAGATGTTGTACTGTAAAAAGTTGCAGATAGATTGTATGTTTTTACCTTCGGACTTGAATAGTGAAAGATGAAGATTTGTTATGGCGTCTGTCCGACCAGGGCGGTGTACCCCTAGTCCAGTCGAGGACTGGACACCCAGTCCAGGACGCGGGCCTTACAATGAAAGTGACGCACGCCGAAGGAGTGTTCGGGCTGGAGGACCCAGAAGAGAACGAGGAGCCGGAGACAAGAAAAGGTATAATATGAGTCTCAAATAGACCGAAGATAGAGGTTACTGGAAAGTTAGAGAAGACTGGCGGTCAGTCATCGTTTTTACTAGCATTGTTAATAATGGGATTACATTATTCACGTTTTCCTTTTGATAAGACAACGTTTCTGGGATTAGGAGTTGAACTATTACGATACAACATTTTTATGTGTTGACGAGTAAATTATCGGAATTTTTCACACCTATTTGTACAAGTAGGACGTACATGGGTTTATTTATATTCTGGGACTAAAAGAAAAGGTTTTAGTAGTGAGTGTTTTTCCTTAGGAATGTTTTAGAGAGAATAAAACTTCTTAAGAAAATGAAATAAAACTTATCACTTTATGATAAACCCATTTTTTTGTTTTTTTAATTTAAGTTTGACGAAGTCCGTTACGATTAAAACTTGTTAATGTCTTTAGTGGACTATCTATGTCAACTTTCTTTTCTCGCTCCATCTTTTTAGTTAAGTCTAAATCATTTACAGGAACCCCGGAGTGTCAACTTTCATGACCTACTATACTCACATTTACTCGGAGAGATCTATTAAGAATTTCTCGTTATGTCATTCAACAATGCTACAATTGTGAGTAGAAATTCTGTTTAACCCCCCTTTTTTCCTTCTTCAGAGGATTACGATATACTTACTCACACTGTTTCGCGAGTGGAAATCACGACAATATAAAAATCGACGATCTAGATTTTTTTAGATGATCTGTCATTTCCATTATGTGAACACTTTAATAATTTACAGAGATTTCATACAAGAGTACCGCCATTTCTATGACAATAAAGTATACCCCTCAAACTCTTTTGTAACTAAGCATTTTACTTTCATCCTTTCCTTTATATTTGAATACTCAGTTATTATACATTAAATTTCTTCTGTATTGATTAATTTATAAAGTTCATCCGTAGAGTGATAAAATACTTATGGGAATTTGCGACTGTATAAGTTCAATTGATTTTACAGAAATAGGAAGTAACCTTTTTACCCCTGAGTGGTCGTAATTATTACTCTACTTCAGATGGTCTCCCGCCATATGACTTAACTATGCATACCATTTGTACATACGTACACTTAATGATTCGTTGTGACAATCGGGGGACTTCCGTTTTTAACACGGGATGAGTAGAGATGTAGGGGTTCGTGGTCACACGAAACGTATGTCTGTTAAAGTTATTTGTAAACAAGTGATATTAGAGTATGTTGATCTTTGTCCGTTTATTTATTTATTTATTTATTAAAGGAAACCCGAATAGTCTCCGAGTTCTAAATTTGTAAGTCACCAGATGTCTATCTATAGGTGAAAAATTACGGATAGTTTTATTACTAAAAAAAAAGTAAATTTAAAGGTCGATTGAACTTGTTTTGTTTTCGCAGGTTTTTCTTCTCACTCACTCGTATTTTACTTCCCTATGGTCTGTCCTTTTAGTTCTTCCTGGCTCCCTCTTTTCCAGACTTTGTGGGAGACTCGACCCGGTCACTGTGTCGAATGTTTTGTTTCTGTTTGAAATATGTTTTGAAAATTGGCCCTCCTTTTGCGTCACGATGTCAGTGAAGTCCTTCCGGAAAATGTAGTTTACCCTTTCCTTCGAATGTCACGAAATTAGTAAAGAAGAACGTAGAAGACATTCCTTAGCTCTTCGTCTCCTTCGCATCACAGTATTATGACTGAGACTACTTCGACACGGGGAAAGTTGCGGTCTTGTATGACTAATACGTTGTGCACCTCAAAGTAGCACCGAAATAGTATTGCAAGGAACCGGAAAAGTCAAAGAAAGGGACCCCTTTTTTTTCAACTTACTTCAATTCTCTAGTAAAATTTTCAAGATAGAAGTGACATACGTTTGACTCAAAGAGTATATAAAATACTTATTAGTTTTCCGATGACTCGTGCATAATTAAACAGTCATGAAACATGTTTCCTACGAGACTTCGTTCACATGGGACGCCCTCGACAAAGTGTTTATTTCCAGTTATATGTTAAAAAAACTTTTTGACATGTCTATAAACGAGGAAGAGTAGGAGTTCCTCGAATGTGGTTTAACCTTACTGTCATGTGCACTTTGACGTATCGGTTCTTTTGATCTTTCAAACATTTATTACAATTTAAACTTCCAGATGAAAACTCTACAGCTATTTCTGGTCCCTTCAGTCTCCTCTGAGACACCTCTTTTGTCTGGAATTTTCTATTCCGTTCAGACCTTTCCGTATCCTTTTGTCCGCTCTGTTATCGAGGAAGTGGAGTGAGAGAAAGAGGTAAATAAGGAAGTAAAGTAAGTTATTTTTAATAATTGACGAGTAGGGGTCCTTGCCACGATCTGTAACGCTTAAGTCGTTAACCGTTTTGTCTCAGAAACTGTTGTCGGGTACCAGACCACCAAACCTTATAACTCACTTTTGCACCTCTCTTATTCGTTACAATGTATCCGTTCGTTTATTTATCGAGTTTCTATCGTTCAAAACTCCTTTGCTTCCTTTATTCGACATATCGATTCTGTCAAAATCCAACACTTACTGAACTTTTAGTTCGTCTCTTTAAATCTGAACTATGTCTTCTTCAGATCTTCTACTGTTTCATTATTTAATTTTAAAAGATACTAAGGGGATGATTTTAGTAAGTCTTTTATAAATATCCAACTGTTGTATTTACTTACTACTATATTTGTTTTAAAATTTCGTTTAGAAGTTAAAAAATTCGTTTGCCTCGTTTATAAAGAACAGTTAATAGATCTGAAGTTCAAAAACGGGAGGTAGATTCCTCTCGAGTGGTTTACTTAGAAAGGGGGTTTTATTTTGAATTCAACTCTTAAAAACTGCGGTCTCCGAAAAGAGACGAAGGTGAGACAAATCCGAGTCGTGGGTGAACCTATAAGGGATATCTGTCCTCAGACTTTTCATAGAGGACAACTTCTTTCAGGGGTCGGGTCCCGGTTTTCGTCTCTTGTTGGGTCTCAAAGACGTCTCTCTCCTCTGTAGTCTGAAGGAGTCCGTCTGGTTGTCTAGACCTTGTTAAAACAGAAAGAGGAGTGAGACGGTTAAGACTTCCTTTCCTCGGTGTAAGTCGACCACTTTTTCGTCTGTTTAGGAAGGTCGCTTGACCGTACAGAGATAATGGTTGTTTAAGATCAGAAAGGTTTGTGGTCTTGGTAGCGACTGAGGAGGTCCCTTCGACGTCGAACTGAAGGGGGCAATGTCTGTGGTCGAACAAACACGCGTTCTCCCATAAAATTATCAATAGGTTTAATAAGTGTTTTATAACGGGACCTATTGGATAAAGTGAAATATTGTATTTCTTGAACAACTACTCTTCTATTAAATTAGTGGTCTCCCAGAAAGGATTCGGGAAAGTGTCGATTGACCTTTCTCCAGGATTATGATATCGTCCTCATATCCTCGTTTGTATAATTAAGGCAAGACTAGACTTCCCTAGGCTTTTTCTATTGTGGTCGATAGCTTCTTCATCGTCTTCACGAAGACGAAGATGAAGATGAAGAAGAAAAACTAATGTTGTGTGTCCTGTTATACAATATACGGTACTTGATCATTTATTAGTATATTTAATATTTTATATATTGACTTTATTCTTTAAGTAAAATTTTTAAGAATAGAAATAATTCTTCCTACGACGCTAAAAAAAAATTTTTAAGATAGTAGACTTAAAAATTAAAAATTTTTACAAGTGAGTCTTTGGTTATATAAAAACAGGGGACAATTATATTTAAGGATTTCACTGACATTGAATGAGACCTACTGTACTTCCGATTAAAAAATTGAATCGTTAATTATTCTGTGAAGTTATTATTATTAGTGTTTACTAAAATTTGTAAGAATCCTTGTGTGGACGAATGTACACGTCAATGAGATTAGTAAAGAAGTAGCTTATGAGACATATTTATTAAACCGGTATTTGTAACGATGAATTGTGGCAAGAACGTCTTTATGTAAAGGGTTTTTCAGAGGTTTTCGGTCATGTTGACTATGTAGATACTAGTCAGGACGTCGGAAGGAGATTTTATTGTTAGGGGAAAAGATGGTTGGGTGTGTTGAGTCCGTCTCTGAGCGTATGTTTCGACAGTGGACTCTAAGTTTGACATACGGGTTAGTTTGTCCTCGTTTAGAAAGTCGACCCTCGATTCAGTGTAATTACGGACTTGTGGACGACGTCACTTTCAGGTACCTTTAGACGACGTCTTTCACCTCTCGTCACGAAAGATTCCAGGAAAAGAATCTCAACCGAGATGACCCCAAACCAAACCAAAGTAGTAAAAATTCGACCAAATACCACGAGAACGAACTATAAGTTGTTTAAGACTACTGTACAGTTTTAAAGTGCATGTTAATCCGGTAATTTAGTTGAGGTTCTTTATTTCTTCGGAAGATCTCAGGTGTACCGGGATTAGTCTTTTGTTCCGTCGTGACAAACTCCTGACATAGGATTGACGTAAGATTGACATAAGCTTAAACGACTAAAAATGGCTTTCGAATTTTAATATTGATCGTTTAAGTTACTTAAGGTGTAAAAAGGGGGACGTATTTTTTATAACGAAAGAAACATATTTAAGATAATAAGGGTTAATTAATGAATCTATAAAAATCACATTGAAGTCCTCATTTCGAAAGGTGTGTTTGTAAAAGTACCTCTGTAAATTTGATAAATTTGGTGGGTAGACAGAAGGATAAACGTGTCTTAAAATTCGACATGTACTGGTAGACAGAAAGATCGACCATATCTTTACTGAGTGCTTTATACAGTGTGAACCGAGTGATTGTAAAATAATACGTTTTATTATAATCTTTTGAATTCTTGAAGGGTCGATTAAAAAAAAGAGAAATAGTCTATAAGGACCTCTTCCTTTGCCGTTGGGTGAGGTCATGAGAACGGACCTTTTAGGGTACCTGTCTCCTCAGACCACCCGATGTCAGGTACCCCAGTGTTTCTCAGCCTGTGCTGACTCACTGCAGCGCCAAATAGTCTATGTCACATACTGGTTGTTAGATTTCTTCCGATCCATCGGTCTCAGATATTTGTCGAGTGGTCATCAGCAGACGTTCAAATCTTTTATTAATTTTCGGAGACTTTTGTCGGTTCCGTCTTAGGTAATATACTTTTATTATTATTATTATTATGTATTGTACTTTTAAAGAAGATTTTGTCGAAACCCAGGCTTTGACTTTGTTTAGCCCCCTTACAGAATCACGTCAGGCGACAGGAGGTCCGCGTGTCTGTGAGCGCGTGAACCAGTGTGAATACGTACGTGGGACGTGAAGGAGGGCACCTCTATAATTATTTTTCAAAGTTTTTGTGGTTTTTGTACGGTGCTAAACTTTTCTCTCAGATTACATGAAAATGAACTAAACAAATTTTTTTATAAATCCCAAGGTTTCTCTGATACATTCATTTAAGTTCTTTATCATTATGCCACACTTTTGGTCAATATTGATTTAAAAATTTTTAAGATAAGTGAATTGTTTTATATAATGTTTTAGATACGTGGTACTAGGGACGACGTATCGTAAAATCGAGTCTTATAGAGTCTAGTTGTAATATGAAGGGATCGAAAATTTATTGGTATGGAATCGAATTTTAATTACACTTGATGTGTGTCATTTATTTAAGATTACTGTCTGTGTCTTAGTATGGAGACCACTACATACGAAAATAAAAAAAATGACGGTTCTTCGTGACTTCGTCCCGTACCTCAGTAAGATACACAGTTAATTGTCCCCTTTTTTGTAGGTTAAAAAGGAGGAGGTGTATTGTTTTAAGTGTTTTCTCTGATTTAATGTTAAGAAAAAGGAGGTGAACAACTGTTTAGGTAAATTACAAACATTATTGTCTCACACATATGTTGCACAGTACGGTGTTTGTTATAATACTTCGGTCGTTTTGAGTTAATGTCGACAAACTGTAAATATCCTCTGTCCGATCTGATCAGTAATTCGATCAGATCTTTCAGTTCATAAAAAATAATTTTTGGAGACTTCGTAAATGGTAAACAATTTATAACGCCACTTTTCGGAGGCCCATTGTTTGCTCTTCACTAATAAAAGGTTTTCATTTCACGGACGTTCATCAGAGACGAAACTACACCTATTTATTTGCAAAATAGTGGAATGTAAAAAGGAAAGAAAGTTTTGTAAGGAAGAGTTGATGTGTTATGAATAATGAGACTCATTCTTCTTGTACTTGTTCTTAAGTAGAATTGAATGTTCAATGAACCGGGTTTACAGACGTACACAAAAAAAGAGTACCTTCGATTTCATTCTTGTTCATACGATACACCCTTGTTACTTATTCGATAGATAAAATGAGTCACTACAAGACTGTTATTGTTTCAATTCTTCAGTGAAAAGTAGAGCCAAAGAGGAAGCTAATCGACATGTTAGGTTCGTACAGTAAATTATATTTAAAGTCGAAGATTAAAAATTAGGACCCTCAATTTAACAGACGGGATGAGTTAGGTGACCCAACACTACCTTTAATTCACCGTCTTTTGACAGTCTGCGTGTCAATTATTGTTCTGTCTTAAACCTCTCGCCTTTTGTTAGAAAAAATAATATACAAGGATCTTTCATAATTTTTTATATTCTCTACGTAGGTATGATCATATTGTTCTAAAATACATAGTTAGTTCTTTATAAATAACTTTGTGTAATATCCAAAATCTGACAAGTTTCTTGATTTTATCACTATAAAATTTTAAGTTATATTTTATGGCAATTTTTCGTTCGAGGGATCGAGACACGTTATAGTAAAGGAACGTGTGTCACTGACGGTCTAAGTTGACTGGGTGTCAGAAATTGTTGGCTGTTTAACTTACTATAAAGTACCAGTTTAGATATAAGGAGTATTGTTACGCTACTTACCCCCCTAAGACTCATCGATATTATCCCCTCGTCGTATTAAGACTTAGTGGGTGTATAATAGATTCTTATATTGTCTCTTGTTTCTCTTTTTGTTTACTTTGGACGTGGGAGTCATGTTGTCTCTTACAAGTTTCAAATTTAGACGTCACTCATCCTTTTATTTGTAGTTTAGAAACTTTTACTAGAACGTAGGAGGGTGACGTTCGGAAGTACCCGTGGTTTTTGACAAGACCCCCTTTTTTTTCCCTTTATTTTTCTTTTTACGTGACTTCTCTTTTCCCTCTGTATGTTCTCGATCGTCACACCGGATTCTAAGCAGATTTTGGTGGTAGTCTCATACGTCCAGATGGGATGTGCACTTTTACGCCGTCTTCACATTACAGATTTTGGTGGTAGTCTCATACGTCCAGATGGGATGTGCACTTTTACGCCGTCTTCACATTACAGATTTGGTGGTAGTCTTATACGTCCAGATGGGATGTGTACTTTTGTGACTTCTTTACATTGCAGATTTGGTGGTAGTCTCATAGCTCCAGATGGGATGTGCACTTTTATGACTTTTTCACATTACAGATTTTGGTGGTAGTCTCATAGTTCCAGATGGGATGTGCACTTTTGTGACTTCTTCACATTGCCAATTTTGGTGGTAGTCTTATACGTTCAGATGGGATGTGCACTTTCATGACTTTTTCACATTGGCAACTAGTGTCTTAGCTGGAGCTCTTTCCATGAAATGGTACGTACACTTTCCGTTCCCTCCGTCAGAATCTTTCCACTAAGAAGTCTCCCTCTTTACCATTCTACTTTCTTGAGACTTTCCCTTTTTTCTTTTTAGGATGTCTTTTCGTTTATTTTTATGTTCCTGTGTATGAAGACAGTGTTTTTACTTTCCGTACTCTAACATGGGATGAGCCGTTCGATTTTTCAACCCGACGGAGTTAAAGTGCCTACGCCCGTTTTCTGTGTTCCGAGAACCCTGTCTCTGTTTCCTCTCAAATGAAGAGCCAAATAAATACTCGTCGATCTTATAGTAGTAAACACCCTTTTGTTCTGATATTTCAGTTTGTTGTTGGTTGTTTGAGTGTCTTTTAAATACGGGGTGCATATTGTCTTTTCCCTGATAAGTGACATTATATAGAAGTTTAAGAAATTTAATATCCCTTTTTTAGTTTGAAGTTAAAAATTTTTACCCGTTTTCTTAAGTGATTTTTAATGAAAATTTACCGGAAACTTCTATACTTTTCTACAAGTTGGAGTGAGTATCATCTTCTTTCCATTTAATTTTAATGGATGGTTTAATTGTTTGTGACAAGACTGTTACTACACCTCTTTGGTTATGAGAATATGTATCAACCACGCTTACATTTAACCATATTAAAAATATCTTCCTCTAGACCGCTATAGATTGTTTTAATGTGTGTGTAAATATAACGATGCGATGTAAGTGTGAAGATCTTCAAATGTGAATTCTATAACGAAGTTTTTATTTCTATAACGAAGTTGTTAATTTTTTTTTGAAATATATGTTCAAATAAGTACCATCATCACATTTATTAACTTTTTTTGACTTTGTACGGGTATTATTTTTTCACGAATTTATTGAATATTACTTCACGATACGTCGTCAATTTTTCTTATTGTTTTAGATGTTTGACTTTATGACACTAGAAAGTCCTGTGTCACAGTCCACCTTTTTGTTTTACTTTTTCGTATAGTATTATAGTACTAAAAACATATTCTTTATTTCTCTTTACTCCCTCTATAAGGGATTCTTATATCAAGATTTGTTAAGACTGAAAACCTTGGTAATTATAGATCTGTACCTTGTCGTCTGACCAGGGTTTGTCCTTTCCTCGTGTAGTTCCGACGTATCACAGCGGGACGACTAAATCGAAGATACGTCTCGTGTAGTACTCTTTGCGACCCGACCTTCTTTGTGTTCGACCTTAGTTCTAACGGCCCTTTTTATAGTTATTGGAGTCTATACGTCTACTATGGTGGACATACCGTCTTTCACTTCTTCTTGATTTCTCTGAGAACTATTTTTACTTTCTCCTCTCACTTTTTCAACCGAATTTCGAGTTGTAAATCTTTTGCTTCTAGTACCGTAGACCAGGGTAGTGAAGTACCCTTTATCTACCCCTTTGTCACCGACTGACAAAAAAAACCGAGGTTTTAGTGACGTCTGCCACAGACGTCGGTACTTTAAATTTTCTGTGAATGAGGAAGTTTCCTTTCAATACTGGTTGGATCTATCGTATAATTTTTCGTCTCTGTAATGAAACGGTTGTTTCCAGACAGATCAGTTCCGATACCAAAAAGGTCACCAGTACATACCTACACTCTCAACCTGACACTTCTTCCGACTCTCGGCTTCTTAACTACGAAAACTTGACACCACAACCTCTTCTGAGAACTCTCAGGGAACCTGACGTTCCTCTAGGTTGGTCAGGTAAGATTTCCTCTAGTCGGGACCCTAAAGAAAGATACGTTTCTTGACTGAGTAAACTTTTCTGGGACTCCAACCCTTTCTAACTTCCGTCCTCCTCTTCCTCTGTTGTTTCTTACTCTACCGACCTACCGTAGTGACGGAGTTACCTGTACTCAAACTCAATTGAGGCCCTCGACCACTACCTGTCCCTTCGGACCTCACGACGTCAGGTACCCCAACGTTTCTGAACCTGTACTGACTCGTTGACTTGACTTGACTTGACTTGACTTACAGATTGGTAATTGTTTTATATATTTCAGTTGATCCCATTCTCTCCTTTACGTTGAATTTTACCCTATGTTATCTTCGTTTTCACCACGGTCCCTTCTAAAAACTCAGGGAACCGGACGTTCTTCTAGTTTGGTTAGTTAGGATTTCCTTTAGTTGGGACTCATAAGAAACCTCCCTGTCTAGGACTTCGATTTCAAGATTATGAAGTCGGTGGACTACACTTCCCGGTTGAGTAACCTTTTGCTGGGACTACGACTCTTTCTGACTCTCGTCCCCCTCTTCCCCTGCTGTCTCCTACTCCATCAACCTATCGTAGCGGCTGAGCTACCTGTACTCAAACTCGTTCGAGGTCCTCAGTCACGTCCTGTCTCTTCGGACCGCACGACGTCAGGTGTCTCGACATTTCCCAGTCTTACTGACTCGTTGACCTGTTGTTCTTTGTTCTTGGTTTGACAAGAGGGGTCAAACATTACATTTTTCACCCCTTATCTTTTTAATTGGGCTCATTAGACCGTTTGTTGTAGACCGGTGTGACCTTCTGTTTTCCGTTTTTCTCGAGATTTGTTCATGACTTGAAGTCATTCATCCAAAGAAAAAGAGTCTCCGTACTCAATCGTTAAGACTTCAGTGGAAAATCCTGACTTGTCTATTCGTCGGACGTTTATTATCGTCGGTCCAAAGAGTGACAGTTTCTTTCTCTAACGTTTGTACATTTATCCCTATCTGTCTCGCTTGACAAACCACAAACTCATCTTAATCTTCGTGGTTACACTTATGAAGTCAAAGTTATATCTATCTCGTCGTCTGTGTCTTCAGCCGTGTCTGCATTCGGATATACGAACACACGTGAGCGAATAAAGGATAGAGACAGACGACTCTTGTTTCTGTAGGGTCCTCGTTACTCGTGTGGGTCCCTGTTTATGACCAAAAATTGATAGTAAAAGGTGATTCACTTTCGATGTCTAGGAATCTCTTTACTTCGTTTTGGGTCTTGTCCTTTTCATATTCTACTCGGTCTTTTATTCACGAGTTATTTATTGTCCTTGTACAGTTTTTCTGTCTCCTTGGTCAAAAGTCGAAGGAAGAGTACATGTCTCTTCTACTATTACAACGATTTTGTAATTATAAACATTTTATACCGACTTCATATATACTCTTAAGAAACATAATTAGAAGGTTTTGAAGACAAGAAGACTTTATTACAGTCTTAATTTTTATCTTTCAACATTTTTGAGTAATTTCGAGTTTTCATAGATTTACAAGTAATATAGATTTTTAAGTCAATAAATGGGATCTCTATTTTTCAGAGTTACTGTCTTTTTTTTTTGAACCAAAATTATACATACGAAGTTTCGTTCATATGAATGTGTTATTCTTTTTAATTATTTCTGCCGTCTTTATTAAAAAAATACTAGGAAAACAACCATTAAGACGACAAATTTTATTAGGGGGTCGTGACACGGTTTCACAACGGACCACGAAAATACGAGTTCTTCGGACGCTGCACGGAATACCTCGTTTATACACAGCCTATCGAGACAACTGAGTACTTAATGTTGTGACGATCGACACTCAAATTATAGTTACTCAGTTGTTATATGTAATTTCTTCCACAGAAATTTGTCTTCGTGTGTTTTTTATTTCACCACATAACTGGTTGACAGTTTTTACGACACTGGGACGAACGACGACGATTCAGCGAAGTCAGTACAGGCTGAGACACGCTGGGATATCTGCCGTCGGGTGGTCCGAGACGGCAGGGACCCTAAGAGGTCCGTTCTTGTGACCTCACCCAACGGTAAAGGAAGAGGTTACGTACTTTCACTTCAACGAGTCACCACAGACTGAGAAACACTGGGGTACCTGACGTCGGATGGTCCGAGGAGACAGGTGCTCTGAAAGGTCCGTTCTCACGACCTCACCCCACGGTAGTGGAAGAGGCCACTGGGACGAATTTCCCTAGGTTAAAGAATACAATAGGAGTGGGTCCTGTTGCTAAGTCATTAGTCGATTACGATTAAGTCATGAGTGTAACTAAAGTATCTTACATTGATGGTGTTTATTGTTCTTAGTTACCACATATATATGGGTCTTAAACTGGTGAAGAGTAGTGGAGACGACGACGGTCGGTCCAGGTTCTTTCGTAACTCGGGAACGGACCTAATGAGGTCATCGGCTCTTCATTATCATGAAGGTAGGGAGGGGTTGGTGAGTATAATAAGAGTTGTTTCGATGGTCTTAAGACGGTCCCAGGTCAGGACCACCTAGGTCCCACTAAGCTTCCACCCCTGGCTCAGCCGCAGGACCTTTTTTGAATAAATTAATGTCTATATCTCCCTCTAATCTTTGTCTATCACGTCATCCTCTTAATCACCTCTTTTCTCCGACTTATTGACCAAATGTACCTTATAGTTAGTGGTGGATGTATCCGGTGTCCGCAGAAAGGTAAGAGGGCTTCCTCTCCTCCGTGACTCCGGAGGGGCCAGGCTAGAGTCTTTGGGTCCGTCTTAATCGTCCGAACCACTCATGGGTGTAAAGTCTACCCTTAAGTCGGTCCTTTTGTCCCTCGCTCTTTTTGCTGTGCCCCCTTAGTCAGAAAGGTCTTTGACTAGGCTAAAGAAAAAGTCCAAACAAATATATGGAAAAACAATATGTATCCCTACTTATGTCTCAGTGTGCCCCCAGTCGTCTGGACTGGGAACAGTGTTAGTCCACGAAGTATATTTTGACATGTTTCCAGAATACTCAAAGTAGTAGAAAATCGGTACTCTAGACGACTGTAAAATACCGGGAAAGACTATGACCAGTCAATTGGTCTTTTCAATAAAAAGGTCCCCACTAAAAAAAGAATTTAGTCCACGGTGGGAGGTTTATTTCAACGTAAGGATATCCCACTCCCACATCACTCAATGTTAGTTCTTTCCTTAAATGAATTGGATTCCAAATTGTACTAATTAGAATTTCCAATTACGAATAAAGAGGATATACGATCAATATAAGTAATATTCCTGTCCTTATACCTCTAAATCGTCGTTCATAACCGAGTTGTTTACATTTGGGAAGTGGTTACAAGGGGAATTCTAGATAAAACAAAATTCTATCACTATTTCAATGTAAAAACGTATCGTTCCTGTGTCACTAAATATCACTAAATATTGTTTCATGTCACTAGATATTGTTTTCTCTTCTAAGTAATTGAGTTTTTCAGATCATAACGATTGTAGTTTTTGATGATATAAAGGAAAAGATATAAGGTTTGTGTAACTAATTATATAAGGGTCCACGGATTCCTATACCTCCGGACTACCGTTAGTAACTGAGTAGTTACTTTTTTCGGGATACGATTATGAGGTTTGAGGGACACGACAAATACCGACTCTCCGACAGTGTGTTCGATCAGACAGTCGTCTCTCCAAACTGGACTCTATAGGAACAGTGTGGGTCCCGTCCCTTAATCGTCATTAATAACCGTCCTGTTTATTTTTTTGGGAAGTGGTTATATTAAGGATTAGTTGGATGATTACGATATGATTATTAGAAGATTGAAGAGTTTTCTCAGACATAAATCTTTCAAAATTTTGTAGGGTACGGAGAGTGTCAACCCTCCGACATTTGTTAGTGTACGCCGACCTGCTCGGACTAGTCCGTCCGGTCTCTTGGAGGTCTCAAGCATTCAACTTTGTGAGAACAGTGCGGGTCCTTAAAAATAATTGACCTCGACGTTCAATTGAGGAAGAGACTCTCTTTACCAATACCCCCTCTCGAGGGGCATTTCATGAGACCCAAACCCCATCTACGAGCCCTTGTCCCCCAAAGGACTCCGAACTAGTGCGGAAACGCATACGGTTCGAAGGAAGGAGTACCGGAAACGGTACCCGCCTGAAGGAGTGCGACCGAGGGTCGTCTTAAGATGAGAATTTTGAATTCGAGTACAGTAAGGAAACGAGTTTGGGAGGTTTCCGAAAGGTGAACGTTTCACTCTGACTTTCAGCGAGTCAGCATAGGCTGAGAAACACTGGGGTACCTGACATGCCAGGTACCTGAAGAGGTCCGGTCTTATGACCTTACCCATCGGAAAGGGAAGAGGTCCCCTAGAAGGGTTGGGTCCCTAGCTTGGCCCCAGAGGACGTAACGTCCGCCTAAGAAATGGTTGACTCGATGTCCCTTCGGGATCGTTCTGGGGTGTATTGGACGTGCAGGGAAGGTGAATGGTAGGAAGAAGGGGAGGTAAGAGTAGAGCACGGAGGTGTGGAAGGGAAGTGGTCGGGGAGTCAAGGTCGGTGTGTCCGTAGACACGGTGAGGAGTTTCCGCGGTCTGTCCTAGGGCAGAGTCCTGAAGCGAAGGTGAAGGGGAGAGAGACCTCGTGTCTATTGGTGTACAAGTGAGGGAGTGAAAAGTGGGAAGTAAATTTACAAAAGGAAACACTGTGGACTGAACTAGTAGGAGACGTAGGATAGATAGTTGGTCCAAAAGGGGTAGTGTGGAAAATAGTGGACTGTGTGATATACAAGGTGATTAGTCGACCGAAGACGAGACTTTGCGTTCGAGGTTCTCCGTCCCTAAAGGACACGAGGCAATAGATGTTGTAGTAAATATGTCTACTGTGACGGACCACATATTGCTCTTTTACGTGTTTGACTCTATCGAGAATCAAAAAAATTCATTTGAATTTATTAAAAAAAATTAATTTTCAATCTCCTTCTAATGTTAAAATGGAAGACGTAGACAAATATAGTAGAAAGATCATTAGTTCAGGTTTTGATTGTAACAATTCCTCGAGTGGATGTTTTATATCTCCTTTTAGTCGTTTTCTTATATTGAAGACAATTAGAACAACATATACTTTGAATCGAAATAAATGAATTATTTTGATTCGTTTCATCCCTGTTTAGTTTAATAATAAGAAAGTATAATAAAAATCCTACAATAGACGTCTTATATTTACTTAGTACATCATATAGGATAGGGTGTATTATAAAGTCGTAGACTACGTTTATAATATTTACAGTAAGATTAAATATGTCGAAATTGGGTTACATTTAATCTAAGTATTAATTCTCATAGTAATAAGGAATACTGAAACATTTTCAGGATAGTATAATTCAAGGTATGTGACTTTTCGTAAGTACGGTATTCAATCGACGACTATATGTATTTATTCATCTAGGTTTTTTTCTCTTTTTGGAGGGTGAAAGTCGAGTAAAGTTATCTGGTTATTGGTTGTTTGTATCGGACTTGAGATCAAACCAGAAATCATTTAAGACATAAGTTTTGTGTAAAGAAGGTATACAACTGGACTCTCCATCCATTAAACTTAAAGTCTCATAAAAGGATCCCCTGGAGGTATGTAGTAAGTATGTACTAAGACTTAAAAAATTTAGGGGTTATAAATCCCCAATAGTTTATTCTTTCGGTCGACGGTAAGAATCACCTGAGTTCCTTTAGTTGATTTTCTCGAAAAGGATTCAAAGTAAGTAAAAATTCTAAATCTAAATAAATTTGTGTTTAAGTTGGTAGACAGAGTTCAGACCCGAGTAAAGTTTGACCAAAAGTATTAATTTCATGAGGTTTCTCTGTTGAGTTACCTAGATTAGTGAAAATTAACCGATATTATTTAGTGTCTTGGTAAGTATTGCGTACTTCTCCGTTAAATTCTTTTAGATGAAAGGGTAATGACTTTTAAAATGAAAACTTACTCTGAATGTTGATTAGGGGGTGTCGAGTTCGTCCTCTGTGCGACCGTGAGACAGACGAGACCCATTCACTCCCGACCATCTATTAGTCCGCAAAATGGTTAGGAAAGCAAAAGGAGAGACAAAGAGTATGTCTCCTTTTCTTAAACTTTTTCTCAAACAAAGGAGAGAGAACAATATTTTCGACTATTTCTTCCAAGGAGTGTTCGAAGAGATCTGACTGACCATACCCGTACGTATCACACCTTCTCAAGTAGGACAGAAAGGACTCATACTATACGCGTTTCGTCTGTGTGACTTCGGGGTGTTTACAGAAACACTCATAAGACTCCGAATCATTTATATTTTGGTAATCACATTAAGATCCATAGTCTTATGTGTCGACACTTCGTCAACAAAACTTATAGAGAAGGCTATAAAGTCATATAGAAGCTCATTTGATATCTTGAAGTTTCCTTTTAGTATAAATTAAAGTGAATTAAGTTGTGATATATCGTAAGGAATATAAAATATTTTAATCGTACACAAATGAGGAATCTTCATAAAAAATTGAAACTTTTTCCATGATTGTACCGTATGTTTGTTCCGACACGTGCCTTCATGCGTTTATTTCTACTGCGTATGAAAGATGTTACGTCTGTTCTACCGCCACTTTGTCTGTTTGTTTTAGACCCTTACTTTTGGAGTCTGCTGAAATGGTTGTTTACTCTTCCTGCCTGCTTCGGGTGATTCTGAGTTTTAAAATCCACTTACACAGTTCACCTATATGCCTTCCAACTTCTTTTCTGGGTTTAGTATTAATAAGTCCGTGTACATATTATGGACTCTACTTTTTACGTCACGTACTTCAATTTTCGTCCAACCTGCGACGTCTTCTGTTCCAGTCATCTTGACGTCTGCATTGGTACGTTTGACTGGTCGTCCTTCGTCTTTGTGTTGTCCTGTTCCCCCCTTTCACTCGTCTGGTAGTCTTCCGACATTCTTTCCGCTTATCGTGCCACGCGTGCGGGACCCTAGGAGTTTCCTTCGCTCTCCCTCTCTGCGTCTGTCTTGTACACACACTTCTTTATTACCGACTTTCGCGGGGTTTGAGCTATTTTTAATATTTGAAGGTCTGTATTCTTCGAGTCTTGGGTATTTGTGTTTTTTTAATGTATTTCCTCATAGTCTTATTTTAAGGAGTTTTAGTGATTATTTATCCTCTAGGATTTTCGACGGTTTCTTTATGTTTGGTACATGTCGGTGTTTCTTTTACTAATCTTGTCTAAAACGGAAGTCTCGTGGTTTCTCGTTGTAGAAATTTCTGGATTGTTCTTTCTTTTTTTTTTTTTTGACGATTCTTTTTAAGATATGGGTCGTTTTATATAAAGTTTTTTTTTCACTTTATTTTAGAAAAAATTTACATGTTTTCGACTTAAATGGTGAACATCTGAAACAACAACAAGTCAACGATTCATCATAGACTGACGTTCGGATACTTGACGTCGTGCGGTCCGAAAAGACAGGAAGTGAAAGAGGGTCTCAGACCGAGTCGAGTACAAGTGACTCAGCCACTACGGTAGGTTGGTGGAGTAGGAGAGAGCGGGGGAGGAGGAAGACAGGAGTTAGAAAGGGTTGTTGTTCCAGAGAAGGTCACTCAACCGTGAAACGTAGTCCACCGGTTTCATCGTCTCAAAGTCGAAGTGATAGTCAGGAAGGTTACTTATAAGTGACAACTAAAGGAAATCTTACCTGACCAAACTAGAAGAACGACAGGTTCCCTGAGAGTTCTCAGAAGAGGCTGTGGTGTCAAGTTTTCGTAGTGAATAAACCACGAGTCGAACGAAATACCAGGTCGAGAGTGTAGGTATGTACTGATGACCTTTTTGGTATCGAAACTGATATGCCTAGAATACTTTAATGCTGTGAAGGCAGAACCGTCTTTTTGATACTGGTTGGATCTGTTACATAATTTTTCGTCTCTGTAGTGAAACGGTTGTTTCTAGGCATACTTTAATGCTGTGAAGGCAGAACCGTCTTTTTGATACTGGTTGGATCTGTTACATAATTTTTCGTCTCTGTAGTGAAACGGTTGTTTCTAGGCATATCAGTTTCGATACCAAAAAGGTCATCAGTACATACCTACACTCTCGACCTGGTATTTCGTTCGACTCGTGGTTTATTCACTAGGAAAACTTGACACCACAGCCTCTTCTGAGAACTCTCAGGGAACCTGTCGTTCTTCTAGTTTGGTATTAAAGTTCCGAAATCAGTGGTAGGTGTCACTAAACCCTCGGACTCTTTTATTTTAGACGATGGCAAAGATGAAAAAGGGGTAGATAAACGGTGTCTCACTACCCTGACCAACGGTACTAGAAGTCAAAAACTTACAACTCAAAATTCGGTCGAAACAGTGAAAAGAGAAAGTGGAAGTTCTCCGAGAAATCAATGAGAAACGGAAGACGGTTATATCACCGTAGTAGACGTATAGACTCCAACTGTCAAGAGGGTCGTTAGGACTAAGTTTGACACGAAGTAGGTTGGGCCGTAAAGTGTACGACATGAGACATATCTTCAATTTACCCGTTCCACTGTTATATGTCGGAGCTGTATGAGAAAAGGGTTGAACCTTGGTCAGTCGACAAGATATCGGTCAGTTGGTCAAGATTGACAACGAAGAATTGGGTGTATGTCCGAAGAGTTCTCTGTCCCTTCCACCAGACCGTGAGGGTAGAAAAATTCTTAGAAGGCGTCAAACAGCACTAGGTGTGCCAATTTTCGAAATCACATCAGTTAGTTCGTCTACAAAAAGACCTTAAGGGAACGAAAGAGATACTAGGTTACTTACAAACGTTAAACTAGAGTCGAACATGTAGACCTTCAAGAGTCAAGTGTATGATGCCTTCGGATCGAACTTCCTAAAACTCGTAATGGAACGATCGTGCACTTTTCTTGCGTCAGACACTATCAAACTTATAAGAAACCATGGCAGAAAGAAACTTTGACATTACTTTTGACTGGAAAAGGTTAGGACACCGGTGACGACTCAAAAGGTTTAAACTACTGTACAACTCATGTCGTGAAATTGTCGTAGTAGTAAATCCTAAACTTTATCGAGTCGACCTTAAAATAGTGGAGGTGATCGAAACAACCATCATTACGAAGAATTCCGGGTGAACTGAAGTGCAAGATCCTATAGACCGAGATCCACTCACTGGTGTGGTAGTACCAACGGAGTCAGTCATTCTAGAAAAAACATATCAAGACGTATCAGAACGATGGAGGAGAATTAGAGAGGTCGAAGACAATCCAGGAACGACAAAGACAGGAAAGAACACAGGTAGAAACGTACTTGACAAGGGAACCATAGAGGTTAAAAGGACTTCTCTAGAGATCAGAAAGGGTAAGATGATAAAAGGAGATGAAGAAACGTTTCAAGTGAATTCTTTCGGAAGAATAGAGAGGATCGATAAGAGACCTTGAGTCGTAAGTCAACCCATATTAGTTAACTAATATGTAAGAAACGTCGGATTCTACCTCTTCGAGATATGTCAGTCGTTTTTGTTCCGGCCCTCGACTGACACCGGGTCTAGTACTTGAAGAATAACGGTTTAAGTCCGATTTAACTTCATCTCTTTTGGTGATCGGGTAAGTCCGTACTGGACCTAGTTTAGAGAATACTAATATCTCACCTCCACTACTTATCTAAATTCCCAAATCTAGGTCATCTATCTGACACACCGTTTGATACCTGTCTCTAAGCATTGTAACGTCTCCTCCGTCGTTGGTTTTGATGGGGTTTCTTTTGTTTTGCGTTCTTCCGTTTGACCAAATAGACTCTTCCGAAATGTTTATCGACTCTTTTCTTCTCTTCGTTTTCCGTTCCCGCATTCTTTTTCTATACGAGTTGACTTACCTCTCAAGGTCTCTTTTCGTTCCTCTCTTTTCTTCCGGAAGAATTTCCTTGTTCATTTTACTATGGTCTACCTTGTTTCTTAAGATACTTTCTGCCGATGTACCTTTTTATATATTCTACGAAATTATATTAAAATTTCTATAGACTGATTTATTTTTGTTTTTATAATTGTTATATAATATTTCAATTTTTGTATACGTTTTCATTTTATATAGTGTTGTTATCGTGTTTATGTCCTTGGTATGGTCACAGTCCTAAGGAACAATATGTGTTCCTCTATGTGACAGTGAACTTCCATATGATACCATTTTGTTTGTATTTTATGGTTTTGTCAATATCGATTATTTTGTTTCCTCTATACTGTTGTTTCTCCTAGAATTCTTTAAAAAAGTTAATTAAGTTTTCTTCCTTCTTTTTTCCTTTTCATGTTATTTCTTTCTGCCTTGTTCCCCCTTTGTTAACGTTCTACTGTTTAAATTTGGACTGTGACAGTTTTAGTTAGTGTAATATCAGATTGATAGGGTGGTTTATTTTCCATCTCTAATAGTTCTATTTTATCGTTCTGGAGTAATATACGACGAATAGTCGTTACGTGAAGTTGATACTTCTGACTTTTTACAACTTCACCCTCCTAATTTTTTTATGGTACATTTGTAATTAGTTTTATAGATTATAATTGTAGTCTTGTCTATCGTGTCATTTCTTATTATGGTTCCTATTATTTCCAGTAAAGGGTACTCTCTTTCCAGTCTCGTAATCCTCCTTTGTCGTTAGTACTGATGAAAAGTGTGAGTTATCGTTCGAAGTTTTATGTAATTTCGTTTTTGGACTGCTTTGATGCTCTTCTCTGTTTGTGTTAGTGTGACCCTCTAAGGTTAGCGCGAGAGAGTTGTCAGGTCTCTCGTTCATTTGTCTTATAGTCACTCTTGTGTCGAAAATTGTTATGATAGTTGGTTGACCGGGTGTGGTTGTTGTGTCTGGTGACGTTGGTTGTTGTCGTCTTGTATAAGAATATTTCACGTGTACCTCGTGAGTGGTTCCATTTGGTTGATACCTGGAATGTGTAAGTATTCACATTTTCCTTATTTTAGTATTTTTTTAAAGTCTTGTTCACTTTAATTTAATATTTAGTTTTTATCTCTGAAAAAATTTACAGTTTTGAAATCCTTTGAATTACGTAAAGATTTATTGGACATCTAGTTTCCCCTTTTTTTTTTGTTTTCCTTTATGAAATTCATGAAACTTGATTTCTTTTTACTACCGTATTATGTATGTTTAAATACCTTACAACGATTTTGTCATGAAGCCCTTTAAGTATCGTGATTTACGGATATAATCTATTCTTCTGTTAAGAGTTTAGTTACTAGAAACAAAGGTGTAAAATTTTTTTTGAACCTGTTTGACCACATTTGTTTCGGATTTCGTTCGTATTCCTTCTTTTCTTTGTTTCTAGTCTCATATTTAGTTAATTTTTCTTTCGTCTTTTTGTCTTTGTTTTCCTTCGGATTTCGGTTGGACACTCTTCTAATTACTTCGGTTATTTGGAGATTGGTCCTACTAATCCATTTTTTCTCTTCTGTGTTTCACAGTTTATTGTCTTTACTCTTTCTTTTATAGTGCCGTCTAAGACATTTAAGACATTTTCCCACTTTTCCCTTCATAAGATTTGTTGAATCCTGGTTATTTGAATTGTTTGCTTGTTAAGGAACTTTCTGTGTTGGATGATTTTGAGTTTCTTTTTCTATTTGTTTATCGACCATAGTGGATTTCTTTGACTTAAATATCAAATTTTTAAAATCGATATTTCTTTTTTTATTTCGTTCGTCTGGGTGTACCGAAGTGTTCACTTAAGATGGTTATAAATTCTTTATAATACTTGACTTGTGTTCCTAGAGATGTTTTAACTTCTCCCCCTTTTAGTTCGTCTCCTATTCTCAATTTTAATATGGTTTTACTCTGACCGATAATTGTCTTTGTTTCTGTTTATACTTTTAAGTATTTTTGAATCGGTTAACATAGTTTATTGTATTTTTTATTAGTATGTAGTATCGGTTCTCTTCAAATGGGGGGTCTACACTCCAACCATATTATAAACTTTTTACACTTTTAGTTACTTTTGTTGAGTGACATAGTTTGATTTTACTCTTCTTTATGTGTAGAAGTGTCTGTGTCTTTTTAGTAAACTATTTTAGATTGAAGGTAATGATTCGTCCTTATTTTTACTTGAATAAGTTCGGTTCTCTTACTTTTCAGAAACTCTTTGATATCAATTGAAGTAGGAATACTACTTTCAGAAGGGGCGATTTTAGTCGTCGTTCCGTTTGTACGAACGAGAAAGAAGAAGATAAGTTGTGATATAACCTCTAAGATCGATCCCTTCAATCCGTTCCTTTTTCTTTTTTTTTTTTTTGTGGCAGATCTAACTTTTCCTTTTGACAGAAATAAATGACGATTATGCTAGGACACCCTCAGGAGGACTCATCAATGACTGTGAGATTTTCCTTCTACACTGGTGGACTTTTATAGTAATACATCAATTGACCGAGATGAGGTTATATTTTTTGTTCAAGTTTTATAATTTTTTCTAATTATAATTTTTTATAAAATTTTTCTCTCCCATGATGTCGTTTAAAAAGGTGAATTGTTAGTAATACAGTCTTGAAATCAAACCTATGTTCGATATACCTGAGTGCTTTAGCAAAATGCCGTTTGGATTGGTACATAAATTAGTTGACTTTCGTAAGTCTTATTATACGTTATATCCTTTCCTTTGGGACACATAAAACGTTAGTTCTTGGATGATAAGGTACGTTAGTTCTTTGTAAGATGTAATAATTGAAGTCAAGTTATCGATTTAAATCAAACCAACAAGAGTGTCTGATCACAGGTTTAATCACGTTCAATTAAAGTCAAGTCAACGAGTCAGGACATGTTGAGAAGCTCTGGAGTACTTGACGTCGTGCGGTCCGGAAGGACAGGTAGTGGTTTAGGGTCTCAAATGAGTTTGAGTACAGGTAGCACAGTCACTATGGTAGGTCGGTAGAGTAGGAGACAACAGGGGAAGAGGAGGACGGAGGTTAGGGAGGGTCGTAGTCCCAGAAAAGGTTGCTCATTAAGAAGTGTACTCCACCGGTTTCATAACCTCGGAGTCGGAGTCGTAGTCAGGGAGGTTACTTGTGGGTCCTAACTAGAGGAAATCCTACCTGACCAACCTTGAGGAACATCAGGTTCCCTGAGAGTTCTCAGAAGAGGTTGTGGTGTCAAGTTTTCGTAGTTAAGAAGTCGTGAGTTGAAAGAAGTGTCAGGTCGAGAGTGTAGATATGTACTGGTGACCTTTTTGGTATCGGAACTGATCTACCTGGAAACAACCGTTTCATTACAGAGACGAAAACTTATACGATAGATCCAACCAGTATTGAAAGGAAGGTTCCTCATTCACAGTAAATTAAAGTACCGATGTTAGTGGTAGACGTCACTAAAACCTCGGGGGTTTTTATTTCAAGTTGTGACAAAGGGGTAGATAAACGGTACTTCACTACCCTGGTCTATGGTACTAGAAGCAAAAGACTTACAACTCGAAATTCGGTTGAAAAAGTGAGAGGAGAAAGTGAAAGGAGTTCTCCGAAAAATCAACGAGAAGTGAAAGACGGTATTCCCATCACAGTAGACGTATAGACTCCACTAACTATAAAGAGGGCCGTTAGGACTAAGGTCGAACACGAAGTAGGTCGGGGTGTAAAACGTATTACATAAGACGTATATTCAATTTATGTGTCCCACTGCTATATGTCGGAACTGCATGAGGAAAAGGATAAACCTTTGTCAGACAACAAGGTACAGGTCAAGATTGACAACGAAGGACTGGACGTATATCCAAAGAGTTCTCCGTCCAGTCCACCAGACCATAAGGGTAGAGAAAGTTTTAAAAGGTGTCAAGTAACACTAGGTGTGTCAGTTTCCGAAACCGTACCAGTTATTTCGTCTTTATCTACAAAAAGACCTTGAGAGAACGAAAAAGTTACTAGGTCACCTACAACCGTTAAACTAGAGACCAAGGAGACGGAAAAGATTTTGGGTCGAACTTGTAGACCTTCAAGTGTCAAGTACATGACGACTTCAGACCGAACCTCTTAAAACTCGTAATGAAATCATCGTACACTCTACTCACGTTAACACGCCATCAAACTCGTAAGAAACCGTAACGGAAAGAAACCCTAACCTTACTTTTGATTGGAAAAGGTCAGGACACCGGTGTCAACAAAAGGTTTAAACGACCGTATAACTCACGTCGTGAAAGTGTCGTAGTAGAAAGTACTAAACTTTATCAAGTTGACCTTAAGGTAGTGGAGGTGATCGAAACAAGTATCACTACGAAAGATTCCGGGTGAACTGAAGTGTAAGGTCCTACAGACCGAGATCTACTCACTAGTGTGGTATCACTAATAGACCCAGCACTTCTAGATAAAACATGTCAAGAAGACACATAAGAACAGTGGAGAAGAATTATAGAAGACGAAGACAATCCAGGTCTGGTAAAGACAGGAAATAGCTCGGGCAGAAACGTACTTTACAAGGGAACCATCGAGACTAAAAAAACTTCTCTAGAGATCAGAAAGGGCAAGACAACGTAAGGATATGAAGAAACGTGACTAGCGACTTCTTCCGAAAGAATAGAGAGGAACGAAAAGAAACCTTGAGACGTAAGTCTACGAATATAGAAAAGAAAAGAGGAAACAAAAAGCGAAGAGAAGAAAAGTGTCGATAAACATTCCGGAGGGGTCTGTCAGTAAAACGAAAAAACGTAAAGAAAAGGTACCCCTACCGGGACTAGGGACAGAGGACATGTTACAGTGCTTGGAGGAAGGTATCAAGTAGTCCGTAAGACAGATAGTCTAGATCAGTCTAGTTCAATTAAATTTTGTTTATAAACAAGGGCGTTGTATCTTCTCTTGTTTTACTCAAACTATAAATCCTATATAACGTTTTCTTTGTTTTTTAAATTGATTTTACTTTCACTTTCAGCGAGTCAGCACAGGCTGAGAAATGTTGAGGTACCGGTCTTATCACCTTAAGAGTTCCAGTCTTATGACCTCACCTATCGAGAGGGAAGAGGTCCCCTAGAAGGGTTGGGTCCCTAGTTTGGGTCCAGAGGGTGTGACGTCCGTATAAGAAATGGTTGACTCGATAGTCCCTTCGGGTTGTATTTACTACGAGATCATTATAATGTTTACTTCGATATGGAATGTAAACTATTGTATTTAGTCACGAAGAAACTATATTTAAGATTGTAACTTTTGACTTTCATAAAACACATTAGGTATGTCGTCCCCAGTCCTCAGACCTTGCAGTTATACTTGGGTCCGACGGATAGTTAGATATGACACCGACTTGGAGGTCGACGTCAGTGACTTGGACCTAAGATTTGGTCAAGAGGTAGTCTAGGTCTTAAACTGCGACTGAGTGATGTCGTTGATGACGGTCTACGATACGGGAGGTCTCGGCACAGAAGAGTCCCACCTGGAGTACACGACTTGACTCAAAAGTTTGTCGAAAGGGTTCTGGAGGACTAAGGATTTCATTCCTGAGATTTGCGGTCTCGGTACCAAACCGAGAGGTGGCGGTCACGGGGTCGTCGAGGATCTCGGGCAAGGTCTTTACCGGACCACCCCGGAGGGGTCTATTCGATGTCAAGACTGTATTTTGGACATTTACGACATTCTTAGACGGGTGTGCAGTACGAATAGTTCTCATTTGTTGGAGTGTGTGTGTGTTTGTTGGGGATAAAGGTACTATTTACATCGTCGTCAAACTTTTGGTCCAAAAGTTTTTCATCAGAATATGAAAAAGTATATTTGTACTCATATTTCTATCGATACTAATATTTTCCCTTTAAATGTATACAGAGTACGTAAATGTATCAATGTATTCTTGAATGAAATTTTCATGTAGGAGATGTGTAATACTTAACTAAATTACTCTCGTTAGTTTAAGAACTTTTGTCCTTGTGTGATTGTGGAAATGTTTCCTTTATATAATTATTTATTTGAGTGTATAAAATTGTCCTCTGAGTCAGTTTATTATGTGAAGAATTCTAGTTAATTTCGATGCCAGAAGTCTAAAAGATCAAAGGAAGAATAATGATTGTGTCGTTATTTACCACAAAATAGAGATGGTTTTCATTATTTCTGGTTAATAATGGACACTTATCAGAAACTATTATATTTGTAATCCATGTTCTTGATAAATTTTAAGTACTATGGTCTTAATCTAAAGTACAAAATTTGTTTTTATTTGATAGTGATTTTCATCTATAGTGTCTGAACCCTCATTATGACATAAAGAAAAGGATTAATTAGTAAGAGGTCGTCTATATCTGGATGACACTTGTGAAGTGTGTCTACCTAATGTTATATTTACTTAATTCAGTAGTGAACGAGACTCACTTAAGTTTATACCTATAAATATGATGTCCTTTAAAGTCTTACGATCGGCTCGTAATCCACTACTTGAAATATTTTGAATGAGAAACTGTCTGACTCATCATTACGAGTTCCATATTTCGACAAAAATTTAATGAGAACTGCCGAATCGTTTCCGACTTAAAACTTTGTCCTCTTCTGAACTTCAAGGGTCCAATCTTGTAGTTGATCGTTACCCATTCAAGGAACTTACAGACTTAGACTTGTTGAATTTCTATCGTTTGTTATGAGTCATTTATAAAGAACTAATATATTTCGTGAGAAATGGTTTATTCCTTATTGTCCATATACTTTAGACTTTTGATACTTTATTAGTATGTTGTACCCTTGAATGTAGGTTCTGACTGAGATTTCAGACTGACTAAAAAGGTGATAACGTGAAAAGAAGAAAAGACGTGAATTTATTGAATTCATTGAATTGATGTTTGCGTAAAATTTTCTATTTAAACGCAATTTTTCTCTAGTCCCAGAGTTTTACAACCAACTCCACGTTCTTTTTCATTCATTTTTGTTCGTTTAACACTTATAATTAAGTAGAAGGGACTTTTTCGTCGTCTTTGGGACGTTCTTTGTCTTTGTCCTTTTCATTACACCCTCCCCATCTCTGTCCCTCTCTCTNCCCTCCCGCCGTCCCCTCCCCGCCCCTGCCGCCGTCCCCTCCCCGCCCCTCCCCCTCTCGTCCTTCCGGTCTTTTCCGTCGTCCTCCTCCGCCCGCTCCCTTCGTCTTTCCGGCTCTCGCGCCTCTCGCCCTTGTGCCGAAGCTTTGGGGGATGACCCTGATTGTCCTTGTGGCGTAAGAGTGACGCGTTTTGTATAGGTTTGTGCCCTCGACAAATAGAGTAAATGGAGTTGCTGTGTTGCCTTCTTATATGTTCGTCTCCTGTCTCTCTCTTACGTCATTATCTATTCAATTTACTATTGTGAAAAAGTCTCGACGAACAACAAATCGTCGAGCAACGTGCACTGACCTCGTGTGTTCCTGCCACCGGGGGTCCGAGGAGACAGGTATCTTAGTAGGTCCGTTCTTACGACCTCAGTCAAGGGTAAAGGTAGGGGCTTTCTCGTCGATTATTACAAATATATACTGGTCCTTTTTTTCGAAAATGTTAATTTTTTTAGATTTATACTGCTGATAAATCAGTGTAAATGTTGATATTGGTCTTTAGAGACAATTTTTGTATTACAAAGAGAAAGGTAAATAAAGGTTTCGCATAATACTTTTAAAATGCTGTTATTTTAACTCGATATTTTCGTTTTGATTCGATATTTTACTGAACACTAAAATTACCATGAATTTATGTCCATTTTCTCCTGGTTATTTCCGTAGATTTGTTTATACTGAAATAAAAAGAATAAATTGTAATTAAGTTATTCATTTAGACTTTCGACTCCCTTTAAAAATTTGTAAGAAACGAGGGATAGTGTTCATGATGTATTAAGATAAATCATACTTGATGAGTTTTTATCAAAGGTGGAGTTTTTCTTTTTTAATAACAAACTATTAAACAAATAAGTCCGAATAAAATTATATGGATATACAATTAGCCAGATTCACCTAAGTAGGGTGGTGAATATTTCTATTGAAAGTTTACTATTTTCAGTGATGTTATTTGTATGAGGATTAACACGGTATGGAAATCGATGTCGAAGAAACATAAAGAGAAACCGCCTTAAGTAAAGAAAATAATTAACAGATATCGACCAAAAATTAAAGAGATTAAGACAGAAACATTGGACAGTTTTTTTTCTTTACGTTTTTCTAAAAATTTTCGAATTTAAATGTAGACAGTTCTTGAATTTAAAGTTTGGTAATTGACTACGTAGAAAATGACGAATACTCAGTCTTCACGAGAAATTATATATTAATATTTGTTATTTGATTTTAATCGAATCTTTAACCACTATTTAAGTTTCGTATACTTTTTTTCTTTTGGTAAAGAATTTTTCTTCTCGTTTAGTATTTGATCACGACAGTAATAGATTTTAAATTTCCCGTTATTAAATAAAGATACATGTCTTTATGAAATTATTTTTTTGATTAAGTTTTAAGTATAAAATTAGTATGTCTTCTTGAGACTCAACAGTATTAAGTAGTCAAGATTATACTTAGAAAAAATGTGACATTGTAGAGATTTTTCTACGTAGGTCAATTACAACTGGTCCGTCGCAAGTACTGTCACCAGTGCCGTACGTGTGTAATTGAACCAGTAATAAAGACGTCTTTCCGAACTGTTTGGGTTCAGGAACTCAGACGTCAGTCGGTATTTTTCGTAAGTTCTTTTTTGACTCTTAGAATCCACCATAGACTTTTTGTAGATCATTCTGAAAACTTTTCTCAAGTCTTTAGTCGTCGTAATTTTTGAACGATTTCCCTGTATTCGTTAAACCTTCTTTCAGGATCTCGGATGAAATTTGTTTAAGACGTAGTGGTTCCAGGAACTGTCGTACCTTCTACCGTCACACATCCACTTGTTTGTACAGTTGTCGATACTATCTACACACGATTCAGTGAAGTCAGCACAGGGGGAGAAACGCTGAGGTACTTAACATCGGGTGGTCCGCGGAGACAGGTACCCTAAGAGGTCCGTTGTTATAATCTCACCCAACGGTACGGGAAAAGGTCCCCTAGAAGTCTTGGGTCCCTAGCTTGGGTGTAGAGAATACAGAGGACGTAACCGTCCTCCCAAGAAATGGTGATCGTGGTGGACCCTTCGGGGTATTGTATATCTATGGCAAGCAGTAAATCAGCTATTCAGTACAGGCGGAGAACGTTGGGGTACCTGACATCGTGAGGGTCAAAGAGACCGGTACCCTAAGAGGTCCGTCCTTATAACATCACCCAGTGGTAAGGGAAGAGGTCCCCTAGAAGGGTTGGGTCCCTAGCTTGGACGTAGAAGACGTGACGTCCGCCTAAGACATATCCGACTCGGCGGTCCCTTCGGGTGCTATGTCTATGTCTATCTTTACTGAAGTCTAGTACAGAGAAATTTTCTTTTGGAGTGGCCAATTGTACAAAATTACCGGAAGTGGAAAATCTCGTCAAAATCATAGTGTCGTTTTGACTCGTGTTTCCTGTCTCTAAAGGGTAAGCAGGGAATAGGGATGAGTACGTGCCGGAGTGACTAGTAGTCGCATGAGGTGAGCTCAGACAGACATGTAAACAATGCTGACTACTTGGATATTCTTGTATAGTAATACCGTGTTCACGTGTCCGATGTAATTTAAGTGAGCACCACACATAAAATGCCGAAACTTGTTTGTATGTCACTGTACATAGGGTGGTGATGTCCTGGTGCGTGTCGACAGAGTGGTAGCATCCTGGGAGTCCCGAGGTGCACAAGTGCGTGGGGATCGTTGGTTGTCAAGACTGGAAAGCTCCTATGGTACATCCATCCTAGTCTATATAAAAAGTCTGACCGGAGAGAGTGAATCACCCGAAGGGACCGCCGAGTCTACCATTTCTTAAACGGAGGTGACACCCTCCGGACCCAAGTTAGGGGCCCAGCCCTTCTAGGGGACCTCTTCCCTTACCGTTACGTGAGGTCGTAAGGACGGACCTGTTAGGGTACCTGTCTCCTCGGACCGGTCGACGTCAGGTGCCCCACCGTCTGTCAGTCTGTGTTGACTCGTTCCTTGTAAAAGTGAAAGAAAGGGAACCATTATATGTAAATTCCCAGGAAGTACAGGAAGAACCATCGAGTAGAGGAAACTCGTGACTTATTATGAGGTGACAGACCTACGTGGTGTCAAATAGGTAAGTAATGATTTTCTGTAGAACCACCGCAGATTCAAAACTGTTAATATTTATTTCGACAATATTTGACGATTCACACCCGAAATCGCATCTGTATACAAGAGTTGAGGAAACCTATTTATGGTTCCTCGAGTTAAAAACCTTGGTTGCCACTCTGATAAAAATAAGAACATTTTGTGTTGGTTTGACAGAAGGTTTCACCCTAAAATATTAGGGTGGTCGTTACCTACTCTCAAGGACAACGAGGTATTGGAGTGGTCATAAACTACAGTAGTCACAAGACCTAAACCCCGTAAGATTAAACCCCGTCACCATAGAGTAACAAGGTAGTCAAACGTAAAGGGACTACCGTATTTTAAACTCGTATAAAAATAGACGAATAAACGGTAGACACATAGAATAAACCACTGCACAAATAAAAAAGTATTCCAACGAAGAAAAGAATCATCTGAATAATCTCAAGAAAGACACAAAATCTATTGTCAGAAAATAGTTTACAGGAACGTTTGAAAAAG
Source organism: Capra ibex (assembly GCA_006410555.1). Taxonomy (NCBI): domain Eukaryota; kingdom Metazoa; phylum Chordata; class Mammalia; order Artiodactyla; family Bovidae; genus Capra; species Capra ibex. The sequence goes on from SJYO01006231.1 coordinate 1,783,661, forward strand.
AGGGTCAAATGTCAAGTAGAAGAGTAAGGGAACTATAACATAAAACATCTTCACACCAAAAACAAAACAACAACAACAACAACAAAACTCCTCTTACAGACACACACACACACACACACACACACACACACACACATATTTATGTATAAACGTCGTCCGTTCTTTATACCTGTGAAGGTAGACGTACTGACGGGTAACGTCAAATGACGAGACCAGAGTCCCTTAACTTGCAAAAGGATGGACCGTGTGGAAATTTGACTACATAGGGTAAGTACAGACAACAACTTTGGACAGACTTTTAGGAGGGTTGACCAAGTAAAATAGAACGTATAGTCCGACGAAAGTCAAGTAACAAGAAAACTTAAACACTTCAGTAGTATATCAAATATGAACGAATATCGGGTGGGTCTCATACGGACTCTGGGATGACTCGAAGTGAAAGTTACGGGAAGTCAAGTCAAGTCAAGCCAACGATTCAGCACAAACTGAGAAACACCTGACGTCGTGCGGTGGAGGGACAGGTAGTGGTTGAGGGCCTCAAGTGGGTTTGAATACAGGTAGCTCAGCCACTACGGTGGTTGGCAGAGTAGGAGACAGCGGGGAAGAGGAGGGTGGAAGTTAGAAAGGGTCGTAGTCCCAGAAAAGTTTACTCAGTCAAGAAGCGTAGTGCATCGGTTTCATAACCTCAAAGTCGAAGTGGTAGTCAGGAAGGTTACTTGTGAGTCCTGACTAGAGGAAATCCTACCTGACCAACCTAGAGGAACGTCAGGTTCCCTGAGAGTTCTCAGAAGAGGTTGTGGTGTCAAGTTTTCGTAGTTAAGAAACCGCGAGTCGGAAGAAGTGTCAGGTTGAGAGTGTAGGTATGTACTGGTGTCCTTTTTGGTATCGGAACTGATCTGCCTGGAATCAGTCGTTTCATTACAGAGACGAAAACTTATATGAGAGATCCAACCAGTATTGAAAAGAAGGTTCCTCATTCGTAGAAAATTAAAGTACCGACGTCAGTGGTAGACGTCATTAAAACCTCGGGTTTTTTTATTTCAGACTGTGGCAAAGGTGACAAAGGCGTAGATAAAGGGTACTTCACTACCCTGGCCTACGGTACTAGAAGCAAAAGACTTACAACTCGAAATTCGGTTGAAAAAGTGAGAGGAGAAAGTGGAAGTAGTTCTCCGAAAAATCTAGGAGAAGTGAAAGACGGTATTCCCACCACAGTAGACGTATAGCCTCCACTGACTATGAAGAGGGCCCTTAGAACTAAGGTCGAACACGAAGAAGGTCGGGTCGCAAAGAGTACTACATGAGACATATCTTCAATTTATTCGTACCACTGTTATATGTCGGAACTGTATGAGGAAAAGGATAAACCTTGGTCAGACAACAAGGTACAGGTCAAGATTGACAACGAAGGACTGGACGTATATCCAAAGAGTTCTCCGTCCAGTCCAACAGACCATATGGTAGAGAAAGTCCTAAAAGGTGTCAAACAACACTAGGTGTGTCAGTTAACGTAATGAAAGGGGATTTAAGACATTAGTTCTACGGTGTAGAAACCTCTGACCTCAGTGTCGAAGCATGACACTGAACGTAGGTTACATTCATTTTAAAGAGCCTTACTTTTGAGTGCAACGAGGAAACGACATACGGTGTGTACGGTGTGTGTGAAGACGTCTCAATATTAAAAAATTTTTTCTCTCTTTCCTCCCTTAGGGGAACGTCAGGACGCCAATCCTGAGGTACGAGAGTGACGACTCCCAGACCCAAGTTAGGGACCAACCCCTTGATCGTGGGGTGTCCGGCATACCATGTCGGTTTTTATTTGTAAAAAAAATTTCTTTCTCTTTGTTTTTCCTTCCCGCCTTTTCTCTGGTCTTCAGAATGTAAAAATACTTAAGGCCGAATAGTTATTAAAGAGGTACCTAGTACGGAAACCACAAGATAGATTTTTTAGTAGAGGTATAGATTCCAATAGATCCAAAAGATAAATAGAAGATCCACAAAATGTCAAAATTTAAAATATAAATCCAGACACTAGGTAAAACTCAATTAAAAACACTGACCACATTTTAGACACATTTCTAAGTAATAAACGTGTAAAAGAAACAGGGACAAGGTCACGGTAAACAACTTTTATAATTGACAAGAGGGGACACGACTGAAACGGGGAAAAAAAGTTTCTAGTCAGTTCATATAAATACACTTAGATGAAGACCTGAGATATAAGGTAAAGTGACTTGATAAACAAATAGACAAGTCAAAGAAAGTGTTTGCGGTTTGAGAGAACTAATGACACAGAAATATTACTTAGACCCTCAGTGTATTACGACCAGAAGGTTAAGACAAGAGGTTATAAGACAGCGGATAAGACCCAGAAAACGGTGAGGTATACCTAAAATCTTAGTCAAGTCGCAAACGGCCCTAAAACTAACCCTAGACGTAATTTAGATATCAACTTTTACCCTTTGTGACTATATCAGTGTTGTAACTCTTGTTCCCTATTGTTAATAAAGAGGAAACTAAAGAGAGTAGTCAAGTCAAGTCCGCGAGTCATCACAGGCTGAGAAACGTCGTGTGGTCCGGAGGGACAGGTAGTGGTTGAGGGTCTCAAGTGAGTTTGGGTACAGGTAACTCATCCACTACGATAGGTCGGTAGAGTAGGACACAGCACGGGAAGAGGAGGACGGGAGTTAGAAAGGGTCGTAGTCCCAGAAAAGTTTACTCACTCGAGAAACGTAGTCCATCGGTTTCATGACCCGGAGTCGGAGTCGTAGTTAGTGAGGTTACTTGTGGGTCCTCACTAGAGGAAATCTTACCTGACCAACCTAGAGGAACATCAGGTTCCCTGAGAGTTCTCAGAAGAGGTTGTGGTGTCAAGTTTTCGTAGTTAAGAAGTCGTGAGTTGAAAGAAGTGTCAGGTCGAGAGTGTAGGTATGTACTGGTGTCCTTTTTGGTATCGGAACTGATCTACCTGGAAACAACCGTTTCATTGTAGAGACGAAAAATTATACGACAGATCCAACCAGTATTGAAAGGAAGGTTCCTCATTCACAGAAATTAAAGTACCGACGTCAGTGGTAGACGTCACTAAAACCTCGGGTGTTTTTATTTCAGACAGTGACAAAGGTGACAAAGGGGTAGATAAACGGTACTTCACTACCCTGGTCTACGGTACTAGAATCAAAAGACTTACAACTCGAAAATCGGTTGAAAAAGTGAGAGGAGAGAGTGAAAGTAGTTCTCCGAGAAGTCAAGAAGTAAAACAGTAACAAGAGGATATCTAACACATGTATGTGAAACAATCTAAATATGGATTCACAAATTAAAAACTCTAAGATTACATCTACCATGGCACGAAAATTAAAGTATAAGGTGGCCAAGTACCAATTATGTATCCGTTCACTAACTAAAGACATACATTGTGACATAGGACGTTTCACTTCAGCGAGTCAACACAGACTGAGAAACGTTGGAGTACCTGACACCGGGCGGTCCGAGACAGGTACCCTAAAAGGTCGTACTTATGACCTCACCCCACGCTAAAGGACGTTTGAACGATATTGACTAACAAACAAAGTTCTCAAAAACCAACTATGAGAACCTAATAGATGTATTTCTTGGTACAGTAAACATTTATTACTGTAAGTAAGGGTTAGACATATGTAAAATAAAGAACAGGACCAGAAGAAAGTAATCAATTCTGACTGCCCTAAAAAAATTGTTCGTCACCGTTCACCCCCTGTAGGTACAGAACGAGACTAAATTACCCTTTCAATGTACAAAGAGTGTAAACACATACTACAAACGACCTTCAAAAAACATCTATAGGAAATAGTTCAACTCCTTCAAGTGGAAATAAGGATCAAATTACTCTCACAAGTTAGTGTTTAACCACCATCTAAAACAGTTTACGAAAGAGACGTAGATAAGTATACGAGTACATTAAAAAGAAAAATCAAACAACTATATTACCTCAGGTAATTAATTAAAAGTTTATAACTTGGTTTGAAAGTGTGGACTTTATTTAAGGTGAATCAGTTCGACACATTTAAGAACAAGATGTGACAACCTAAAATAAAGAGTTATCAACTTCCTAAAAACGTAGATACAAGTACCCTCTGTAACCAGATGTCAAGGGATTGTAGACACAGACGAGAACCACAAACCACTGTGATCGTACCATCTTACCTTGACCATTGAGAGACGAAGAGACAGACTCCGTTCGCACGTCTCGTCACCACGTTAAAGAAGGAATTTACAGACCATCCTCAGTGGTCACTTCCGGAGACTCGAACGTCGGCAGACTCGGACCACGGAAGACAAAACCCGCGGAAGGCACCACCGAGTCTCCAATTTCACAGACGGACGTCACGCCCTCTGGACCCAAGCTAGGGACCCAGTCCTTCGAGGGGATCTCTTCCTTTACCGTTGGGTGAGGTCATAAGAACGGACCTCTTAGGGTTCCTGCCTCCTCGGACCACCCGATGTCAAGTGTCCCAGAGTTTCTCAGCCTGTGCTGACTCGTGGAAGTGAAAGTTAATCAAATTGTCTATGTACGGACAAGTCTGACCGGTAGAGCGGAAGACACTCAAAGTCGTCTAACGCAGGAAGTTCCGTACGAGGGTAAAGAGGGTCGAATAGTCTAAATACCTGTGACCCGACTAATTTCTCATAAAGGAAGTAATAGGAAAGTTATAGGTACCCTATATGCACTACAGAGGAGAAAGTGAAGACTATAATGATTAAACATGGGTGTGACCAAAAAAACAATCGGACCGATCTCTGAACAACTAAAATAGTGGAAGAGCTTCTTAGTCTAAAACAAAAACAACTGAAAAGAGTTGACCAAAGTACAAAAGTAAAAGTCTCAAGATGAGATTAAAAGTAGTCAATCAAAGAAGACACATGAAGCCTAAGTTAAACAAGAAAAAGATGACGGGATTCCATCTTCGTGTCTACTGACTAAAATCTAGAAAGAAAGAAAGATTGTTTACGTCAGGTACGATATTCAAAGGGAGATTCGTGACGAAAACGATGTAGGGTATGTAAAACTATTCAAAAGTCAAAGTAAATCAATTTTTATAGAAATATAAAAAGAACTCTAAAGAAGGAACCAGGCACCCAATAAATGATCATACAACAAATTAGAGGTTCATAAACCCCTAAAAGATCGATAGTATGACATAGTTAAGGTGAGAAAATTTATATAAAACTACATCGAATACTGGAACTTACACCTTATAGAACGACTTGACACGTTATATTCGAACTCTGCTTACACATAAGGGGTCAAAAACGGACTTCATCAGTTGTCTACAAGTAGTATAGATCGACTAATTACTGTAATAACTCAAGTGAGACAGGAATGAGTGAAAGACAGTCGACGTAGACAGGTAAAGACTACCCCTACCCCCTTTCCATGGCTTTAGAGGTTGACATTACCTCCAGGTGAGTAAAGAGAGATGTTAAAATTGGCAAAAACGTCAGGATGGTTATAAAACTACGATACGACAATTCGTGTACATGTAATTCCTAACATGACAGAAGGACCTCTTGACTGGGGAAGTTGTAACACATTGAGAGAAGGAATAGGGACTATTTGCAGGAACGAAACTTCAGACAGAATAGACTTTAATTATATCGATGAGGGTGAAAGAAACCTAGTCCCAGTCATGCCATATAGAAGGAGGTAGGTAAATGATAATTAGACATACACAGAAATATATATTTCACCCAAAGAATATCTGTTGTATGTCAACAACGGGAAAGGAGTCCAGTCAGTCCGAGGTTGAGTTGTCGAAGAAGACTCCTGTCTGGAGTAATCTTTGTCTTACGAGATCGGGTACAGTTTTACCAAGGGAAGGAGAAGGTGACGGTTCTAGCACCCAACAGGGGGGGGGTGGTATAAGTGACACTCTTGGAGTGTCTCTAAGTCCTCCATTTTAAGTGTTCACACTTCTGGTGAGTTGCTCACCCAAGAGGATCTCAAAAGTTGGTAGTCTCGCAGGTCTTAAACAGGCAATATCAAGTCCAAAAAGATGTGGGTTGTGAACAAGAAAGCATAGAGAGGAACAATAAGAAACCTTGTGACGTAAGTCTACGAATATAGAAAGGAAAAGAGGAAACGAAAAGCGAAGAAAGGTGTCTACCGACCTACCGTAGTGACTGAGCTACCTGTACTCAAACCCACTTGAGACCCTCAACCACTACCTGTCCCTCCGGACCGCACGACGTCAAGTACCCCAGCGTTTCTCACCCTGTGCTGACTCGTTGACTTGACTTGACTTGTGAACAAGAGTTCAGAATACAACGAGACTAATCAACACTAAGAGATATAAGTGAACAGGTCAAAGTCCCTGTCAGTAAAACGAGACACTGGATAGAAGAGATTACCTAGATTCTTCTGAACGACTAAAAAGTCAAATAAGTCTAAAAATAAACGACAATCCTACCTCACTGTTGAAGGTTCGAAGAATGTGCGACCTAACCTTTTACCTTCAGAATTGAAGACTTCAACGATTTCTTGGTTCAGTGACAAGTATTTGACCGTTTAGTTGCAGATTTTCGTTCCTAAATAGGATGGAAAGAATGTAGTAGATATGGAGTACCGTTGGTTTGTCGACTATCTCCTTTGTAAAAATGACTTTTAAGGTCGATTGTTAACGTAGTCCTTACTGTCTTCCCTTTGTAGCAGTGAAATCTTGGAGGTGACTTGGTTGCCCAGACTCGTCACCTGTGGTTCACGAAGTCATCCACTTTCCGGCTCTCTTTTAAAATTATCTAACTGTTCCGACCGTTGTGACCTTGGATCATCGTCTATTACATATGGAGAACAATACTTTGTTGTTCTTTAGATATGGTCGGGCTTTATTTGTCGTTCTCATAATAGTTCGGAGATCTAGATAGAAGGTCAAACGACCTTTTGACTTCCTATTTCCTTATGTACTTTGTCGTAATGTTCTGTGGTTGTCGTTTTAGGTTTTACTTTCTTAAGTTAAGATAACTCATTTAATGCGTCAAAGAAATTTACGTATCGTAAAATTATCACCCCACCGTTCCCCTTGGATGTCTAATTTTCTGTAATAATTTTCTGTTACATATTCGGTCTAGACCTAGTACTAAGTTTACTTGGTTGACGTTTTTATTGTAAATTGTTAATAAACTCGTGTTAGTGCTATTAATTATTATAATTCCTTAATAGAAATAAAAATCCACTCAAGTATTGTATCAAAAGAATTTCTCATTAATAAATCGTTATTTATTATAAATGTCTATTTTAAATTTTTGACCTTAAAAGATATTTTAATAGGTTACATCTTCTTTCCATCCACTCTCGTGTCTACTTTTCTTGTTTGGTTTTACAACTGATCCACCTACCTATCCAGTTACCCTCACGTAAATTAATAAGAGAGAAGAAGACATGTGAACGTTTAAAAGTGTTAATTTTGGTGACATTTTTCAATCCGTCTTCCCTGTCTGTGACCAACACTTGTTTTACATCTTCGTAGGGTTGCTTAAATAAAACCGTCGTAAAGAAAGCACGCTTATATATGAGTGTATAGAATATTAGTTATTACAAAATATAAGTTATTTTTATTCTATGATGAATAATCTCTGTAACTTCAGATAAAGAATGGTCCTTTACCACTGATTTGTGAAAAATTTCAGTTTGTCCTGTGTCGTAGAGTCGCTTGGATTTTGACTGTGGCTTCCTTCTTGGGGTCTCGCCTTTCTGTCTGGAACTAGCAGAGACGGAGGTAGACGACCACCTGCGGATACATCGAGAAGAAGTGGACGACGAACAGAAACTAGTAGTACCACTCGGACACATCCCCGGGCCTTAAGTCCAGGAGACGTACGCAGAAGTACTAGGACGACTCGACAAGGCAGACGACTTAGTATTCATCGGTTCTGAAAAATTTTTTGTTCTTTGTTTTAATGTAAACATAATCTCCGAAGGTAAATCGACACAAGTCCTTGAAATTTGTAAATCAAAATGTGTTTAATAATGTAAATATATTTTTATTGTCCAAAGACCGTTAATACGTTATTCGATATACTTACAAAACATATGTCGTAGAAATTTAAGTTCATGTTTACGAGGCTTTAAGTCATTCGTCTCCGACGCCTTGTCGTCCTGTCCTGACTCCCGGAGTACCTCTCAGGTGAGAACGTCAGAAGCAGAATGGTGAACAGACAAAAGGTTGGGACTATATAACGAAGACGGGTGTGAAAAGATGACAGAGTCATTCCATTGGTGAAGGATTGTCAGTCTACGTTGTCTTTGAATGGGTAGAAGTAAGATTGGACAAAGAGACACCGTAGACTAGGATGACTGAGTGTGAAGGACTTTGAAAAAAAAAAAAATGAAATAAAATGAAATGTTATGACATAACCAAAACGGTATGTAGTCGTACTTAGGTGGTACCCACATGTGCACAAGGGTTAGGACTTGGGGGGAGGGTGGAGGGAGGGGTATGGTAGAGAGACCCAGTAGGGTCACGTGGTCGGGGTTCGTAGGACGTAGGACGTAGCTTGGATCGGACCGCTAAGCAAAGAATATACTATCATATGTACTTTGAGAACAACAACCAAAGGTACCGGAGAAAAGAAGGTTGTATGACTGGACGGAAGGAGGGAAAGATGTTTAAGGAAGAGTTAGAAGTATGGACGAGACGAAAACGACGGATACAGAATTTATGAACTTAAGAGATCTAAAGATAGAAAAGAGAAGAGAATTATTTAATCAATATTTGGTAAACAAAAAGATCGAATTGTATAACGAAGTTGTCGTCTGTATGTATTACAACCCAAACCCTGTTCACCCGTATATCCATGTCGACCTTCTTGTTCAGTAAACAATAATCTGAAAGATCGTATATTCACCTCTGCCGTTACCGTGGGGTGAGGACATGAGAACGGACCTTTTAGGGTACCTGCCTCCTCGCACCATCCGACGTCAGGTACCCCAGCGTTTCTCAGTCCGTTCTTACTCGTTGAAGTGAAAGTGAAAAGTAAAAGTACGTAACCTCTTTCGTTACCGTTGGGTGAGGTCGTGAGAACGGACCTCTTAGGGTCCCTGCCCCCTCGGACCACCCGACGGTAGACCCAGCGTGTCTCAGCCTGTGCTGACTTCGCTGAATCGTCGTCGTCGTATATTCATGACCCCTTTTTTTCGTTGTCTTCTTACGAGAAGTGATATCCAGAAGTTTGAGGATAAGTCTTTGTTCAGTTTTAGGATAAGTCTTTGTTCAAATCAAACCAGTCTCTTCTAGGTATAATTTCTATGTTTTTTTTTTTTTCTGTTCCATACAGACCCATAAAGGATTTTCTTTAAAAAGATGTGATAATGAAAACTAGACACTTACTTGCCTTAATTAAAACAATGACAATCATAAGGTTCCATTAGGATTTTGTTTTACATTATTCATAGAGTTAGTATCCGATAGGATTTCCTTCGTTTAAACACCAGTGTCAGTCTTGAGAGGTCCCAGATTGACCCATAAGAACACAAACTATGTGACGTCATATACAAGAAAATTTTTTTCATTAGAAACTCCTGTAAAGAAATCCCTTTTTCCAGTAAAAATCAACATTTTAAAGTTAACGAAAATGTTTGTGTTTTATTCTGTCCACCGGATACTTGAATAGTATAAATGAAAGTTTAAGTTTTGGGACTCATGATTCTATGGTATTTCGGTAAATTTTGACTACATCGAGAAGGTATTTTATATTTTAAATTCTTTCTACTTTTGTTTGTTGATATGTTTACACCTAAATTTTATATTGGATTTGACGGGATCATTGACGGCGTCGAGACGGAAAGATTGAACCATAAAAGTGAGATTCTTTATGTCACAATCCTTTTGTGAGATATATCGTACACGTCTTTACAACTCCGATGGTTTATCTTTCACTCTTCTTAGTCAAAGAAAGAGTTTTGTGTTTATGGGAGATAGAAACCTTGTGTTTACGAGGGATTCGCGAAGCATCGTTGTTTACGTTGTCTAAAATCACAAAGACACGTCCTCAGGAACTCCGGGTCCCTCCGCAGAAGAATCTTCGATTCCAATTTCCAGTGTTTGCATCCAGTCTAACGGGAGGTCGAGTGTCCTGTCGGGTGGAGTAACAGATTTTCGGGACGAGTGACCTCAATGACGCCTTTCAGTTTTGGGGGGCTCCTTATATAATAGTGGGGTTGACAGTTTCGGACTCACTGGAGTTATAGAAGGTAAAACTGGGTCCCGTGTTAGATATCTTAGGATATGACAGTTCTTGAGGACGAGACACTAATTTTTGAGGAATACCAAAAATAGTCTTGGAAGGTAAATAGAACATAGAATTGTTTTTAGACGAGCTAGGATGATGATTGTTGGATGATTCCGATTATTTATGAGGGAGAGAAGCATTTTTGAGAGAGACGAGAAGACTTCGACTTCGTTGGGAGCTTGCACTCGGGGTAATCGTTCGGGAACACTAAGAGGGCGGTTCCAGACGGTGTCCGGACGGGCGAGAGAGGTACCGGTGACGGTGGGGACAACCCTCAAAACTAACAGAGACCGAATCTGGACTGACCACAGGAGAGAAGACGACTATGAGGAAAGGTGTGGTAGGGGAATTTCGTCGTTTTCTTTGACGGTAGGAGGACGTATTTTGTCATAGGTCCGACAGGAAAAGTAAATTTCCTTTTAGGTTTGAAGGAAGATCCTGGATTTCACAGAGTTTAATGCACAGGAGATAGATAGGCAAGTCAAAGACAAAACGGTAAGGTCCTCACAACCAGAAATCAAAGGACTTGTGCGAGAGAAGGACCCTCGAATAGGAGAGAAAGTGTACCGTTCTAGATAGAGAAAGTAAGTCAAGTCAAGTCAAGTCAGCGAGAAGGTAATCCTTGATCGATTTAGCGTACGTCCAGAGGAGGAACGATAAGAGGGAGACTCGTGAATTTTATTAATAAATAAACACACATATAAACACAAAACAAAACAAAACTTCTAGAGGGGTTGATGTTGTCTTCGAGGTACTCCCAATTATGACACAGAGGAACAAGTGATAAAATACATGATTACCACTATATTTTGGTACTTCACTTTTATACGGTGATTTTCTAAAAAAAATTAACAAAGTTTGACCTTAATCTATCGTACTCACTCACTCACTTTCAACGAGTCAGCACAGGATGAGACGTTGAGGTACCTTGAGAGATCCGGTCTTATGACCTCAACCCACCCTCTGGACCCAGACTAGGGACCCAATCTGTCGTACTTCGTTACGGTTAATGCTACCCCTTCCTTTGGAATTGTCCAGATAGAAGTTGACTATTTTGTTCGCTCCCTAGCCTCGTCGTTACGTCATTCTTCATGACCGGGTTTTCCTTACTCACTCGCCCGTTCTTTTACAAGCCCACCACCTCTTAATCTGTGTACCGACCTTGTAAACAATATATCTCTATACTCATTTTGCAATTGTCTACGAACTATTTCTTTGTTTGTCTTTTCCTACGTAAAGTTGTAAATATTATTTTGACTATATCGTGAAACGTCTATCCCGAGAAATCAAGACCGTATCGTGACCAGTTTCGTATTTTATAAACAACTAATCCTATTAAAGACCTTCTATTAAGGAATATTGGATTATTTGTTTTATTAGTAGAGTAGACGTCCGGTAGACGTCTGTAAGTTTAACGAGATAATATGGTTTAGGACAAATTTACTAATTATTACAAGGAGTATTACCTTAAGATGGTCGTCAGTCTTAGTGACTACGACTTTCGGTGTCTATCTCATTCTTTAAATTTTTTTCATTTTTATTAACCAAATTAAAACGTTTTTAAATTAGTGTCCGTTTCTTATTATCTTGAACTTTTATTTTGGTGACACCAATTCAAATATTTTATCTTATATTCATGTAATTGAAAAGTCTCTTCTCGATATTTTATACTTTGATCCTTATTAAATTGATATTATTTGATCTGTTTTTAGGGTTTCCTATGATTGTTTTTAGTTCTCACTCTCTGACTATTCTTCGTCTAAGTAAAGAATTGGAAGGTATATATTCAGTTGTTTGTCGTAATTGATCTTTCAAATATTTATTTCTCTATGTCTAAATTCGAATATTAAGAATTCGAAGTTTTTAATTTGTTCACTTACAAATTTTTCCGTCTGAAACGTCGGAAGGAGATGGTGTTTTTATTAAAAATTCCTTTCTATTGTAACAGGTGATTTTTTCCTTTCTGTGACAGGTGATTTTTTCCTTTTTGTGACAGGTGATTTTTTCCCCTCTTTTAAATTTTAGAAATCACTAAGTTTTATTTTTATTCAACGTTTTATTTTTATTGTTGTAGACAATTCACCATGTATTTTTATAATGGACAATTTGTAGATGTTCTTCCTTTTAATAATAGTTTAGTCTCCCCCTTTCTGAAGTAACATGTGATATTTATTCTTTATAGTCATTTCGTTTTTTTGTACATTGTTGTCGTTTTTTACCATACCCTTTAGTGAGGTCTTTTTATACTTGTTATTTTAAGTTCAGTAATCTAAGTTCACTAGATTTTGACTTAAAACCTGTGTTTTATATTTTGTTTCTTCCCGTTTCATATTACGGTTTCTTATAGTGAGGTTGTTATATCCTGACAACACCAGGAAGAGCAAGATCTTTAGTCACGTGGGTTGTTTTTCGTGTCTACTCCCTTTCACTGCTATTTAGTTTTCACCACCCTCTTGATTTATATGAGTAGAGATGGATACTAACGATTCAGTGAAGTCAGCACAGGTTGAGACACGCCGGGGTATCTGCCGGCGGGTGGTCCGAGGGGGCAGGGACCCTAAGAGGTCCGTTCTTGTGACCTCACCCAACGGTAAAGGAAGAGGTCACGTAGTTTCACTTTTCACTTTCACTTCAACGAGTCAGCACAGGCTGGGAGTCACTAGGGTACCTGACGTCGGGTGGTCCGAGGAGGCAGGCACCCTAAAAAGGTCCGTCCTCATGTGACCTGATTTGGTTTTTTTAATTAGTATGTCTCATAGACTTGTTCTTTAAATCATTAATTATACAAACTAGATAGTAGTATATATTTTGTGATGTGTGATATCCCGATCTTTTATAGATAAAAATCTTCTTATAAAAATTTCTAATCTATTATAACCCGATATTTTTAAACATATTTAAAAGAGTTTTTACCTTTATCCCGTATGATTGAGGTGATAGATCGAAGAAAGTTGATTTCCTTTTTTTAGTCTTAAAAAATTTCCTTTTTAAGTTTAGTAAAGATATTTTACGTGTCCGGTTTTGTTTAAAAATTAGCTTTTCTTTAGGACCTTCTTCAGTCATTTTATGATAGTTCTAGGTACTATATATCGAGTTAAACGAGTTTCTAAATGTAGATAAAGATTCATTTTTAGTAAATTTTTTTCAAATAATTTTAAGTTCAAATTTTTCCCTCTCGTTACATTTTGATTCCTTTCATGTTTCCTTTTTGACTTTTCTTTTTTAAATTTTATAAATACTTAATCTATTTAATTTTTATCTTTTTTATTACAACTATCGTAATTTTTCCTCTCGAATCGTTACTGTTTCCTTTTTTGTTATTTTCTTTATTTCATGTATTCTAGATAGTAATCTTTTGTCTTTTGTGACATTCAATTCTACTTTAACTAGACTTTTATTTACTTCACCGAGGAAATAAAGAAAATTTCTATTTGAGCTTAATCATTTTGACTGTAAAGTTCTCTCTCGTGTGTCTAGTAGGGTGAAAGACGAGTGTCCGTGTAAGAGTCAGGAAATGGTCGGTCTTGACATAGAGACGTTTGACGTAAGGGGTCCGCAGGAGGACGATTGACCGAAAACAAAACAACACGTTGACCTCCAGGACCGCGTTCTGCCTCTCCGCCCTTCTTCCCTCTTTGGACCTACATACGTAGAGAGGCGAATCTGAAGAAGGAGACAGACAGAGAGAACGACTGACATTGCTCGGAAGGAGTCGGGAAACCCCGAAGGTCTACCGTCTCCGAGGTACCTCAATGATTAGAGACTCAACGGAGTAGAAGGAGACAAACGAGGATCTGGAAGTCTTTGGAAACTTGTACAAAGGGGGTTAATTTAAGATAAATAACTTCATGGACCATTTTCAAAATAAAAGGACTGACTTAGGATTGAAAATGTCTATCTTTTAAGTTTCTCCGGTTATTGGTACATTATGTACCAAGTCAAGTCAAGTCAAGTCAAGTCAGTGAGTCAGTACAGGTTGAGACGTTAGGGTACGTAACGTCGTGCGCTCCGGAGGGACAGGTAGTGGTTGAGGGCCTCAAATGAGTTTGAGTATAGACAGCTCAGCCACTACGGTAGGTCGGTAGAGTAGGAGACAGCAGGGGAAGAGGACGGGGGTTAGGGACGGTCGTAGTCTTAGAAAAGGTTATGAGTTAAGAAACGTACTCCACCGGTTTCATAACCTCAAAGTCGAAATCGTAGTCAGGAAGGTTACTTTTGGGTCCTGACTAAAGGCAATCCTACCTGACCAACCTAGAGGAATGTCAGGTTCCCTGAGAGTTCTCAGAAGAGGTTGTGGTGTCAAGTTTTCGTAGCTAAGAAGTCACGAGTCGGAAGAAGTGTCAGGTTGAGAGTGTAGGTATGTACTGGTGACCTTTTTGGTATCGGAACTGATCTGCCTGGAAACAACCGTTTCATTACAGAGACGAAAACTTATACGATAGATCCAAGCAGTATTGAAAGGAAGGTTTCTCATTCGTAGAAAATTAAAGTACCGACGTTAGTGGTAGACGTCACTAAAACCTCGGGGGGTTTTTATTTCAGTCGGTGACAAAGGTGACAAAGGGGTAGATAAAGGGTACTTCACTACCCCGGTCTACGGTACTAGAAGCAAAAGACTTACAACTCGAAAGTCGGTTGAAAAAGTGAGAGGAGAAAGTGAAAGTAGTTCTCCGAAAAATCTAGGAGAAGTGAAACAATGTTCCGGAATTTACTTCGTGACTTGTCGCGATTCATAAGTGCATTACAATCTACAATTTTATAATTGTTGAAAGTGGATGTCTTTTACAAAATTTTTTTGTTTAAAAAAAAATTACCTATTGGGTTGGTCGTCGACTGATACCGAGTATAGTACTCGTTGAAGAACGTTTTAGTCCGAGTTTGACTTTTTTCATCCCCTTTGGTGATCCGGTGAGTCCATGCTGGATTTAGTTCAGGAAGTGCTACCACTTCACCTGCACTGTTTACCGAGGTGCCCATCTAGTCCACCCGTCGCGGACCTCTCGGCACCCGTCTCCGACCGTTGTGACATGCCCCGTCGCTAGTTTTGAGGTCTTCTTTGTCTCTACACTCTTCTGTTTCGCCACCGTACTCCTCCGGAATGTTTGTCGACTCGTTTCTTCTCTACGTTTTCCCTTTGTGTGTGGGTGGACGTGTCTCTCAAGGTCTCTCGTCGTTCCTCTCTGTTCTTTCAGACGAATTCGGTCGTTGCGTTTCTGTCTCCTTGTGTCGTCTTACCCTTTCTGCTCTCTAGAGAAGTTCTTTTGACCCCTATGGTCCCTTATAGAGTACGTTTCTACCCGCGGTATTTCCTGTCTTTACCGTTTCTGGATTCTCTTCGACTTCTATAGTCCTTCTCCACCGTTCTGATGTTTCTTCTCGATATGTTTTTTCCAGAATTACGGGGTCTATTGGTACTACCACATGAGTGAGTGGACCTCGGTGCATAGGACCTTACACTTCAGTTCACCCGGAATCCTTCGTAGTGATGTTTGTTTCGATCACCTCGACTACCTTAAGGTCAACTCGATAAAGTTTAGAATTTTCTACTACGACACTTTCACGACGTGAGTTATACGGTCGTTTAAACTTTTTGAGTCGTCATCGGTGTCCCGACCTTTCCAGTCAAACGTAAGGTGGGGTTTCTTTCCGTTACGGTTCCTTACAAGTTTGATGGCGTGTTGACGTAAGTAAAGTGTACGATCGTTCTAATACGAGGTTTAGGAAGTTCGATTCGAAATTGTCATACACTTGACTCTTGAACGTCTACATGTTCGACCCACGTCTTTTCCGTCTCCTTGACCTATAGTCTAACGGTTGTAGGTGGCCTAGTGTCCTTTTCGTTCCCTTAAGGTCTTTGTAGACGAAGACGAATTAATTGATGTGCTTTCAGAAACTGAGACACCTAGTTTTATTTGACACCTTTTAAGAATTTCTCTACCCTTATGGTCCGGTGGAATGGATAGAGGACTCTTTGGACATACACCCAGTACTTCGTGATCAATCTTGACCTGTACCTTGTTACCTGACCAAGTTTTATCCCTTTCCTCATGCAGTTCCGACATATAACATTGGAACGACTAAATTAAAATACGTCTCATGTAGTACACTTTACGGTCTTACCTACTTCGTGTTCGACCTTAGTTCTAACGACCCTCTTTATAGTTGTTGGAGTCTATACGTCTACTATGGTGAGATTACTGTCTTTCACTTCTCCTTAATTTTGAAGAACTACTCCCATTTTCTCCTCGCACTTTTCCGATCGTATTTTGAGTCGTAAGTGTTTTGGTTCTAGCTCCGGGGGCAGGGTAATAAAGTACCGTTTGTCCACCCCTTTGTTGCCTTTGGTACTGTCTAAAATAAAAGAACCCGTGTTTTTAGTGAGACCTGTCACTGACGTCGGAACTTCAATTTTATACGAACGAGGAACTTCCTTTCGATACTGTGTGGATGTGTCACATAATTTTTCGTCTTTGTAGTGACAAGGTTGTTTCCAGGTATATCAGTTTCACCCTCCTCTTCCCCTGCTGTCTCCTACTCTACCGACCTACCGTAGTGTCTGAGTCACCTGTACTCAAACCCACTTGAGGCCCTCCACCACTACCTGTCCCTCCGTGTACCCCAGTGTTTCCCAACCTGTGCTGACTCGCTGACTTGACTTGACTTGACTTGACTTCCACAAAGGTCATCAGTACATACCTACACTCTTATTCTGACATTTCTTTCGATTCGTGACTTCTTAACTACGAAAACTTGACACCACAACCTCTTCTAGGCACACTCAGGGGACCTGTCGTTCCTTTAGGTTAGTCAGGTAAGATTTCCTCTAGTTGGAACTTATAAGTGACCTTCCTGAATACGACCTTGACTTCGAGGTTGTGAAGCCGGTGGACTGAACTTCTTGACTGAGTGACCTTTTCTGGGACTACGACACTTTCTGACTCCCGTCCTCCTCTTCCCCTGCTGTCTCCTACTCTACCAACCTACCGTAGTGGCTGAGTTACCTGTACCCAAACTCGTTTGGGGTCCTCTATCACTTCCTGGGGACAGGTCGGGTCACACGACGTCAGGGACCCCAGTGTTTCTTAGTTTGTGCTGAATCACTGACTTGTCGTTATTAGTCTTGGTACAGACTCAGTCGTCGGAACCCTGTAAGTTTACAAAATATCACTGATAGTATTAAAAATATTCGACTAATGTATATACTTTGGTAGTCGATATATTAAATAAAACTACTCAAAGACTTATAGAAGAAAAGAATGTCGTAAATTTCAAAGAAAGGGACATTTGTCTCGTCCATAACTGATCAGAGAAAGAGACGTACCAAATATAGGGTCATAGGTCTTTACAGATGTCTATACTAGAGTAGAGCACCTATAAAAATTTCTTGGTTTCCTTACTCGAAAGAATCACTCAGTCGTTCTTTACCCAGTAGACTCAATTTATGTAGGAAATTGTAGTCCCCTTAAAGTCGAAGAGACAAATTATCCACCACCAAATCAGTGATTCAGTACAGGCTGAGAAATCTGGGGTACCTGGCATCGGACGGTCCAAAGAGAGAGGTACCCTAAGAGGTTCGTTCTCATGACGTCACCCAACGGTAAAGGAAGAGGTCCCCTAGAAGGGCTGGGTCCCTAGCTTGGTCCCAGAGGACGTAACGTCCTTCTAAGAAATGGCTGACTCGATGTTGCCCTTCGGGTGGAAATATTGTTGCCATTCCGACTTTGAAACTTCTGGGACAATGAGTTCATCATATTCAAGAGTCTAATAGTTTGTGAATTGTATTAGTTTTGTTTAGGACTGATTTTTGTGATCCATCCGTTCTGTTAATAATTCGTGAAATTTTATTTTGTCTTAGTTTTATTAGTTGTGTTAGTTTCAGTCATAGACCCAAGATTTCTGACCAGGGTTTATACGACCGGGTGCAGGCGAATGAGCAGTGGGTTGGGGTCGCCATTCCTTCGGTGCCGTGATGATCTTGTGGCGATGGTGATGACTCTTTCTCGTGCGGATGCGCAGATTCTTCCCTGAAGGGACTCGGGCCGCTAATTCCGAGGCTCGAGGGTCGCGTCTCCCGTCCCCAAGTCTCGTGACTCAGTCCTTGACTCCCTTGATTCTATGGTGGACGGCGACCATGTCGAAATTTTTTTTTTGTTTGCAGACTCGTGTCTACGTCCGATGTTTCCTTTGGTGTAATGGAAGAGAAAAGATTTGGAGAAGGTCAAAAGATCTGAGTCGCGGGGAGTTAACGAAGACAAGAAGAACCTGAATTTCCAGTGGGTACAACAAGAAGACTCCTTGTCTCCACGGACCGGTCTCAGTGGTAACAGGAAGTCTTCGTTTAGCGTAGTCGAGTCGTCAGACAGGATGGTTTCCAGTCCCCGACCTAAGGTCTAGGGGCGTCAGGGAAGGTCGAGGTTGTGGTCACCTGGCAAGAGACGAATCGATGAAGGGAGCAGTTGGAATGTTTGAGGGACGTCGAGTATCGGTGTCCTGAGGAAACGACTGGGTCGAGATCGCCTAGAAACAATTGTGTCCCTACCGGACAAGCCTTTAAAATCTCTTTCGTCATTCAATGTCACGCCTCTACGCACGGATGAGGGGAGGTCAAAGACACGATTATAAGGACAGAGGCGGGACGACGTCGGGTGAGGGCAAGGGGCAAGGGGCCGGTACAGGGTCTCTTCGTCAAGACAGCAAGGGATCAAGGACGTGGGAGTTTTAAAGGAGCTTGCCGAGAAAGTCAAGTTTTATAAAATGCTTTTGTTGAGAAATGAAGGAGTCAGGTTGGTCAAGAAGGTCGATGACGAGTTAGATTAGAAAAAATTTTGGGGACTTTATCTCCCCCAATTTCTTTTTTAATTTTGACGTAAACAAGGGTCCACCGTACTTAGTCCGACATATGAATCCTATGAGGGAAAGAGACTTCGAGATAGCTTATTTACGACAAAAGAAAAGAACGTAAGAGACATTATTTCTGGGTTCGCCACTCAAAATGCAAGACGTAATGAAAAGGGGTTGAGGTGGGGATAATTTCGACTGGAACGAACAGATCTGTCGGAAAAGGAGGAGGAGAAATTGTAATAGATGGAGCCTACATGGGTATCTAACAGAGAGTGAATGGGGAATATAGTTATTAGACTTTGTGTATAGAAGCAGAATATTCGCCTTAGTCTCTCTAATTCATTAGAATTAGTGAATTCCAGCATGTCGATTCCTTACCTCCTCAAGTCGAAGTCAGGTTTGGGGGGAGAAACACTCGACCTGGATTATGCTGGAGTCTACAGACCTCCTATGTCTTCCCACCCTTGGATTCCTGAGGACGTCGTTTCATTAGTTTTAATGAAACTCTTATTAATGATGCTATTTGACTGCCCTCCCGGAATGTTTGACCAATGTATAGTGTGATTAGACATAAATCGTGAAAATGGTAATTTCATGTTCGAATTCTCGGTCTCCCTTTTCGGTGGCTTAGGGACGTCTGGTGGACGAAACATCGTACTCAGTGTTTGTCGATTTCATTTCTTCAGGAACGTCCGGTTCTACTCACTCAGTAAGAACCACACACACTGTGTGAGACAATCTTCTTTGCTTCTACGTTTGTCTTCTCCTGAGGGTGACCTAAATTCAAAGATTGCTTGAATAAATTATTGCTTGGTGTGAAGTTCAGAGGGATTCGTCTTAGTAATTCTTTACTAATAAAATGGATTGGTTGGGGTTATGGTGTGACTTATTAATCTTTCTCGTGGTCAAATTCTACCTGTGTGAGCGTCATATGTAAAAAAATACGAGGTCCTTTTGTTTTACTGTCCAAACCCTGAAAGTTAAAGATCTTGTAAAAAGTCTTATAGCTAAGTATATAATTTCTTGTGATTATAATAGAGTATTTTGTGACAAAAAATGTACGTACGTACGATTCAGCGAAGTCAGCACAGGTTGAGAAACACTGGGATAACTGGTGTCGAGTGGTCCGAGGAGACAGGTACCCTAAGAGGTCCGTTCTTAGGACCCCACCCAACGGTATGGGAGGAGGTCCCCTAGAAGGGTTGGGTCCCTGATACAGATAATACAGAGGACGTAACTGTCCGTCCAAGAAACGGTGATCGTGGTGAACCCTTTACGTAATAAAGATTTCTAAAAGACTTAAAGATTTACACTAATAAAATATAAAATAGAATATAAATATAAACCAGTGTAACAAAATACTAGTTTTTTTAAGGATCTTTATTTACGTAGAGAATAAAGTGTCATTTTTTCTGTTTATTACTAAGTTAAATGTCTTTAAGATTAGAGGAGATGTAGGGGAGGGGAGGGTTTTCCTCTGGTCAAACGTATGTCATCTACAGTAGGGTCGAAAGATTTAGTCACTCGCATTGAGGACTTTACAGGTAAGGTGAGAATCCTTCGGTTGTCTCCAGTTGTAGTGACCACTATGACCTTACTTACGCGTTATATTTGTTTTCATTCGTGACCTGAGTTAAAAAACTTTTGTCTTTTGATGTATATCCCTTTAAAAGACAGAAAATCTTTTCGTGGAGATCTTTTCGTACGAAAGGTGTATACTTGATCGTCTATGTACCACTCTACTTACTCATAAGGTGTTTGTCCATCATTAAATTCACAAAACTCAAGTAATATGGTTTTTTGTGAATAAGACCCTGTGACTCAGTTGCTTGTTTGATGCTCTCGATATTAATGTCATTGTGTAACTTTTATTAGTTGTTTCACTGAGTTCGAACTTTTTATGGATTTATTGTCAACAGCATTTATCGAAAGAGATGTTTCGTATAGAAGGTTGATGAACGAACGGAAGAAGAACCAACTTGTGAAAATTTATGTTGTATTTTTATGTATTTCTCCTTTCATGTCAAAGACTCGTCTTATTAAGTTTTGTACAAAGAGGTTTTGCTGTGAAAAACAAGTCTCAAACGGGTAATGTTTTGTTCCTACAAAAACTTTAGAGACTTAAGAACACACTATGTCTTTAAATCTTCTGTTCGGTAATTTAAAGGGATTTTGACTCGAACAGTTTCTGACTTGACGCTCACGTTCCCTTTGGAATCCGTCAAAGGCGAGACTTCTCGGATGGAAAGACGTAAAAAAAATTCAAAGGGTCAAAAGGGTCCGGTCGAGACGTTAGCCGAGATGTTATTCTTAGTGCGTTGTCGGAAAGTTTTTCTGTTGAAGAACTTAGGGTGCCGGTCTCTAAGACTAAATCGTCCAAACCTTACCCCAAAGCCGCAGTCATAGAATTTCGAGAGGTTCATTGAGATTACATATTCAAGACGATATTGTTTTGTAAACACAGAGATTTAGTGATACTGTACGTTTTAGTGTGTCATTTTTGGTTTCTGGAATACCCTTTGGTCACAATTTCCATGTTACGAGTTTTTGCAGAAGTTCCTATCTTTGACTGATACTGAAAAAATTCTCATTTCTTTATTTTCTGTCTTGTTATTTTTGAAATGGACTAGAATGAACGTGATTTATTGACTCTACATTTCAGCCATGAGGTATCATCGCCCAAGGTGTAGGTGTCTAAGTTAGTTGGAGTCTAGTTTTTATGAGGTTTTTTTAAGGTGTTTCAGGGTTTTCCGTCTTGAAGTTAAATGATATGTGGTCGTTGACAAGTTTATCGTAAACATAATATAATCCATAGTATTCATTAGACCTCTACTAAATCTTATTTGCCCTCCTATGTGTCATCCGATATATGTTTGTGACGAGACAAAATATTTTCTTACACCCATGGGAACCTAAAACCAGAGGCGTTCTCGCCGACACGGCACACGAGTCAGCACAGGGTGAGAAACGTTGGGGTACCTGACGTCGGGTGGTCCGAAGAGACAGGTGTCCTTGAGAGGTCCGGTCTTAGGACGTCACCCATCGGATAGGGAAGAGGTCCCCTAGAAGGGTTGGGTCCCTAGCTTGGGTCCAGAGGGTGCAATGTCCGTCTAATAAATGGTAGACTCGGTGGTCCCTTCGGGTTCTTGTCCCGTCACCCATCGGAGTGGGAAGAGGTCCCCTAGAAGGGTTGGGTCGTTAGCTTGACCCCAGAGGTCGTGACGTCTCTCTAAGACATGGTCGACTCGATGGTCCCTTCGAGGTTGGAGCTCCCTCCCCGCAGGGTACTGTACTGTTGTGGAACTTTTCTTCGAACGAGGAGTTTCGTCCACAGTGTCCCCCACGTCGAAGAGTCAATGACATTTCACTATCCTTCTCGATAGACTAAACTGTCTTTTAACGTCATAGTGTGCATTCACCTATAAGGAGTATTGTGTTCCCCATTTGTTCCGTCGGACCTTTACTCCCTTCGCGCGCACGTGCGCACACACACAAAATATATGAGGATTCGTCTAGTCGAGTCTCTGCGTCAAACGTCGTCAGAAGGGCCAAAAAAAAAAACTTACAACTCAACCAAAAAAGAAATGAAAATAAAATGAAATGTTATGACATAACGAAAACGGTATGTAGTCGTAGGTCCAAACACGTAGTCAAGTCAAGTCAGCGAGTCAGCACAGACTGAGAAACGCTGGGGTACTTAGCGTCGTGCGGTCCGGAGCGACAGGTAGTGGTAGAGGACCTCCAGTAAGTCTGAGTGCAGGTAGCTCCGGCACTACGGTAGGTCGGTAGAGTAGGAGTCAGCAGGGGAAGAGGAGGACGGGGGTTAGGGAGGGTCGTAGTCTCAGAAAAGGTTACTCAGTCGAGAAGAATACTCCACCGGTTTCATGACCTCGAAGTCGAAATCGTAGTAAGGAAGGTTTCTTTAGGGTCCCGACTAGAGGAAGTCTTACCCGACCAACCTAGAGGAACGTCAGGTTCCCTGAGAGTTCTCAGAAGAGGTTGTGGTGTCAAGTTTTCGTAGTTAAGAAGCCGCGTGTCGGAAGAAGTGTCAGGTTGAGAGTGTAGGTATGTACTGGTGTCCTTTTTGGTATCGGAACTGATCTACCTGGAATCAGCCGTTTCATTACAGAGACGAAAACTTATACGATAGATGCAACCAGTATTGAAAAGAAGGCTCCTCATTCGTAGAAAATTAAAGTACCGACGTCAGTGGTAGACGTCACTAAAAGCTCTGGTTTTTTTATTTGAGACTGTGACAAAGGTGACAAAGGGGCAGATAAAGGGTACTTCACTACCCTGGCCTACGGTACTGGAAGCAAAAGACTTACAACTCGAAAGTCGGTTGAAAAAGTGAGAGGAGAAAGTGAAAGTAGTTCTCCGAAAAATCAAGGAGAAGTGAAAGACGGTATTCCCACCACAGTAGACGTATAGACTCCAATAACTATAAAGAGGGCCGTTAGAACTAAGGTCGAACACAAAGAAGGTCAGGTCGCAAAGAGTACTACATGAGACGTATCTTCAATTTATTCGTCCCACTGTTATATGTCCGAACTGTATGAGGAAGAGGATAAACCTTGGTCAGACAACAAGGTACAGGGCAAGATTGACAACGAAGGACTGGACGTATGTCTAAAGAGTTCTCCGTCGAATCCACTAGACCATAAAGGTAGAGAACTTCTTAAAAAGTATCAAATAACACTAGGTGTGTGAGTTTCCGAAACCGTATCAGTTATTTCGTCTTTATCTACAAAAAGACCTTGAGAGAACGAAAAAGGTACTAGGTCTCCTACAGCCGTTAAAGTAGAGACCAAGGAGACGGAAAGGATTTTGGTCGAACTTGTAGACCTTCAAGTGCCAAGTGCATAACGACTTCAGACCGAACCTCTTAAAACTCGTAATGAAATGATCGTACACTCTACTCACGTTAACACACCATCAAACTCGTAAGAAACCGTAACGGAAAGAAACCCTAACCTTACTTTTGAGTGGAAAAGGTCAGGACACCGGTGACGACTCAAAAGGTTTAAACGACCGTATAACTTATGTCGTGAAAGTGTCGTAGTAGAAAGTCCTAAACTTTATCGAGGTGACCTTAAGGTAGTGGAGGTGATCGAAACAAGCATCACTACGAAAGATTCCGGGTGAACTGAAGTGAAAGGTTCTACAGACCGAGATCTAATCACTAGTGTACTAGTACTAATAGACCCAGCACTTCTAGAACAAACATGTCAAGAAGACACATAAGAACGGTGGAGAAGAATTGTAGAAGACGAAGACAATCCAGGTCTGGTAAAGACAGGAAATAGCTCGGGTAGAAACGTACTTTGCAAGGCAACCATCGAGATTAAAAGAACTTTTCTAGAGATCAGAAAGGGTAAGACAACAAAAGGAGATAAAGAAACGTAACTAGCGACTTCTTCCGAAAGAATAGAGAAGAACGATAAGAAACCTTGAGACGTAAGTCTACGAATATAGAAAGGAAAAGAGGAAACGAAAAGTGGAGAGAAGAAAAGTGTCGATAAACATTCTGGAGGGGTCTGTCGGTAAAACGAAAAAACGTAAAGAAAAGGTACCCCTACCGGAACTAGGGACAGAGGACATGTTACAGTACTTGGAGTAAGGTATCAAGTAGTCCGTGAGATAGATAGTCTAGATCCGGGAATTTAGATAAAGAGTGAAGGTGACCTATTAGTATTCCCTAAACTAAATCCAGTATGGACTTACCAGATCACCAAAAGGGATGAAAGAAGTTAAACTCAGACTTAAACCATTATTCCTTAAGTGCTAAACTCGGTGTCAGTCGAGGACTAGAACAAAAACAACTGACATATCTCGAAGAGGTAGAAACCGACGTTTCTTATATTAGTTAGACTAAAGCCACAACTGGTAGACCACTACAGGTACACATCTCAGAAGAGAACACAACAACCTTCTCCCACAAACGATACTGGTCACGTAACAGAACCGTTTTGAGATAATCAGAAACGGGACGAAGTAAGGCGTAAGGTTCCGGTTGAAACGGACAATGAGGTCATAAAGAACTGAAGGATGAAAACGTAAGGTCAGGGACATTACTTTTCCTGTAGAAAAAACCCACAATCAAGATTTTTCAGAACATCCAGAAGTATTTTGGCAAGTTGAAGTCGAAGAAGTCGCAATGACCAACCCCGTATCTGAACCTATTGACAGTATAACTTGTCAAACGGAATCTCTGTTTGTCTCTAGTAAGACAGTAAAAACTCTAACGTAGGTTCATGAGGTAAAACCTGAGAAAAAAACTGGTACTACCGATGAGGTAAAGAAGACTCCCTAAGGACGAGCGTCATCATCTATATTACCAGTAGACTCAATTTAAGTGGGTAAGGTCAGGTAAAATCAAGCGACTAAGGATCTTACAGCCGCAAGTGGGAACGGTAGAGAACAAACTGGTGAAGGTTAAACGGAACTAAGTACCTGGACTGTAAGTTCCAAGGATACGTTATAACGAGAAATGTCGTAGCCTAGAACGAAGATAGTGGTCAGTGTAGGTGTTGACCCATAACAAAAACGAAACCGAGGTAGGGAAGTAAGAAAGACCTCAATAAAGAGGTGACTAGAGGTCACGTGTAACCCGTGGATTACTGGACCCCTCAAGGAGAAAACCATAGGATAGTAAAACGGAAAAGTATGACAAGTATGACAAGTACCCCAAGAGTTCCGTTCTTATGACTTCCAAACACGTATTCGTTGACATTTTGGGTAATGAGTTTAACGAGGGACTATACAGGTAACGTGTCCTTGTTTAAAGACAAGAATTTAGGTCTCAATGTCGTCTCGACTGAGATGTGAATCCGAATTCTAAATGACGGAATTCTATGTTTCCTTCAACGTTGAGATCGATACATTCAATGGACTTGGGAACTTGTCGAACCTCCAACTCCCGTGGCTCGGTGGTGGAACGTCTGTTAAAGGTACACTGAAACGTCAGCCGGGAGTCTTACACTCGCGGTTTAGGAGTCTGTATTGGTTGGAGCCTCTCGCGTCACGACATCATCCGTAGACGTAGATCCGGACTGACGACTCGTTATTCCGACCGAAGGATGACCGAGGCGTTTCTCGTAGAAATTAATGAAACTTACGGGTGTGTCATGTACCTTGTAACAGTTATAAAGTTCGGTAGAGTACAAATTTTCCATTCGAATTATAGAGGGAAGTTTATACAACAATAAACTGTTAATTAGATATAGTCTTCTACGGGACCTCTTCCCTATCCGATGGGTGACGTCATAAGACCGGACCTCTTAAGGTACCCGAGATGTCAGGTCCCCCAACCGTTTCCCAGCCTGTGTTGACTCGCTGGAAGTGAAAGTGAAGTATGTTATAAGATGAAGATATAAGAGACGTCACACGAGTGGTTGTTTCCAAACGAAGGTAGACAGTGGTATGTCGGTGAGGGGAAATGGGTAGAGTCGGGGCGGGGTCGGGGAAGGGGAGACTATTGGTGACGAGACATGAGACATAAATGCACAAACGAAAACAATGTAAGTCAAAGGAGTAAATCAACCCCAAAAAGAAAAAGATAAAAATTTTCATAAGGTAAATTCTCATTTTAGCAAATAAAAAGAAGTTGACTGAATAAAGTGAACGACAACTCAACATACTCATGAAGTACATAAAACCTATAATCAGAGAGTTGTCTATGTACTAAACGTTTGTAGGAGAGGGTCAACCTTCCGACAGAAAAGTAAAACGACTACCCCTGTCTTTCGTAAATTAAACTATATCAGAGTAAACCCAAAACAAACAACCAAACCAAAAAACTTTCTATAACGATACTGACTATTTTTCATATGATTCATAAGATACTTAAAATACCACAACCCAGAATATAAGTTCAGAAATTATCTCAAACTCAACTAAGAAAATATACTGTATCCTGTCACTAGATCAAAGTAAGAAAACGTACACTGATAGGTAAAAGGGTTGTGTTAAATAACTCTTATAAGAAAGAGGTAACATACAAGAAACGAGGAGACAGTATTTAATTAATATATATGTATAAACCTATATATACACCTAAAGACCCGAGTGCTAAGAAAAGTGACTAGATACACAGGTTAAAAGACGGTTATGTTACGACAAAATTAATATTATCTAAACACTATATTGAACTTCAGTCCCTCATACTACGGAGGTCAAAACGGGAGAGAAGAGTCCTAATAAGATCAATAAGTCCCACCAGAAAAACCAAGGTATGTTTTATATTCTGAAAAACAAGATAAAGACACTTTTTATAGGAACCCTAAAACTAAACAACAACAACAGATCAACGATTCGGTTCAGGTCGAGAAAACACTGGGGTACCTGACATCGGGTGGTCCACGGAGACAAGTACCCTAAAGGTTCGGTCTTAAGACCTCGTCTGACGATAAAGGAAGAGGTTCCCTAGAAGGGTCAGTCCCCAACTTGGGTGTAGAGGACATCGTCCTCCCAAGAAATGGTGACTCGGTGGTCCTCTCGGGACCCTAAAAGTGTCCGTAATGTGACTTGGGTATTTAGTAAAATACATTATCCTTGCAAAAGTGTTAGAATTAAAAAGGTCAGGTACTCGTCTCGTATAGAAAGGTAAAGAAACACAGTAGACATTGGAAAAGGGTATTGTAGATGGTCCAAAGTCACATGTACAGAAAGTGTAGGATCTTATTTAAATGAGGAGTCATAAGACAAACAAAGTCAACATTTACCCTACGAATTGAAGAATAGGACACTCAACCAACAATTGTATGTCCTTGTGTGTTTTTTAAAACAAAATGTGACTAAAACATGGGTCTTTGAAATGACATAAGCAATTGATAAAGATTCCAAAAATACCTCAGAAATCCCAAAAGATATGTATTGTAGGACCCTAAGTGTGAGTCACTACCTAAATGAAGAAGGAAAGGTTAAGCCTACGAAAGAAAAAGGACAAGAACTGACTACCGACACCAGACCCGAAGGCTATGAAACAGCTTATTTTCACACTCTCACCTGTAGTAGTAGAACAAGGACCAGAACCTCTAGAAAAAGTGGAAACTTATATTCGACACCCAAACAGTACTTTCACTTTCAGTGTGTCAGTACAGGTCGAGAAACACTGGGGTATCCTAAGAGGTCCGGTCTGATGACCTCACCCCTCGGAAAGGGAAGAGGTCCCCCAGGAGGATTGGGTCCCTACCTTGGGTCCAGGGGGTGTAACGTCCGCCTAAGGAGTGGTCGACTCGGCGGTCCCCACGACACCTAACCAGTGTATACGGGAAATGATATGACTCCGTGAAAGGAAGATATGTGCAAGATAACTCGCAAAAGTAGTATTTGCCCAAGACTCAGAACAGCTTACAAGACAACGTAGTTAACTCTACTAGTATACTAAAATTAGGTAATAAAACAATTACCCTACTTAGTGCAACTAACTAAACACCCACAGTTTGGGAGAAACGTAGGGACCTTATTTAGTGTGAACTAATACCACATACTAAGAGAATTGAATGTTAACGTCATAGGTTTCCCCCAACCAAGATTCTAAACGGTACCTGTGGTGTTGGCCGATCTGTGAGTTCAGGGTCTCGACCGGGAGGTAAGGGTACCAAGGTGTGGTCGCCTAAGTTGGTCGACGTGTGGTATGTCGGAACAGAAATGATGTCCCTTTTTTCGGTACATGTTCGCCTGGGTACTCAAGTTTTGGACACGAAAGTTCCCAGTCGACATAACAAATAGACCAAATGATTATAAAACAACTCCTGAAAACGTAGACACGAGTAGTCTGTATTATGGGGTATTAAAAGAAACACAAAGGACAGACTAAACGTCTAAGTTGATTACAGTCGGAGTATTTTACTCAACTCCGTAAGAGAGGAGAAGTCAAAAAATCCTCTTAAACTCCTCTTAAACTTGCAAACCGTCTTAATTGTCACTTCACCAGACCAAGACCTGAAACAAAAACCTTAAAAAAATAATGACAGAGTCAGAAGAAGGACAACTAGACAAATACGTCTAGACGAAAAAGAAACACTAAGTTGGAACCTTCCAACATACCATACCGACTTCTTTGCCACGTGACGAAGATCCACAGGTTAAACAGTCACCTGTCGTCGAGTATTTTAAGAGAATATCAGGTGACATCAAGGCGCCATAGGTGACGATAAAGAGAAGAAAGTAACGGCCTCAAAAGAAAAAAGGATGACTCGGATCGATTTCCAAACAGTCATGACTCGTACCGGTGGAACACAAAAGACCAACGAGACGTAGAGGTGACAAAGAAAAAGGAACAAAAAGACAGACGGTAAAATGAAACCACTAAAAGGTACTCTAAAAAGACAAAGGAAAATTTTTTTTTTAAAAAAAAGTATAGAGACGAGATCTAAACAAAACACAAATGGTGCTCCAAACGTACTTTATAGAGTGTCTATTCTCTCAGGAAAAAAAGACGACTTGTCGAAAGTAAACGAATGTACCCAACGAAGGAGAGGAAGAAGGTGAAAACATAGAACAGAGTTTAATAGGCAAAATAAAACACAAATAATGGTTCAACTTCATCGGTATCAAAATGAAACAAAATAAAGAATAACAAAGGACGGGGGGTGGAAGTAGGTTATTAATTTACGAATTGTTGAATAAAACTATCCCAACGTTAAAGGACCAAGATAAGATAGTGGAATCAGTGTGAAAACACGTAAGACGGAAAGACAAAATCCTCTTCTCGAGGAAAGTTGTAAAGAATATTTCGTGCAAATCACCATTACTTGAGATCCTTTCTGAAAAAAGAGGAAGTATAGACTTCTTATTATTGACGACTTACATCATAATAACCGACTGTGAAAAGTATAAAGTCATAAAACTCATACAGTAGGGTAAAAGAGGTCCGTACATCTCAAAGACGACTCTTTAGACGACTACCAACTTACACCCGAGAAAACTTCCAATGGTAGGAAAAAAAGGGACCTACGGAAATTGTAACAACAACCACCACCCCACAAACAAACAAACCCCAAAAAACGTAAATGAAACCTCTTAAAATTATATTACCCAGAAGTCAAGTCAAGTCAACACAGACTGAGAAACGTTGGGGTACCTGACCTCGTGTGGTCCGGAGGGACAGGTAGTGGTTGAGGGCCTTAGATGAGTTTGAGTACAGGTAACTCAGCCACTACGGTAGGTTGGTAGAGTAGGAGACACCAAGGGTAGTGGAGGACGGAAGTTAGGAAGGGTCGTAGTCCCAGAAAAGGTTACTCAGTCAAGAAACGTAGTCCTCCGGTTTCCTAACCTCAAAGTCAAAGTCGTAGTCAGGAAGGTTACTTATAAGTCCTGACTAAAGGAAATCCTACCTGACCAACCTAGAGGAACGTCAGGTTCCCTAAGAGTCCTCAGAAGAGGTCGTGGTGTCAAGTCTTCGCAGTTCTTGCACAGAACCTCTTCCAGTAAAACGCAACTCCAATATTCCTCAGGAGAATTGCAGTACATAGGTCGGGGAAGGAGTCCAGACCCCTCAAGAGTCAGCAATAAAGAAATTAATTTCAGAGACGAGGGTCAGGGGAGAGCAGAGGTAGACCCTATGGGTCATAAGATTACAACGGGAAAGATTATCTTTACCCATAAAGAGTGTCTTAAAGAAAATCCTAGAATTACGAGAGAGAAGATTGACATGGTAAAGATCTAAAGACAGAAACCTGACCGATCGAGAGAGAAGGTATGTCAGACGAGTTGAGGGTTAAGAAAGCTCTCTTCACAAGTAGAGGAAATAACTACATTGAAGTCTTAAAAAACCAAGAAAAAATCTCAAAGTTAGAGAGACCATTTCATAACGGAGAGAAGAAAGTAAAATAAGGACTGAGTCCTTATAAGGACTCGACGCAAAGGAGCGTCGCGGGGTTGAAAGAAGTACTGTCGACAAAATGTCATCCCCCGTGTTCTCGTGTTCAAAGACCGAGTGGGCGGACTCGACGGAGACCATATAAACTCTCAACCGTGAAAGGTGAACGGTGGTGGGTGACTCTCCATGGTGGGTCAGGGGATCTTCAGTGACAAACACGGACGTCCAATGACTACGGAATGATGACGACCTCAGTTGTCCTAGTAGGGGACCCTTTGGTCCTACAGTCCATGGAGACCGTGGAAGTCTCAGAGGGCCCACCGTCCCAGACGACGGTGACCACCCCCACCCCCACGCACCTCCCCCGGTCCCAGTGCCCACAGAGATGACACTGGCCGACCTCCCACGGGTCCAGGACGGTGACACCCGTGTCCCCGGTCCCTGCCTCACGACCCGTGAAGACTTCGACGTGGCTACGTCGACGCCCGAGGTGCCAGGGACGACGACAGCGACCCTCGACCCCTGTCGAGACACCGGTCCCTCGACGACGACAGAGACGGTTCGGGCTGCGGTGGTCCGAGAGACCCCGACGCCGAGTCTGCCGCCGGTCCCGAGACCCCAGCGTCGTGACGGATGACACGAGAGGGCGCCGGAGGAGACACACAAGGGTCTGCGGGTGGAAGTCCGCCTGTCTGTGCTCACTAAGAGGTCGTAGCTTCACGAAACGTGTCTGCGTGCAAACGACTCAATGTCTAAAATGTTGAACAACATCTAATTTTCCCTCTCTGTTTCCCTCATAGAGTACACCTGTACTAAAAAATTAACCTACTGAACTTAAAACGAGAACTCATTTTACTCAAGGAATATATAATTGAGGAATGGTTTATCTGCAAAACATTCATAAAAGAGGATAAACCAACCGTCGGATAAGTAAGACGACTATTAAAGAACGATGTATCTTCGAAAAGTATTTACGAAAACAACGACTAAATAAAAAACGAAAACTACGAACTCAAAAACACAGAAAAAGTTTTTGGGACGGTTCTTGTTACAGTTCCTCCAAAAATAATAAGGATACAAAAGAAGATCATCGAAATGTCGAAGTGCAGAATGTAAATTCGAAAAACAGGTAAGGTCCATTTAAAAATACTCACCACACTCAGTACGAAGTAGGAAAACGTTTTCCGGTGAGAACCGAAGGAACAGTTTAAAATCGACTGGTGTATGAGTACCCAAATAAAGACCCGACAGTCAAGACAAGGTAACTAGATCCAGAGACCAAGATTCGGTCATAGTATGACAAGACTAGTAGCGTGGAGACGTTATTTAAGATTTTACTTCCCTCACGTTACGTAGATCTGCATAAGATGAAAGAGTCTTGGCAAAACCGATAAACCCCCAGAAACACTCAGGTACACTTAAAATCCCGACGAAAGGACACAGACGTTTTTTACGGTAAAACTATCTTTGAAGTAATTTAGTTATCTACCGAAAACCGTCATTCTCGTACAATTGTTGTGATTGATAGGGTGACGTAATCGTGTCCTACGGAAAGGTAAAAACACAGAAGAGGTCAAGGAGCGTAGTCAGAATATTAGAAGTCACAGGTCCCGAAAGGGAAAAACCAGTGTAAACAATAATTCCTAAAATGGAAAATGCTATAACATGTACCCTAATGACAGAAAGAAAAAGTTTATCAAATAGTAGTCACATATCTTTGTTTTATATAAAATGACTTAAGCGAATAATCAAGATAATCAAAGAACCATAATAAAAATAATAAGAGATATCTATTATAGTCAGGAGGTGTTTGTCTCCGTTGAACTGAAAGAGGAAGGGGTAAACCTACGGAAAATGAAGGCCGTCCACATTAAAATGTATTTATTTCTTTGTGTCTCATTTTAAGTGTAATCGCGTCTTATTTTGTTCATAAGTTTGATTTTATCGACAGTTTTATTCCTCTCTACAAGTTAAAGTACGTATTAATCTCTTTATTTTTAAATTCGATATGATCGATAGTAAAGATGGATGGTCTAATTATTTTTAAGTATTCAAACTGTTGTATTAGAGAACGGATCTAGTTCATCTTCGACCATCAAAGTACATAAGGACGATCTATGTATTTTACCACGCTACCGATGTTTCCTTTAAATATAAATATCACTGTTATATATCGTTGTGATGTTTCTGTAAATGTGAAACTGGATCTTTACTGGATCTTTAAAGGTCCTTACACCCGTCATGGTTTCTTATACGATTGGTAGTCTGTTGACCTGAGTAGAGGGTAAGATCGAGTGAAGTCAAGTCAAGTCAGCGAGTCAGTACAGGCTGAGAAACGGTGGGGTGCCTGACGTCGTGTGGTCCGGCGGGACAGGTAGTGGTTGAGGGTCTCAAATAAGTTTGAGTGTAGTTGACTCAGTCACTACGGTAGGTTGGTAGAGTAGGAGACAGCAGGAGAAGAGGAGGACGGGAGTTAGAAAGGGTCGTAGTCCCAGAAAAGGTCACTTAGTCAAGAAGTGTAGTCCACCGTTTCATAACCTCAACGTCGAAATCGTAGGTCACTTATAAGTCCTGACTATAGGGAATCCTACCTGACCAAACTAGAGGAACGATATGATCCCTGAGAGTTCTCAGGGATCCACAAGAGGTTGTGGTTTTCGATACCGAAGAAGGTCGTCAGTCCATTCCTACACTTTCGACCTGGAATTTCTTCCGACTCACGACTTCTTAACTACGAAAACTTAATACCACCTAAGGACTCTCAGGAAACCTGACGTTCCTCTGGTTTGGTCACTTAGGGTTTCCTTTAGTTACGAAACCTTCCTGACTACGACTTCGACTTCGAGGTTATGAAAACGGTGGACTACACTTCTCAGTTAAGTAACCTTTTCTGGGACTACGACCCGTTCTACTTCCGGCCTCCTCTTCGTCCGTCGTCCTCTATTCTCCCGATCTGTCGTGGTACCTGAGTTACCTGTACCTAGACACGTTTGAGGTCGTCTATCACTTCCTGTCCCCTCAGACCCCACGATGTCATGCACCCCAGCGTTTTCTCAGCCTGTGCTGAGTGATTGGCTTATTGTTGTTGTTTTATTTATTTAAAAAATTTTTTTCCTTAGTCCTAGGGAACGCCTTTCCCAAATGACTTCCTGACCTTTTGTTTGTAAGTTTTCTACTCGGACCTTGTGAAATCATACGGTCCTTTATCTCTCATGAGTTTCTAAGAATCCTTTTGTGAGGTCCATTGGCTTTCTTTTGTACGGATGGATCCGAAGATAGTGGGTTATAAAAAGGTTTTCGTTATGTTACTTTTGTATTTTTATTTTTATTTTTTTGTGTTTTGGTGCGGGAGTCCTATTTCTGTCTTACATGTGCGAAGTTTTATTTAAATTCTTTTTCGTGGTTTCGTGTCTCACACCGAGGAGTGACGGTACGAGGTCTAATTTCCCTGTTTCCTTTGGTTGTTGATTTACGTTACTCACTAAGAGTTAATCTAGGACTTAGTCCTCTTTTTTTTCAAAGAGACGGTTTTTCCCTGGAATAACCTTTTCAACTGTTTTCGCTCTATACGTCATATTGAAACTAGGATCGCACCATGAAGGTTTAGGCCTTACGACATGAAGGGTTTAGGCCTTAGCAGTGTCACACTTTCGCGAGAATCTTTTTTTGTACAAATTGATAAATTTTTATTTCTAAGTACTATAGAAGTTGGTTGGACGGTTAGTAAGTCTTTTTACATGTATATATATATATATTTTATGTTTAATATATGTCTCTCCTTCCCTCGATGTCTCGTCTATACCGTTTTACGATTGTTGATTATTTGTCTCACGGCAAGTGTCGTCTTAGAAACAAGACAAGAACTTTGTAACGACGTGTAAAATTACAAAAGTTCATTTCTGTGTTTTTAATGATCGATGTTCTAAAGACGAAGACAGTTCTATCCCCTTGTTCGTTCCCCTCGTTCTCCTTGAATAGGAGAACGTATTTTGTTGATTTTCAACCTGTTTTCATATTCTTTATCACAAGTTCAGTGACCTGTAGTTCGCTCATTCCCGTCACTTGAGACTCTCTGATATTTCTTTACTTGACTTGGAAGTCTAATAGGATCAAATGACTCACGACTTTTACAGGTCCTATACCGAGCTCTTCTCGGCTCATCTTGAGTCAGTAGAGGTGCGCAATCTGACAAGGCTCGTGCCTCTGTGGTCGCGTCAGTCGCACGACCCCTTCTCTGTTCTGTCCTGCTCTCTTTTCCCCGCCGCCCCTCTCTTTTGAGCTCTCTGGACGTCTCTGAGTGGCGCTGCACGGGATCGATGCATCACTCGCCCGGTCCCGCACTCGTTTGCGGAGATTCGGTTCGTTCATTAGGTGGGGTCCTAATACTGTCCGTTGTGGCACGTCCCGAGTCACCTTGCCATGGTCCAGGGTCATCGGTCTTAAATTTCGGGGTCTTATATCCCTCGTAGGAAACGTATAATTCTTACTGGAACGGAGTCGTCTCCTCTATTTAGGTGGATTCTGATGTGTGTGTGACGACCAGGTGGTGTGCTTACACTTTTTGTTCTCGGTTTTCTAGTTCGACTCAGGTTCATTGAAGTAGTATAGAGTTTCGAGTTCTTATACATTTCCGTTTTGATAAGTCCTGGATTATTCCATTTTAAGTATTACGGGCTATGGTTCCCATACGTCTACGTCCTTTTATGTTGGGTTTTACTCCTCTCTTTAGTCAGTTAGTCGACCAGGTCTTTATTGTCGTTTATTATCTTCTGTCCCTTTTATTTTCTCAGTGATACTGCCGTAAGGTATCCGAGTATTTTAATTTTCTTTCTTGTGTATGTGATTCATCTCTGTACCTTTTATAGAATTTCCTAAGTTTGACTTGATAATGTCTACTAAGTACCTACTGAACGAGTAAAAGTTGTACGTTTACTGAGTTCGTGAAGGAAAGAGAAAAGAAGAGAGGTTTAGAAGGTAGAATTCGTGTCCACACCCCATTTTCGTTCTACACTCAAAGCTTTCCATACTTTTCTACTTCCTAACCGTATGTCCCCGTATAAATTTAACCTTATGACCACTCTGTCCTTCACCGTAACGGTCTCCTTCTTCCTTGCTCCGTTACTATAACAACCTTGTCTTTTCCAGACCCTCCCACTCAATTGAGTGACTATGTTAATAATTTCTCGATCTCCCTCTCCGGCCAGGTTTTGTCACCGTGTCCTTCTGGGAATTGTGTGGAGGGCGGAACTGTAAGGTTTAGATGTTGGTGTGTGCACTAGTCAAGTCAAGTCAGTGAGTGAGCACAGGTTGAGGGACGCTGGGGTACCTGACGTCGTGCGGTCCTCAAGGACAGGTAGTGAGTGAGGCCCTCACTCGAGGGCCTCAAGTGAGTTTGAGTACAGGTACCTCAGCCACTACGGTAGGTCGGTAGAGTAGGAGGCAGCAGGGGAAGAGGAGGACGGAAGGTAGAAAGGGTCGTAGTCCCTGAAAAAGTTCCTCAGTCAAGAAACGTAGTCCACCGGTTTCCTGACCTCAAAGTCAAAGTCGTAGTCAGGAAGGTTGCTCACAAGTCCTGCCTGAAGGAAATCCTACCTGATCACCCTAGAGGAACGTCAGGTTCCCTGAGAGTTCTCAGAAGAGGTTGTGGTATCAAGTTTTCGTAGTTAAGAAACGGTAAGTCGGAAGAAATATCAGGTTGAGAGTGTAGGTATGTACTGGTGACTTTTTTGGTATAGAAACTGATTTACCTGGAAACAACCGTTTCATTACAGAGACGAGAAATTCTGCGACAGATCCAACCAGTATTGAAAAGAAGGTTCCTCGTCTCCAGAAAATTAAAGTACCGACGTCAGTGGTAGACGTCACTAAAACCTCGAGTTTTTTCATTGCAGACTGTGAACAAAGGGGTAGATAAAGGGTACTTCACTACCCTGGTCTACGGTACTAGAATCAAAAGGTTTACAACTCAAAATCCGGTTGAAAAAGTGAGAGGAGAAAGTGAAAGTAGTTCTCCGAGAATTCAAGGAGAAGTGAAAGACGGTATTCCCACCACAGTGGACGTATAGACTCCAATAACTATAACGAGGACCGTTAGAACTAAGATCGAACACGAAGTAGGTCGGGTCGTAAGGAGTACTACATGAGACGGATGTTCAATTTATTCGTCCCACTGTTATATGTCGGAACTGTATGAGGAAAGGGCTAAACCTTGGTCAGACAAGAAGGTTCAGGTTAAGATTGACAATAAAGGACTGGACATATGTCTAAAGAGTCCTCCGTCCAGTCCACCAGACCATAAGGGTAGAGATCCTTAAGACGTGTCAAACGTCACTAGGTGTGTCAGTTACCGAAACCATATCAGTTATTTCTCTTCATCTACGAAAACACCTTGAGAGAGTGAAAAAGTTACTTGGTTGCTTCAACCGTTAAACTAGAGGTCAAGGAGACGGAAAGGATTTAGGTCAAACTTGTAGACCTTCAAGTACCAAGTACATGATAACTTCTGATAACCCAACCTTCTAAAACTCGTAATGAAACGATCGTACACTCTACTCACGTTAACACTTCATTAGACTCGTAAGAAACCGGAAACAGACCCTATCCTTACTTTTGACTGGAAAAGGTCAGGACACCGGTGACGACTCAAAAGGTTTAAAGGACCGTATAACTCACGTCGTGAAAGTGTCGTAGTAGAAAGTCCTAGAGTTTATCGAGTTGACCTTAAGGTAGTGGAGGTGAACAAACATCACTGCGAAGGAGTCCGGGTGAACTGCAGTGTAAGGTCCTACAGACCGAGATCCACTCACTAGTGTGGTAGTACTAATGGACCCAGCACTTCTAGATAAAACATGTCAAGAAGACACATAAGAACGGTGGAGAAGAATTATAGAAGACGAAGACAATCCAGGTATGGTAAAGACAGGAAATAACACGGGTAGAAACGTACTTTACAAGGGAACCATAGAGATTAAAAGGACTTCTCTAGAGATCAGAAAGGGTAAGACAACAAAAGGAGATAGAGAAACGTAACCAGTGACTCCTTCGGAAAGAGTAGAGAGGGACGAGAAGAAACCTTGAGACGTAAGGTCACCCAAATAGAAAGGAAAAGAGGAAACGGAAAGCAAACAAAAGAAAAGTGTCAATGAACATTCCGGAGGAGTTTGTTGGAAAAACATAAAGAAAAAGAACCCCTACCAGAACTAGTGACGGAGGACATGTTACAGTGCTTGGAGGCAGGTATCAAGTAGTCCGTGAGACAGATGGTCTAGATCAGAGAACTTAGATAAACAGCGAAGGTGACATATTAGTATTCCCTAAACTAAATCCAGCACGGACTCACCAGATTACCAAAAGGGATGAAAGAAGTTGAATTCAGAATTAAACCGTTGCATATTGTGTACATTAACGTCGGTACTTTAATTTTCTGCGAATGAGGAACCTTCCCTTCAATACTGGTTGGATCTGTCGTATAATTTTTGGCCTCTGTAATGAAACGGTTGTTTCCAGGTAGATCAGTTCCGATACCAAAAAGGTCACCAGTACATACCTACACTCTCAACCTGATATTTCTTTGGACTCGCGGCTTCTTAACTACGAAAGCTTGACACCACAACCTCTTCTGAGAACTCTCAGGGAACCTAACGTTCCTCTAGGTTAGTCAGGTAGGATTTCCTCTGGTCAGGACCCACAAGTGACCTTCCTGACTACGACTCTGACTTTGAGGTCATGAAACCGGTGGAGGACGCTTCTCCACTGAATAACCTTTTCTGAGACTACGACCCTTCCTAACCCCCGTCCTCCTCTTTCCCTACTGTCTCCTACTCTACCGACCTACCGTAGTGGCTGAGCTACCTGTACTCAAATCCACTTGAGGCCCTTAACCACTACCTGCCCCTCCGCACCGAACGACGTCAAGTGCCCAACGTTTCTCAACCTGTGCTGACTCGCTGACTTGACTTGACTTGACTTATGTACATTACGACGACGATACAGCGAAGTCAGCACAGGCTGAGACACGCTGGGGTATCTGCCGTCGGTTGGTCCGAGGAGGCAGGGACCCTAAGAGGTCCGTTCTTGTGACCTCACCCCACGGTAACGGAAGAGGACTTGTGTACATCATTAAGGTTCGTTTTTTCTTGACATTTGATGAACTTACCCGACGAGGTGTTATTCTCTATTTCTCTGGTGTCGTTCTACGCGTCACTGGGACTTTGGGCAGGGGTCACATCACCGTGTGTCGACCCTCCGTAGAGTGCTCGGGTCTCAGACAGAAATTCCTAGTTTCCCAGACACGGGGTGCAACCCGTGGGGTTGGGAACCCTGGACGCGGTCTCTCTGTTCCGGGGGTTTATAGACCGAAATCTTTGGTTACCCCGAATGTAGGTCCCACCCGACACACCTAGACTCTAGGAGGATACTTCCCCAAGTCCACGCCTGAGTGACCAAGGTCTTTGGTCGTGTCTTCGGTCAAACGTTTCACTGACCTAACATGGACTGTCTCTACACCGACGAGCAGACGACCTCCCTGTCTAATGGACCCTAAAAAGGAGGACCCAAAGACGTGAGACTGAGGTGGAACGATGACGTTCCCCCTCTCGTGTGGTAGACAGATCTCGGTTCTCGGACGGGGTGGGTGTTACGAGTGGTGTCCGGAGAGATTTCGTCCCCCGTACGGGGTAAGGGTGGTGAGGTGGGGGTGCTACCCCTTGTGGCGTCCGCACGGGGAGGGGTCGTGAGAGAGGAAGCTGGAGGGATTTAGTCCCCGTTCGGGGCAGGGTCGTGAGGGGGGTGTGGGGAGGTACTACCCCTTGTGTGTCCGCGTGGGGACGGGGAGGGGTCGTGAGAGAGGAAGGGACGGAGGGATTTAGCCCCCGTTCGGGGAAGGGTCGTGAGAGCGTGTCGGTGTGATTGCGAGAGTTTCTTGTCGGATGTGTTCCTCGGGAGGACTGACGGGTCAAGACCCCCGGTCTCCTCAAAAGCGAGGACCGGGGTGTCCTGAACTTGTCAGTCTTTCTGACAAGACCCGTCTTATGGTGTGGGTCCTGCGGTATATTTCTCGTTTCCCTTTGTGGGGATCAGACGTGTCCTTTTTCTGGGGTAATTAGCAAGGTCTGAAGTTGGACTTGTCCTCCCAAGTACAGACGTTATGTGGATTTCCGATATATCCAAGAGAAACCCTCGCATTCGTTCCTTTGTGGGAGACGCGTGGTAGTGTAGGAGTGCTGTCGTGCGACCATGGAGGGTCTTTCTTCGGGCACGTGAGTAGATGTCGGGGTCAAGAAGGTTGACGATGGTTCCCCTGCGGAGACCTTGAACTAGACGTCCAGTCGTCCCATATGTCAGGACACGACATTCTGAAGTACATAGATAGATTAATGAAGTTTTCGATGACAGACTCTTTGTCCGAAGGTTAGTCGGACTTAGGCCCACGACTGACTCTAGTGAGGGAAATCTTGAGAACCGTGTGGGACCTGTTCACTCTCGATAGTTCTTATTTAGTCTGATGAATCCGTTCGTGTATCCTGGGTCTCTGACAGTTGTCGACCTCGTACCGACTTACTCGTGTCGGGAGAGAATGTATTCCGGACCAAGAAGTTCTGACCCTCTCCCTCGAAAAAATAGATTATGTATCTTTGTTAATGTGTCTCAGTTCTTTTCCTTTTTCTTTTTTTGTTTTTGTCCTTATATAAGGTTCGTTTTCTCATTCTACTTTGGAGTCTCTTTCTGGAATTATATTGTCTATATTCATTTTACGTACTATGTCTCAATTTGTCTACGAATGACTTGAGGTTTCTTCTTACCTACTTGTGACACTCTCGATATTACCTGTCTGCCTTTCATAAAATTTTGTAATGTGCCTACGGTGTCTTGGTTTCTTGTGTTATCGACTTGACTTTTTATGTGGTCTCCCCAAGGTCCCGACTGATCTATTTGATCTTATTGTTTTGTCGTTGGACCTTCCCGTCGACTTGAGTGGGTCTGTTCGTCGTTTTTCTCTGTTCTTAAAATTTTTCACTTCTATTGCTCTGGACACTCTGATGTGGTTCGTCTTATCGTGAGTGTAATATCCCCCGGGGTCTTCCCCTTCTCTCTTGCCCCCGTCTTTTTAATAAACTTTTTTCCACTGGTATTTGAGGGTGTTGGACCCCTTCTTTGGTAAGTCTAGGTCCTTCGTTTCTTTCTCGGTTTATTCTACTTGTGTTATTTGGTTTTGTAGTTTTTTCCATTTCTATTCCTCTCTTAGAATTTTCGACGTTCTCTTTTTGTTTAACAACATATTTGTCCTTGAGGGTGTTCTGGTAGACGACTAAAAGGTCCTCTTTGAGACGTTCAGTTTTCCCTTATTGTGTTGTATGAATTTCACTGCTGTCTCCTTTTGGGTGTTGGTTCTTGTGAGATAGTAAGTCTTAACTTCCTCTAAAAAAATTTTCAGAAGATTTATTCGTTATCGATTTCCTCAAGTAGTCCTAAGGGGTCACCGAGTCACCATTTCTTACGTAGTGGTTACGTCCTCTACCCCCAAGTTTTTCTCAGTCCTTCTAGGGGACCTCCTCCGTTACCGTTGGGTGAGGTCATAAGAACGGCCCCTTTACGGTGACTGTCCCCTCGGACTGTCCGACGTCAGGTGTCCCGACGTTTTCTCAGCCTGAGTTGAATCACTGATTCGTTGTTACTTTTCCTCAAGTGGTGGAGAATTGTGGTGGGTGTTCTTTGCAATTACCCAGAAGAAATTCGACTTTTCTTGGTCGTGATTGGTTACTTTTTGTGCTACCGTTTTTGGAGTGGTCATTCTCGTTTAGATGCCATTTTCGTCATCTGATTGGTGTTGGTGCCCATTCTCCCAATTTTCTATTTCATCGTTTTAATTAATTTTGGTGTATTAATCAATTTCCCATGTGTTTTTCTACATTTTATACTGTAGTTTTTGTATTTTGTACTGACTCCCCTTATTTTTACGTTCAAAAGTCTTCCATAGGTTTAAATTCAACGATGGTTGAATTTGATCTGACGATATATATATCTAGTAGTATACATTTGGAGTACCGTTGGTGTTTATATATATATATATATGTCATCTATGTGTTCTCTACTCTTACCTTAGATTTGTATTGTGATCTCTTTAAGTAGTTTGGTGTTCTCTTTGTTCGTTCGCTACTCTTTCCTCCTCTGTCTTTAATGTCTTTGTCGGTCTTTTGTTTGTTGTCTTACTGGATTCATGTGTGGATAATTATTCATATATGGATAATTATAAATAAAAGTTACATTAACCTGGTTTAACAGACCAATTTTCTATATCCAACCGACTTACCTACTTAAAAATTTTTAATTTTTTATTTTCCGATTGAATATACAATGGTTCTTCTCTGAATCGAGTCCAAATTCCTGTGCTTCTGACTTGCGTCTCCCTACCTCTTTCTATCAGGTACGTTTCTTTTTACTTTTCTTTCGAGTCTATCGATGTGAATTGTAATCTGTGGTATCTGAAATTTTGTTTCTTATACTATCTTCTGTCTCTTTTCGTGATATATTATATTTCCCCAGCTAAGTTGTTCTCCTATATTGTGAACATTTATACATGTGTGGATTGTATCCCTGTGAATTTACATATTCCGTTGATAATTGTCTAGATCTACCTTTTAGACTGTCGTCGTGTTACTAACGACCTCTGATGGGGTAAATGTAGTTACCCCTTTGTTGTCGAACTTTACTTGGTAATCTGGGCCGACCAAACTCTCTTTATGTGTCTCGTAAGGTGGCGTTTCGTCGTCTTGTGTGTGAGAGGAGTCCCCGCACGTCCTGTAAGAGTTCTGAGCCGGTGTACGACCCGGTGTTTTGTTCAGAGTTATTAGACGAACTTTATTATAGTGTGTTAAAGATAGTTTTAAGATTACCGTAAAACGTGTCTGATCTTATTAAGATTTTAGGCAGACCTTAGTTTCAGGGGTTTATCGGTTTCGTTAGAACTCCTTCCTTTCTTCCCTCCTTATTTGTTTCGACACCCACAGTACGAGGGACTAAGGTTTGGTATGATTACCTTTGTCCTGCTACGACCGTCCTCTGTGTGTCTAGTTACCTCGTCTTGTCTCTCGGTCCTTTGTTTGGGTGGGCCCTTACCTGTCGACTAAATGTGTTCTCACGGCCCTTTTTGTGGTTATTGGAGTCTTTACGTCCACTGTGGTGGGAATACCGTCTTTCGCTTCTCCTTGATTTCTCGGAGAACTACTTTCGCTTTCTCCTCTCACTTTTTCAACCGAATTGTGAGCTGTAAGTCTTTTGACACTAGTACCGTAGGTCAGGGTAGTGAAGTACCGTTTATCTACCCCTTTGTCACCTTTGTCACTGTCTGATAAAAAAAACCGAGGTCTTAGTGACGTCTACCACTGACGTCGGTACTTTAATTTTCTACACACGAGGAACCTTCTTTTCATTACTGGTTTGATCTGTCGTATAATTTTTCGTCTCTGTAATGAAACGGTTGTTTCCAGGTACATCAGTTTCGATACCAAAAAGGTCATCAGTACATACGTACACTCTCAGCCTGACATTTCTTTCGACTCGTGATTTCTTAACTACGAAAACTTGATACCACAACCTCTTCTGAGAACTCTCAGGGAACCTAACGTTCCTCTAGGTTGGTCAGGTAGGATTTCCTCTAGTCAGGACCTACAAGTGACCTTCCTGACTACGACTTCGACTTTGAGGTTATGAAACCGGTGGACTACGTTTCTTGACAGAGTAATCTTTTCTGGGACTACGACCCTTTCTAACTTCCGTCCTCCTCTTCCCCTACCGTCTCCTACTCTACCAACCTACCGTAGTGGTTGAGCTACCTGTGACTCAAACTTATTCGAGGTCCACAACCGTTACCTGTCTCTCCACTACCTGTCCCTCCCGACGTTTGTCAGTCTGTGTTGACTCGCTGACTTGATTTGACTTAAATGTTGTTCCCTCCTCTCTTATAAGTTATCCTTTCCCGTTAGAGAAACTATTTATCATGAAACTATTTATCAGTGTACGTTCTCTTATTTTGACCTAATGATAGAATGTGATATGTGTTTTTAGTTGAGTTTTACCTAATTTTTGAACTTGCATTGTAGTCTTT
The DNA here is from genome assembly GCA_006410555.1 of Capra ibex. Taxonomy (NCBI): domain Eukaryota; kingdom Metazoa; phylum Chordata; class Mammalia; order Artiodactyla; family Bovidae; genus Capra; species Capra ibex. The sequence goes on from SJYO01006231.1 coordinate 1,827,694, forward strand.
GGTATTTTGAGGATCTCCTTGTGTGTCAGTGATACAAGGAAGAGTAGTGAGAATCTCTATAAAAACCTAAACTAAGTTTCCATTACCGTTGTTTTCGTTTTTATTTGTTCTGATTTTCGAAACCGTGTCGTTTCCTTTGGTAGTTGGTTTGGTTTTCAGTTGGATGTCTTATCTTCTATAAACGTTCAGTATGTAGGTTATTTCGTGATTATAGGTCTTGTATATTTCTTAAGTATGTTGATTTGTTCTTATTGTTTTGGGTTGAGATGTCATCCGTCTCCATGTATCTCTCTGCGAGTAGTGGTGGTTGCCATCCCTTTACGTCAGTCTTGGTGTCACTCTATAGTAGTGTATAAACAGTCTTCCCGATAGTAGTCTTTCTGTGCATGACCTTTAAAAATTCTCTTTTTCCTTGGGAATATGAGACACTCACTCGAACATTAAATCACGTCGGTGACGCATTTTGTTATGCTGTCAAGGAGTTTATTAATTATTGTATGGAGTATCCATGATCTTGGTATACTAGATCAATAAGGTGAAGACCTATAAATAGAAGTCCTTTGTTTTTGTGGCTGATTTTCTCTCTCTACGGAGGAATACAAGTGACACTGTGACAAATTTTGTCAGTCTGTACTTTTAGTGGATTCACAGGTAGTCCCCTACTTCTCTATTTCTTCTGCACATGCATATGCGTTGTCTCATGAAGAGTCAGTATCCTCTCTTCCTTTAAGACGGTAAATGTTGTCGTACCTGCCCGACACCCCGTTAATACGTTTCACTTCAGTCGGTCAGTCTCTTTCTGGTTGTGGGATACTAAAGTGAATTTACGTCTTAGATTTTTTAGTTTTGTTTACTTGTTTCTTTTGTTTTGAGCGTCATTGTCTGGCCACCAACAGTTTGCCTTTCTCCCAAGTCCACAATCACTTTTCCCACTTCCCCAGTTAATATACGATTGTCTACTATTCCTCTGCGACCTTACTAGTGAAGTATCCTGTGTGGTCAAAATGACCTTAATTTTGTTTGCTTGTTTTTTGATAGGATTGTTGTTTTTCTCCATCCTTCTCTCCTTCCCTTTTTCCAATTAAGTAAACAGTTTTTTCCCTTGTTCAGATTTATTGGTACATGAAACATTATCTCTAAGTTCTCTATACTCTATTTTTTACTGGTTTGACGTCCCTCTTTGTCTCAGTGTTAATCTTAGTCTCCAAAGTTGTGGGGGAGAGTTATTGACTGTCCTATCCTTCTGTCTTTACTCATTTCTTTGATAGTTGGTAGTACTGGGCAGGGAGTCACGTTTGTCGTTCGCGTCTTGTACTTCACGCACGCCTTCTCCATGGCTCTGTCTAGTGTGAGGCGGTGTTTTGTCCGCGGGTGTCTAAATTCTCGTAGGCACAGTGTATTTCAGTCTAGACCCTCTTGTTGCCTAGACTTAAACTTTAATTATTGTTTTTAAAGAGAATTTTCTTTTTTGAAGAACCTTTGACTTATCATCTGAAATCTTCTGATGTACCCAGCTCCCTCTTCAGTTTTCACTTTGATTTTACATAAGACTTGACTTTTTTTTGCTTTTATTCGTAGTCTCTTAAAAAACTTTACGTCGATTTTGTCATGAGTCTCTTTTGACTCTTGTGATGTCTTCTTCTACCAGAATTGTATATATTATTGTTACTTGTCACCTTTTACCTTTTGATCCTTTTTACGATGAATATTCTTGTAGGTTTTTATACTTTATGTGTATTTAGACTTTCCAGATATGTGACTTTTGACATTCTAATAAGTTTTTTCTTTTAGGTGTACAAATACCACATATATATTTCGAGGTGATGTTATACCACATAATATTTCGAGGTTATGACAATTTTATATGTAAAAAGGTTTTAAATGGATATATATATAAATTACGTAAGGTTATTTTTGAGTCATCGGAGAAAAAATTTTTAACTACTCAACAATATTTTATGTATACCTTTACGTCTTCTTAATTTTATCAGTTTTGTTTAACCCCCCCTTTTTCGTGTTTCTCTTTGATATGATAGATTGAGACTCTAATGATCTTTCAGTGTCACTAGTTTTATCACAATGACCACAGTGCCACCTGTTCCTTTACTTACCCTGTCTAGTTCTCACATCTTTGTCTGAATGAGTAATACCAGTTGACTAAAAGTTGTTTTACTTTGTCATTAAGTCATTTCTTGCGAATTAGGAAAGATTTTTACAACTACCTTATTTACCTATAGGTAATTGTTGTTGTTGTTGTTTTGACTGAAATTAGATATCGAACAGGGTATATGTTTTTAATTGATTTTTACCCAGTATCTACATTTATATTTACGTATTTTCATATTTTGAAGGTCTACGTTTGTGTCCTCTTTTGTGGAAACCTAGTCCGTTTCTAAAGAAAAAATCTATAATATGCTTTTTGGATTACACGATTTCTTTTTTAACTATATAACTTGAAATGAAAATCCATCTTATTTACTACGTAAAAGTCGTAATTCTCCTTTTCGACTGCATGAGGACAAAAGGAAACCCAAAGGTTGGTAACAAGTTGGCAAGAGAGAGTTCCAAAGGAGAAACTTTCCGTGGTGATGGGTGAACCTGGTGAAGGAGAGTCAGATAGTGGGAAGGGATCGGGGGAAAAGGTACGGGGTGTAAGAGGACGGAAAAAATTAGTAGAATCGTAAACAGAGGTAGATATCTGAGGTCCTCAATCACTACCTGTCCCTCGGGACCGCACGACGCCAAGTATGCCAGTGTTTCTCAGCCTGTGCTGACTCGTTGACTTGACTCGACTAGGGAGTGGAACTGTGAAGTTATATGTGCAACTACTAAGGCGGAAACAGGACTGGCGTGTTTAGGACATAGAAGAATGGGTAATTAGGATAGAGAACAAGGAAGGTCATGGAATGAAAGGATTTCTCATATTAAGGTCAATTTGTATCAGTTATTTTGTACCGATAAAAAGGTGAGGAAAGGTTTTAGGGTGACTTTATGTTCTATCAATTTCACATTTAAATGTTAGTGTTTCTTCTATCTTTTCCGTTGTTAGTGTCTATTCTGTACGGTTATTTTTACAATCTTTTATAATATTTTCGTCCATTCCCCATTGACTCGTCGTAGTCCTTTTCGACTTTGTGTTCACAGGATGTTTCATCTCCAGTTCTTCTTTTCCGGAACACTATCCTCCCCTTTGACCTCCTTTCACGCGCTTCTCCGGCTTGAGGGTCATTACTCCTCTCATTCGCTCCCTACCGTGTCGAGTGTGACCGCGGACTCTCCCCCGTCGACGATTCACTCAGGCAAGGTTCTCAAGAACATGTTTCCTCTTTGGAAAAGAAGGGAAAAATTACCCCGAAAGGAGCACCGAGTCGTCCTTTTCTTAGGCGGACGTTACACCCTCTGGACCCAAGCTAGGGACCGAACCCTTCTAGGGGACCTCTTCCCTTTCCGAGGGGTGAGGTCATAAACCTGGACGCCTTAAGAGGTACCTCGACATAATCAAGTACCCCAACGTTTCTCAATGTTAGATAACGTCATTGGTAAAGTGTTATATGTATTTGGTAGTGTGATATTTGGAATTTAGATATGTGGTTACATACAGTTACTATAGAGTTATTCTGAGACCCCCCGTCCCTCTTCTTTTCTGGTTAGATGTCCCGGTCTATTGAGGTCCTTTCGGGCCCTTGACCCTCCTTTACTTCCTTTACCTCTCCCGCGACTTTGTCCTCCTAGCCAAGTCCGATGTATTCCTTGTCGGTCCTAAGATCCCGGATGACGAGTCGGGTGTCTGTCCGTTGATAAGGAGGGGGTCTCGTCTGTTTTTGTTCGTCTTTTGTAATTGGTCTCTCGGAGACCTACGTCTCTGTGGTCCGTCGAATGGTTTGGTCCTCCTAATTGATTTTGTACCGAGAGACTTGTGAGTTGGATGAAAGAGATGTATAAGGGCATTGTCTCATCAGTGTGTTTTATGTCCTGTGGTCACTTTAGACTTATCGCCTGTTTTTTATCAGAAATCACATACGTGGGGACCCCCTCCTTTTCCGTCGGGTGAGGTCACAAGAACGGACCTCTTAGGGTGCCTGTCTCCCCGGACCGCCCAGCGTCTCTCACCCTGCGCTGACCCGTGTGTGTCCGATACACAAAGAGCAAAGACACACGTCTAAATTGACCACTAGATATAAAATTAAACGATGTAGGCCGTTGGGATGGAAGTCTGATCTTGGATCTCTTTACAAGAAGCCCCTTGGAGTGACCGGGTCCTTTCCTTCAATTTCTATAAGTGTAATCCTCAAGAGTCTCTTTAGTTTCTAGAAAGGGTCTAGTGTGTATGGTGTGTGTGTGTAAGGGGTATTCTTTGTCTCAAAGGAGATGTTAAATGAGTCTAGAATTGTGGGCACTCACGTTCTTTGTGTGATTAAGACTGAAAGGCTTCATTTTATTTTAAAAGACTTGAAACTTATTTATGTCACTTTACACTTCATTCTGTTACCTTTGTCTCGTTTTTGGGTTCTTGATAATTCCACACATTATAAAGTGGAAATTACGGAAGTTTCCTATTACTCGTCATCTTATGACTGGAAATAAAAATATCGGGAATTAAAAATTAGAATATTTAAAGTATTTTACTTATTATTATTATATTGGAAATGCAATTTTTTGGTATAACAAATAAGTTTCCTAAAACACAGTAATTTAGTAGACATATAATCGTAAAATCATTACTTTACTGTCGTTTCTTGTGGATGCTTAATTTTATAAGGTACACTGATATGATTACTGAGTGTCTTCTTAAGTTCCTTCCACCCAATATTTCTTTCAAACACGGTTTTCCTATTTTGTCGTCCCGAGTTCCCTGGGTTCCTTCATCCCATGAATTCTTTTACCAAGAGTTTCCACTGATTAGTAATCTTATTAGACCTGTAGATGACCCCTTTTTTTCTAAAGTTTCGAGTTTTTAAAGTCTGGATTACTGGGCCTTATGACCCTCTGCCTGGGTTTAGAATCTCAGTCACTTCGAGAGGGGTACTCTAAGACTACCTGTCGTCCCAAAGCCTCGGTGACGCAATCTCACGACTGAATCCACACGAGTAAGTGGTCGTACTAGATAGACGAAATTCCTGTTTATGCTTCGATGTCTGCTATTTACTGCTCTCACACGAAGAATGGAACCTATGTAACGACTGTATTAAGTAAACCTATCATGAAAGGAATAGTTGAACTAATGTTTCCAAGACATTTCATCTGCGTATAAGAAATAGTGAAAAATAAGAGTCCCGGTACTTAAAGAAGTGACAAAGGTCATTGGCATTAAGGGTCAGAACGTTAAAATTGTGTCGAAGTACACTTAAGAAGTCCAGTGAGGGTTTGGGGTAGAAACATTCCGTGACAGAATAGGAGGTGTGACGTGTTGACTCGGAAGATTAGTCGTGTATAGACACATGCATTTGTTTTCCTTTTCTTAGAATTTAGTTTTCGTTTAATTAGAAGTTTCGTTTCAATCCCGGGTAAAAAAATCTTACTTTTTTTTTTAGTAATGTTAACTGACAAAAGGGGGTTTCTAGTCCTTATTCTACTCTTACAGGTTAGAGCCGTGAAACTAAGTTGGAACAAGATCAGTCATGTTACTTCCTTTACTTTGTGAAAGGTAACTTTAACCCTTCCTTCTTTACTTTGATATAAATAAATGCCTACTATACTGTGACACAGATCTTTTAGGATTCTTCATGTTAAAATGCTCATAATGTTGATTATTTACTCGAGCCATTATAATGTCCCATGATCTAGTTATATGTTTATCGTTTACATAAAGATATGAGATCGTTACTGGTTGGACTTTTATTTTGAATTTTTGTTAAGGTAAATGTTGTCGTAGTTTTTCTTATTTTATAAATCCTTATTTAAAATATTTTATTTGTGTTTTGAAATGAGAATTTTAATATTTTGTAACAACTTTTTACGTTTCTTTTCGATTTATTTACCCTTCTAAGTATAATTACCTAGGTTTTCTGAATTATAGCAATTTGTCCGTTAGGACAAGTTAAACTAGATGGTTAAATTGAGTTGGGTGTCATTTTAGATTCGATCGAAAGAAAAAAAAGAAGTCTTTAACTATTTGATTAGGATTTTAAATGAATCTTTGCGTTCCCTCGGTCTTGTCAGCTGGTTTGTTTTTTGGTTTTGTGGTACTTCTCTTTCTTGTTTCAGCCTCCCGAGTCTTGAGTCCCGGTACAGATAAGTTGCCTCCCCTTTTGTCAGAGTTGATGTCTACGACCCTGCTGACTTAAGGTGTACGTCTTCTGAAGTCGTCCTACGGAGGAATGTGGTGTGTGTTTTGTTGATTGAGCTTTCTTTAGTGTCTAAGTTTGTCTCGATTTTGACATTTTGAGAGTCTTCTTTTATTCGTCATTTAGGCACTGGACCCGAGTCTGTTACCGAAGATCTATACTGTGGTTTTCATGTTCTTCGTTTTATTTTTATATAGTTAAAACAAAGTAGTTTTAAATTTTGAAGATATGAAGTTTCCGGTTGTAGTTCATTCACTATTACGGTGTCTTACCCTCTTTTGTGAGTGTTTAATGCACAGACTACTCCTTATAGACAGACCTAATGTGTTTCCAAAGAATTTCAGTCGTTGCTACACTGTTTGGCTAATTTTGCCCGTCTTCCGTCTGTGCTGTCTGTGAGGAGGTTTGTTCTGGCTGTCTGCGGGTGGTTCGTGCGCCTTTCCGCACGTCGAAGTGACCGGTAGTCCTTTTACGGTTGGTTCTGGCGTTACTCTACAGTAGAGTATAGAGATTCTACAGATATTGTCTTTCTGTCTCTTATAGATTACAACCTCTGACACTCTCGTCAGAGACTTCTTTAGTCTTGGTAGTGTATAACCACCACATCTGAATTTTATCCGTCAAGGAGTTTTTAATTTGTGTCTCAATAGTATAAACTGGTTCTTTAAGGTGAGAATCCGTATATGAGTTCTCTTCATCTTTGTATACGGGTATGTTTTTGGACACACACTTATAGACGGTTTCTCCGTAGTTGACTGCGTACCTACTTACTTCATATTGATATGTTCCTTTGTAATAGACTGTTGCTTTTCCTTGCCTATGCTCCGTGCCGTACCTATTTGGAACGTTTGTGAGATACACTTCTTCAGTTTGTGTTTCTGACTGTGCAACAGGAGAATATACTTTACAGGTTTTAGATGGAAATCTCTGTATTTAGCCTAATCATAAACTGATTTCGATCGTTACCTCTTCCGTTACCGTTGGGTGAGGTCGTGAGAACCTACCCGCCTCCTCGGACCATCCGACGTCAGGTACCCCAGAGCTTCACAGTCTGTACTGACTCACTGAAGTGAAAGTGAAAAGTGAAAGTACGTGACCTCTTCCTTTACCGTTGGGTGAGGTCACAAGAACGGACCTCTTAGGGTCCCTACCGCCTCGGACCACCCGACGGCAGATACCCCAGTGTGTCACAGAGCCTGTGCTGACTTCGTTGAATCGTCGTCGTTTCGACCGTTTACACCCTTCTTTACTTCCCGCTGACGATTACCCATTACCTAAAGGAAAACACCACTCCTCTCACGAGGTTTTAACTAACACCGTTACCAACGTGTTGAGACACTTGTTATTTTCGGTGATTTAACATGTTAAATTTACCCACGTAATAAGTCGTACACTCAACATAGAGTCAACAAATGTTTTAGTGATCTCGTATTGAACATTAGTAGATTTCCAGTCACCCGAAGGGACTACCGAATTCCTGTGAGGAATTCCTGCGACAAGGTGTCTTCGTCAGCGGTGACTCCTGAGACACAGAACCAATTGTACCGGTGATTAATCCTTTGCATCTCATCAATTACCCGAAGGGACCACCGAGTCGACCATTTCTTAGGCGGACGTTACGTCCTCTGGGGCCAAGTTAAGGACCCAGTCCTTCTAGGGGTCCTCTTCTCTGTCCGATGGGTGAGGTCATAAGGACCCGAAGGGACCATAGGTCTACCATTTCTTAGACGGACGTCGGACCCAAGTTAGGGACCCAACCCTTCTAGGGGACCTCCTCCCGTACCGTTGGGTGAGGTCATAAGGACGGACCTCTTAGGGATACCTGTTTCGCCGGACTGTCCAATGTCAGGTACCTCAGTGTTCCTCAGTCTGTGCTGACTGACTGATTCGGGTTTCCAGTTAATAGTCTTTTAATGGGGTTTAGATAAGGACGAACAAACTATATTTAGGGTTCTTGATACTATTTTAAATAAAAGGGGAGGTCGGAGGATCTTAAAGTCCGTCAGTTACAAAGTCCCAGTCAATATTCTTTCTTTGTTTTGTATAGAAATTAAAAATCCGGACCGAGTATAGTCTTCAGTTAAATTAACTCGACTTTAGGAGATCCGATTAGTCTTTTTACTATAAATAGAGAGATTGGAGTCACTATGTGTAAATTTTACTATTTTGACACTCAAAAGGTTTATCCTTCGTTTAAAGTTAGAAAAGGGTTGACTTTTGACAAGTCAAAATAAGAGTTTGTTCACCCCCCATCCTCCCTTTCTACCACCCTTTTATATGAAGTAGTTCCAAAGGTTTCATCGTTGGTCCTGTGATTTACCTGGAATTGTATTTATTCAGTTGTGTTCATTGACTGAAAAGGTGAAATTCTAGTTCATCCTCTTAAGGTCCCCTAAGGGACCGTCGAGTCAACCATTCCTTGGACGGACGTTACGTCCTCTGGGGTCAAACTAAGGACCCCACCCTTCTAGAGGATCTCTTCCCTATCCGATGGGTTAAGTCATAAGTACCCGAAGGGACCACCGAGTCTGTCATTTCTTAGGCAAACGTTACACCCTCTGTACCCAAGCTAGGGACCCCAACCTTCTAGGGGACCTCCTCCCGTACCGTTGGGTGAGGTCATAAGAACGGACCTCAGAGTACCTGTCTCCTCGGACCGTCCGATGTCAGGTACCCCAGTGTGTCTCACCCTGTGCTGACTCACTGAGTCGTGTCGTGTCCTATTAAGGTCAGAAAAGTGAAACATCCGTCATCGGATTTTTACATGAGACTGTTTGACATAGTTTTTTTTTAAAAACTATTATTTCTTTTAAAAAGGCAATAAAATGCATATCGAGTTGATCCAGAGTCACTTCTATATGAGATAGAGTATGGTGCAAAAGTTACCTTCTTATTCTTTGTCAAAAAAAGGTCTGTTTCTTTCAACTTTGTAAAACGAAAAATTTCTTTGATAAAGACTCTGACACCAAGTGAAATAAGACATTGGATCTTATTTATAGTGAAGACGAAGATTTACGTAGATCGACACTAGATTCGAAACTGTTATTAAAAAAGAGAGTAATAATCCTTAAAGTTTTCCTTCTACTTCTCGAATCTACTTATTTTTGCCTTTGTCTTAGGCCGTCGACTCTGTGTGAGGTCGGTGAGACTCCCGAACGGATAGATGAGGTTGTAAGATCCCGTCCCGTTTATATTTATATACTTATATAAGGAACTTCTTACTGTTTATTTTTTAAAGAATTTGTTGAGGTATTAATTGACTAATACAGATTAATAATTTAATCATCTCTGCTATTCGTCAAATCCTTAATTTCCTGTACCATAGGCTGTCTATTAATAAGGTATCTACAGTTTGTTACATACATTCTGATAAGTTAAGTCATCACAAATCTTAAAAAAATTTTTGACCTTTATAATTCTCCTTAACTGATGTATTTAACGTTAGTTTCGATGATGTAATCTGACATTGACTCTTTAGGGTCCCTCATGGTAAGTTTAGACCGGATACGCTCGAACAAGTCCTAAGTCAGAAGTGTTGACGTACACCACCCGCACTAGCACCGTGTCCGTAGGTCACCTCACGGCAAGTCGGGACTGTGTCTTTTACTCTTTTAGGCGCGCACCTAGACCTCGGTAGTAGTTCTCGATCATGATCTTTTTTCGTTCCATGTCTTGATCGAAAGAAGTGTAACATATTTTTCTTTCGTCTTTTTGTCTTTAATTTAAATGAAAATTCACGTGTTTTATAAAGCTCTGCTTGTATGTCGCCGACCCTGTGTCCTTACTCTCCTCTGAAAGTAGTTTACGGGAAGACTTGCAAACTTCAAACAAAATTCACTTGTATGATATGCGTTTTTAATTACTTAATTTGTTAAAAACGTTCTTAGGAAGTTCGATCCACAGTTGTCATGTTCTTGGTTCTTGAAGGTCTACATGTTCCATCCAAATCTTTTCCGTTCCCTTTGTCTAGTTTGACGGTTGTAGGTCATCTAGTATCTTTTCCGTTCCCTTAAGGTCTTTTAGAAGACGAAGTAACTGATATGATTTCGGAAACTGTCGCATCCAGTGTTGTTTGACTTTTTAAGACTTTTCACTACCCTTATAGTCTGGTGGAATGTACGGAGGACTCTTTGGATATATGTCCAGTTCTTCGTTGTCAATCTTGGCCTGTATGGTGTTACCTAACCAAGGTTTAACCCTTTCCTCAGGCAGTTCCGACATATAACAGTGGGACGAATAAATTGAATATATGTCTTATGTAGTACTCTTTACGACCCGACCTACTTCATGTTCGACCTTAGTTCTAACGGCCCTCTTTATAGTTATTGGGGTTTATACGTCTATTGTGATGGGATTACCGTCTTTCGCTTCTCCTTAATTTATTACTCAGAGAACTGTTCCCACTTTCTCCTCTCACTTTTTCAACCGAATTTTGAGTTGTAAGTTTTTTGATCCTAGTACCGTTGACCAGGGTAGTGAAGTACCGTTTGTCTACCCCTTTTTTATTTTTGTCACTGTCTGAAATATAAAACCCGAGGTTTTAGTGATGTCTACCACTGGTCGGTGTTTTAATTTTCTACGAACGAGGAACCTATTTTTTGATACTGTTTGGATCTGTCGTGTAATGTTTCGTCTCTGTAGTGAAACGGTTGTTTCAAGGTGTATCAATTTCGATACGAAAAAGGTCATCAGCACATGTTTACACTCTCAACCTAGTATTTCTTCCGACTCACGGTTTCTTAACTACGAAAACTTGACACCACAACCTCTTCTGAGAACTCTCAGGGAACCTGACGTTCTTCTACTTTGGTCAGGTAGGATTTCCTTTAATTGGGACTTATAAGTAACCTTCCTGACTACGACTTCGACTTTGGGGTTATGAAACCGGTGGACTACACTTCTCGACTGAGTAAACTTTTCTGGGACCACGACCCTTTTTAACTTCCACCTCCTCTTCCCCTGCTGTCTCCTACTCTACCAACCTACCGCAGTGGCTGAACTACCTGTACCCAAACTCGGATTACGCCCTCTGTCACTTCCTGTCCCTTCGGACCACACGACGCCGGTACCCCACCGTTTCTCGTCCTGTGCTGACTCCTTGACTTGGTGTTGGTTTTTTCCAAACTACTCTTTCTCTTTTTTGATTACTTTCGGCCTCATTGGGTCCTTTCAAAGAATCTTTACCGTTCGATACTCGATTCTAAACTTATTAGTACTAAATCTAATATTTTCTAGTCTTTCCTTTACATAAAGTCCTTCGTTATATCTCTTTTATGCACTTACCCCACTTCATTCTTTCTTTGCAGAGGTTTTAGTTCGATATACAACGTTTGTCACCGTACGGTTAAATAGAGAACGATAAGATTTCAATTCCTTTGATTATTCCGAGTTTGAGGAAATCAGTTAACCACAATCCGTTTTACTGTTTCAGTACTTTCACTACATAATTCACTAATTCAACGACCACGATCAATAAGTTTACACAAACCAAACTTTTTAAAGGATTTCGACTCGTAGACACTAAACACATGAAAAGATATACATACAATGTCAATTAATTTTCTCTCTTTATATCTAAAATTATACCTTCGATCCATATTTTATCTAACTACTGTCGTTTTTATATTTTTTTCTGTATTCTTCCTTTTAAATATTCAGTAATATCGATATGTCGAACTCTTTACTCCTAGATAGTAACTGTTACAGTCACTCTCCATTTTTCCATGGTCCGAACTGGACTATTTACCTAAATTCCTTCTCTGTCTACTATGTCCTGTTCAAATTCCAAAATATTCTTTACTTCTATTATAGTCGTCTTTACCTTCTTCCTCTTATACCTCGATGAAATTTCTTTTATGGAAGTAAAGTTGTCCTTTATTTACGAACCCATTTCGTAGTTCCGATTTTCTGTGTTTGGACTCTCAGTTCACGAATTTTCACTATTTTGATTCTGGCTTACGACTGTCTTTTCGTCTAGTAATTCCTGCTTCGGGTACTCGTAGACAGTCGCCTCCTCGACCTCCTTTTTTCCGTTTCCCGTCTTTGATCCATTCGTCCTCTTATTTTCTCCAAACTGTCAATGTCTGTGACTCTAATTTTTTTTCTTCGACAATCGTTACAGTTTACAGTCTCTCTCTCTACTTTTGACGTCTTTCAGTAATAATCTTAAAAGTCCATTTCGGCAGTATCATTTTCTTCATGAAGCCTTCGAGGATGGTGGTTATTGTTTGTTTTTCTTGTTTGTTAACAATTCCTTTTTTCGTTTTTAAGTTTGTGTGGTAGTCGTCCATTTCCTCGTGTCGAAGCACGGTGTTCAAAGTGACGTGTCAAAGTTTCCCTTTTTTCCCTTGCAGGACCGTGAGAGCCGTCGTCGTTTACACGGGGTCTTGGTGGGATGAAGATCTTCTTTAGGACTCTTCCTTCTTCCTTGGGTAGGACTCTTCGGTGCGACCTATGGGGTTGTACTTTTCTCCGTCGTCTCTGGTTTATCCGGGTGGTTCCCTTTTTAGTTCTTCTGTTTCTTCGTTCGAAGAGACCTGGTTCTGTCCTGGAGTCTTTTAGTCCCTCCCGTCGGAACGGAACGGCAAAAGATCCCGAGACACTCTTGACCACCTACTCTACTTTGGATCCTCGCGTCCTACCAATCACCTGAGAGTCCTCTCTCTCACAGAGAGTCCCGAGGTCCGTTCCGGTTTGAGTCAGGGTCGGTTATGGAGAGTCGGGAGCCAGCGGTCCGAGTATACTGTTTACTCGGTTTTAGTTTTCATTCTGGAAAATTAGGTACCTGTCTCCTCACATCACCCGATGTCAGGTGTCCGACGTTTCTCGACTTATCTGAGTCCCGAGTTTCTCAACTCGTGCGTTTTCCTTTTGGATCGAAGACTGGGTCCATTGTACCGTCTCCGGCAAAAAGGGTCCAGGCGGGGTGTTTTGTGTCGACAGTTACGACCCTTGTCGCTTTCCCTGTCGGTGTCTTCTCGAGACTTTCAGCCCTTTTCCCTCCATCTCAGGAACCCGGGTCCGGACCCTCTCGCCGTCTCCGTCCCGCAGGACCCGGGGGGGTGGGCTGTCCTCTCCCACCAGGTAGGGACCGACGGGCGGGCGATCAGACCCCCGGGGGAGTGGGCTGTCCTCTCCCACCAGGTAGGGACCGACGGGTGGGTGATCAGACCCCCGGGGGAGTGGGCTGTCCTCTCCCACCAGGTAGGGACCGACGGGTGGGCGACCAGACCCTTGTTTTCCGGCAGCCGCTTCCGGTCGAGGGGGCCCTACGGTACCCCCAGGGAGACCGTTGTACTCCGGTCGGTCGTGGTGGTCGTTTCTTCTGTCTGCCGCTCGGAGGGGTTTTTGTTTGTCGGTCCCCTCCGTCAGAGGAAGGGTAGCCCCGGGCTCTTAGGGGGAAAGGTGGGTCTCTTAGCCTTACGTCGTCCTTCTTGCTCGCTCCCCCTGGGCCGGTGTCGTTCTCGGGTGTCGTCCGGAGAGGTGGGGCGTCCGGGGTCCGAGAGGACGGGGGTCGTTGAGGCCTCGGCGACGTGCCTTGACCGGTCTCCCGACTCGCCGTCGTCCTCCAGGGCAGGTCCTTCGGGGACGAGGGACGCTCCGATCCCACGAGGAGAGGACGGGTCTCCGTCGTCCCGTCGCTCCCCGTGCCCCTCCTTTGGGCTAGAGTGGGGAAGGGACGGTCGGTTGTCGGTCGTCGAGTCGGGTTCTTTTTGCAGGAGACGAGGGAGTTCGTCGTGGTCGCTCCTGGTCGCCCTCGGGAGCACTGTGGCCTGGTTCGTTTGGCTTTATTGTCGTCCTTCTGGGACTTTTGTTGACAGCGACCTTGGTGTCGGGCGCTCTTGTCCGGTTCCTGACGCACGATTGGGATTTGTGCCTACCCGACGCCCTTTTCTGTTTTCTGACTTTGTCCGGGGCCTCAGAGGATTGGGTCGTCTGTTTCGTGGCTCCGAGGTCAGCTTTGAGTGGACAGCATAGTTCTCGGTTCTTTTTTTTAATGTCAACTTTGTTCTGTTTGTTGATTATGGTTGTAGTTCTACTTAGTCTACGACCTTAATAGTCTTCTCCTAAATTTTGAGAAGGTGTTAGTCGATGTTCAAGAGAATTTTGTTTACGTTTTGTTGTCAAAATTCAAGGGAATTTTTTTTTGGACATTTTTATCATTTAGATTCGTTTCTTTATCTTCTTTAAAAAATTTATATACCTGTAATATCTTTAATTCTTACGTTATTGCCCTTATTGTTTGGAGTGATCTACCCGAGTCCTCATCTGTTGTCTCCCAGGTCACGTACATTCTTAGGTCCTTATCTTACGTTAGTTAGGACTGTTTCTCTTTTGTTTGTCTTTTATTATTATTATTGTTTCGGAACCCCTGGACACCCTGTTACTCTTCCTGGGTTGTGAACCCCTGGAAGGGATCGTACCGTCACCGATTCTGAGGGGCGAAGGTGGTACCCCNGGGCGAAGGTGGTCCCCCCCCCCCCCCCCCTTCAAAGTCAGAGACCACCCTCTTTTTCTAGCGTATACGGTGTGTCGGTTTTTTATTCGTTATGAGATTTCAGAATCTTTTTACTGGGTTGTAAACATAGTAGAATTCAAGGTTTTCTTCTCCTCCTTCATCCCGACTTTCTCATAAGTCTCTTTATACGCTAAGAAGTGCTCAGTCCATAGTGCTGCCACCACAGTCAGCTCCCGTCTGTTGTCTAGCTCTGTTCTCTCCTCTCTCGGGCGTCTGTCTGGGTGTGTCTGTACGAGGTGACAAAACACTACCTTCGTTCACCCGTTTTCTGTTGATCGGAAGAATTATTTACTGTGACTTCGTCAATCCATTGATGTCCGATTTATTTTCCCCCCTTTACTTGGGACTGGATTGTGGTATGTGTCTTTAGTTAAGTTTTCTTAGTGTTTGAACTTGTATTTTGACGTTTTGAAGATCTTTTTTCTTTGGCCTTCGTTTTAGAAATCCTAGAGTTGGATCCGTCTCAAGAATCTGAAGTTTGTTTTGTGTGTTAGGTTTTTTCCTTTTTTACTATTTGACCCGAGTAGTTTTCATTTTTCCAACGGGACACTTTCATGTACACTTCTACTCTTTTTCTGCCGAATCGGTGTCTTGACCCTCTTTTAAAATGTTTGGTGCATAGACTGTCTCTTGATCAGGGATCTTAAGTATTGTAGAGAGTTTTAAATTGTAAATTTTTGTTGTTAGGTTGATCTTTTACTCTTCTGTTGTCTGTGAAGTGTCTTCTCCTATGTTTTTACCGTTTAATTGTGCTCTCCTACAAGTTGTATTTGATCGGCAACCCCTTTACGTCAGTTTTGGTGTTACTCTATGGTAAGGTATCGATAGTCTTACCGATTTTATTTTATGTTCTGGTTTACGGACATACCTCTACTTTTTTGACCCAGTGACTAGACGATGACCAGTCATCTGTTCTTTACCATATCGGTGAGGTCAAAGACTAATTTGAAATTAAGTTGTGGCATACTGGGTCGGTAACGTGAGAACCTGTAAATACGTATCTTTACTTTTGTGTGTAGGTGTGTTTTTGGACATGGGTTTACAAGTGTCGTCGAAATAGACATTTTCGGTTTTCGACCTTAGTCGTGTCTCTGGGAAGTTGTCCACTTACGTATGGCACCTTATTTTGGGTGTAATTTCCCGTTGTTAGAGAACTGAGTCTGTCGTTGAACCTACTTAGAGATCCTTAGGACTACTTGTTTTTTCAGGTGGGTTGTCAATGTGTGAGATACTAAGGTAAATACATTATAAGAACTTCACTTTTTAGAACCCTTTTACTGTCTAATCCCCAACAGTCCCAAATCCCAAATCTCATTCGCACCAATGTCCTCTTTTGGTTCCTATTGTCTTCATCACAACCTTGACAAGTCATAGAACCACCACCACCGCCGAGGCAGTTAGATCTGGCCATTATTTTACGATGTCTCGAATTATATGTGTGTCGTTTCCTCATGTTACTTTTGACCTCTTTATATACTTATTCCCGTCACCCGGTACAGTTACAATTACACGACCAACAGTATCAAAATGATTTAAAATGATTTCCCCTTTACCCTGGTTTACATTTCCCTAATAATAAAGAATACTAACGTATAATTAGATGTTAATGGAGGTTTCTTTAAATTCAAAATTTTTTTCATTACGGGCCTGGAGTTTGGTAACCAACCTCCTTCTTATTATTGCACCTTTCGTACAGTGTTTGAATCCATGAAAGAAGGTGTTCAGTATCCCGTCTCTACGGATGCAGTTGGTGTTTCTTCAGCTTTTTTCTTTTTTTTCTCCTTTAATATGTCAGTACAACGTCTGTTCTTAATGTTTCTGTCTCTCTCGTGTCCACCCCCATATTATGTCTGAAGAAACATTAGATTTAAGGCTAACCCGTTCCTTAATGAGACGAGAGAAGGGGATATTCGTGAAGTCACGAACTTTGGTGCGGAACGTACGACGACGACGACGACGACGATTCAGCGAAGTCAGCACAGACTGAGACACTCTGGGGTGTCTGCCGTCGGGTGACCCGAGGGGGCAGGGACCCCAAGAGGTCCGTTCTTGTGACCTCATCCGACGGTAAAGGAAGAGGTTACGTCCTTTCATTTTTCACTTTCACTTCAGCGAGTCAGCACAGGTTGAGACACGCCGGGGTACCTGACGTCGGGGGGTCCGAGGAGGCAGGTCCCCTAAAAGGTCCGCTCTCGTGACCTCACCCCCGGTGACGGAACGTATCACGTGTTATTTTTGGACCCTGTACCTGCGTGGCCTACTCAGAGGGGACGGAATATGAGCGTAGAGGCGCACGGGATGTTAGGCGTGAATCGGGAGAATTAAGAAGTCCTATAAGTCACTAAGACCTATAATTAAGGTAGTAATGAACATTATGACTCATAATGTAAGTGTTGGGACTAGATGTCCAATCTTCAGTTTGGGGAAACAGACCATTAGATTCTACCGGAGTCTAGCGGAAGGTGGGAGTTTTTATCGTGGAGTCGAAGGATGGATGCCGGGGACTTGCAGAGTGGCAGTGTGGAGAGACGGAAACCCCTACAACAAGGAAGTCAGATTCACAAAGACCGGGAACCGGGGGACCTCGTAATGGTTGTTGATTTGACATTTCGGTGACAGAGACACTTTGGAAGAGACTGGTAGGTATGTTGGTAGTGATGGGTCCTGTTGAATCCCCAAGGAAAAAGGGTCGAGAGTCCCTAGTACATACATGTACACTAATTATATTGTGAAGAGTATCATATTAATAAACAAGTCCACATAGAGAGGGTAGTATGATACTAGATGTACTTTTATTCTTATAATGTCTAAAAGTAGATAGTGCCCCCGATTGTAATGATGGGTATGCGTTATCCGTAAGTTAAATAGTTTAATAACGTTCTCGTTTAAGTAAAAAATTTTTCTAAATATTTACTCTAAAATTTTGTTTTTAAGGATATTAAATCACCTATGATTCGTGTTTAGCCCCGAAGGGACCATCATGTCAGTACTTTCTTAGATGGAAGTTCCGTCTTTTGAGTTCAAACTATGGCCCCAACCCTTCTAGGGTACTTCTTCCTTTACCGTTGGGTGACGTCATAAGTACGGACCTCTTAGGGTACCTTTCTCCTCGGACCACCCGATGTCCGTCCCACAGTGGTCTCATCCTGTGCTGAATCGTTGATTTGGTGGTGGTTGATGTTCAGTCCGTCTTTATCTCATTATATGTTCTCCTGTACGTACAATAATCGTTTCTACAAGTAAAATTTTATGGTAGAAAAATTTTCCATTTTGATTATTTTTAGGATTTTTTGATGACTGAAAAGTCAAGTCAAGTCAGCGAGTCAGCACAGGTTGAGAAACGCTGGGGTACTTAGCGTCGTGTGGTCCGGAGGGACAGGTAGTGGTTGAGGGTCTCAAGTGAGTTTGAGTGCAAGTAACTCAGTCACTACGGTAGGTTGGTAGAGTAGGAGCCAGCAGGGGAAAAGGAGGACGGGGGTTAGGGAGGGTCGTAATCCCAGAAAAGGTTACTCAGTTGAGAAGTGTTGACTGAAAATCTGAATAAATTTAGAAAGAATAAATTACCATAAGTCAAACCATAAATCCTAACTCATTCGATAGAGTTTAAAAGTTAAGTGGTATTTATCACTAATTTCTGAAATTTTCTTGGTAATTTTCAACGGTATAAAAGTTTTTAATCTTAAAGTAAGACATATTTTATGTAGATATTTATGTATGACGAATCTACTTTTGACTGTAATAATTTGTCGTTTGATATTTTGTCTATGGATCAAAGAAACCCTCCTGTTACCTTAAGGTTACCGTATAAAACATTCCTACACACATTCATAGACAAGATTTTACGGAGGACTAAAAGTGGAAAACCGAAGTGTTGACGGTTAAAAAAAATGTAGGACGTTTATGTGTCTACTTTTGCAAAAATATATCGTATTCCTTTGAAATTAGACATAAATTATTAAGGAAAGTTCATTCCCCTTAAATAAAATTGTGTCTACCATATAACGTCAGTTCTTATAAAGGAATTTATAAAGGAAAGAATTGTGACTTTATTTTTTAGTTTATATGGTACCTTCTATACGAATAAATCTTTTTAGTTTTCTATTCACTCATTTTCGACACATTTCTTAGTCCTTCGGAAAGTAAGAAGGGGGTTCTGTCTACAAGTGTTCGATCTTATTTAAATTTTCTCAAACTTAGATATTAGGAATTAATTATTTTGGATAGTTTAGTCAAATACCAAGTTCAATGAAATAGTCTTATACAAACGAGTAACTATTTCTGATATTTTGGTAATTGGTTTCTTGTTTTTATTAATGAATTGTCACAAAGAATGGAAAATATACGAAGTTATGACTGTCTTCAGTTCTTTGGCACTGATAGACTCGTCTTAAAATTCGACGAACGTCATTCCGTCTTTTTTTCCGGTGTTTTTCGGTGACTCACACGTTCATTATTGGTGTCAATGTTTGGTTTTTTGACTGGAGTGTACTTATGTTTTGCCCCACGAAAAAGTCTTCGTCAATTCGTCCGTCTTTACTTACCAGTGGTCTCAAATTGATGTTTCTGTTGCAGTAAGTAATGGTCAATTATGTATGACTGGAACTGGCGGAAAGTCTATACCTAGGATTTTGAGGAGGATGTGAAAGGAATAAAGTTTCACAGCGAAATCTAATTAAGTTTTATTTTCCTCGAAAGAAGAACGACCGAAAATTTGAACAGATTAACAAAGGCCCAAAAAAATTAACGTCATATTGACGAAATGTTCAACAATCAAAGACGACATGTTCCACTTACCCGATATATATGTCGGGGAGGGAGGACTCGGAAGAGGACGAGCCCGTCGGGAATCCCGTGGTGTCTCGTCGTCGAAGGGTGGTCGATCGATACAATGTGTGCCGTCACATGCATGTAGTCACGTAGGTTGACTTTGACGTGATCTAATCGTGTGGCGGACGACCTTGTCGCAATTATCTGTTGCTACAAAGTAATTCTCTCTTGTGACTTATTTAAAGACGAAATAACTGATACGGTTTCGGAAACTGATACACCCAGTGTTATTTGACACCTTTTAAGAAGTTCTCTACCCTTATGATCTGGTGGACTGGACGGAGAACTCTTTGGATATACGTCCAGTCCTTCGTTGTCAATCTTGACCTGTGCCTTGTTGTCTGACCAAGGATTATCCTTTTCCTCATGTAGTTCCGACATATAACAGTGGGACGAATAAATTGAATGTACGTCTCGTGTAGTACTCTTTACGACCCGACCTCCTTCGTGTTCGACCTTAGTTCTAACGGCCCTCTTTATAGTTATTGGAGTCTATACGTCTACTGTGGTGGGAATACCGTCTTTCACTTCTCCTCGATTTTTCGGAGAACTACTTTCACTTTCTCCTCTCACTTTTTCAACCGAATTTCGAGTTGTAAACCTTTTGATTCTAGTACGATAGACCAGGGTAGTGAAGTACCCTTTATCTACCCCTTTGTCACCTTTGTCACAGTCTGAAATAAAAAACCCGAGGTTTTAGTGACGTCTACCACTGACGTCGGTATTTTAATTTTCTACGAATGAGGAACCTTCTTTTCAATACTGGTTGGATCTATGGTATAAGTTTTCGTCTCTGTAATTAAACGGTTGTTTCCAGGTAGATCAGTTCCGATACCAAAAAGGTCACCAGTACATACCTACACTTTCAACCTGATACTTCTTTCGACTCGTGACTTCTTAACCATTAAAACTTGACACCACAACCTCTGAGAACTTTCAGGGAACCTGACGTTCCTCTAGGTTGGTCAGGTAAGATTTCCACTAGTCAGGACCCACAAGAAACCTTCCTTACTACGATTTCGACTTTGAGGTCATGAAACCGGTGGAGGACGTTTCTCAACTGAGTAACCTTTTTTGAGACTACGACTCTCCCTAACCCCCGTCCTCTTCCCCTGCTGTCTCCTATTCTACCGACCTACCGTAGTGACTGAGCTACCTGCACTCAAACCCACTTGAGGCCCTCTACCACTACCTGTCCCTCCGGACCGCACGACGTTAAGTACCCCAGCGTTTCTCAGCCTGTGTTGACTTGTTGACTTGACTTGACTTATTTAAGACACACTCCAATATTTGTTTACTTGTTGTACAAGCGAAACTTTAATTGATGAAAAAAAAGTAAAATTATTACATAAACGTTATGACTATAAATTTTAATAAACCCGTCTCGTCCTAATTGTCTAAAAAAACACACAAAATTCTATTTGGTTGTCCATAAATAACTCATTAGTACCTCACTATGGCAATCCCTACGTTTCTATTTTA
Organism: Capra ibex; assembly: GCA_006410555.1. Lineage (NCBI taxonomy): Eukaryota > Metazoa > Chordata > Mammalia > Artiodactyla > Bovidae > Capra > Capra ibex. The sequence continues at coordinate 1,848,805 of SJYO01006231.1, forward strand.
GGACCTAATGACGGAACTTTGTTCCGTGCTACATAATTCTTGTTTACGTTCCTTCGGACCGAGACACCATTTCTTGGTGGGCGGTCCGTCCTGCGTCCAAGTTAGGGACCCGACCCTTCTAGGGGACCTCTTCCTTTACCTTTGGGTGCGGTCACAAGAACGGACCCTTTAGGGTACCTGTCTCCTCCGACCTCCCGATATCAGGTTCCCCAACTTTTTCTCGACCTGGATAAACGGTCGTATAAGGAGTCACGACCCTTATAGTTTTACGTATTTTAATATCGGGGAACAGAGTTCTTCGAGTGGTGGATGATTCCCATTGTTTGTCCCTTTGTTTGTTGTGCGGTGTCCTAATTTGGCCAAGTGTTTGTGACTAGTCCATATTCGAGTCGCCCCTGTCTGTGTCGTAGTCGCTTCGGAAGTGTCTTATGCTTTCGGACTCCATGTTTCACGATGTTTCTGTTCTCCTTCCTTTCTCGTGTCGACTCGTCTCGTGAGTTTTTGGAAATGATTCTTCTTTTGTAGTGAAGTGTTAGTATGCACACAGTACGACACGTGGAATTTGAGTAGGTTACGACGTATAGTTAATATAGAGTAATTTCGACCTTTTTGATAACAATTAAATTTTTTTCTGTTAGGGACCGTTCGGAACTCCTTGTCAGTGCTTTCCTCGTGTACATGTGCGTGCATAGAGCCGTTTCCACACGCATCCTCCGCCGAACCCTTTGTGAGGACCCGACTTTAGGATTGGATTGTGCAGTGTCGACTCAGTGACGCGTAAAGTTAATTGGAGGATTTTCTAGAATAGAAATTTTATCCCTGTCATTATGACTCCAACGTCCCGACAATACTTCTAATCTTCTCTATTTCATAAATTGTACATTCCGAAACCTCTCTGTAATTTTTCGTCAGTAACGATTCTTTAGTACTCTCTTTCACGATGAGTTCTGTCTTCTACCTCCTCGTCCACTACCCTCTCCCGAGGAAAGATTTGTGTTCAGACTTGTGTTCGTTTCTGTCGTCCACCCTTTCACCTCTGGCACACACATTTGGTGCCGGTTGGACTTCCTTTCACCCTTGTTTTCCATTTTCCTAGCTCACACCGGTGTGCCGTGTGTTTAGACATACAGGATTGAAGATTTTTACATTCAATAGGTCCAAGTCAAGTCAGCGAGTCAGCACAGGCTGAGAAACATTGGGGTACTTGGCGTCGTGTGGTCCGGAGGAACAGGTAGTGGTTGACGACCGCAAGTGAGTTTGGGTACAGGAACTAAACCACTACGGTAGGTTGGTAGAGTAGGAGACGGTAGGGGAAGAGGAGGACGGGAGTTAGAAAGGGTCGTAGTCCCAGAAAAGTTTACAGTCAAGAAGTGTAGTCTACCGGCTTCATAATCTCAAAGTCGAAGTTGTACTTAGGAAGGTTACTTATAAGTCCTGACTGGAGGAAATCCTACTTGACCAACCTAGAGGAACGTCAGGTTCCCTGAGAGTTCTCAGAAGAGGTTGGTGTCAAGTTTTCGGAGTTAAGAAACCGCGAGTCGAAAGAAATATCAGGTTGAGAGTATAGGTATGTACTGATGACCTTTTTGGTATCGGAACTAATCAATAGATCCATGGAGAACTGAAAATTGAGAAGGATATACTAGTTAATAATATTTTCTTTAGTTAAAATTTTAATTCCGGTTAAAAAAAAAAGGAAAGTTTCTCTCAATGTTACATCCCTCTTTATTTATTAAAGAGAGGGTCTTGCAAAGGCCAAAGGTTACTTGTTACAGTAGGGACAAGGTATAAGGTCTGAGAACTTGGCTTTCAGAGTGGGAAGAGACCAGGGAATGAAAAAAGTCCAAAATAGACTTGATTAAGATCGAGATTAAAGTCGTGGAGTCACTATTTAACCAGATTTGACGTCCAGCTTGGCAATGGCACCAACGGATCCCTTCCTTAGACAGAAAAACGAGACCCAGAGTTATTTTCTGAAAGTGGGTAAGTAAATAAGTAGGTTATTCAGGAAGATTTTTTAGATGTTATACGGTCTACGACTCACTCCAGGACTCGTGTCTCTAGTCTTTTCAAGACCGGCGTCGGAGTCCTTCAAATGCTCCTCTTTCCTTCTCGAGACTGTAGTTTGTCACTGACGAGATTCCTTAGGGACATGGTTCACGTCATTTTTGTGTCTGCGTGTCGTCTCCGGACCGACTTCATTTTCCTTCCTTTTCGGAAGTCTCCGGCGGGGTCGTACGAGTCTCGTCGCGAAAGGAGTGACGGTGAAAGAAGGAAGGAAGGGTTGGTTTTATACCGAGAGGGGTGGACCTTTTATACCGATTTTAGAATGGAGGAGGAAAGAGGGGTGTTTAGAGGTGAACAAGGCATTACGGCACATTACGAATTTCTTTTGGTTGATTTAGACATTTGAGGTTTCGGTCGTTCCTTCCTTCCTTCTGTCGTCGCTGACGATGCGTTCGTGGTCTCCCTCGTCCATGGCTCCGGAGAAGAACACGAATCGAGACGGCCGGAGGTGCGTGAACGAATACAATAGTGGTCGTAAAGTCGGATGAAGGGCGAACTTTGACGTAAAAAATTTCTACTTTTGCATCCGACGATGTCGGAATATGACAGGTGTCGCTAATGTGTGTGTAAGGATTGCTTTTGGTTGACCACCCCTCGACCCTCACCCGGTACCACCCACCCCCTCGTCGAGGACGTCTAAAGACCACGAAATTCGCTTGAGATTGACGGTCGACCACGGGTGGACGGTTACGTTCTCTACACTCTCTGTGTCCAAGCTAGGGACCCAGGTCTTCTAGGGGACCTCCTCCCGTGCCGTTGGGTGAGGTCATAAGAACAGACCCTTTAGTATGACTGTTTCTTCGGACGGTTCGATGTCAGTTACCCCGGTGTTACTCAGTCTGTGCTGACTTCGATGAATCGTGTGTGTGTACATGTGGTCACCCAACTTATGTCGTATTTGGAGGATCGAGAAAAATAGAAAGTGAATACGTTGGTTTACATTTTTGGAGTCGTTTACATATAAATTTCGACCTTACTAATTTTTTTATTTTTGAGTCTTATTTGTTAAAATAGAGGTCGTTGGAATCTCTTAACCTTCCTTTTTCATTTAACGTTTATTGGAAACTTACTTATTACAAGGTACTTTGGTTCGTTCAGAGTTCTTTCTATAATTTATATGTATTTGATGTATAACATTTTCTTTTATGTCTATTTAGTACTTTTTGTTTTTTCCACCCCTGACAAGTTCTAATTCTCTTATTTCTCTATTCTGAGTTTACGTTACGTACTTTGGGTTAACTTAGAACTTAGGTTTTGTGAGTTTTTTCTTTTTCAAGTCCCTGTTGATCCCTATATACATATACTTTGTAATGTAATTTACATAAGAATTCGATTACAATAAAGGAATTTATTTATGACTGTACTATTAGTACGTTTTTTAATGGGTATAATAAGCCTTTATGTACGAATCAAAATATAGGACATTATATTACATTCTATCTATAAATTATGTAAAAGTTTGCCGAAAATTTATCTATTTACGTATCTCTCTCTTGTACGTCGTCGCACGACCGTCACTCGTCTGTGTCTACCTGCCGTCACACCGACGAGTGGCGGTCGTGCCAGTGAAGAGGCGCCGTGACTCGTGAAAGTCTTACTTTAGACCTTCCCCACCGTCTCGCGCCCCGACGGCCGACCTACCTGCGCGGTCCATTCCCGTCGTGGTCATGGTCGTTTGCCGTTGGGTCGCGACACCGGGGCCCGTCGAGCGCCTGGGCGACCTCCGGCGTCGGTTCGATTGGAATGGAATGGAGGTTCCACTGGAAGGTCGATTTTTGGGGTGATGAGGTGCTGAAGGAGAGTCCAGATTTTAAGTTTTCTATTGGTCTATACTTCTGTGTCCTGACAGTTATTTTTGTAAATTTTGTCGATCGGTTTACGGACCGTGTGTCTTGTGTCTTGTTATTTATAAATGCGGAGAGAAAACTTTTATAACATTTTGAAGAAGTCGTTTTTTTTTTTTTCTACACTGATTAACTGAATATTTTTATTCATTGTGTTTTAACCTTTCTAGATGAAATTATAGATAAGTTAAAGATGACTTAATTTTTGACAGACAAACTCGGTGTTTATTTCGTTTTGTTTCATAATTGATCTTGTACATTGTTCAGACAGTCTACGAAAATAAAGGTCGTGATTACGATAAACATCGTAATATGAATCAAAGGGAAAACCTTTTTGTTGGTTAGGAACCCCTTTCTATTATTTGATTTTTCTAAGACGTGGACTACGATCGTAGGTGTGTCAGCGAGTTTTGGGGGTTTGGTAGGAACTCACACAACAGAGAAAGGTGTGGTTTTTATGGGTATCTAAAAAATTTTTTTCCTTAGGGTTTAAGTAGGTAGAGGGAGAGCAACGGTCGTAGAATAGTCCCGTGGTGAGAGAGAGTGGAATCGAGGATTTTAACAGTTGAAAATGGAAGTCGGGTGAGTCAGGTAAGGAGTGTCTCATGATCTTATTACTATAATAAATTCCTCTTTAGTTTGCTGTACGGTTCGGGAAGTTTTGAGACTTATAAAGACATTGAAGGAGGATGGATAGAACCAAAGAGGGTGATACAGTCGGTGTGACTTCAAAAAGACAAGGAGTTTAAGTGGTTCGAGAAAGGAGGAAGTCTCAAAGACATGGACGATAAGGAAAGGAAAGAAACAGAGGTGAGTCGAGATAACTTTATAATGACCGCATGTTGTGCACATTCAAATTGAATATGTTCCACTGTTAATCTACGTGTATATATGACACTGCTCCCAGTGTTCGACCCAATTGTTCCTCTATGGAAGTGTATTAATGTTGACACAAACACATCGTCCCCAGTATTACAAAGTTTAGATGAGAGAGCTTTTAAAAGTTCGTATGTTGTAAAAATTAATTTCAGTGGTACAAGACGTACTCTAGGGTCTTGAATGAGTAGAATATTGATCGTCAGACATGAGACTGGTCGTAGAGGGATGAGGGGGGTGAAGAGTCGGAGACCGTTGATGTTAAAGTGAGAGAGAGAGATACGCAAACCGCAAAATTCTAACGCGTATTTTTTCGCTCGCGTGTGTCGTAGAGACACAGACTGAATAAAGTGGGAAGATGAGGAAGATTACTCTTGTGAAGGGGTGGTTTTGACAGTGACGGCGGCGGGAGGGTATGTCGGGGCCACTGTGTCGAGGAGGAGTGTGTGTCGAAAGGGGAAGTGATGGTTGAGGAGTCTCGTCGAAAAACACCGAGACGATAGCCTTCGCCGAGGACTCTGGCATAGAGGTTCAGTAAACGAAGGCAAGTTTTTTGTGGATGACGTTAAGTATTGATAAAACGGTCCGATAAAAAAGTGGCCAGGGTTAAATATCTCATGTCCGAAGGGACCACAGAGTCGCCGTTTCGTAGACGGACGTTACGTCCTCTGGACCCAAACTAGGGACCCAACCCTGCTAGAGGACCTCTTCCCTTACCGTTGGGTGAGGTCATAAGAACGGACCTCTTAGGGTACCTGTCTCCTCGGACCGCCCGACGTCGCGTATCCAGTGTTCTCAGACTGTACTGAATCACTGATTTGGTGGTGGTGGTGGTGGTTATTGGAGTTCTTATATTCGATATTCTGTCCTATAGGTTAAATAGGTAGTAATATAGAGGTCTTAGTTCTTTAAGAGACTAGGAATTTATCTTCAGATAAGTCAAGTCAAGTCAAGTCAAGTCAGCGAGTCAGCACAGGTTGAGACACTGGGGTACTTAGCACACATGTAATTTACTTACTTATTTGTCATTTACTTATATCCTGATACATTTTTATTACCGGATGATTATGGTAATCATCTTTATGTTTTTGGTCTTCCTCTTTATTCAGGAACTCTTCTTTTTATTTTATGTACCTCAAACCACGGTACATCAACTTTTATTCCCTAACCACTCGTGGTCCAGTCCCTTCTCTATGTCTGACCCGAAGACGACTAACACAATCGACTTTTTTCTTCTCATTAATGTAGTATCTATAATTATCTTAAGTCCTATTTACGGTTCGCTTTTTTTTAATCACTGTGTTTATATTTTACTAGTGTCGAACGGATTCGTCTTCTTATTAGATTGTATTTCCCGTGATACTTTAATTCTGTTCGGTTTTGACGAAGTCAAACTCTCCCTTTTTTTTTTTTNATCTTAAGTCCTATTTACGGTTCGCTTTTTTTTAATCACTGTGTTTATATTTTACTAGTGTCGAACGGATTCGTCTTCTTATTAGATTGTATTTCTTGTGATACTTTAATTCTGTTCGGTTTTGACGAAGTCAAACTCTCCCTTTTTTTTTTATATATATATATATATACATATATGTGCACATGCACACACATATACATACATATATATAAATCATTAAATGATTCTTCTCATTTCATTAGGATGGAATGATGATAAGCAACGACCGGTATAGAGTCGATTTCATCGTCTAGGTACAACTTCCTGTTTCGTAATCCCCTCTCCTTCTGTCAACTCTTTTGTTCGTCACTTCAGAGTGCCCCTTGCTGGACCCAGATGCGTCTTTTGTGCTCGACGTTCTTCTCTGACTTGATCAGTCTCGACCGGGGGCGTCTGTCTTTCGGTCTTTACCCGTGCGCCTCGTGCCACCCGGGGGGTCGGGCGGTCCGAGTGGTGTGACTCTTGGTCCCAGAAGACGAATGGACCGGACGGGTAGGAGACGAAGGAGAGAAGGGAAAGAAAGGTGTCGAAAGGGGTACTCATTTCGTAAAATAGAAGAGGGGTTAGACATGGAAGTCAAAACTTTTCCATTAAGAACAAAAAGGAGGTAAAAGTGTCGTATTTTGGTTAAAGTTGAAACTTTGTATGATCTTCTTCGTTTAAAAATTTATAAATATACATTATACAATTCTATAATGTCGGATTCTTTATATATTGATACATTCTTTTTGAATCAGTTTCCGACTCTTCCAAACCCTTCCTACGAGGACCGTCTGTGGATGAAAGGGATTGTACTGAGTCATACGGTTTCGTTCCATGGTCGTGACCGACAAGAGAGTTAGGAACTTCGATCCTCTTAGAGATTCTACAAGGAACCGGTGACTGAGAGAAACTTTAGACTCCAAATGTGGGGGTAGTGTCGAAGAGTGGAAAACAGAGTACGGGGGCATAAAGATTGGAACTGAAGAACCAAATATTAGTTGAGAAAAGAGAGTTCGAAGAGAAAAAGCAAACGGATAAGATATAGGACAGTAGAGGGGACGAAGGAAGTGGAAGTGTACTTAGTGCACTTTGTATGTCTACAATGGTTATTTGTAGAGGTTGGAACCGAGTCTGCCATTTCTTAGACGGAGTCATCTCCTCCGGGCCCAAGTTAGGGACCCAGCCCCTCTAGGGGACCTCTTCCCTTACCGTTGGTGAGGTCCTAAGAGCGGACCTCTTAGGGTACCTCTCTCCCCGGACCTTTCGATGTCAGGTGCTCCACCGTTTCTCAGTCTGTGTTGACTAGCTGATTGTATCTATGAAGTTGGCCATTTATTGTAATGAGAAAGGAACGACCAGTCCTTTGATTGGTTTGTGTCATGTAGTCCTTATAGAAGGTTCAGAGGGTGAGTAGATTCGGGAAATTGGCGAAGGTTTTCGTAAGGAAGAAACGGGGATCTATTCGTAAAGTGAGGCTCTACACCGTTCCAAGAGTTGCGAGCTACCCAACCTGTAGATGTATGTTAGTTTCATAACATTAAGGAGAAGAAGGTGATTTGACGTTGTCTTAATGCCTGTCTCTAATAGTAGTCGTAGAGTGTGTATGTCAGTCATGGGATGTGTGTGTCTGTCGTAGGGTGTGTATGTCAGCCGTGGGATGTGTGATGTCAGTCGTAGGGTGTGTATGTCAGTCGTAGGGTGTGTATGTCAGTCATGGGGTGTGTGTCAGTCGTGGGGTGTGTATGTCAGTCGTGGGATGTGTGTCAGTCGTGGGGTGTGTATGTCAGTCGTGGGGTGTGTATGTCAGTCATGGGGTGTGTGTCAGTCGTGGGGTGTGTATGTCAGTCGTGGGATGTGTGTGTCAGTCGTGGGATGTGTATGTCAGTCGTGGGATGTGTGTGTCAGTCGTGGGGTGTGTATGTCAGTCGTGGGATGTGTGTGTCAGTCGTGGGATGTGTATGTCAGTCGTGGGATGTGTGTGTCTGTCGTGGGGTGTGTATGTCAGCCGTGGGATGTGTGATGTCAGTCGTAGGGTGTGTATGTCAGTCGTGGGATGTGTGTCAGTCGTGGGGTGTGTATGTCAGTCGTGGGGTGTGTATGTCAGTCATGGGGTGTGTATGTCAGTCGTGGGATGTGTATGTCAGTCGTAGGGTGTGTATGTCAGTCGTGGGATGAGTGATGTCAGTCATGGGATGTGTATGTCAGTCGTAGGGTGTGTATGTCAGTCGTGGGATGAGTGATGTCAGTCATGGGATGTGTATGTCAGTCGTAGGGTGTGTATGTCAGTCGTGGGATGTGTGATGTCAGTAGTAGGGTGTGTGTGTCAGTAGTAGGGTGTGTATGTCAGTCGTGGGGTGTGTCAGTAGTAGGGTGTGTGTGTCAGTAGTAGGGTGTGTATGTCAGTCGTAGGGTGTGTATGTCAGTCGTGGGATGTGTGTCAGTCGTGGGGTGTGTATGTCAGTCGTGGGGTGTGTATGTCAGTCATGGGGTGTGTATGTCAGTCGTGGGATGTGTATGTCAGTCGTAGGGTGTGTATGTCAGTCGTGGGATGAGTGATGTCAGTCATGGGATGTGTGTCTGTCGTGGGATGTGTATGTCAGTCGTAGGGTGTGTATGTCAGTCGTGGGATGTGTGATGTCAGTCATGGGATGTGTGTCTGTCGTGGGATGTGTATGTCAACCGTGGGATGAGTGATGTCAGTCGTAGGGTGTGTATGTTAGTCGTAGGGTGTGTATGTCAGTCGTGGGGTGTGTATGTCAGTCGTGGGGTGTATGTCAGTCGTAGGGTGTGTATGTCAGTCGTGGGATGTGTGTCAGTCGTGGGGTGTGTATGTCAGTCGTGGGGTGTGTATGTCAGTCGTGGGATGTGTATGTCAGTCGTAGGGTGTGTATGTCAGTAGTAGGGTGTGTGTGTCAGTAGTAGGGTGTGTGTGTCAGTCGTGGGATGTGTGTGTAAGTCGTGGGATGTGTGTGTCAGTCGCAGGGTGTGTATGTCAGTCGTGGGATGTGTATGTCAGTCATAGGGTGTGTATGTCAGTCGTGGGATGTGTGATATCAGTCGTAGGGTGTGTATCAGTCGTGGGATGTGTGTCAGTCGTAGGGTGTGTGTGTCAGTCGTGGGATGTGTGACACCAGTCGCAGGGTGTGTTATGGACATTGTAATGTCGGTGGTTTGTTCACTGATGGCTTGCCTACTTTAAGATTCCACTTAATGCTGAAGGAGACTAATTCCGAAATTGTTCGCAACATCGTAATTTACTATTTTAATTATGAACCATAACTAATTTTACCATAAATTCATACTTTGAAAATTAGTACTGAAGAGAGACTTTGACGAAAGTTATCTCATAGAAGTCAGATTGGAAGTCGTAATATCATTTGTCGTAATGAATATCTAAAGGGTCTTTGTTTTGGCATCACTTACACACGGATTCACATCTGTAATGTATACAGGAGGTTAAGGTGACCTTTGTGTCTGAAGTTTAAATGACCTGTTAAGTACATTGAATTTTAAACAAGTCGAAGAGTTAGTCGTTTCCTTGAACTCTCGACAGAACTTAAGGTATAAGATCAGAGAGTGGTACTATTTCTTTGTACTGAAGGTTTCTGGATTCTTGTGCTTTCTGTTAATAAGTTGACCCTGAAGCATAGACTGTAACTCTTCACCGTTTGTAGAGCGAATTCCTTCAATCACTTTCATGGGCAAACAATGAGTACGTAGTCGGAGTATTGAGTTCAGAAAGATATTAGAAATAACAAGTTATTGTTAAGTTATAATAAGTTACTTTTTCAGTATAAAAGGTGAACTTTATCAAACCCAATTTTTATTCATTGTCGAAAGTCCCATCATCGAGATTTACCTTATAAAGGAACAAGTTTGTTTGGGTACTTATTTTGAATCTAAGGAACACAATGAAGTTTCCATAGGAATAGGAAGAGTCTCGGGTCGTTTCCAAAGATGTCTGTTCACTTTCACACATTATTAATGAGAGATCAAGTGGAATTAGTAGGGGTGGTTGCACCGGTTGACGTGTCCGATGGTAGAGATTGAGTGCGAGTATTGGTTTGGGTCAAGGACTGGGGACTTGCACGAAGGGAAACACTCTCCTGATCCGACTGTGCCCTCTCTCTGGGTCCCACGTTGTCTCTGTGTGAGTAAGAGCCCCGGCACGTCCACGGTGAGACGTCGACGCACCGGGATTTTCACTCGTGGCTGCGTGTGACACACAGGGCCCGAGGGAGAGTGGAGTGGGATCGGGACCGGGACGAAGAGGAAGATTCGAAAGGAAGAGGGTGAAGAGACTAGTGCTTACAGGGCTAAGACTACTTGGTTTTAGATTAAGACTGTCTGGTTTATAGATTTTAATCCGTTACTTAAGTCTAAAGTAAAATATCAGTACATTTTGGTACAAAAGTTTCTTTTAAAGAACAAGTACTGTACTACAGTCCACTTTCTAATCTATCCCTATTATATATATGTTATATAATAATATGTTATATTACTATATATTATTCCCGGATTCAGAATTTCTTTCATTCAACGTCCGAAGGGACCACCGAGTTACCAATTCTTGGGTGGACGGTTACGTCCTCTGTGTCCAAGTTAGGGACCAGGTTCTTCTAGGTCATGGGGTCCCTCGTTGATTGGGGCTCGAAGTGTTGATAACCCGGACACGAGAGCTCGGGTCTTCGACTTCGGTGACTCGGGCGCGCGACGTTGATGACTCGGACACGCGAGGTCTCGGGTGCGAAGTGTGGTTCTCTTCGGTGGCGTTCCTCTTCGGGTTCGTTGCGTTACTTGTCATCGGGGGTGAGCGGTGTCACTCTTTTCGGGCGTGTCGTTGGTTCTGGGTCGTGTCGGTCTTCGTTTATTTATATAAAGAATTTTTTGCTTTTGACGTTCACATACTCTAGCTGGACGAAACAGGGGTGAAGGTTCCTTTACCGTTGGGTGAGGTCACAAGAACGGACCTCTTAGGGTCCCTGTCCCCTCGGACCACCCGACGGCAGATACCCCAGCGTGTCTCAGCCTGTACTGACTTCGCTGAATCGTCGTGACCCGAGCCGACACAGGTCAAGAAACGTTGAGTTACCTTACGTCGGGCGGTCCGAGGAGGCAGGTACCTTAAAGGGTCCCTTCTTATGGCCTCGTCCGAGAGTAGAGGAGGTCCCCTAGACGGGCTGGGCCCCCAACGTGGGCGTAGAGAACACAAAGGACGTGACCGTCCGCATAAGAGAGGTGATCGCGGTGGATCCTTCGGGGGAAAGAAACCCATCGTCGTAAAGTGTCAAAAGAAGACGACTTGATGGGATGAGCCAACAGTTAGAGATCAGACCCACCGTGATTAGTAAGGGCGAGAATTCAAGGACCTTATCCACGTCCCCCTGGTCCGTAGGTCCAGACCTGGTAGTCGTATAAGGGACGGGGTTCGTCATCAAGTCCCTACTCGTACACTGGGTTGACCTGACTATTCTGAGTCAGCTTTTTACGATATCCTTGATTGACCTTTCTGTTGAAAGTCGTCTCTGACGCTTTGATTTTCTGTCATTCAAGGATGAACTGTCACTCGGTTGGGTTCTTCGTTGACTCTTGTGAGACAGAGGTCTAAGTCAGTGGAAATCAAGTCGCTCAAGTCTTCAATGACGCCCCTTTGTTAAGAGAAACGTAAAGAGTTCAGGGACGAGGCTCAGAGGATTCCTTTTCCATGCTGTCCCTATGGACGCATTGTCTATCTTTACCCGTCTCATTGAGGGATTTCTATCCCTGGGGGTTGCTCGAAATCTCTTTACTTCAGGAAAAGAAGGGAAGGGACCATCTGTAAGTGGGTGTAAGAAAAGAATTGTGTAAAGAAGACGATGTAGCATAAAAAGTGAGTATGACTGGTTATAAGATCCAATGATTTAGATTTCTGTGAAAGGGAGGGGGGAGTCTAGGCGAGTCACTCATTAGAGAGAGGGAGACGTCCCACAAGAGTCGGGGTGGTCTCAAAGTGTGAATCATTGTAGTCCGTTATTCGATGAAGACCACCGAGCCAGTGCTTCAGCACAGACTGAGAGTGCTGGGGCACCTGTCTCCTCGGACCGTCCGGTTCCAGGTACCCTAAGAAGTCCGTTCTTTTGACCTCACCCAACGGTAAAGGAAGAGGACGTAACATCCGTCTAAGAAATGGTTGACTCGATGTTCCGAATGAATAATAAAATAAGTTCTTTATAAACGACCCTCCGAGGATTCGACATACAGTACGTAAAAAGATATGTATGTATGTGTGTGTGTGTGTTTTGTCTCCCCATGGGGAGATTATATCCCATTCTTCACTGACTAGGCATTAGTCGTTTTGTAGATCGTTTGAGTGTCGAGAACTTTTAGTCTGACGGACGGATGATTCTTACCTTGTCCTCCTGTGAATCATTTTTACGCTCCTACAACCATATAACGGATGATACGGCGTCAGAAGTCATTCCGGGAAGTTTTTCCGCCGTGTGAGACTCAGTTCAGAATTATTTTCCTTTTGGAAAAGTCAGAAAGTGACGTTTGCGTTCTACCGACTATTAGGACGTTAAATGTTACGACTTTTAGTTTATAGGGATTTGATTTTAAACACAAAAATTGGTGTGTTTTATTTTCCACCCCTTTGGGACCTCGAGGTCCGGGGAGGTGATCGTAGGATCGTTTTCTATATAGTTGCGGGACCCTCGTCCCTGTTTACTCAACGCGTGACAATGAAGGTTCTTCAACGAGTCTCACCGGATCTCTACCTCCGGTTCTACTTCCAAGTCTTCGATGCCGAACGAACTAAAGTTTAGGGACTGATGACTGTGTGACTTGACCCTTTAAGAAACAACACCCTCCGACAAGAAACGTGCCGTCCTACAAATAGTCACGGGACCCCGTGATGGAGAGGTGCGGTCGTCGTGGACGGATGAGTGGGGAGTTGTCTCGGGGCTGACACTGTTATTATTACAGACGTCTGTCGCGATTTCCAGGGACCTCCCAATTTTTTTTTTTTTTTTTTTTTCAACGGACAACCTCTGGGTGAGTGGCCGAATCCCACCGTTGCAAATCTCTGTAAGTCCGTTGTCAAACTATGTTTCTGGTCCCAAACCCGAAACCCTTGGACCCTCTTCAACTAGTTTATGTTTATTTAGTCTTTGAATGATTCAAGTATTCTTTCGACATAACGGTTTCTTTGAGGGTTGTTTCGACAATGACGGGTTGGGAGTTTTACGGAGGGACCTGAGGTCGGAGAGTTGTCGTTTTGCCGAGGACTCCGGTGTGTCGGGGGTCGTTCCTGTAAGAAGAGTTGTGGGTAGAACCGGCACTGGTCCTCCTTTGTGTTGTTGCTGGAAGGAGCCCCCTCTCTTACCTGTCTGTGTCACGATTGGTTTTTGGACTAAGATAACGGTTCCGCTGTTCAAGCACGGCGGGAACTGGTGACTTTGTACACGTGTCGCGCTCGACCTTTCAGAGGCACCCAAAGAAGGGGAAAAAGAGAAGAGGCTAAGTCTCAAAAATAACGGGAATCTAAGAAGAGAAAGATAGTGGCTTGCGACCGAAATAATATTAGTCGATATAAATACTGACTTGGCATTCAAGGAACTGGGATTCCGACAGAAAAGTTTGTCTTAACTCTCGTTAGTCGGTCACTAGGATCTGAATCCGTCATTAATTTGTTCAGAAACCCAACAGGAGGAGACGACCCGAGTTCACCATCTACCTAACCTTCGACGTTCACTTTGTGACGCAGAGCAATCGCCTCCCGTAAAAAGTTCCCAAAGATACATTCCCTCCTGTGTCTCCGTCCGACCCTTCCAACGCCACTTTCGGAAAAGTAGTGCGACCCGATCGTAGGTGAGGGAGAGGGGTGCCAGTGTCCTGGCAGGAGGACGGAGTCCCCTGGAGGGTAGGCCTGAGAGGTAAATGGACCGAGGGTGGTGCCCTGACTGGTGCGAAGGATCAGAGTCGACGCCATCAAGTATGGACTAAGTCTGGACCCAATAGTAGTATACGACTGACGGGTCTGGTGTCCTAGTTCCTACTTTTTTACTGGGTTAAGGAAGTTACTTTACGTTAGGGTCTCGGAAACGATTTTAATGCTCATCCTTTTCCCGACAGATCCGACCCGAATGATTGGACTTTGTCACAATTCGGTTGTCCCTCGTGGTGTTCCTTTTTGAGAGGGACTTTCGTATAGATTGTTCTCTCTCGGTGGCTCCACCGACTCCGGTAGCAAACTCGGGGAGTCGGTAGGTGTAGACTCCTCTGATGTGGGGAGAACGAGGGTCACGGGGCTCTATGACATTTACCCCAAAACCAGAGTACGTTGACTTTCTATAAATTTTTAGATTATAGTCAATGGTCAATAGTCTGTTTTCACCACAATTAAAAGTTTGGTTTTTGTTTTGTTTGTTGGACTTCGTTATACTTAATTTGAGTCTAGTCAGTGAGTCAGCACAGGCTGAGAAACGCTGGGGCACCTGACGTCGTGCGGTCCGGAGGGACAGGTAGTGGTTGAGGGCCTCAGGTGGGTTTGAGTACTGGTCACTCAGCCACTACGGTAGGTTGGTAGAGGAGGAGATAGCAGGGGAAGAGGAGGACGGGAGTTAGTAAGGGTCGTAGTCCCAGAAAAGTTTACTCAGTCAAGAAGCGTAGTCCACCGGTTTCATAACCTCGAAGTCGTAGTCAGGAAGGTTACTTATAAGTCCTGACTAGAGGAAATCCTACCTGACCTAGACAACGATAGGTTCTTAATCTTAATGAACGGACTTAAGTGTGTGGATTAGCGACCGTCGTGTCTAGGTTGGGACTCACCCAGGTCGAGGTTACGAGAAACGTGCTGAAGATGAGAAGGAGTTCTTTTGTCACACTTTTGAGGAGACACGAAATTTTAGGGGACATCGGTTTTTCATTCTGGAATGGACTTCACTTATGTCGTAGACGATTTGTTGGTTTTCTCCTTCTTAGGGTGTTGAAGGACGAAAGACAGGGAAAGGACGTTGTTGAACGGAGGACTTATTGTGTCTTGTAAAGACGTAACAAAAATATTACATTCGATGACATTCCTGTACATTATCGTTCACAGAGATTCGTTTCGGTGCAGTTACAATCCCATTTGGTCTAGGTTTTATTACTATCTTGTAGTCTTGGAATCTTTTTCCGACAGTGGTGTCTGTTCGCTGATAAGACAATATTAATTAACACTTTGAGTCTTTTCCTGTGGGTTTGGTACAATATTCATTCTTATGATAATAAATACAATCATAAAATTCTATAAACAGTCTTACTATAATTGAACATTTTTCCTCGTCGATGAATTTCTCAGTTTAGAGTTATAATAACAACTCACACTCTCTCTTCCCTTTACCCTATCTTAAATACTTATATTCTGGGGACTGTAAAAGTTTTTTGGATTTTCGATACCCTTAAAAACTACCTCGGACTTGTAATCTATTGCTGCAAAGCGTTCGGTTGAAGACAAAGGGATCTACGTGTGACTGGGCGTAGGTCAGTGACCTG
The DNA here is from genome assembly GCA_006410555.1 of Capra ibex. Classification (NCBI taxonomy): domain Eukaryota; kingdom Metazoa; phylum Chordata; class Mammalia; order Artiodactyla; family Bovidae; genus Capra; species Capra ibex. Next base: position 1,864,540 of record SJYO01006231.1, read on the forward strand.
GGTGGCAAGGTAAAATTTGGCTGATTTCGTACGCATAAGAGACCGAAAGTAGATGGTGAGAGAATACGGAGATGAAGAGGAAGTGAAGATCGTCAACGAAGGGAAAAGTTATTTAAAAAAAATGTTTCGTCGTTGTAAAATAGTGAACTGTCTTCAATAATATGTCCTATTGAAGTTTGACTCTTGTGTCAGTTCCACTGTGCACCTGTGACCCGTCGACTCACCCCAGTACTTATAGAGTCCTAGAGTGAAGGTTATTCTCCTTTAATAAAGTCATTGTGAAGTCTATAAAGTTGTACTTGAAACTCAGTGAGGGTTCACCTACTTTAACCACGATTTAGGTCCTGACGATTACCAAGTGATATAAAAATACAAATAGGAAATATACTTTCTGGATTTAAGTTTAGGGTCCATAGTGAAATAACCTTTTAGAGGAACCTATACTGGATTCTAACCAAGGTCTAGTGTTTTACTTTTATGTTCAATAGGTTAGATGTTCCAACACTACTTTTAGTTTTGTTTACGTATCTTTTCAGATTGCAAAAGTCGTTCATGATTTCTTTACGGTTACGGGGAGCGAGTATTGTTATAGATTTAGGTACGTTACATGGGTTTTTGAAAATGTCTACCTTTGACGAAGAATGAAACTCCAATTTCACAACTCCTCCCCTATTTCCCAATGCGTATTTTTATTATTACGTTATATATACACCCACGCACGTATGAGTCAACGAAGTCAGCACAGGTTGAGAAGCATTGGGATACCTGACGTCGGGTGGTCCGTCCGAGGAGCCCGGTACCTGTTCCGTCCTTGGGAGGTCCGTTCTTACTGTCCACCCGACGGTGAGGGAGAGGGTCCCCCAGAGGGGCTGGGTCTCTAGTTTGAGCACGGAGGACGTAGTGGACGTGACGTCCGCCCGAGAAATGGGTGACTCGACGGACCCTTCGGGTATGTGTGTGTGTGTACATGTGTACGTGCACTGATGACCGTTCTCTTTCTTAGTCAGAGGACGAAACATTTTTCGGTATAATATAAATTCAGATCTACTTTTAAGAATATGAAACAGGTTGTATTAGGAAATGTTAGTCCTATTACTAAATAGTTCAATAAACAGTAATTTTTAATGGACTCTACTGACGTAACGAGATAAGGGAAATTAAGGAGAGGATGACGGTTGAATAAGCTATAGATCTTTCGTTTCTCCGAACTGTTTCACTACCATGAATCTTGTATACTTAAACCTTGTTTAAGTGCTACCTGATTTTTTTTTTATGTTGTCACTGACCCAGTCTTAGTAATCTTTAAGGTGGTCTGTGCTGTTTGAGATGTGATTTTGTTTGTTTTTCCATTACGAATTGTACAAAGAAAACGAGGATGGTTTCGTTTTAAAAGTTAGGAGTTACTTTCAATTTTACTACTGATTAGACATATTCTTACATATACCTTTCGTACACTAAGACTTCGTTCATAGTAAGTTCTCTTTCAGTCTTATGACATATTTGTGAGAGTACTTCATTAGCACACCGACGATCCCGCCGATGGCTGCGTAGACAACGGTTTTGACTTATAACCATCTTCTCAGTTTACGTAAAAACAAACGTCTTACACTTTAATTGTTTTTCGGGCTTGCGGACTGCCCTTTTCGAGCCCTTTGGGAGGGTTCGACTTCTGTAAGTCTCTCGTCTTCCCTGTGTTTGAGGACTCACAGGCTGACGACAGTTTATAGTGGTTCTTTGTCGTCGTTCGTCGTTCGTGATGTCCCTGGCTCCTGCTTGAGAAGTTGAAGCACTGTCACGTCGATCGAAACGTTAGTTCGGTCTTTGTGAGAAGACCAGTTGTTTGGGTGTCTGTTCTTTTCGGTTCATCTTCTTTGAAGTATACATGTGATTGTTGTATTACATTTCTGTAGGTCGGAAGTAAAATCTTCGTTTTTGTTTTTTTACAAATTGTTGAAACTCCTGACCTCAAGACAAATGTCTTAATAATTCCCAGACTTCCCTAGTGGACTTGAAAAGTTAATTTAGACTGACGTAAAATGCTTCCATTAAAATAGGATCCAGGCGTTTCTAAAGTTCTTTATGGTGAACGATTACGGTTCCCAGATTACTTATATTAAAAAGATTTAGAAATGAAGTTGAATATATAATATATATGATGAAGATACATCCTACTTGATAAATTCCCGTTAAAGTAAGTGTTTTACATTAGAAATTTTTTAAAAAAGACTAACTCGCTTACATTACTTGTAGTAAATATGATTTGTGGATCTGATATTTATAAGATGATAATTCTCAAAGGGGAAAAGGATTTTGGTAAACAGGGTGAGACCTTTATGTAAAAGATATTCATTTTATTCAATATAACCTTTTGATTAAAGTTAAAAAGATATCATTTAATAAATGATATTTCTGGTGTCACGATAATCAGTTTATAAAAATTTGCAAGTAGTAGTCAATGAGAATTTTTACATTCCGAGAAGTCATAGTTAATGTATTTTAATCATTAGAGAAGAAGACATCGTAATATTCTGACTATACTTTTTCACTTCTCATAAGTAAAGTCCTTTTCCGTCTTTATTGAACCCGGAGTTACTATATGATATTCCACACAGAGTTCATAAACAATGATCATTGTCGATAAATCGAAAAAAATTACTGGGTGAAAGGAGCCTTTCTCACCTAAGTTCAAATAGGGATATCGTCACAGTCAGAGTTAGTGTCTACCCTAATGTCTCCCGTGTCGTCGTTTGAAGTACAATCTTATGCGGGGTGTAGGTGTACGGAACATGACTCCACCCCCTTTTGTAACTCTTAGGGACTGAATTTCGTGTTTTAGAAACAAAAGGACGACTACTCTGTCATTCCTGATAAATCAAGTTTAGAATAGAGATGAGTTAAGTCTCAAACAGTGTTGTGGGTTTTTGATGTCCTACCAGACACATAAATTAATATTAACGTAAGAAATTCTTAGTTTTAGGGTGTGAAACTTGTGTGTAAAACTTTGTCCCTACGGACATCTATGACGAGGGATTTTACATTAGGATATCCTCTGGTCTTCTCTGTAAAGACATCCTCTGTCTTTTGTGAGTCAATTCTCAAAACACATAATAATATAAACTTTTGTCTCAAAATTTGTCTAATTCATTTACGTCGAATTTCACCACCCGACATAATCAATCTCTAAATTCTTCCACTGTAAATCAAAAAGACGTGGTGAAAATCCGTTTATAAACACCAACTTTCCTTACATCCCTTTGGTAGGTTTTTGTCTACTATTGTTATACTTTCTTTTTATTAGGTCCTTAAGTCTGCCTGACCTGTACAAAGCTCCATTTTTAGTAAATTCCAGTTAAAGACTAATAGTGATGACTCTATTTTATTCGGTTGTTGATAATGTTTTTTTTTTTTTTTTTGGTCGATTAGACTCTATGAAGATAATAAACCAACCATGTTTACATTTACAGAAAGTTAAAGTCAGTTAAATTACATGTAATAAAATTAAAGGTTTCAGATTTTGAATACCTGAAAATCCTGTCGTCTTATTTGTGTCGTTGTGGACTCCTCGATTTTATTTTTGATGGCACTTTCCTTGACTCACATTTCCGGCTCACGAGGGGCTTACGTCCGTAGAATGGAGCTGACAGCGTGAAGAAGAAGTACTGTTGGAATACCCCGTCAAAATAATTGTGGTAGGGGAAAAATGTCTACTTCTTTGATACTAAATGTTGTTCCTGAATGACATATCATGTACCTTTGACAAGTGACAATACGGTGTCGGACCTACCTTCCCCTCAAACCCCCTCTTACCTATGTACATATATGTACCGACTCAAGGAAGTCCACGTGACCTTTAATAGTGTTGCGACAACTGGTCGATATAGAGTTATGTCTTGATTTTTCAAAAATTTTTCATTTTTTTTTTCTTTGATACCAAATTTCTCTAAAAATTTTTGAACGAGTTCTAGGGTGTTTTCTTTTAGGAGTAAAGACTGACTTTGGGTCTAATAGACCGAGGTATTATTTTTCTTAAAAGAAAAGTGATATGGGACGCTAGAGTGTTCTTTGTGTATGTAACTTGAAATGTCAGAAAATTAGTTTTGGAAGACTTCCTCCTTCTCCGTTATAATTCGAATATCACTCGTCACCATGGAATATTCCAATTTTTAATCAGTAACAAACTATTCATATTTAATTTTGAATCCTTTATTAAGGTTCAATACGTACTGTAATTTAAACATTTTCGACTTGTACTTCATAGAGAGGTTTTATCTTTTTAGGTTTTCAAAGACATCTGTCCGTCATTCCTTTGCAGTAGAATGAATCTGTAAGACTTAAGGTTTCTTTTTTTGAACTTTCCGAAGTATAAAACAGTCATTATGTCGTCAGAGTATGTCAATTGATCCTGATACAAATATGAATTCTTTTTTCTTTTTCACCCATTAACGGACCCTGACTAAGAAAACAAGACTGAGATAAGACAAGAGATAACTAAGAAAAGGTAAAAAGGAGGTCTAGAACCTCGGGAGAAGATTAAATCCGATTGACTCAGAGTTCAAGTCCTTGAGGAGGTTCAAATCTACATTCACGACTGTGTGACGTTACTTCTGGTATTTTGACGTTTCCAACCATCTCGCAATGTCTTCTTTGTTCTCAAAGTCAATAAAAGTTTTGTAATTGATGGTACCTTAATGAAAAGAAGACATCAAAAGACTTAACTAAAATTTCGTAAATTGAAAGTATTATTTTTTTTATCAACTCCCTCTACCTTCCCTTTTGAACCTCGAAACTAATTTTTTGTAGAGTTATAAAATAAGAAAGGTTTCAAGGTCTTGATACTGGACGAACAAGGGAAAATAAAGGGTTACCGTAGCGTACTTTTTAATTGGTATGTATTCGTACGGACCACCACGTCTCCAATTTCGCAGACGGACGTTACACCCTCTGGACCCAAGTTAGGGATCCAGCCCTTCTAGGGGACCCCTTCCTTTACCGTTGGGTGAGGTCATAAGAACGGACCTCTTAGGGTACCTACCTCCTCGAATCACCCGATGTCAGGTGCCCACCGTTTCTCAGCCTGCGTTGACTCTCTGAAGTGAAAGTGAAAGTGAAAGTTCGTACGGTTGACCAAGGTTTATCCTTTTCCTCATCCAGTTCCGACATACAACAGTGGGACGAATAAATTGAACATACGTCTCATGTAGTACTCTTTGTGACCCGATCTTCTTCGTTTTCGACCTTAGTTCTAACGGCCCTCTTTATAGTTATTGGAGTCTATGCGTCTACTATGGTGGGAATACCGTCTTTCACTTCTCCTTGATTTTTCGGAGAACTTCTTTCAGTTTGTCCTCTCACTTTTTCAACCGAATTTCAAGTTGTAAGTCTTTTGATTCTAGTACCGTAGACCAGGCTAGTGAAGTACCCTTTATCTACCCCTTTGTCACCTTTGTCACAGTCTGAAATAAAACCCCCCGAGGTTTTAGTGACGTCTACCACTGACGTCGGTACGTTAATTCTGTGAATGAGGAACCTTCCTTTCAATACTGGTTGGATCTATCGTATAACTTTTCGTCTCTGTAATGAAACGGTTGTTTCCAGGCAGATCAGTTCCGATACCAAAAAGGTCACCAGTACATACCTACACTCTCAACCTACCACTTCTTCCGACTCGCGGCTTCTTAACTACGAAAACTTGACACCACAACCTCTTCTGAGAACTCTCAGGGAACCTGACGTTCCTCCAGGTTGGTCAGGTAGGATTTCCTCTAGTCAGGACCCACAAGTAAACTTCCTGACTACGATTTCGACTTTGAGGTTATGAAACCGGTGGAGTACGTTTCTCAACTGAGTGACCTTTTCTGACTACGACCCTCCCTAACTCCCGTCCTCCTCTTCCCCTGCTGTCTCCTACTCTACCGACTTACCGTAGTGATTGAGCTACCTGTACGCAAACTCACTTGAGGTCCTCAACCACTACCTGTCCCTCCGGACCGCACGACACTAAGTACCCCAGCGTCTCAACCTGTGCTGACTCGTTGACTTGACTTCGTATGGTTTCAGTTTACTCTATACCTTTTTATTACTCCGTTAGGTTTCTCGATATGTAAGACTGTGTGTCGAGTTAAAGTTATAAATTCTTACTTTATAACAATTCATACTTTTTGTCTAAACCCCGTATGCTTTTAACTTTATGAAATCGGTGCACTACACTTGTCGGTTCAGTGACCTTTTCTGGGACTACGACCCTTTCTGACTTCCGTTTTCCTCTTCTTCCGCCGTCTCCTACTCTACACATCAATCGTAGTGGTCAAGTTATTAGTGTTTGAAACCGTTTGAGGTCCTCTGTCACTCTCTGTCCCTTCGGACCACACGACGTCAGGTACCCCAGCGTTTCTCCCCAGTCCGTGTTGAATCGTTGAATTGTTGTTTTTTTGTGACTTTTCGTCCTAAGTGTATGAATTTCCCGTCCTTAAAGGATTCATATCCTTTTAATATTTATATATATGTGTATGTACTTGAATATGGGTAAAGAATAAAAAATAGTATTTAACTTAAAAATATAATTTTATAAATAGTTGTGGTACTTTATTGTGTAGTCTATCGAAACTCAGGATGGTTTTAATTGAAGTTAGAGAGATTTAATGAAGGAAAAGGTACCTTTTCAATATAATTTTTTCAAGTACAAACATTCCAAAGAAAAAGGTGATGTTTTTGTAAGAGGAAGGTTTTGTTGTATGTATTCCAACTAAGTTAATTCATACAATGGTTTTGTCACGTATTAACTATCAGGGAAGTTGAGTAGAGGTTTTGTACGAGTAAATTTTTAGTTCATGTTTTCATATTAGATAATTGTGTTCAGGTTAAAGTTTTGTTTTGAAAATAAACATATTGTTCAAGTAATCTAAAGGAAAAAAAAGACTAATGGTTTTGTGTTAATTGAATTCCGAAACTAAATGTTTCTACTACTGACGAAATATTGTCGGAGTGCCTTAAGTTAATGATACCAACAATATTTGTGATAAAGGTAGATGTTTGCCGTTATTCGTGAAATGTTATAAAACCATATTATGTATAAATAAGACCAAAAGTTTCAACTAGTAAAGTCAAGAAGACAAGGAATCATATATGGTACATTGTCGACAAGGCTAATAACAACACATCCACCACTCATAAGTGGTCGTTGACTTGAACGGACATAACAAACTTTAAAAAGTTGCACTTTATGACCTCCCCCCTTTTTCCGTTTACACTTTACAAGTGTCTGGTCTCAGTATCCATGTAATTATCGACTTCTACTTTACTTTTCCCGTCCAGATGGTTTTCGGACTGAATAAAGTTGATGACTGTAGTTTGAAACTTTATCACGTCTTCGACGTAATTGGGCTGGGGTTTATTAAATTGTACCATATATAAATTACTTCTCTTTGTCTAGAAGACGTTTCCAGAAAGTACCGTCTTTGACCTTTTTCCAAAGGTTCATACGGATACATGAGGGGAACTTTTGTCAAGAGAACCGAGTTCTCTTGATCGTCTTTTCTGCTGTGTCTACTGCTTTGTGTGTGACTCAGAAGGAAACGTAACTGACTGTTTTGCGAACCGAGAGGTGCACACACGAAAGGATTTCGGGTGTATCCACCTCTGTCGTCCTGATATTGTGACGACAGGTTCTTGATGTGAAACGTTATAATTTCAGGGGTCAGGCATCGACTTTGTATGAAAGATCAGAAATTAGTGACTTTATCAAAACCAGATAAGAATGACTAAAAAGATAATCTGAAAAATGTAGCGACTGAGGTAAACTGTTAAATCATAAAATTTTGTAGACCTCTTTCTCCTTTTTTTATCGTGGTGTGGAAATCTCATTAAATACAGTTTGACTATTACCCCGGCGATGCTCATATATATGTCACCGAATGCTTAAATTTTCTAATTCCGAAAAATTGGGATTCCGTTTGCTTTTATTTTCACGGTCGGAATACTTTAATTATGTGCCACCCGACGTGACGTGACGGATTTTAGTATTTACGTGTTTTCATTTTTCGCTGCCGAAGTGTCAATCAAACACGTTTTACATCGTGCGATGGTTGTGGTTGGGTCCATCGCACAAAGCCTTTCACCTAGGACTTACACCCTCCGTTCGTATCTCGACCGGGGCTCCACGGAGGTCTGTGGAGGGGTCGGGATTTGCCGTTCCTCCCTCGTCTGGGGGGCCTCAGTCGAAGTGCGGAGCAGGCGGAGGGCTCCCAGTGACGCCCGGCGTCGCCCTCCCCGCACCTGCGACCCCCAGTCCCCACTGTCCCCGCTCGACCCCCGCCCGCCTCGCCGAGACTCTCCGGCGCCGCGGTCCTGCCCGGCGCCCAAGGCGCCTCTGGTCGCCCACGCCCGCGCTACCCGCCGCGGGCGCGACGGGGCCGTGGCGGAGCGTCGGGCGTCGGGGGCGTGGGCCGCTCGCCCGCCCCGGCGGCCGGGCGGAGTGGGGCGGCGGAGTCGGGGCGCCGCGGCCGTGCGCGGGGGAGTCGCAGGTCAGCGCCCGCCACTCCTCGCGCCCGGAGCGGGTCGGTCCGCCCGCCGGCCGGGCTCGGGGCTCGTCCCCGCGCGACGGCGCCCGCGCCCTGCGGCGCCTCTGGGGCCGCGGCCCTCGCCCTCCTCCGCCGCCGCCGACTCCCGCCCCTGCCTCGGGGCCCGCGGGGAGCCGCCCGCGCCTCGCACCGGGGCCGAGAGCCGGCCGGAGGGGGCGAGAGGTGGGGTGGAGGGGCACAACGGGACCCGTTGTCGCGGGCGGCGCCCGCCGCGCCTTGAGTGGATGGATCTTGGACTGTTCGCCCTCGGGGAGCCTGCGCCCTCGGGCAGCGGTGGGGCGCAGTGCCCCGGCGGGGTCGGTTACCCACGGCGGCAGTGCCCGGGAGCGCCGGTTAGGCCGCCGCGAGGCCAGAGGCCCGCGGGCTCTCGACGGCCGGTTACCCGCGGCCGTCCCCCGCCCGCGACGGCAGGCTGGGGCCGGGAGGGGGTGGTCGAGGGCCCCCCGCCCCGCGCCGGGCCCGAGGTCCGGGCGGCCCGCCCGACGCCCGCCGCCGGCCGCCGCAGTGTCCTTCGGACCCCTCCGAGCGGGCGGGCGCCGGCCCTTCGCCGGCCCGGCCCCCACTATTCGGCCCCGGCGGACCTTCCCGGACGGGCTGCCGAGTCGCCGGCCCTCCCTTAAGTCCCGCATCCCCGCCCCCGCACTGATTTTGCGGTTCCCGGGGCGTCCGCTGCGGCCCGTGACTTCAGCCGAAACCCCCGCGCCTGGGAGGTGGGCCCCACGCGCGCGCAGTGAGGAAGAGAAGCACATAGAACGTACGTCGAGAACATCGGAAGTTGACCGAAAGCCGACCTTAACGGTATTTCTGCCCTCGAGGAGTAAAGACATAAAGGGTCATGGACTCTGGGAGCATTTTTCCGTTCTGTGCTCCACGATATCAACACTAGTCAAGTCAGTCAAGTCGAGTTAAGTCACCGAGTCCGTACAGGCTGAGAAACGCTGGGCTACCTGACGTCGTGTGGTCCGGCGGGACAAGTAGTGGTTGAGGGCCTCAAGTGAGTTTGAGTGCAGGTAGCTCACTCACTACGGTAGGTTGGTAGCGTAGGAGACAGTAGGGGAAGAGGAGGACGGAAGTTTTACTCAGTCGAGAAACGTAGTCCACCGATTTCAAAACCTCAAAGTCGAAATCGTCGTCAGGAAGGTTACTTGTAAGTCCTGACTAGAGGAAATCCTACCTGTCCAACCTAGGGGAACGTCAGGTTCCCTGAGTGTTCTCAGAAGAGATCGTGGTGTCAAGTTTTTGTATTTAAGGGGCCACGAGTCGAAAGAACTATCAGGTTGAGAGTGTAGGTATGTACTGGTGACCTTTTTGGTGTCGGAACTAATCTGCCTGGAAACAACCGTTTCATTACAGAGACGAAAATTTATATGAGAGATCCAACCAGTATCGAAAAGAAGTTTTCTCATTCGTAGAAAATTAAAGCACCGACGTTAGTGGTAGACGTCACTAAAACCTCGGTTTTTTTTTTTATTTCAGTCGGTGATAAAGGTGACAAAGGGGTAGATAAACGATACGTCACTACCCTGGTCTACGGTACTAGAAGTAAAAGACTTACAACTCGAAATTCAGTTGAAAAAGTGAGAGGAGAAAGTGAAAGTAGTTCTTCGACAAATCAAGAAGAAGTGGAAGATGATAGTGCCACCATAGTAGACGTATAGACTCCAATAACTATAAAGAGGACTGTCAGAACGAAGGTTAAACACGAAGTAGGTCGGGTATTAAAGGTACTATATGAGGTGTATTTATTCGTCCCACTGTCATACGTCGGAACTGTATGAGGAAAGGGTTAAACCTTGGTCAGACAGGAAGGTACAGGTCAAGATTGACAACGAAGATCTGGACGTATGTCTAAAGAGTCCTCCGTCCAGTCCACCAGACCATAAGGGTAGAGAAAGTCTTAAAAGGTGTCAAACAACACTAGGTGTGTCAGTTTCCGAAATCGTAGCAGTTATTTCGTCTTCACCTACAAAAAGACCTTGAGAGAACGAAAAACATATTAGGTCACCTACAACCGTTAAACTAGAGATCAAGGAGACGGAAAAGATTTATGTCAAACTTGTAGACTTTAAAGTGGCAAGTACATGACAACTCCGGACCGGACCTCTTAAAACTGGTAATGAAACGATCGTACACTCTACTCACGTTGACACGTTAGCAAACTCGTAAGAAACCACAACGAAAAGGAACCCTAACCTTACTTTTGACTGGAAAAGGTCAGGACACCGGTGACGACTCAAAAGGTTTAAAGGACCGTATAACTTACGTCGTGAAAGTGTCGTAGTAGAAAATCCTAAACTTTATCGAGTTGACCTTAAGGTAGTGGAGGGGATCGAAACAAACATCACTATGAAGCATTTCGGGCGAACTGAATCGTAAGCTCCTACAGACCGAGATCCACTCACTAGTATGGTAGCACTAATAGACTCAGCATTTCTGGAAAAAACATGTCAAGAAGACACATAAGAACGGTGGAGAAGAATTATAGAAGACGAAGACAACCCAGGTATGGTAAAGACAGGAAATAACTCGGCTAGAAACGTACTTTACAAGGGAACCATAGAGTAAAAGAACTTCTCTAGAGAGTAGAAAGGGTAACATAAAAAAGGGAGATAAAGAAACGTAACTAGTGACTCCTTCCGAAAGAATAGAGAAGAACGATAAGAAACCTCGAGACGTAAGTCTATCCATATAGAAAGGAAAAGAGGAAACGGAAAACGAAGAGAAGAAAAGTGTCGATAAAAATTCCGGAGAAATCTGTTGGTAAAACGGAAAAACGTAAAGAAAAAGAACCCCTACCACAACTAGGGACAGAGGATACGTTACATGTTACATTGGAGGCAGTTATCAAGTAGCCCGTCAGATAGTCTAGATCAGGAAATTTAGACAAAGAGTGAAGGTGACATATTAGTATTCCCTAAACTGAATCCAGTATGGACTTACCAGAACACCAAAAGGGATAAAAAAAGTTAAATTCAGACTTAAACCGTTATTCCTCAAGTACTAGACTTGGTGTCAGTCGAGGGCCAGAACAAAAACGACTAACATATCTCGAAGAGGTTTTAGTGACGTCTACCACTGACGTCGGTACTTTAATTTTCTGTGAGTGAGGAACCTTCTTTTCAATACTGGTTGGATCTATCGTATAAGTTTTCGTCTCTGTAATGAAACGGCTGATTCCAGGTAGATCAGTTCCGATAACAAAAAGGTCATCAGTACATACCTACACTCTCAACCTGACACTTCTTTCGACTAGCGGCTTCTTAACTACGCAAACTTGACACCACAACCTCTTCCCAGAACTCTCAGGGAACCTGACGTTCCTCTAGGTTGGGCAGGTAAGACTTCCTCTAGTCGGGACCCTTAAGAAACCTTCCTTACTACGATTTCGACTTCGAGGTCATGAAACCGGTGGAGTACGCTTCTCGACTGAGTAACCTTTTCTGAGACTACGACCCTCCCTAACCCCCGTCCTCCTCTTCCCCTTCTGTCTCCTACTCTACCGACCTACCGTAGTGACTGAGCTACCTGCACTTAGACTCACTTGAGGTCCTCAATCACTACCTGTCCCTCCGGAGCGCGCGACGCTAAGTACCCCAGTGTGTCTGAGCCTGTGCTGACTCACTGACTTGACTTGACTTGACTATCTTGAAGAGGTAGAAACCGACGTTTCTTATATTAGGCAGACTAAAGTCGTGACTGGTAGACCACTACAGGGACATATGTCAGAAGATAACATAACAATCTTCTCCCACAAACGATACTGGTCACGTAAGAGAACTGTTTTGAGATAATCGGAAACGGGACGAAGCAAGACATGAGGTTCCGGTTTAAACGGGAATGAGGTCCATAAAGAATTGAAGGATGAAAATGTAAGGTCAAGGGGGACATTACCTTTACTTTAGAAAAAACCCACAATCTAGATCTTCCAGAAGTATCTTGGCGAGTGGAAGTCGAAGAGGTCGTGTGACCAGTCCCGAATCTGAACCTAAAGACACTCTCACTCACACTACCCACGACAGTTTTCGCATGTCGTCAAGACACTCATCAAGGTACAACATTCAAGAGTGGAGAAGGTCTTAGATCTTACTTCCTTCTTGCTTCGACCAAACGAGGCGGAGACTCCGTGGCAAGGGGGTTTCTTGAATCACCTTTTACTCATTAACCTCGACTCGTTTCTGTGGACCCACTAGACATTGACACACTCTCCACAATAATCAGTGACAAGGTCCCACACAAAGACATTGACTGAGAAATTTCGTAGCATATCATGTGACGTAACCGACTTGGTGTAAGAAAAAGACCTCGTTTAAAATTCCAGTTGGGTTTGAGGTGGAGGGGGAGGTTTTAAACACATAATGCACCCTTGATCTCTTGTCACTTATTAATTAAGTATCAACTAGTGAAGATTTATCAAGGAATAAAATGACATTACTTGTCGGGATATGTATCTTTTTGTTTAAAATCTGAAATGTATATATGAGACAATTTTTTGGTTTTACACGACACTTCTGGTTTTTTTTTAAAAAAAAAGATAACAGAAAACCCCCAAAACAAATAAACATAAAAAAGTTTTGATTTTCTCGAAAATAAGAATTCAATAAGATATAAACTCTTTCCAATTCGTTTTAATGTTTCCAATCTGTATTAGTTAATCTTAGTTTTACATTTCTGTCTTTGAAAATTTTTCAACGAATTAAATGGGATGACTTCGATCTTCCATAAAGGGAAGAATCTCATAAACGGAATCTTTTAACCATTAACAACGTACGAAAAAGTCGCGAAACTTTACATATGTTTAATAAAACTTCTGACCTATCTAGAATCAGTAAAACAAAACAATCGAAATATAGGGTTTTTACAGAAATAATTCCTGGACCCTGGAGAGAGAAACTTTACGTTTATAGTTCTTTTTATCACGGTTACTTACCCATTTCTGTAACACCATATATATATATATGTCCTATCTTATAATAAGTCGGATTTTTTTTTACTTTAGAACGGTAAAGTTGTAGTACCTATCTGGAACTCCCGTAATACGAATCACTTTATTCAGTCTGTCTCTTCATGTTTACGGTGCATTAGAGGGAATATACGCCTCAATTTTTCATTTTATTGAGCATCTAGTGTCTACGTCTTTTGTCTTACCCACCAACGTCTCCGTTCCCCACTCTCCACCCACTTTACACTCTTTCACCAGTTTTCCATGTTTGAAGGTCTATATTTTACTTATTACCCCTACACTATCTGTAGTACTACTGACGTCAATTATTGTGACATAATATATAAACTTTCAACGATTTTTTTTTCCATCTAGAATTTTTCAAGAGAAGTATTCTTTTTTTAACACTTATATATTACCTACAATTGATGTGAATGACACCACGAGTGAATTTTTATGTACGTTTATTCCTTGGTGTAACAGGTAGAGTTCGATCACATTATCATATACAGTCAATATGGAGCTAATTTGTCTACCCTCTCTCTCTCGATTCAGCGGAGAGAGGGTCAAAGACACCCTACCATCCTCGGTTTTAAGAACCCGTTTAAAAGGGTTTAACGTTTTGATGGAAGACGGTATTTTTACTTTGTAAACAAAAAGGACACTTATTATGAATAATCGATTGTAACTACCAGTAGGGTTAATACTTTATTTCCATTCTACTTAAAATACACGGAACAATAGTTCCGGACAATGAACTACTAATCGATAACAAATTGAACCTTTGTATTCATTATCCAACACAGACGACCCGACAGATTTTCCTACCGACGACAGAAACGTCAGAGAAACACCTACCGGACGTGACGGGTAGTGTAAGACCAGATTACGAATAAGTTATTCTTTTCACAAAATAAAGAGGTGATGGAAACACCTCTCTGAAAGACCCAACCCTCTTGTAAAACAAAAATTGATATAAGAGGGGTTTTATGGATACGGGTTTTATAATTCTGATATTTCTTTCATTAATCAAAGATCAAAAAATAAATGAGAACTTTTACTACAGTGTAACCCATTATTGTAGTGGTTTTGATTTTTATGTAAAATTATGTCAGTCTTTATTATTTTAGTTACAAACCACACATAAAACATTACTGACAAGTGACGTGTTTGATTTCTATCCACTTATTTGGAGAATTTTATCTTTTAAAAGACACTTATAATTTAAGACACCATACACAGTTTAGTTACACTTTCTTTAACTACTTACAAATACGCACTTTACCGATCTGTTTCCGTTTTATGTTGAAACCCCTAACGAAGTGGTTCCGTGTAGAAGAGGTTCTTTGAATCTTACGGAGAGAGGAATATGTTCCTTTTTAGATTTCGACCTTTCTGCACAAACAGCTTAAACACTAATGTATAAACGTCTCCCATCGAAATTCATTTTCAGACCACACTTTTTATATTGACAAACGATATGTGACACAGAAACACACACACGCGCACACACACACACAAAATTCCTTGAGTCTAGAGACTTTTCTAATTCTCAGAAGGATCAAGAAGGTGTCAAGAGAGTCAAGAGTGGACAAGTGAGGTCGAATTTTTGACGGACGCACATGGTTCGTGACACGGTTCTTTACGTCAAAACTTATTTACATGAACTTTATTTACTTACACCGTTTTTGGATACGATATAAAAACTTTGAGTCTTTTTGTTAATATCCTTTAGGTAAATTTTACAAGGAAGACAATATTAATAGTGACACGTAACGTTGTGTAAATCGTTTGTGAAACAAAGTGAACTAACGACAAGTTTAAAGGAATGTAGAACATTTACATCCCTCTAATGTCTTCTTATTTCCTTTTATTAAAGGACAGAACTATTAGATACCCTAGGTATTTTATGATCTGTGGGTGTTTCCCGGACTTCCCTATACATAGAGTCAACTTCAACAATCGGATTCTGAATTTCTACGTAAAAGACAGTAATTTTAAATCTAGATATGGTCCGTGATGTTACTGACATCTTTACTGTGTCAGAAAGGATCGATATCTATTTAAAAACGACATATCAGGTAAAAGGGTTCATGGTTAAAAAATGCCAAGATCATTGTAATGAATGGATTTGTTTACTTATGTTATTGTAACTACAACTTGGAAACCATCATTTTTTACTAAATATTAAAAAAAGGAATGGGATACAGAGGTGAGGGGTGAGGGTAAATGGACACATTAGCAAAGAGTGTTATCAGAAATTTTCTTTAAAACCGGTACACAGTAGAATCAAGTCACCGGAGGTGTAGATAGGAAGGGAGAGAAGGGATTTAAATATAGAGGAGAAAAGAAGGACAAGTGGTTGAGGAAACGAAACATGAAAGAGATTAGGTGTTAAGTATGGATTGTCGAATGTGTATAGTGAGGAATTTACTTCTCCGAATTCCGTACGTTATACTTTTAGTATGGATGGAAATACGATATGTATGAAGTCAAAGACAAAAGTCACGTATGTTTAAAGAAACTAAAAATTTAACGAGAGAACTTACTTATGATAGTGATCTCCAGCACAGACACACTTTAAAATAAAACTATAAAAAAATATAAACAAAACGGAAAGATTTAAAGTCAAAGAAAATTTTACCGATACACCAAAACAAAATGTTTAGATGGTGCTTTTGGGGTACTTGTCATACTTTTCCGTTGTTCTATACTGTGACCTTCTAATCGTAGGATCCAGTCTTCCACAGGTTATACGATGACCCCTTCTCGTCTCCCGTCAATGATTGTCGAGGTCTTTCTTACTTCACTGACCCGGTTTCGTCTTTGTTGTGAGTCAACACCTACACAGATCACCACTTTCTTTTCAGGTTATGATATTTTTGTAACATACGCTTGGACCTTACAAATCCAGATACTTGTTTCCATTTGACCTACACTTCTCCTGTACCTTCTTAGAAGGTCCTCTACCTTTTTAACTTGCAGTTGTTGAATTCCTAGTCATTTTATTTTACCTATCCTTACCCTCTTAAATCAAGTTTATTGGTAATATAGATGATGACACCCGTTCTTAGGGAATCTTCTTTACCTCATCGGAAGTATCAGTTGTTTTGTCAGGTTTTAAGTCATTGACCTTCGTTGGAGTTTTTACTGTCTTTCTAGAGTCACATAAAGGTTCCGTTTGGTAAATTGGAGTCTCATTAGGCTCAGATATAGGGTTGGTGATTCGACTTCTTCGACTTCAACTGACTAAGACACTTCTGGATTTGTGTAAGAGCTTGATTTTGGTTTTTTTCTACAGGAGAAGGAGTATTTCCTAACCTTACATTTTCATCCTTCAGTTCTCTATGGGTCTTATTGTCCTTTCAAACTGGAACCTCATGTTTTACTTCGTCCCGTATCAAATTGTCAAGACAGTTCTTGTGTTCGACTAATATCGTTTGTGGGAAAAGTTTGTTGGTTTGTCTGCGGTCTGAGTTGCATCTTTAGTGGCCTACCAGTTATGTTTTTCGTCTAACTAATACAAGAAACGAAGTAGATCGGACTGAGAACAACTCATACTCCCGATGAGGTAAAGAAGATTCCCTAAGAACGGGTGTCATCATCTATATTACGAGTGGACTTAATTTAAGGGGGCAAGTTCAGGTAAAATGAAGGACTAAGGATTTTACAGCTACGAGTGGGAACGGTAGAGCAAACTGGTGAAGATCAAACGGAACTGAGTACCTGGATTGTAAGGTCCAATGATACGTTATAACGAGAAAGATCGTAGTCTGAAATGAAAGTGGTGATCTGTGTCGAGGTCGACCCACAACAAAAGTGAAGCCGAGACGGAGAAGTAGGGACAACCTCGATAAAGAAGTGAGAAGAGGTCCTCGTGTAACCCGTGGATGGTTGAACCCCTCAAGTACAGAGTACAGTTAGAAAAACGGAAAAGTATGACAAGTACCCCAAGAGGTCCGTTCTTACGACCTAACCAAACGGTAAGGGAAGAGGTCACCTGGTACAAAACAGTCACACTTTATGGTCCGACCTACTTCGTGTTCGACCTTAGTTACTACGGTCCTCTTTATAGTTATTGGAGTCTCTACGTCTACTGTGGTGGAAAAACCGTCTTTCACTTCTTCTTGATTTCTCGGAGAACTACTTTCACTTTCTCCTCTCACTTTTTCAACCGAATTTCGAGTTGTAAGTTTTTTATTTCTAGTACCGTAGGTTGAGGTAGTGAAGTACTTTTATCTACTCTTTTGTTACCTTTATCACTGTCTGAGATAAAACCCCCGAGGTTTAAGTGACGTCTACCACTGACGTCCGTACTTTAATTTTCTACGAACGAGGAACCTTCTTTTCGATACTGGTTGGATCTGTCGTATACTTTTTCGTCTCTGTGATGAAACGGTTGTTTCCAGGCAAACCAGTTTCGATATCAAAAAGGTCATCAGTCGATATCAAAAAGGTCTCAACCTGGTATTTCATGTGACTCGTGACTTCTTGTCTACGATAACTTGACACCACAACCTCTTCTGAGAACTCTCAGGGAACCTGACGTTCCTCTAGTTTGTTCAGTTAGGATTTCCTATAGTCAGGACTTATAAGTAGCCTTCCTGACTACGATTTCTACTTCGAGGTTATGAAACCGGTGGACTACACTTCTTGACTGAGTAACCTTTTCTGGGACTACGACTCTTCCTAACTTCCGTCCTCCTCCCCTGCTGTCTCCTACTCTACCAACGTACAGTAGTGGCTGGACTACCTGTACTCAAACTCGTTCGAGGTCCTCTACCACTTCCTGTTCTTCTGGACCGTACGACGTCGGGTACCCCAGTATTTCTCGACCTGTGCTGACTCACTGACTTGTTGTTGTTGTCACAAGAAACGCCGGTTTCTGCCTCTTCGAGACACGTCAGTCGTTTTTGTTCTGGACCTCGACTTACACCGACTCTAGCACTAGAGGAATAACGTTTTACGTCCGAAGTCACCTTCTTTCATCCCTTTTGGTCATCCGGTAAGTCCAGACCGGATTTAGTTTAGGGGATAAATAACCTCCATTCCTTATTTAAGTTCCCCAATCTAGACGATCTGTCTCACGGACTTCTCGATACCTGTCTTCAAACATTGTAGCATGTGTTCCGTCACTGGTTTTAATAGGATTTGTGTTTCTTTACGTTCTTCCGTTTCACTAACAGACTCCTCCAAAATGTTTTATCGACTCTTTTCTTCTCTTCACTTTCCGTTCCCTCTTTCCCTTTCTATATGGGTTGACTTTCGTCTCAAGGTCTCTTGTCCTTTCTCTCTTTCTTCCGGAAGAAGTACTTGTCACGTTTCTTTATCTCCTTTTGTTGTCTTACCCTTTTGATCTCTAGAGGTCTTTTAAACTCCATAGTTCCTTTGTAAAGTACGTTTCTACTCGTACTATTTCCTGTCTTTGTCGTTCCTGAATTGTCTTCGTCTTCTCGACCGTTCTTATGTGTCTTCTTGATATGTTTTTTTCCAGAATTACTGGGTCTATTATTGGTACCACACCAGTGAGTGGATCTCGGTCTGTCAGACTCCCGTTCGCCCGGAATCCTTCGTAGTGATGTTTGTTTCGATCGCCTTGACTGTCTTAAGGTCGACTCGACAAATTTTAGGTTTTTCTACTATAACAATTTCACGATGTGAGTTATACAGTCGTTTCAGTCTTTTGAGTCGTCACCGGTGTCCTGACCTTTTCCAGTCAAAAGTAAGGTTAGGGTTTCTTCCTCTTATGGTTTCTTACAAGATTGACGGTATGTTAACACGAGTAAAGTATATGATCCTCCCATTACGAGTTTTAGGAAGTTCGTCTCAAGTCGTCATGCACTTGGCTCTTGAAGATCTATATGTGCGACCCAAAGTTTCTCCGTCCCCTTCGTCTCTAGTTTAACGGTTATAAACCACCCAGTGCCTCTTTCCTTCCCCCAAAGTCTTTTTGTAGACGAAATAACTGATACGATTTCGGAAACTGATACATCTAGTGTTCTTTGACACCGTTTAAGATTTCCCCTACCCTTATGGTCTGATGGACTGGACAGAGGACTCTTTGGACATATGTCCGGTTCTTCGTTGTCGATCTTGGTCTACCTGACCAAGTTGCCTGACCAAGGTTTAGTTCTTTCCTCATACAGTTCCGACATATAACAGTTGGACGAATAAATTGAATATACGTCTCATGTAGTACTCTTTACGGTCCGATCTACTTAGTGTTCGACCTTAGATGTAACGGTCCTCTTTATAGTTATTGGAGTCTATACGTCCACTGTGGTAGGATTACCGTCTTTCACTTCTTCTTGATTTCTCGGAGAACTACTCCCACTTTCTCCTCTCACGTTTTTAACCGAACTTTGAGTTGTCATTTTTGTTTGTTTCTAGGACCATAGACCAGGGTAGTGAAGTACTGTTTATCTTCCCCCTTTTCACCTTCATCACTCTAAAAAAAGGGGGACTCGAGTTTTTAGCGAGACCTACCACTGACGTCGGTACTTTAATTTTCTGTGAACGAAGAACCTTCCTTTCGATACTGTTTGGATCTACCGTATAATTTTTCGTCTCTGTAGTAAAACAACTGTTTCCAGGTGTATCAGTTTCGATCCCAAAAAGGTCGTCAGTACATACGACACTCTTGACCTGGTACTTCTTCAAACTCACGGCTTCTTAACTATGAAAAGTTAACACCACCACCTCCTCTGAGAAGGCTCAGGGAACCTGACCGTCCTCTAGTTTGGTCAGTTAGGGTTTCCTTTAGTTGTGACCTATAAGTAACCTTCCTGACTACGACTTCGACTTCGAGGTTATGAAACTGGTAGACTACGTTTTTCGGTTGAGAAACGTAACCTTTTGTGAGACTACGACCCTTTCTAACTTCCGTTTTCCTCTTCGTCCGTCGTCTCTTACTCTACCAGCCTATCGTAGTGGCTGAGTTACTTGTAATTAAACTCGTTTGAGACCCTCTATCACTTCCTCGCCCTTCGGACCGTGTGACGTCAGGTGCCCCAACGTTTTCTCAGCTTTCACTGACTCGATAAGTAAGTGAGTAAGTGATAAGGGTTTATCCACGAAGGATCCACCGAGTCACCATTCCTTAGACGGACGTTCGTCCTCTGTGCCCAACTTAGAGACCCAACCCTTCTACGGCATCTCTTCCCTTACCGTTGGGTCATGTCATAAGAACGGACCCTTTAGGGTACCTGTCTCCTCGGAGGAGTCTCCCGATCTTAGGTACCCCAACGTTCTCAGTTTGTACTGAATCGTCGATTTGGTGGTGTTGATAAGGGTTTATTTGAATAAAACGACCATTATATCGACCAACAAAACCAAAAATTCAGTTGTGAAAGATCCCTTTGACTGAACAGGTACCTTTTTATGAAAACGTTTATGAGATCCCTCCCCTCTTAGAAGGTTGTAAGTCTAAGTAACGGAATAGTGTAGTTTTCACTTCAGACAGTTAGATATTCAAGGTCATTACGTTAATTGAAGAGAGTGGGAATTTATACCCTCTGTAACCCTGAATGGTGTGAAAACTCCTTTGGTGACAGTACTTTTAGTCTGTGATTCTGTTTGTTTGTTTTTTTAATGGTCTTTTTCACTCTTTCTAAAAGTTTCCATTCTCGTCTTCTTTCAAAGTCTTGATACTCGTTATGGTAGTTTCTTTCTTTAAGGTACTTATTTTTCTCCTACGAATTTTTTTTATACAAGTCTCCTTTCTTTACTTGAAAACCTTTAATTTTTTTATTTTTCAGAATTGAACCGTCATTTACTATTTTACTTCAACTCTTCAAAGTTCTCTTTTCGTTTTTCTGTAAACTGTTTATACTCTATTTTCTTTTAAGTCCTAGTTAGGTCCTTCAATATATCCATTTGATATCGTCAATGTTTTTCTCTTCCCCTCGTCCTACCTCGTACACACCTTAATAGTTTCTTTCCGTAAAGGGGTCTTGATTTTCTTCATACAAACGTTTAACTTTACCTAGATCACTCACGGACTTTTTATTTACTTTTTCTAAGTGTCTTTTCGTGAATTAGGATTTTATAGTCTTGTCGACTCTATTTCTCTTAAGGGATTTACGAAGTTTATCTTATTGTTTGTCTAACGTCTGTTTTCTAGTCTGTACTATTATCTCTTACTGTAACCCGAAAAGTTGTCATTTTGACCTTCGATCTTCTTTTATCTCGTTAGAGAAGTCTAAGGTTTCCCGATAATGAGCGTTAAATGTTAAAGGACATTTGAGTTGGTAGTTAGTTCAGATGCTTGTATTGTTCCCGTACGTTCTAGAGTCTTTCAAAAGAAGCTTTCCTTGTAAAATAATCCTCCTGTGAACTTTTACAAAAGGTGGTTTTTCTTCCTGACTTTTTCTCTCTACTTCTGTAATTAGTTATGACCTTTTTCTTTTAAGGGTCTTACTACTACTTTCTTTAAAGGTCCTATGATTGATATACTCTCTGGACTTCTAGTCGGTCATGTCTGACTCCGTTCGCTTACCCTCAGAACTCTTGACTACAGAGGTTTATTACTTTTGTCATCGTCCTAGTCGTCTATTGAACTACGTCAAGTGATGATCTGCTCTACATAACCGTAATACTGTGTTAAACCTCTACTGAATTTCACATCCGTACATTCTATACTTCGTTTACTTTTTACTGTTAATACTCGGTGTCCTTACATTGAAATGACTTTTTTGAAATGTAATTTTTTACATTGGTATCACATGTACACTGAGTCGGAATTTTCTATTAAGGTATTAGTAGGATGAGATTTGTGACTTACAACTCAATTGTTTTTTAATGTTATAACAGTAAGAACGTTATGACATTCTTATCTCACTTCCTCTCAGAACTCACCTTTATTAAACTCTCTTGATTTAGAAGAAGAAATTATCATCCTTTAGTCGTATATAAGCGATTAAGACTTTTCAGTTCTGCCATAACTTTCAGACGGAGTGCGAAGGTTCCTATTTCAGGTCACAATTCTTCATCTCAAGTTCGTACCCCTCGTCCCACCCTTGACTTCTCATTGTCACCAATCCCTGTTTCCGAGGAAATACAATACTTAGAACCCGATAGCAAAGTGAACGTAACAAACCATTCATATTTGTAATTCTTCTTATACAACCACTTAGACAGTGTGTCGGTCTAAATTCTTGACGATCTTACTTCTTGACTGAGCCCAAGCTAGGGACCCAGCCCTTCTAGGGGACCTCTTCCCTTACCGTTGAGTGAGGTCATGAGACCGGACCTCTTAGGGTACCTGTCTCCTCGGAACACCCGATGTCAGGTGCCCCAGTGTTTCTCAGCCTGTGTTGACTCCCTCTTTGTGAAAGTCCTATTTCTTGTCCTGTTCCTTGTGGACAGAGACAGTGACGTACACCTTATGCACCAATTTTCTTAGCACGGTCTGTATTAGACGAAAGATTGAACCTACCGATAAGTGAGTCTATAAAGGACTCGTGGATAGTGTACAGTTTGCGACACTCTTCGAGACTCCAATACTGTCCTTTGACATCCCGTTCGGAGAAGTGGACGTACGTTCGGCCTCTACGTCTGTTATTCGGTCTTTGGACGTCTGGTAGTTTTCTCTACTCCGATCCTTTCCCTATTTATTTTACCCTCTTCTGTTTCTGTCGACCTTTCTCGGTTTGTCGATTCTAAGCCCAGAATCGAAACCTAGAGATGAAGTGTCATATGATACCTGCGTCTGTTTTCGGAATCGATAAGACTCCGAGGCAAAGACATGGATAATTAACGTATCATTAAGATAGAAGTGACTAAGAATACTATTAACTCTATCTCATTTACTTACTTAACAGTTATTTATTTAAGGATAAGTATACATTCTAAAAAAAATGGGAACCTCTCGGGAATAGTCAAGAATTAACCAAAGAACCAGACGAAGGGATCACAAGATGTCATTTCTAATTCGATGGATTGGTAGAAAAGTAAAACTACAAGGGTGTAAGTTTACGAAATCGAACGTGCGTTTAGATCAGAGGGTTGGAGCTGAAGTCGGAACCGTTTAGATGTTCGTTAGACTGATGGGTGTGAAGAGAGGTGGAGTGACAACGGAGAGGGGTAAGTGGAAGGGGCTATCTTATGCAACACAGAGGCGTACATCAAAGAAAAGTTAAATGTGTCAATATCAGTGACAAAACCACATGTCGGGGTACGCAAAACTCGCACCGTGTCGGTGCCTTGGTGATGGGACCAGTTCTGCGTCTCGTCGAGGTTCGGAGAGGACGGGAGCGTTGGGGCGAGGGGCTGTGTGTGTGTCAGAGAAATGGAATGGGGAAACTTCAGCTACGACGGAGTGTGTCGGCGAGCAGACAAGAGGTAGAGATATCAAAGCGGAAAGGGCTTGACAGGAAATTTACGTCGGACTCTCATGCGTCGTAAACTCACGCTGTGGAAGCGAATCTTATTACGTAAACTCTTAGTAGATACAAAGTAGTACGGAACCATCGAAAAAGGCAAAATAACGTCGTATCATACAGTAACAAGTAGTCAAAGGGTCAACTCCCTGTAAACCCAAAACAAAACGTTAAAAGTCGACAATACTTTTTTCAACGGTACTTGTAAGTGTATCTCCAAAATGCCTCACTTGTGTTTCTGAACAAAGTGAACCCTATTCTGCCTTCTCGCTCTACCCTCTTCTGCCTTCTCGCTCTACCCTCTGCAGGACACGAGTCACGCATAAACGTCCTTTGACGGTTCGAAGGAGGTCAGGCCGGTGTGCCTAGATGCGAGGGTGGCCATTATGTGCTGTCAAGGGGGTAAAGGTGGGTGCGAACCATAACAGTTCACAAAAAGACTCCTCCCCGTACTCCTAATCACCAAACAAAAGAGTAAGACTATCCACATATCACCATAGAACAATACCTAAATTAAATGTAAAGGGATACCTGATTATCACAACTCGTAGAAAAGTACACCAATAAACGATAGGTGTATAGAAGAAACCACTTCATAGACAAGTTTCGAAAACGGGTAAACTTTTTGACCTAACAACAAAACTTTTCTTTCTTGTTTCAGTTTCCTGATAACGCTAGACTAAAATTCTGTAATATTTGTTCTCTCACGCCATAGTCACTTTTGTATCTATATATCTAGTTACCTTACCTATTTCTTTGGTTTTTATATGGGTACATTTATACTAATCAACTGATGACCGTTTGTACGTTTCTGTTAAGTCATCTCTTTCCTTGACAGAAAAGTTGTTCATTACGACATTGAGAACCTGTGACTGGACGTTTTTCAAAAAGACCACCGAACAAAAAAAATGGGTATAGAGAGTGGAATGTGTTTTTTGATTGAGTTTTACTTGGTTTCTGGATTTATATTTTACTTTTTGTTTTTTTTCGTCCTCTTTTTAGAAACACTAAAAGTCAATTGTTCGCACGAAGTTATTTTGCGGTTTTCGTGATTTACACCTTCCCTTTTCGGCCATTCAACCCGAACTAATTTTAATCCCCTTTAACTAGACACTCTCGATACCCGTCCTCTTACTTTTCTGTTTGGTGTCCTTTATAAAGGTTTAGTGTGTAGACTACTTCCCGTACACCCGTCGTATATTCAGAGACTAAAATTTCTTGACGAAAAGTAAGAAAGTCCGAGTTGAGTTTAAAGTAGAGACACTTTGTAAGTTTCTGGTCTACTTGATCTTAAGTATACAGATCTGGTGATCACCTACTTACTTACTTGTAAAGAGTCGGTAATAATGAAAAGACGTCTTGTCATATGTGATCATTTATGTGAGAATATAAGACCGGAGAAAAATTTGACTTTTGGATTTACATAAACGGTCTGCGAACTATGTGACGTTATACAAGGGTACCTTACTTTACTTTGAAATAACTGACTTTACTGTTCATGATACTTACCTACCGCAGTAGAATGTCTAAAGTTCAACCGGTGTAATACACAATCGGAATCCCTCCAATATAGATTCCTCCCGTCCAGACCGTTTCATATAAGACTTCCATAGTCAAGTCAGTCAGTCAGCGAGTCAGCACAGGCTGAGAGATGCTGGGTACTTAGCGTCGTGCGGTCCGGAGGGACAGGTAGTGGTAGAGGGCCTCAAGTGAGTCTGAGCGTAGGTAACTCAGTCACTACGGTAGGTCGGTAGAGTAGGAGACAGCAGGGGAAGAGGAGGACGGGGGGTAGGGAGGGTCGTAGTTTCAGAAAAGGTTACTAAGTTGAGAATCGTACTCCACCGGTTTTATGACCTCGAAGTCGAAGTCGTGGTAAGTCTAAGCGCTTATACATAAACAGATTCATATATCAATATCTGTCAATTCTTTTACCTTTTGGAGATTCAATTATAAACTAGATAAAACAACTTTATCGTTAAGGGAAGTCAAAACCAAAAACGGGTTATATGACAACATAATAATAGAAGAAACTTTTAGTCTTCTAAACCGGAGAAGATCTCCGGTAAATGGGTTGACGTAAACAGTTTTCAAGTGCTAAAGGATTTAAATTTACGTCGGAGAAACGATCCGGATCTTAATCACGGTTCTTGGTTTGTTCTTCGGGTGTTGTTTGGTCATAGGGTCCGTCGTGATAGGATCCTTGGGTCCTTTCATGCATCGTAACTATAAAGGGGGTTTATAACATTCTGGTCTCCGAATACTATTTGTCCCGAAAGATTCCCTTCCCGCCCGGGTCGGTTGTCTCACTTGTGTCCACTTACGACCGTGTCTACGGTGCGAGTCCTCTGGGACAGGAAGTAACTTACGAGGGGAACCGTCCGAACCCTACGAATCATTGAAATAGAAACTTGAACACGGAACATTTAGCTCAACCTCCCTTGTTACCTTTCACGCACACGTGTCTCTTCTGCGGGTACAACACTCAAACGTGACAAGGGACGGCGAGAGGAGTCGTCACGCGGGTCGCGGGGTCGTAGGGCCGGAGGACCCCTGGGTGCGCGGACCCCGAGTCGGTAGGTGTCACACGTGTTCCGATCGCGCAGTGTGGACACTGCCACAGTGGTCCCTGTGACTGTTGGGATCTCCGATCCGAAAGGTAGGTTCAGTCTTGAAGAAGTCTACGTCCTTCTTCCGTTACCGTGGGAAGCTTTGCACTTGGAGATTCCTTAGGATAACATAAGAAAGAATAAACACAAGGACGGACATAACCGGTTGATGAGTATAATTTTACTACCGCATACTCCTGTGTACTATGCACTCTTGTCTACTGTATTTCATTCCTGTCTAAAGGGAAAAACAGGAAAGAATGAGTAATCATTCAATTTCGATCTCCCTCAACTATCTACACGTTTGTAGTTTTTCACTTGAAAATTTTCGACTCAATCCTTTTTTTTTGACCCAATCAAAACACGTCAAATGTGACAAGACCATTCTTACTTTATGTATGAGTATATACTTGATACATTATACTTGAGAACAAAAACCACTAATATGTTCAATTTATGAGAATATAAACGTAAATTTTAACGATTGTGCAGTATCTTTCTACTTACCATTTTATTAAATTTTAATTTCTAAGATAGATCACCGTTTATTTTTCGGATAGAGTTATCTCTGTCTCTTTCTTTTTCTCCGACGTCTTCTTTCCACCCCTTTTCGGAAGATAAAATCGTGGAAATTGTAAAAAAGGGGACGAAATTACTCGTGTCAAACTAACTATATTTTTCCGTAAGAAATTTTTTAGGAAAGGAACGTCTCACTCGGACTCTAAAACAACGGATAAATTACTATAATTAGTTACAGGTTTAAATCATTCTTGAGACATTATGAATCTGGTCACCGTATTTTATGTGTCTTTAACAAAAAGAACATCGTCAATATCTAACGTAAATGAGTGACTATTTAAATATAAAGTAGAGGTGAAGGGGTTCGGACTCACTTGATGAGTGTTCGGGTTTCCCCGGATTTCCATTTCCAAAATGACAGAAGAAGATAGTCGACCCGGAGACTTATAGTTTACAACAATAAGTCAGTGAGTCAGGTTGAGAAACGCTGGGGTACCTGACGTCGTTCGATCCCAA
The DNA here is from genome assembly GCA_006410555.1 of Capra ibex. NCBI lineage: Eukaryota > Metazoa > Chordata > Mammalia > Artiodactyla > Bovidae > Capra > Capra ibex. The sequence goes on from SJYO01006231.1 coordinate 1,892,075, forward strand.
GGGACAGATGATAAAGGGTCTCAACCGAGTTTGAGTACAGGTAACTCAGCCACTACGGTATGTTAGTAGAACAGGATACAACAGGGGAAGAGGAGGACGGAAGTTAGGAAGGTCGTAGTCCCTGAAAAGGTTACTTAGTCGAGAAGCGTAGTCCACCCGTTTCATGACCTCGTAGTCGAAGTCGTAGTCAGGAAGGTTACTTATAAGCCCCAACTGAGGAAATCCTAACTGTCGATACGAAAGGAACGTCAGGTTCCCTGAGAGTTCTCAGAAGAGGTTGTGGTGTCAAGTTTACGTAGTCAAGAAGTGACGAGTCGGAAAAAATGACAGGTCGAGAGTGTATACATGTACTGATGACCTTTTTCGTATCGAAAGTGATCTGCCTGGAAACAGTCGTTTCATTGCTGAGACGAAAAATTATATGACAGACCCAAAGACTATCGAAAGGAAGGTTTCTCGTTCACAGAAAATTAAAGTACCGACGTCAGTGGTAGACGTCACTAATACCTCGGGGGGTTTTATTTCAGACAGTGACAAAGGGAAGAAAGGGTTGATAAACCGTACTTGACTACCCTGGCGTACGGTACTAGAAGTAAAAAACTTACAACTCGAAATTCGGTTGAAAAGTGAGAGGAGAAAGTGAAAGTAGTTCTCCGAAAAATCAAGGAGAAGTGAAAGAAGGTATTCCCACGACAGTAGACGTATAGACCACCAATAAGTATAAAAAGGTTCGTTAGAACTAAGGTCGAACACGAAGTAGGTCGGGTCGTAAAACGTACTATATGAGACGTATATTCAATTTATTCGTCCCCTTGTTATATGTCGGAACTACATGAGAAGGACTAAACCTTGGTCAGACAACGAGGTACAGGTCAACGAAGAACTGGACGTATATTCAAAGAGTTATCCGTCCATTCCACCAGACCATAGGGGGAGAGAAAGTCTTAAAAGGTCAAACAACACTAGGTGTATCACTTTCCGAAATCACTTCAGTTAGTTCGTCTACATCTGTAAAAAGACCTTGAGAGAACAAAAAACTGCTACGTTGCTTACAACCGTTAAACTAGAGACCAAGGAGACGGAAAAGATTTAGGTCGAACTTTTAGACCTTCAAGAGTGTGACGACAAGAGTATGACGACTTCGGATTGAACTTCCTAAAACTCGTAATGGAACGATCGTACACTTTACTCATGTCAACATGTCATGATACTTGTAAGTATCAAGTATGATACTTGCTGTAACCATAACAGGAAGAAACTCTAACCTTACTAAAAAAAAAAATTCAGCGAGTCAGCACAGACTGAGAAACGATGGGGTACCTGATATGTCAGACCTTAAGAGATCCGGTCTTATGACCTCATCCATCGGAAAAGGAAGAGGTTCCCTAGAAGGGTTGGACTCTAACTTGGGTCCAGAGGGCGTGACGTCCACCTAAGAAATGATCGACTCGGTGGTCCCTTCAGGACTCTAACATTACTTTTGACTTAAAAGGTCAGGACACCGGTGACAACTCAAAAGGTTTAAACGACCCTATAACTCACGTCGTGAAAGTGTCGTAGTAGAAAATCCTAAAGTTTATCTACTCGACGTTAAGATAGTGGGGGTGATCGAAATAAGGATCACTACGAAGGATTCCGGGTGAACTGAAGTGTAAGGTCCTACAAACCGAGATCCACTCACTAGTGTGATAGTATCGATAGGTCCATGACTTCTAGAAAAAACATATCAAAAGGACACATAAGAACGGTGGAGAAGAATTAGAGAAGACGAAGACAATCCAGGTATGTCAAAGACAGGAAATAACTCGGGCAGAAACGTACTTTACGAGGGAACCATAGAGATTAAAAGAACTTCTCTAGAGATCAGAAAGGGTAAGATAATAAAATCAGATGTAGAAACGTAACAAGTGAATTTTTCCGAAAGAATAGAGAGGAACGATAAGAAACCTTGAGACGTAAGTCTACTCACATGAAAAGGAAAAGAGGAAACGGACAGTGAAGAGAATAAAAGAGTCGGTAAACATTCTGGAGGAGTCTGTTGGTAAAACGTAAAGAAAAAGAACCCCTACCAAAACTAGTGACGGAGGATATATTACAAAACTTGGAGACAGGTATCAAGAAGTCCATCAAACAGATACTCTAGGTTACGGAACTTAGATAAACAGTGAAGGTGACATATTAGTATTCTAATCTCTTACAATCTCTTACAAAAATATACGTCATAACCCAAGGTTATTTTTATTGTTTGACTTATAAACAATATGTGAATCTATACATGGTTCACGAAACTGTGAGTGACATAGTAAAATTCAGAATATTTTTGGGATACCCTATCCATGATTATAATAGGCTTAAACGTCTCCGATTTTGTTCTTCTTCTTTTCTCTCAATTTATATACTGAACATCAGAGTGTTGAACAATCATATCTATGACACTAAACTTAGGTCTTCTGGATTACGTTCTCGGCAAATTGACAAAAGATGCGACGAAACGGTCAGTTGAGATAACTAAGTCTTCATCCCCTCACTAAAACTCTCCTTTCTTCCTACTAGTTGTAGGTTCGTTTTACTGTTTTACCATCCCCTATAGTCTAAAAATTTATCGTACGATAAAAAATTTATCGTGTCGATTATACTTTTAGAGAAATTTGTTTTATGGATCCTTATTTAGATGGATTCCTCTGTTTTCTGGACATGAGACTTTTGATATTCCACGACTACTTTCTTTAGTTTCTTCCGTATTTGTCCACCCTTTTATATGGTACAAGTACCTGACCTTCTTAGTCATAACAGTCCTATTGATATGATGATTGATATTCTGACAGATGTTTAAATTACGTTGGAGAGAGTTTAATGGTTGCCGTGAAAAGTGTCTTGATCTTGTTTTTCAAGAGTTTTAAAAATACCTTTGTGTTTCTGGGACTTATCGGTTTCGTTAGAACTATTTCTTTTTTACCTCCACCTCTTTAGTCCAAAGGACTGAAGTCTGATATGATGTTTCGATGTCACTAGTTTTCTCATACCATGACCGTGTTTTTATCTTTATAACTGGTTATCTTGTCCTATCTTTTGGTTCTTTATTCGGGTACGTGGGTACCATTTAATTAGATACTGTTTCCTCCGTTCTAATGTGTTACAACTTTTCTATCAGAGAAATTATTCACCACAACCTTTTTGACCTGTCCACGTTCATTTTCTTTTTTACTTTAATCTAGCAAGAAAGTGAGGTATGTGTTTTTATTCGAATTTCACCTAATTTCTCGATTTACACTCTGACTTGTGATATTTTGAGGAACTCCTTTTGTACACACAACACAATCAACGAGTCAGTATAGACTGAGAAACACTGGGGTACCCGACATCTCGTGGTCAGAGGAGACAGGGACCCTAAGAGGTCCGTTCATGTGACGTCACCCAACGGTAAGGGAAGAGATACCCTAGAAGGGTTGATTCCCTAGGTTGGACCCAGAGGACGTAATGTCCACCTAAGAAATGGTTGACTTGGTGGTCTCTTCGGGTTCCTATGACCTTACCCATCGGATAGGGAAGAGGTCCCCTAGAAAGGTTGGGTCCTTAGCTTGACCCCAGAGGACGTAACGTCCGTCTGAGAAATGATCGACTCGATGGTCCCTTCGGGTTATTCCCTAATCAGAGGTTTTGAATGTTTATCGAGTACTGCAAACTGTCGTAGTTTTGTTTACTGGGTGTGATTTTTTTACCCGTCTTCTGGATTTATCAAGAGGTTTTTTCTGTATGTCTACCGTTTATCTTTTTACTTTTCTACAAATTGTAGTGATTAATAATCTCTTTACGTTTAGTTTCGATGTCATTTAATAGTGGAATGTGGTCGGTCTTACCGATAGTAGTTTTTAGGGTGTTCGTTATTTACGACCTCCTCCACAACTCTATTCGTTAGGGGGATGTGACAACCATCCTTACATTTAGTCATGTCGGTGATACCTCTTGTCATACCTCCAAGGAATTTTTAGATTTTTATCTCGATGGTATATTGGGACGGTAGGGTGAAGACCCGTACCTTTCATTTAATCAGGGAGCCAGTACAGACTGAGAAACTCTGGGCATCGGACGGTCCGAAGAGACAGATACCCTAAGACGTCCGTTCTTATCACCTCATCCATCGGTAAGGGGAAAGGTCCCTTAGGAGAGTTGGGTGTCTAGCTTGGACCCACAGGACGTAGCGTCCATCTGAGAACCGGTAGACTCGGTGGTCCCTTCGGCATAAGGACCCGTACACAGACCTCTTCTTGTACTAGACACTTCTATGTGCGTGACGTAGCAAGTATCATCGTGACAAATGTCGTCGGGTCTGCACCTGCGTGAGATTTGCAGGTAGTTATCCCATTGCCTATTTCTCTTTCACCACGTATGTATGTCGCCTTACAATCGGCACTTTTTCTTGCTTTATTACGGTAAAAGTCGTTATACCTACCTGGATCTCTCACAGTATGACTCTCTTGATTCAGTCTCTTCCTCTTTATACTGTGGGAATTTCCACCTCAGACTTTTCTTTATTTGTCTGAACGTCTGAAGTTCTTGCTCGAATACTGACGACCCCCGCCCCCGCCCCCCGATCAAACCCCCTTTCCTTATCAGTCTCTCAAACTCTACCTGTGCATGTGTGACGGAATAAATTTTACCTATTGGTTGCTACTGAAAGACATATGTGTCGCTTGAGACGAGGTACAATACGTCGTCGGACCTACCCTCCTCTCAAAGCCCCCTCTCACGTATGTACATATACATATCGACTCAGGGAAGTGACAAGTTAACTTTGATAGTGTCGTAACAAACAATTAGTCGATATTGGGTTGTGTTTTATTTTTAAAAAAATTCTAGAGCAATAACGAGATTTTCGTGTTGTTTGGATCCAAACTCTTGGAAGAGATACTAAAGGGTCGAAACACCGGAACCCATTTAACAAACGGATTTGGAATTACGAGAGTGAACAGTTTTACTCCTGTCGTTATCACGGTCGAAGTGTCACAACAACACTCCTAATTCACCGTAATGTGTGTATTACAAATAGGACCGTGGACCATAAATTATTGACGAAATGTTCACAATCGACGACAATGACAATAAAAATCATAAAATGAACTCAAAGAGTAGAAGTTTATGGGGAAAAGGAAGACAGAAACATCAGACTCAGTAAGAAGGATGTTAAATTCGTCCTCAACTGGGGATGGGTAATTTAGAGGTCCGTTAGTCTTAGAAGTGATAGAAGAACGTTAAAATAAACGGTAGGTGATACAGAGTTGACTAAATCACGGTCTAATATCTAAAAGTAGGTGTGTAAAATTACGTCTTGGAAGGAAAAATAGACCGAAACTTCGTATAACACAATTTAAGGGTTTACCATGGAAGTCTCAAGTGTCGTTTCAGGAATAGTATTGAGAGTCTTTTGAATTTCAACAAGAATCCCCTTGTTACTAACGAAACGTAAAGTAATAACTTATTTTTTAGATCTTCCTGTTATAGTTGAAAATTTACTTTAATATGTGGACTTTCCCCTTATATTTACATTTTTTTTTTTTCTCTAGTGGAGTAATAGTGAGAAAGTTCGACGATCTCACTTGAACTCAGTAACATATAAGGTTGTAGTTTTTGAGAGACCCTATATGATTTCTTGTAGTAATACGCGTGTCGTTATTTTACTCCAATAGTCTCCCTCGGTGATTTTTATTTTCTAACGGTTCTGTCAAAGAATTTTACCTATGATGTTATTCGAGTAATCATTCGTAAGACTTTATCGAGATTCTAAAAGGTTTACTTTGACTTAAGGAATCTCAAGAATTGATCAGTTTCCTTAGTTGAAATACCAATACAAAAAAAAGACAAATCAATTTAGTAGATATGGAAAAACGACTAGGTCCGTTCTTACATAGATGGAAATAGACAGATTTGTGCTCTTTGTAAACTGAAGTCCTAACCATAAATAATCTCATGAGTACACTTTTATTCCATTTAATCCGAATAAAAGTTTCTGGACCCAATGATTGTTTTCGGAAAACTTACTTCTTATTCCCATGCTTTCCTCAGTGAGGAGTGGTAGGACGATATTAGGAGACTTGACGGAAGTATTCAATCTTTCAGAAGATTAACGTCTTATAAATCTTTAACCACGTACAAAGAAGTTGTTTGGCCGTATTTTCTGAATAAAAACCAACTATTCGGATGTAAATATTTATGCATATGGTTGGTGAAGTAAATAGGGCAAAGGAAAATGGAGTATGTCTCATTCGGTTCAAAGTTTACCCTAGATTCCGTGAGAAAGCCATGAAAGCCGAGACACTTGAAGAGTAGAAATTACAAACTCCAAGGTTATTATAGTAAAAGGGGGGAAAGGAACCATGAATATTGTTTCTTGCAACAATCAAGATACCCCCCCCCCCCCCCCCCNCCCCCCCCCCCCCCCCTCAGGACTAGGGTAAGAGACGGGTTACGAATCCGATAGCGACACACCCCGAGGAAAGTAGGCGAAGGAGGTGTACCTCGACGAAATCGTCTTAATCTTTGTTTCTTTACGTGTTAATCAGTAAACTTTCATTATTTCTGTTTGATGCTTTGTGATCCTAAAAAAAAGGGGGTGCGTCGTTTCTCTCCACCTTAACACCCGATTTTGACTGGTGCCAACAAGAGACTCTAAAAATCTTTAGTCTCTAAAAGGTCTCGGCCGGTCGGACACCTTCGTCTGGTGGCCGGCCTCGCAAGGCGAGAAGGTCGGAACGAGGTTAAGGATAGGGGCGCGCGAGAGTCCTCGTAATCGGGGCCGGGACGCAGAGTGCGTGCTCGACCCAGCTGTGTGCGGGCTTTCACCCGCCAGGGCCGCCCCCAGCCGGGCCGGGGGTGGTGTCTCTCCGCCACGGAGGCCGCAGGATCTCGCCGGCGCCCGTCGGCCGCGACCCGGCCCCAGGACCCCGATCAGAGCGCCCAGGGCTCGACGCGGCGGGCGAAGGCCAGGACCTTCTGAGACCGGCAGGAAGCGAGCCCCCGCGGCCGGAGCTCAGGAGAGCAGTCCACCGCTGCGGGTCCGCCCCGCCGAGGGAGACTCCTCAGCCCACGGCGGACAATCCGGGGGCGCCGGAGGCGGAGACCGGAGGAGGTCGGCGCCTCTGCGCGAACAGACGCCGCCCGGCCGCCCGCCTCCCACGCGGACACCCGGCGGCGCACCCATTGGCTCCGGGGCCCGGGTCCTCCCGGCCGAGGGCCGGCCCGCGCGAGGGAGAACACAGCGGACTGAAGCCCGCCGGACCACTCGGAAGCGCTCAAAAGATCTTGGGCCGAAGGTATGAATCACCCGAAACACTCTTTCTTGACTCTATTATCCACACCTGTACTCAGTCACGACAAATAAAGAACTCGCGAAGGACACCCGGACCATAACAATTGGCGATTTGTGCCTTTGTGAAGAAAAGTCATTTACGAACCTCTAACGCACGACACGTCGTTAGTCGTGACGTTTCGACGCTCTACTCTTGTGAGTGGGAAACCACTCCTTTTGACAGTCCCGGGCGCGGGAAGACTTCGAACAAACTTCTACTCGCCAACCAACCGTATACTTTCTCCTTCACACAATCAGTGAGTCAGCACAGGCCTGAGACGCTGGGACACCTGACATCGGGTGTTCCGAGGAGACAGGTACCCCAAGAGGTCCGTTCTTATGACCTCACCCGACGGTACGGGAAGAGATATTTTGCCCTTGTCTAAGATTTATTGGGGGTTCTGTGTATTAAAATTAACACCGCAACTCCTAAATATCGTCCCTCTAAGGATACCCTTCCTCCACCTCTACCCCTTCTCTAGACTTTCTACTCCTTCGTAGTCGGTCTAAGACGATCACAACGTGCGGATCCGTTCTCATGGGCACTCCTGACTGCGACCTTCCTAAACGTTTCGTGGCTGTCACCCGAAATGAGGACAAGAGAGAAGGAGGAACTACAGAAAGGGAGGGGTACCATTTTCCACTACTTCGACCGTCGATTAAAAACAGGACTAGCCAAAAATGAATATGATTTCGTGGTGTGTCAAAAACAGAGGACAACCTAGTTTTGTTCTACAAAAACTTTTCGATTTATTTTGTCCTAGGATAGTAGACACCAAAGAGTAACGGAAGTTTCAGTTTAAGGTAGCCGGTTGCACGAATGCATCAAGAGACAATTCTCTTGGGAGAAGTTAAGGTTGAAAATAAGACGCCGTAGAAATGACAAAAGTCAACTACAACCGCAGAATACCTCAGTCAGAAATAGAGTTTCAAAAGATTAGATTTTCGACAAGTTTCGTAACGTGTAATACTTCGTCAACACAAGAATAATCCTGTGACTAAGGACCATAGACTTTATAAAGGAAATGAGGTCTTTTACAAATAGGAAATTGGTGACAAACGACCGTGTTATCTTGTTATGATAAAATATATCAACGTTAATAACGTTAATTCTTAAGATAGGTTCAGGTTGTACATTTAACAATGACACGGACCTAAGGAAAAAATGGGTGAGGCCTTGGAAAGTGAAGGCTCAGGAGGTGGTGTCTCCGGTCGGTTCTCAAGGTCTTGGTAGACTCTGAAGGTCCTACCTCCGACCGAATGGAGTAGGGTGGTAGAAAGGAGGGACTGACCTACAACACATATATAGAATAAGAAATTAAAGTAAACGAATAACGACGAGTGTCATGGTATTAAGATGAAATCCGTAGAAGAGATACCAGCATTGGTAACGAAAAAAACCAGAAAAGACAACTACTAATCTTTTAAATAACAAAATAAACACTTGATTTTCTCTAGACTAGCATTCTATCGTATCAGTATTATGACATCCTACAATTATGATCCACCACAGTCGATCACATCGATTGACAAGGAGGAGACAAAGGTGTCATAGGTCACTTATACAGGTTCTGTCCTAATAGTGTAATACTGATCAAAAAACATAATAAGAGGTGAATGATTAATTTGAAGGGATGTCTGTTTCTCTGACTCAGACAGAAACGATCTTTGGTTTTAAACATAAAAAGAAGAACAAGTTCATTATATTACTGGTTATCTTTTTTAATCTTTAAGGTCCATTCGTTTTGTTTTGTTTCGTCTTCCTTTATTTTAAGTAGGTACTAAAAGTAGTAAGTCCTGGTTGTCTAAATACGTGACACATTTATATAACGTGTGTGTAATGTATGTGGATCTCTGTTAGTGTGAAAAAGAATCATTTTTACCTTAGTGTGTTCAAATCGGAAAACATTAGAAGGAAAACCGAATTTGTTATACACTATTGACAAAAAAGAACTAAGTGAAAAAGTTCTCAAAAAAAGTCGGAGTCTCAATAACTATGAACCCGGTCTATTAAGAAACCCCTCTCTTCCCTTCAGTCCCGAAGAGATAAAATTCCACAACTTGTCGTAGTGAAAATGGGTGATCTACGGCAATCATGGTAAGGAGTGAAACCACACTGATCGTTTTTACAGAGGTCTGTAGCGGTTTATAGGGATCCCCCTGTTTTAGTCAATTAAATATATTAGTGTACAATATCGTATATTACAATTAGTAAAAAGTACTGTGGACAGATGGTTGATAATCTTTAGTTATCATTTACGAAAAGTTAAAAAAAAAAAAAACCAGACGTGGAACACCGAACACCCCTATAATCAAGGGACGGGTCCCTAACTTGGGTCAGAGGTCGTCATTTTCGGGACTCAGGATTGGTGACCTGGTGGTCCTTTAAGGACATTTACGAAAAGTAAAACGAAAGGTATCAAACGAAATCTTTATCATTGTAGTTTACTTATGATCTTTAAAAATTTTGTAACCTACAAAATTTAAGAAATAATTTGGGACGTCATTACGGTGGTCTGAGTACTTAAAAAAGAATAAAATTTTATACGGAAGAAATATTGAGAGTTCAAACAATAACAAGTCTTAAATTTTCCACTGGAACTTACTGATCTCGGTTTCAATAGAGTTTCGTTTCTATAACATCGTCACACTCTTTTCGTAATCTTGAATTATCGGAAACTCTCCTCACTTAACGGTTTACTCACTAGAACTATTTCAAAAGAACGTGTCTATATTCCGTACACTACTAATAACAGTGACATTGGAGAAGATCTAAAAAGGAAACGTTTTCTAAAAAATTTACTTTCGTAAGAATTTGATTTTTAAATAATTGTAGAGAGTTTCCGATAAAATTTTTAAGTTCCCTTCAAAACCTTAGACAATGTATCAAATTGTCAAACAATAACAATTCGTGTATGTCTTGTACGTGCAACGTATTTTATATTCGGACGCCAGATTACTTACTGATGCCAAACTCGTGGCACACTTGTCCGCCTAGTGACCGTTTGAGTTCCCCGCGGGACGAAGGTACGGGTAGGGGCTGGTCGACGACGAATTCACACCGGGGAAGGACTATCAATGGCTCCATAGTGCCTCAATGAAGAACAGTGAGAGTGATACATTCATACTTAGACGTAATCTCAAATCGAAACGAACAAAAACTTCAATGTATTTACCTTAGTGTGTCATTAGGAAGTTACACATCAGACAAATCTTGCCGTAATACAGGTACTCTATATAGACACAGTAACGAATGAGACATTACGTAAATAAACGTAACAACGTAACAAAATGTACCACATTTAAATAGTAATGGGAACTGTCTGTACATTAACAAAGACCCAAAACCGGCTACTCGTAAGAATATGTACAGACGACCCTGTACATACAGGTGTAAGGATTACTCATATATAGACCTTTAACTTACCGACGAAGTACCTCTTGTGTAAGAAGTTGGATTACCGCATTTTTCAACAGAAGGTTTCACCAAGATAGTCAAACATGGGGGTGGTCGTCACATACTCTGAAGGGTTGAGAGATATAGGAGTGACTGTGAACCCAAAAAAATCAGAAAGATTATAAATCGGTAAGACCACCAAACATCGTCATAATTAAAGAAAAAAAAAAATAAAAAAATGAACTTCTTATAGTGTGACGAACTTCATTCAGTCTTTTTCGGTTTATAGTGTTTATAGTAAATGTACACCTAAGAAATTTTTTACTATGTTTATTTGAATAAACATTTTGTCTGTGTCATTTATTTGAATACCAATTTTTTTGTCTTTCCACTCCCTCCCTATTTAATCCTGAAACTCTAATTGTCTATGTGTGATGATATGTGTTCCACCTAATTGTCGTTCCTGGATCGTATATCATGTCGCTTGAGGTAAGATACAGAAGACTATCGGACGACGGCGGAGGGACATCGTCGAAATTAAGGACTCGGCGTCACTCCAGCTCGTGGAAAGGTGTACAAGTACTCTTTACACTAGAAATTGTTACAGACGAGTTCAAAGACCGGGTGAGCAGATAACAAAAGGAAGCCAGAAGAAAAATTATAAAATATCGTTCATAAAAGAGGTAGAATAAATACAACGTGAGACACTGAACGAAGACATGAAAAATTACGAATTATAAAATTTTATCGAACATAATCCTTATATAGAATATATATCGTAAATTAATCTAAAACAAAATGTCAGGAAAACTCTCAGTAAAACAAAAGTATCCATTTAAATAACTATACTATCTATAGGGAAGACAAAAGATCGAAACTAAAAAATGATTTATACGAGGTATATAAAAATATAAACATAAAATATAAAACATGTACACAAAGAGGACTTATACACTTTTTTTAATCATGAGAGTCAACGAAATTCGAGTTTCAATGGTATTGAAATATATGGTATGAAATAAGAGATAAAAAAATTTTCTACAAATATATATGTTATTTTAAAAATTATATATATATAAATATAGTGGTGGTACTTATCATAGGTCAAAGATGAAGGATGGGAGATTTTGGATTAAAGTTAATTGACGTAAGAAAAAGATAAAAAAGACTACAAACGAAAAGATAGAACTTTACACCAACATGTTACTAATGAACTGGACAGTCGAAACTTCGGACGGAAGTGCTGAAGTGACATTGTCGTTCAGTCGTCGAATGTGTGTTAGGTAGAAATGTGGGCGAAGAAGGGAGAAAAAATTAACACGACACAGATGTAACAGTGTTAAGTATTTGAAGTGTAATATAAGACATTGGCATTAAAAGTACCAACAAAAGTAGAATTTGATTTACCTAATTTAATTTACCTAAGTGACGAAAGGAGGTCGTCACAACCTTTATAATGATCGAGGGGTCACAACAATTCTTCTAGTTCACTTTTATGACTGAGTTGTAGGCAATTTGAATTGACTCCTAAACGTACGGGACACGGTCCGCGGACCTTTATGTCTCCCGTTGTGGCAAAGGAGACGGAAATCCCGTAAGGTACAGACACCTTCTGTGTCTGGTAAAGTCACGGCGCGCTACTCTCGATACAGTCTGTACTCTTGCTACGCGAGGTCTGGACCCCTACCCCGTCTCTCTCCTAAGGACCGTCTCATTGACCCAACGTAGTACCTCCTACTTATGCTATCCCGGAGGACTACTGTCCCACCTTTCGTAAGGACCGGATCTTTTGTCGTTTCCGTCTCCGGTCTCTCTCTTAGGTTCCAGTCCCTAAACATCCTTGAGACTTACAGGTTTGTACTCGAGTCGCTAATCCACCCCTGTCCTCTTCCCTGCCCCGACGTCTCTATTCGTCTCCCTCAGGGCTCCGGACACACCCTGAATTCTGCGCTGGTCTAGACCGAAAGACTCCTTGTCTCCGTCGTCCCTTCCTCCCTTGAGCCACTCTGACCCGGTCTTCTTCCTCTAATCAACCTTTCAGTAGAACCAGTATTGGTCCACTAAGAACCACTCTGACTAAAGCTCTAAAATTTACAAAGTACTCTGACTTTTATTTGATCTTATTCCAACCACGTCGGTTTGTCGAAGTGACCCAACAACTACCGGGTACTCTCTAATAAAATTCTAAATTAATAGGTCCGAGACTGTTTACCTGACTTTAACCGTGATAAGACTATCATAATAAACCCTCCTGACCCAGTATAGGAAGGTACATTCCCCACACCACTTCAAAACAGATGTTCCTTAAATTTAAGTTTACTTCCCTTTTGATGGGAAAAAGACCATCGTCTTAGTCAAACCTTACCTGACTAACTTAACTTAACTTAACTTTCGTTAAGACCGGGACTCGTTCAACATTGATGGAGTAAGATATAGGAAAAAATTTTAGGGATTCATACGTGTTTTCAAACAATTTTGACTGTCAGACATGAGATGTGGTACCCCCACCCCCACCCCCCTAAGTCCTTTACGAGAAGGACACGGTGTCTTTCTCTGGGTTTCCCCAAACGTCATATGGAGGAGGAACTCTGGTCAGACGTCATTCGGTCCGGGTTGGCTCAGTAGTCACACTAGAATTCCTTCTGTGTCGTCGTAAGTTTGGACTCGTTCCCGCTCTTGGGACACCTGGACGAATCCTCTGGTGTCCCGTCTTGGGACCCTCCAGAGTCTTCGTCGACCGTCTATTAAACCACTCTACTATTAAAGACCCCCAATCAGTCTTAACTCTGATAAGATCAAACACATGATTCTTTTTCCACAAAGGAAGAAAATGTCGACGTCCTACCACACTAGAACCTGTTACTCCAGTGTATCATTAGACCCTTTGTTCCTATTCCGGTTTTCACCATACTCCCGGCCTCTCACTGTCCTTTAAGACTCCTGTTTTTCAGTCCTACGCCATTGTATAACGTCGGACCTGATCTCTATTTATAAATTTTCAGTATCTCTACTTTCAACTCCGACACCCTTATCTGTTATAACGGTGTCTCTCACAACTCTTTCTTAAAACATTTACCATTTAGTAACAACTTTACAATCGCTAATTAAAGTGTACGATACTCACCAAAATAATGAAATATTTGCACAGTATATACATATAAGCCATATTTAATATAGGTATATATACAAAATTTTCTTGTAAAATGGAAGAAGGTATATGATTTGAATGTCCCTGTTTTCAGAAATCACTCAAGTAACCTCGACAACCATAGAAATCAAAGGTGATCTCCTCATAGAGTCGGGACCGTGACAATTAGTGAACCAACCCCAGTCCATCAACAAATGAGACCCCCTACCCGGACACGTGACATCCGACAAATCTCCGTCGGAACCGAAGAGATTAGTAATTTGTGCGAGTGACGATCATCGTGAGTGGGAGTGGGTGGGCACACCGTTTATTTGTGCAGGGGTCTATAACGGTTTACAGGGAACATGCGTTTTAGTCCGGACAAACACGTGTTGGGACCCTTCCATATGTAGGTTGTTCGAAATACTCACTCTTTATCTTCTCACTTTAAAACATTTTATTGTCTAAGAAATTACCCTAGTAAGTAAGTAAAATCGACAGTCAAGTCAAGTCAGTCAAGTCAACGAGTCAACACAGACTGAGAAACGCTGGGGTACTTAGCGTCGTGCGGTCCGGAGGGACAGGTAGTGGTTGAGGGCCTCAAGTGATATTTGAGTACAGGTAACTCAGTCACTACGGTAGGTCGGTAGAGTAGGAGACAGCAGGGGAAGAGGAGGACGGGGGTTAGGGAGGGTCGTAGTCTCAGAAAAGGTCACTCAGTCAAGAAGTGTACTCCACCGGTTTCATAACCTCAAAGTCGAAATCGTAGTAAGGAAGGTTTCTTGTGGTTCCCGGACAGAGGAAGTTTTACCTGACCAACCTAGAGGAACGTCAGGTTCCCTGAGTTCTCAGAAGAGTTGTGGTGTCAAGTTTTCGTAGTCAAGAAGTCGTGAGTCGGAAGAAGTGTCAGGTTGAGAGTGCAGACATGAAAAAAGATTAACGTATACAAGACACATGTTCCGAGTCCGTAAGTATTTTAGTTTCGACACAAAGGGTATCTTGTATAGTTTCTGTCGGAGTCATCTTGTTAATGAAAAGTAGTTTGGTTAGACTTTTGAACAGTCATAAGTATACCTTAGATACAACTTCATATCGGATCTGTGTGATGTAGGTACCGAAGGGTACTAAAGTCCGAGAGAATCAGTTATTCCCCGGGTCGTATCTAGTCCCTCTTCCTCCTCTCACTCTCGTCCCACTGTAGCTGATGAGATCGATGATGTTCCGACCGAACCCAACCGACTCCCAATGAAGAAAAGAGTTTTACCATGTGAGAGAAATGTTCAGTGAGGGACGTAGGAAAACCCATTTCTCACTATTATCGAAGAATACCTTATTTCTTCTCGTGATGTTCCTAATTTGTAATTCCTGATATATTCCAAACACGCATATTCCTAAGTCTTCGCGTGGCCGACGCTGCCTGGCACGTCTTCGTACCAGCTCTCCTCAATGGGGAGCGGGTTCCAGCCCCCAACGCTGCCGTGTCCTCTCCGGATCTCCTTGATGGGCTGGGGTCTCCAGTCCCGCCGTCGTCTGTCCTCGTTGGGGTGCAGGTTCCTCGCCACTGACCCACACCCGTCGTGCCGGTTCTCCTCGATGAGGTGCAAGTTCCAGTCCTCCCCGCCGCCACTCTTCTATGGGGAACAGGTTCCATTCCTCATCGACGACGCGAAACGACCTTGTCGGCACTTCTCTATGGGGTAAGGTTCCATTCTCCTTGGATTCTACCATCCACAACGCTCTCCCGTAGTCTGCCGTCTGTGTGGTTTTGGTATTGGTGTCTTTTGATCGATTAGACTAGTGTACCTGGTGTCGGACCAGTTACTTTGATTCGGTACGGGTACCCCGGTGGGTTCTGTCCACCCAGTACCACCTGTCCAGACTGTCTTACACCAGGTGACCTCTTCCCTTACCGTTTGGTGAAGTCATAAGAACGGAACTCTTGGGGTACTTGTCATACTTTTCCGTTTTACTATCCTATGACTTTCCCCTTGAGGGACCCAACCATCCACGGGTTATACGATGACCTCTAGTCACCTCTTCATTGAGGTCTTTCTTACTTCCCTACCTCGGTTTCGTTTTTGTTATGGGTCAACACCTACACTGACCACTATCTTCGCCCAGGCTACGACATTTCTCGTTATAACGTATCCTTGGACCTTACAGTCCAGGTACTTAGTTCCGTTTAACCTTCACCAGTTTGTCCTCTACCGTTCTCACTTGTAACTGTAAGATCCTTAGTCGCTTGATTTTACCTGACCTTATCCACTTAAATTGAGTCTACTGGTAATATAGATGATGACGCCCGTCCTTGGGGAGTCTTCTTTACCTCATCGGTAGTACCAGTTGTTTTCTCAGGCTTTACGTCATGAACCTACGTTAGAGTTTTTACTGTCTTACTGGAGACAAGTAAAGGTTCCGTTTGGTAAGTTATAGTGCCATTAGGTTCAGATACGGGGTTAGTCATTGTGACTTCTTCGACTTCAACTTGTCAAGATACTTCTGGATGTTCTGGAACATCTTGATTGTGGGTTTTTTCTACAGGAAAAGTAATATCCCCTGACCTTACGTTTTCATCCTTCAGTTCTTTGTGGAATTGTCCGTTTAAACCGGAACCTTATACCTTAATTCGTCCCGTTTCCGATTATCTCAAACGGTTCTCTTGTGTGACCAGTATCGTTTGTGGGAGAAGGTTGTTTTTCTCTCCTGAGATGTGTACCTGTAGTGGTCTACCAGTTGTGGCTTTAGTCTAACTAATATAAGAAACGTCGATTTCTACCTCTTCGAGATATGTCAGTCGTTTTTGTTCTGGCCCTCGACTGACACCGAGTCTAGTACTTGAGGAATAAGGGTTTAAGTCTGAAGTCAACTTACTTCATCCCTTTTGGTGATCTGATAAGCCCATACTGGATTGAGTTTAGAGAATACTAATACGTCACTTTCACTCTTTATCTAAATTCCCTGATCTAGACTATCTGTCTGACGGACTACTTGATACCTGCCTCCAAGTACTGTAACATGTCCTCTGTCCCTAGTTCTGGTAGGGATACCTTTTCTTTACGTTTTTTCGTTTTACCGACAGACACCTCCGGAATGTTTATCGATACTTTTCTTCCCTTCACTTTTCGTTCCTCTTTTCCTTTCTATATTCGTAGACTTACGTCTCAAGGTTTCTTATCGTTCCTCTCTATTCTTTCGGAAGGAGTCGCTAGTTGCGTTTCTTTGTCTTCTTTTGTTGTCTTACCCTTTCTGATCTCTAGAGAAGTTCTTTTAATCTCTACGGTTCCCTTGTAAAGTACGTTTCTGCCCGAACTATTTCCTGTCTTTACCATACCTGGATTGTCTTCATCCTCTATAATCCTTCTCTACCGTTCTTATGTGTCTTCTTGACATCTTTTTACTAGAAGTGTTGCGTCTATTAGTGCTACCACACTAGTGAGTAGATCTCGGTCTATAGAACCTCACACTTCAGTTCACCCGGAATCTTTCGTAGTGATACTTGTTTCGATCACCTCCACTACCTTAAGGTCACCTCGATAAAGTTTAGGACTTTCTACTACGACACTTTCACGACGTGAGTTATACGGTCGTTTAACCCTTTTGAGTCGTCACCGGTGTCCTGACCTTTTCCAGTCAAAAGTAAGGTTAGGGTTTCTTTCCGTTACGGTTTCTTACGAGTTTGATGGTGTGTTAACATGAGTAAAGTGTGTGATCATTTCATTACGAGTTTTAAGAGGTTCGGTCCGAAGTCGTTATGTACTTGGCACTTTAAGGTCTACAAGTTCGACCAAAATCTTTTCCGTCTCCTTGGTCTCTAGTTTGACGGTTGTAGACGACCTAGTAATTTTTGTGTTCTCTCAAGGTCTTTTTGTAGATAAAGACGAAATAACTGATACAGTTTCGGAAACTCACACATCTAGTGTTAGTTGACACCTTTTAAAAAGTTCTCTAGCCTTATGGTCTGGTGGACTGGGCGGAGAACTCTTTGGATATACGTCCAGTCCTTCGTTGTCAATCTTGACTTGTACCTTGTTGTCTGACCAAGGTATATCCTTTTCCTCATGTAGTTCCGACATATAACAGTGAGACGAATAAATTGAATATGAGTCTTATGTAGTACTCTTTACGACCCGACCTTCTTCGTGTTCGACCTTAGTTCTAACGACTCTCTTTTTAGTTATTGGAGTCCATACGTCTACTGTGGTGGGAATATCGTCTTTCACTTCTCCTCGATTTCTCGGAGAACTACTTTCACTTTCACCTCTCACTTTTTCAACCGAATTTCGTGTTGTAAGTCTTTTGCTTCTAGTACCGTAGACCAGGGTAGTGAACTACCGTTTATCAACCCCTTTGTCACCTTTGTCACAGTCTGAAATAAAAAAACCCGAGGTTTTAGTGACGTCTACCACTGACGTCGGTACTTTAATTTTCTACGAATGAGGAACCTTCTTTTCAATACTGGTTGGATCTATCGTATAAGTTTTCGTCTCTGTAATGAATCGGTTGTTTCCAGGTAGATCAGTTCCGACACAAAAAAGGTCATCAGTACATACCTAAACTCTCAACCTGACACTTCTTCCGACTCACGACTTCTTAACTACGAAAACTCGACACCACAACCTCTTCTGAGAACTCTCAGGAAACCTGACGTTCCTACAGGTTGTTCAGGTAGGATTTCCTTTAGTCAGGACCCACAAGTAACCTTCCTCACTACAACTTCGACTTTGAGGTTATGGGACCGGTGGAGTACGCTTCTCAACTGAGTAACCTTCTATGGAACTACGACCCTCCCTAACCCCCGTCCTCCTCTTCCCCTGCTGTCTCCTACTCTACCGACCTACCGTAATGACAGAGTTACCTGTACTCAAACATCACTTGAGGCTCTCAACCACTACCTGTGCCTCCGGACCGCACGACGCTAAGTACCCCACCGTTTCTCAGTCTGTGCTGACTCGTTGACTTGATTTGAATTCCAAACACGGGATCTTCTTCTTTCTCTTACAGAAATCATACATCCTATTGGTACTACCACACTAGTGAGTGGATTTAGTCTTTAGGGCCTTACAATTCAGTTCACCCGGACTTCTACGTAGTACTGTATGTTTCGATCACCTCCACTACCTTGAGGTCGACACGATAAACTTTAGGATTTTATACTATGACACTTTCACGACGTGAGTTATACGGCCGATTAGACCTTTGAATCGTCACCGGTGTCGTGACCTTTTACAGTCAAAAGAAAGGTTAGGGTTTCTTTCCGTTACTGTTTCTTACAAGTTTGACGACGTGTTAACGTCAGTAGATTGTACGATCGTTTCATTACGAGTTTTAGGAAGTTCGATCCGAAGTCGTCATACTCTCGAAGATCTACATGTTCGACCTAAATCTTTTCCGTCTCCTTGGTCTCTTGTTTAACGGTTGTAGATGACCTAGTATCTCTTTCGTTCTCTTAAGGTCTTTCTGTAGACGAAGTAACTAATACGATTTAGAAAACTGACACACCTAGTGTCGTCACAATTTTGACCTGTACCTTGTTGTCTGACCAAGGTTTAACCCTTTTCTCATGAAGTTCCGAATATAACAGTGGGACGAATAAATTAAATATACTTCTCATGTAGCACGTTTTACGTCCCTACCCACTTCGTGTTCGACCTTAATTCTAACCGTCCTCTTTATAGTTATCGGAGTCATAAGAACGGACCTCCTAGGGTCCCTGCCCCCTCGGACCACCCGACGGCAGATACCCCAGTGTGTCTCAGCCTGTGCTGACTTCACTGAATCGTTATCGTCTATACATCTAGTGTGGTGGGAATACCGTCTTTCACTTCTTCTTGATTTCTCGGAGAACTACTTTCACTTTCTCTCACTTTTTCAACTGAATTTCGAGTTGTAAGTCTTTGATTCTAGTACCGTAGACCAGGGTAGTGAAGTACCGTTTATCTTCCCTTTTTTCACCTTTGTCACTACCCAAAATAGAAGAATCCGAGGTTTTAGTGACGTCTCTTACTGACGTCGGTACTTTAGCTTTTTTTTTTTTTTCCAAACGAGGAACCTTCTTTTCGATACTGTTCGGATCTGTCGTATAATTTTTCGTCTCTGTAATGAAACGGTTGTTTCCAGGTATATCAGTTTCGATACCAAAAGGGTCATCAGTACATACCTACACTCTCGACCTGTTATTTTATCCGACTCGTGGTTTCTGGACTACGAAAACTTGACACCACAACCTCTTCTGAGAACTTTCAGGGAACCTGACGTTCCTCTAGGTTGGTCAGGTAAGACTTCCTTTGGGACTTATAAGTAACTTACCTGACTACGACTTCGATTTATGAAACCGGTGGACTGAGCTTCTCGACTGAGTAACCTTTTCTGGGACTACGACCCTTTCTGACTTCCGACTTCCTCTTCCCCTACTGTCTCCTACTCTACCGACCGACCGTAGTGGCTGAGTTGTCTGTACTCAAAATCGTTTGAGACCCTCTATCACTTCCTGTCCCTTCGGACTACACGATACCAAGTACCCCAGTGTTTCTCAGTCTGTACTGAATCGCTGACTTGTTGTCGTTTGTCTTTACAGTCCACTTTATTTCTCACATTTCTCGGAAAACTTTTTATCAGTGCTCCCACAACTCATAGTGAAGACACAAAACGGATACTATCCAAGAAATCTGTAAAAGAAAGTTAGGAACACCATTAGAATGCTCTATTTAAATAATAGGACTGAACAGTCTCTTCCAAGATTTTTTACGAAGAAGATTCAGTGTCTGGATCAAGCATTACATTACCTTAGTCTTACAACTGGGTCTAAAAGACTGAAGTTTCGAGTAGGATGATTGACGGTACGATAAGACAGTTGTAAAATGGTATTTAATTGTTAGTCCCTTAATATAAGAGAATCTTACATCAAATGTACCGAAGGGACCACCAGGTCTAGCATTCCTTAGAAGGACGTTACGTCCATCTGGACCCAAGTTAGGGACAAAACCCTTCTAGGGGATCTCTTCCCTTGACGTTGGGTGAAGTAATAAGAACGGACCTCTTAGGGTACTTGTCTCCTCGGACCACCCGATGTCAGGGGTCCCAGCGTTTCTGAACCTGTACTGACTGGTTGATTGTGACTAAAGTTTCGAGTAATATGATTCAGGGAACCACAAGACAGTTATAAAATGGTAATTGTTAGTCCTCTAATGCAAGAGAATCTTACATCAAAGTCAATTCACTAGTCTTACATAATACCAAAGTCTCCTCACTATTTCGAGTTAGACTAGTAGCTACTTCTAGCAGACTAGAGCTCTCCAATTCTTTACTTTACAGTTCCTATATTTCTACCGTCACCGTATGGTCGATAAACTATTCAGATCATCATTGTCGAACCTCTAGTCATCATAACTGTCGATTTTACAAAACAAAAAAAGGATTTTTAAGACACAGTGTGTTTCAGACTGGAAAGAGTAAGACTCTATACAGGTGATGTAATAAGGTTATCACTACGGAGTTAAGGTCTCCAGAAAGGATGGGAGTACCCTTTTTTCTTAGAGTCTGTTCAAGGCGCTCCGTCTCGTAGAGCAAACAAAGACGTAAGGCTGGTGTTTCGGACCACGCGACACGTGGTCTGTAAGACTAGACCCAAGATGTCAGACTCAGAACGACATCCCGAACACATGGGAGTAATTGTTCGGACACTGACAGAAGGTCCAGTGGAACAGGGGCGTCGTGTCTTTTTCTATAAATACAGACGACAGGAGGATTCGAAAAGAAGGATTATCGAAACGATGGATAATAAATTCCTGTCTGTCCACGGTAAATTATTTTGTAAACATTCTTCCAACTCCCTTACATTTCAAATTGGAACCTAGTCGTTGAGAGGTTTCTGTCCCTACTAACGTTAGTGACCTTCGTTCTCTCAGAGAGACTCCTGTCATCATTTTCACATCTTACTTTTGATTACGGGTCTAAGGACCACTTATCCGTTACCCTGCCCATCGATTCTCGGTAAAAAGGAGGGGTAGTATTCGTTTTTAGTTCTAAATAGAGTCCAGAGTATTCTTTCTATACCTTAAAGGATTTGTCTTCTGGTGGTAAGTCGATTGAATTTGAAACGAAGAAAAGTATACAGAAAGTATAACGTAAAAATGAAGGAAGTTGAGCGTATAAAATACGATGATTTCACACAAAGAATTTTTTGGGAAATGATATTTTCGGTGGTAATAATTTAGTATCTTGTGTCATTTACGAGAAGTTTATTAATCCAGTTATTTACGCCCTTTCTTCCCACCATTTCCGATACCGTATTAGGAGAGTCAGTTTCCAGTTTACGTGGATGGATTGGACCTCCCTTCCCGCAGTCGTCTTGTGCGCGACAGGAATGCCTCCTGACTGTCACCGTTATTACTACTGCTAGTGTCCACTTCGAGGTTAGACTTTTAAATTAATTTGACCTTCGGTTCCTTTTAACGGTTCATATCTCGTTTATGGATGATAAAGACCAAATTTGAAATCTCTCACTTAATTTTTCCATATTTTTCACGAAACGATGTCATGTCTACTCCTTTTCACTACGGAACTTGTTGTCAGGGTCGTCGAGTAAAATTGGCATTGGCCAACTGTACTATTTTGTATCCTGAAGTTCTTTTATAGACTAGATTTACGACAATCTCTCCAAAAAGTGTTCTGTATCTTCGGGTTCTTCAAATTCTGTCTTCTGTCAAGTCCCACTCCAACCTACAGGTACAAGAAATGTTGTATCTTTAACACTCTGTGAAAATTCAAATCTTCTTTTGAATTTTTAGAGAGTATAAAGTAAACCGTTCGGTCAATCTAAAAAAAAGGTTTATTCACTTTTTAATCAATGAAACATTAGATAAAGGAATGGTATCCGTGAAAAACGAGAGTTTCCATCGGATGATTTAAATCACCCTTTTATAAAGAAGGATATATTTCCTCTCGATTAGAATTTCTAGTTTAAGGTAGAATACGTTTTATTGATAATAAACTGTTTTCAAACGAACATTACGTAACATTTCGTCACGTTTATCAACATTCAAGATCAAATTATATTTAAAATTATATATAAACATATGCTAAGTAAAGTCAAGTTAAGTCAAGTCAGAGAGTCAACACAGGCTGAGAAACACTGGGGTACTTAGTGTCGTACGGTCCGGAGGGATCAAGTAGATTTTGCAATAAGAAAACTGTCGTATTAAAACTGGTCATCGTGTTATCATTTTAATAGAGTTGTTTTATTTCTACTTTCATTTAAGTGTGAAACATTTTGAAATACACTTGAAGTTGACCATACTAGGGGTTTTAATACCACTTTTTTTTCAACTTTAGTCTAGAGATAAGATCTTATCCTCATCTTATTATATAGATTCGAAAATCTTCTAGTAATCGGTAAAACTTTATTTTTATATAGTCTATGTATTACATAGGTACTTTTATTTACTGATAATAAGGCTCAAATCACTTTGTTTTGGTCGGGATATTTACGAGGGCAGGAGTCGGTAGTGTCGGAAAGTTAACGTACAGTTCTCTTTTCCAATTAATATTCAAATCACACGAGGGGAAACACAGATTACGTAGTCACAATGTGCACCTCTTGTGCTTCCTTCACCTTGTTACTTTCTCTCTCTGTTTATGAGTTTCTGACGATGAAGTCGTCCAATACATACACTTCTTGAAGGATTTGTAATTACAGGGTGGTGTCACCTTGTGTGACGAAGAGATACATTCAACAAATAGGTTGTTCGTAAATGACTCGTAACTGAACCCAGGTCGGTATGTCACAACATTTTCCTTACTTGTGTATACTGTTATAAAGACGGGGGAGTTTTGAGTGTTGAGACTCCATCACTAGAGTACATAAACTTCGAGACAAGGATGGCAAGGATTTCTTCGGGTACTGGGGTCGTCGACAGTTTCAGTAGTCCCCAAAGAAGAGCGGTTTCTCAAAGAACCAAATAAAGGACTTTCTCGATACGCGTACATGACTCAGTGAGTCAGTACAGACTGAGAAACACTGAGGTACGTGACATCGAGTGGTCCGAGGAGACAGATACCTCAAAAGACCCGTTCTTATGACCTCACTCAATGGTAAAGGATGAGGTCCCCTAGTAGGGTTGGGTCCCTATCTTGGGTCGAGAGGACGTAACCGTCCGTCTAAGAAATGGTGACACGGCAAAATGTCTGTAAATTTTTACGATGTCGTAAAACATTTAAATTTCGTTGTGTGTTATTAAATTTATATCGGTTTCTGGGAATTATATTGTCCTAATATTAAAGTAAAATATTATTCTCTTTCTTATTGGATATAGAGGTAGATGTTCAGTAAAATTCTAGTGAGACCAAAGTCTCAATGTTCACGACTCCGTGACCCTCGACCGGACGATTAATAATATGAAGTAATTCGAGACGAAGAAAAGAGTCGATAAACATTCCGGAGGAGTCCGTCGGTAAAACGAAAAAAACGTAAAGAAAAGGTACCCCTACCAGAACTAGGGACAGAGGACGTGTTACAGTGCTTGGAGTCAGATATCATGTAGTCCATGAAAGAGATAGTCTAGATCGGGGAATTTAGACAAAGAGTGAAAGTGACATATTAGTATTCCCTAAACTAAATCCAGTTATGTACTTGTCACTTGAGGGACTACAAGTTCGACCAAAATCTTTTCCGTCTCCTTGGTCTCTAGTTTAACGGTTGTAGGTGACCTAGTAGCTTTTTCGTTCTCTCAAGGTCTTTTTGTAGATAAAGACGATATAACTGATACGGTTTCGGAAACTCACACACCTAGTGTTATTTGACACCTTTTAAGACTTTCGCTACCCTTATGGTTTGGTGGATTGGACGGAGAACTTTTTAGACATACGTCCAGTCCTTCGTTGTCAATCTTGACCTGTACCTTGTTGTCTGACCAAGGTTTATCCTTTTCCTCATGCAGTTTCGACATATAACAGTGGGACGAATAAATTGAAGATACGTCTCATGTAGTACTCTTTGTGACCTGACCTTCTTTGTGTTCGACCTTAGTTCTAACGGCCCTATTTATAGTTATTGGAGTCTATACGTCTACTGTGGTGGGAATACCGTCTTTCACTTCTCTTCGAATTTTCGGAGAACTACTTTCACTTTCTCCTCTCACTTTTACAACCGAATTTCGAGTTGTAAGTCCTTTACTTCTAGTACCGTAGACCAGGGTAGTGGAGTACCCTTTATCTACCCCTTTGTCACCTTTGTCACAGTCTGAAATAAAAACCCCCGAGGTTTTAGTGACGTCTACCACTAACGTCGGTACTTTAATTTTCTGCGAATGAGGAACCTTCTTTTCAATACTGGTTGGATCTATCATATAAGTTTTCGTCTCTGTAATGAAACGGCTTCTTAACTACGAAAACTTGACACCACAACCTCTTCTGAGAACTCTCAGGGAACCTGACGTTCCTCTAGGTTGGTCAGGTAAGACTTCCTCTAGTTGGAACCCTAAAGAAACC
Organism: Capra ibex; assembly: GCA_006410555.1. Taxonomy (NCBI): domain Eukaryota; kingdom Metazoa; phylum Chordata; class Mammalia; order Artiodactyla; family Bovidae; genus Capra; species Capra ibex. The sequence continues at coordinate 1,917,425 of SJYO01006231.1, forward strand.
TTCTTTACTACGATTTCGACTTCGAGGTCATGAAATCGGTGGAGTACGCTTTTCGACTGAGTAACCTTTTCTGAGACTACGACCCTCCCTAAACCCCGTCCTCCTCTTCCCCTGCTGGCTCCTACTCTACCGACCTACCGTAGTGCCTGAGTTACCTGCACTCAGACTCACTTGAGACCCTCAACCACTACCTGTCCCTCCGGACCGCACGACGCTAAGTACCCCAGTGTCTCAGCCTGTACTGACTCGTTGACTTGACTTGACTTACCAGATCACCGAAAGGGATGAAGTTAACGTCAGACTTAAACCGTTATTCCTCAAGTACTAGACTCGGTGTCAGTCGAGGACCAGAACAAAAACAACTGACATATCTCGAAGAGGTAGAAACCGACGTTTCTTATATTAGTTAGACTAAAGCCACAACTGGTAGACAACTACAGGTACACATCTCAGAAGAAAACACAACAACCTTCTTCCAAAAACGATACTGGTCACGTAAAAGAACCGTTTTGAGATAATCATAAACGGGACGAAGTAAGGCATAACCTCTTCTGAGAACTCTCAGGGAACCTGACGTTCCTCTAGGTTGGTCAGGTAAGACTTTCTCTAGTCGGGACCCTAAAGAAACCTCCTTTACTACGACTCCGATTTTGAGGTCATGAAACCGGTGGAGTACGCTTCTCAACTGTGTAACCTTTTCTGAGACTACGACCCTCCCTAAACCCCGTCCTCCTCTTCCCCTTCTGTCTCCTACTCTACCGACCTACTGTAGTGTCTGAGTTACCTGCACTCAGACTCACTTGAGGCCCTCAACCACTACCTGTCCCTCCGGACCGCACGACGCTAAGTACCCTAACGTTTCTCAGCCTGTGCTGACTCACTTAGTTGACTTGACTTGACTTCGACACGATGAGATCCCTGTTGTTGACACACGACACTCATTCCCTAGTAAGTAAACTAGACGACTTCACATCTTTTCACTCTTTCACTTTCACAATCAGCGAGTCAACACAGGTCGAGAAACGCTGAGGTACCTGTCATCGGGCGGTCCGAGGAGACAGGTACCTTAAGAGGTCCGTTCTTAAGGACTCACCCATCGGTAAGGAAAGATGTCCCCTAGAAGGACTGGGTTCCTAGTTTGGGTCCAGAAGACGTAAGTCCGTCTAAGAAGTGAGAGACTCGGTGGTCCCTTCGAGATCTAAATGAGAATTCACATGTGAGACACTAACACGGAGTGAGTTCCTTGGAAACGAAAATGTCACCCCACCCCCCGTGTCTTCCCCTTCTCTTATATACGGAGGTTCACCTTTATAAAGTGGTTCGTAAACTGACAAAAAGTAACAACTACGTTTTATTCTAAACGTAATTCCGTCGTGTCCCATGGAGATTACTTCGAGTCACCGTAGGTTCATTATGTGTTCCAGGAATCAACAGGTAAGTGGGTGAAGAAACATTCCACTTAGATGACAGATTTTATTAAACCGACACGTTATAAAAAAATTTATACGGTAGAGATCAGAAGTGTTTGCATATTTTACGTGAAACATTAGAAATAATTCTCTGGACCCAAACTAGGGACCCAACCCTTCTAGGGGACCTCCTCCCGTACCGTTGGATGAGGTCATAAGAACGGACGTCTTAGGGGTACCTGTCTTCTCGGACAGCCCGATGTTAGGTACCTCAGTGATTTTAAGCCTGAACTGACTCGCTGATTTGACTTAATAGATTATAAACTATTAACAATTTAAGACTAAACAGGAAAACTTCTTTATAATTCGTCGGTATAATACTTATAATACATTTTTGTTTCCTTTTCAAAATCTTCTTACCGTCGTACCGAATGACCAATTTTGTCACCGTAGACTTGGTCTGACTCATGTAAAATTTTTGTGGACGAAAAATTATCGATTTATAGAACTACTGGAAAAACTAAGGGTCGAAAGAATCAACTCCTTCTTATCTTAACTGAATTTCGAAAAGACTCTTAGTTTTCCTATTACAAAGTAGATAAGGTTCCTCTTATAAAAAGTGTGTAGAGACTACAACCTGACACTGAGTGTCAACTTCCACAGAATGTCGGCGTCTCAACGACAACGAGTGTGTACATTTGGTCCGGTAGTCACAAGTACGCTAACAGTGTAGTCGACTTGATGGATGTAACATCATCGTGTGTCAAACTTAAATTAACGGTAAAATTCAGGGAATATTAGTGTGATACTAGTTGTACCTTTACTTTCAATAACACCTCCCACCAGGATTCTACCACCTCCTTATCCTGCCCCTCTGGTGAAAGAGGGAGTGTTTAAGTTTTCTTGCAAAGTTGTGACTCATTTGAAGCGTTTTGTTGAAGACTTACGACCGTCTCCTGTAGTCCGTGGGTCTTTTCGTCTAGTAACAGAAGTTTTTGGCCATCCTTTTTTATATTTTCTGCCTTTTTTCTCTGTTTTCTCCATCCCTCCCCCAAGGCAGGGTCCTTCCCCAGAATTTTTCTCTCTTCAAAGGTTTGTGGTCTTTTGTGAGAGTGACGGCTCAGTCACCACTCGGAACCTTCGTGTCTCCCGTTACATTGTCCCTCCCTTTTATTTATTTATTAATTTTCGTTGTCTAAGACTCGGGTTGCCATTGAGGGGGTCGCCTCTTCGTCGCGTCTGTGGACGTAGGCGGTGATCGTTCACCCCCGACCCGTCCCTCCGCGTCCGACGTCACGAAAAATTCTTAGTCCGACCTTACGGAGCTCGCATTGGTCTCACTTGATTGAACCCGATCGTTTGGTCTGACACCCTATCGATGGTGCACTTTTCGAGATTGCATTCTGTGGCGGTCCTGGTACGTGTCTTGTTTTCCACCTTGTCCTAATCGGCCGACGTCCGGTAGGGGGAGGCCACTGTCCGTCGGTCTCGGTCTTCCCGACCTTCCCCCGTTAGTGTCGGGGTTTCTTTGTAATTGAAGGTTTGACGTTCGTTCGAAGAAACGATTGATTCTGAAGAACCCCAAGACCTGTCAGTGGTAGACGGATTCTTCCCCGCGGTCAACATGTGGGTCTTTTGACTCGTCGTCCCTACCCTTTCCGCTATTCAGTGTCGCTGACGCGAGCGGTTTGTGGGCTCGACGAGCCTGGACCCTTCCCGTGTTTTGTGTCCGGGTTGGCTCAGACGCGGAGACTCCTGATGGACTCACGGACTTGGACTCACCGAATCTGGTCCCTCCACGTACGTCGGGTCCCGGCCGGAGTCTGCCAAGGGTCGCCTCGCTGGATCTCGGACTCGACACACGCGACACTCGCCCCCGTCCGGGCCACACCGACTCTGTGACGCTCGTGTGCGGTCACAATAAACAAACGTCGTAGGGAGGGAGGGGTGTCGCGCTGACTTGTTCACTCGGACTTTTTTCACAGGTGGTGGTGGGTGGGACACAGTCCCGCCTTTTGTCTGTGACTTCTCTGGTCGTTTGTCTTCTTCGATTTTGTCTCCCTTGACGGAACCTTCATATCTAGAACTCTTTATATTCGGTCTGGTTCCTTGATAGACTTTTACTTGACTGGGGTGTGACGGGTGTTGTTGAGGTCTCTTCAGGGTCTATATGGAAATGGTAAAAATGCGAGTAAGAAAAAAAACCAAAACCAAAAAAGAAGAAAAGAAAAAGAAGAAAAAAATAAAATTGTAAAAAGTTAAAAATTCAAGAATTTCGTTTGTGGTATATATATATAAAAACACAAAAAAATTTTATTAAGAACACTGAAAAAAAAAAAAAGAAAGAAGAAAAGAAATTATAACATAAAAACTTTTAGGTTGGAGATGAGATCTAAAAATTAGAAACGAAAAACCATAAACAATAGTTAAAACATGGAAAATTTTGGGTTAGAAGTCATGGGTAAAAATGAACTCTCGTTCTAATGACCGAACTGACGAGAGAGGAGGAAACCTGAGAGGAAAAAGAGGTGGTCCAACGGAGGTAGAGGAAGGAGGGGGAAGAGAAGAGATGGGTTGAGACACTTAGAGACACACAAGGTCTGCCACCTCTTGTGAATCCCTTGACCAATGATCGACCTAGACAGAGAGAAGAAAAGTAAAGGGAGAAAATGGGAGGACCGGTGGAGACAGAGGAAGGAGGGAGAGGAGAAGAGACATATTGAGACACTTGTAGAGACTCGCCAGGTCTGTCACCTCACGTGTATTCCTTCACTAATGACCGATCGAACAAGAGAGGAGAAGACTAGGATGGAGTAGAGTAAGGTCAGTGGAGATTGAGGGGGGAGGGAGAAGAGAAGAGGTACATTGAGTCACTTGGAGATACCCACTGGGAGTTACACCTCTTTGAAAAATAGAGATTGGATCTACAAAATAGTAGCCACGACATATCTACCTCTTCAGAACTCCGATGACATTTTTTATTTTGACTTTTGGTCTTCGTCCTCCGAATTCAATTTAGGACTCTTGTAGTCTCTTGAGGACTGAGGTCCCTTGTAATTAGCTGTCCTCGAGTAGTTTACGGAGGTATGGATGTGACTTTGGTTCGTGGTGGGTTTCCGGTTGTTCAAGGTCTCGTTCTGTATGGTACATTTGACAGGTCGTTGTGTCCTTGTGTGGGGACTCGAAGTTATATGTCCGTCGAGTTCAATGAGGTTTTGGTGACTGTAGAGTATTGAGTAATGACCTGTGAAGTAACGTGAGGTCTCTCTTCTTTAGGTCCAGGTCGGTGGTCTTGAGGTTGTGTTCGAAGGGATTGCTTCTTTGGAACTGTTCGGTGACTATGTTGGGGTAGGTGTCGCTCCTTTGAGGTATTATTGCTCTTGAGGTGTTTGACGGTCTTATGTCTTTCCGGTGGGGTTTGCGTCATTATATTGGTTCTACTTCTCTGTCTCCTTATGGTTCGTCCATTTCCTTGTCCTATTTACGGGTGGTTTGGTTTGTTTTCTTCTTCTCTATCCCTTAGATGGACTATTTCTTAAGACTTATTACTATCACTTTTACTAGGTTTTAGAACTTTAGTTTTACCTTAGTCTTTATCAGACCTCTGTTCCTAACTCTTCTACGTTCTTTCCAAATTGTTCCTGGATCTTCTTTATTTTTTCTCAGTTATATATTACTTATTACGTTATTTACTCTAGTCTTTGTGAGACCTCCGTTGTTTATCATCTTATTACCTCCGTCCTCTATCCTAATCACTTTATCTTCTATCTTACCTTCTTTATTTACTTATTCTCTCCTTTTTTCTTTTTACTTAATTTTCTTTACTCCTGTTAGAGTCTCTGGAGGTCCTGTTATACTTTGTGAGGTTGTAAGCTTAATATCCTCAGGGTCTTCTTCTTCTGTTTTTTTTTTTTCTGGTACTCTTTTATGAACTCCTCTATTATCAACTTTTGAAGGGATTTTACCCCTTCCTTTATTAGTGGGTTCAGGTTCTTTGGGTCTCTCAGGGTTTGTCTTATTTGGGTTCCACTTTGTGGGGTTCTGTGTACAATTAGTTTAATTGTTTCTAGTTTGTATTTCTTCTTTATAATTTTCGTCGTTCCCTTTTTGTTGTTTATTGTATGTTCCCCCAAGGGTATTCCTATTGTCGACTAGAAAGTTATCTTTGAGAAGTCCGGTCCTTCCTTACCGTTCTGTATGTTTCACTACTTTCTTTTATTGGATGTCGGGTCTAATGACATGGGTCGTTCCTAGAGTAAGTTTATACTTCCTCTTTAGTTTTCGAAATGTCCGTTCGTTTTCGACTCTCTTAAGTCGTGGTTGTTTGGTCGAGAGGTTGTTTATGATTTCCTAGAAGAGATCTGTCCTTTGTGTTTTTCCCACATATTTGGGCTTGGGTTTTGTTATTTCATTTACCGTTGCCCTAGTATGAATAGTTATTAATGGAATTTGTATTTACCCAACTTACGGGGTTGGTTTTCTGTTTCTGACAGATGTTCGCTGGACGGAGTTTTGTTCCCTGTGTATCTCTGACTTTCACTTCCCGACCTATTTCTATAAGGTACGTTTATTTCTGGTTTTCTTTCGTCCTCATCGATATGAGTATAGTCTATTTTATCTGAAATTTTGTTTCCGACACTTTTCTCTGTTTCTTCCGGTGATGTATTACTAGTTTCCTAGTTAGATTCTTCTGTATTGCTAGTACTTATATATACGTGGGTTGTATCCTCGTGGCGTTATACATTCCGTTTACGATTGTTTATACTTTCCCCTTTAATTGTTATTGTGTTATTATCACCCTCTGAAATTATGGGGTGAGTGTAGATACGTGTCAAGTTGATTTGTCTTTTAATTGTTTCTTTGTGTTTGAAGTTTACTATGTTATCTGGTCAACCTGGATTAACTATAGATATCCTGTAAAGTGGGATTTTGTTACTTAAAGTGGAAAAAGAGTTCACGAGTGTCTTGGAAGAGGTCCTATCTAGTGTAGGACCCGGTATTTAGATCGGAACTATTTAAATTTTTTTAACTTTAGTAAGGTTCGTAGAAAAGACTGGTATTACGTAATTCTAATCTAGAGTTAATGTCCTCTTTTTGATAATTTTTAAGGTTGTATACCTCCGACTTGTTGTGCGAAGACTTATTGGTTGTTTAGTGTCTTCTTTAGTTTTTACTTTATTTTTATACGTATCTTTACTTACTTTTACTTTTGTGTTGTTGGGTTTTGGACACCCTGTGACATTTTCGTCACGATTCCCCTTTCAAGTATCGTTATGTCCGTATGGAGTTCTTCGTTCTTTTTTCAGTTTATTTATTGGATTGAGATGTGGATTTTGTTGATCTTTTCCTTCTTTACTTCTTGGGGTTCCAATCCTCTTCCTTTCTTTAGAATTTTTAATCCCGTCTTTATTTACGTTTTCTTTGTTTTCTCTGGTATCGTTTTTAGTTGTTTCGTTTTTCGACCAAGAAACTTTCCTATTTATTTTAACTGTTTGGTAATCGGTCTGAGTACTTCTTTGTTCCCTCTTTTTAGTTTAGTTATTTTAATCTTTACTTTTACCTCTCTAGTGTTGTCTGTTGTATCTTTATGTTTCCTAGTATTCTCTGATGATAGTCGTTAACATACGGTTATGTTACCTGTTGCACCTTCTTTGCCTGTTTAAGAATCCTTTCATGTTGAAAGGTTTTGACTCATTCCTTCTTTATCTTTTAGAATTGCCTGGGTAGTGTTCGTACCTTTAACTTTGACATTCGTCTTTAGAAGGTCGTTTGTTTTCGGGTCCAGGTCTGCCGAAGTGTCGACTTAAGATGGTTTTTAAAGTTCTTCTCGATTGTGGATAGGATGAGTTTGAGAAGGTCTTTTAAACGTCTCCTTCCATTTGAAGGTTTGAGTAAGATACTCCGGTGGTAGTGGGATTATGGTTTTGGACTGTTTCTACGGTGTTCTTTTCTTTTGATGTCCGGTCATAGTGACTACTTGACTACGTTTTTAGGAGTTGTTTTAAGATCGTCAGTCTTAGGTCGTTGTGTAATTTTTCTAGTATGTGGTACTGGTTCACCCGAAATAGGGTCCCTACGTTCCTAAGAAGTTATAGACGTTTAGTTAGTTACATTAAGTGGTGCAATTGTTTAACTTTTTATTTTCGGTATACTAATAGAGTTGTCTACGTCTCTTTCGGAAACTGTTTTAAGTTGTAGGTAAATACTATTTTTGAGAGGTCTTTCGTCCTTATCTTCCTTGTATGGAGTTGTATTATTTTCGATATATACTGTTTGGGTGTCGTTTGTAATAGGAGTTACTACTTTTTAACTTTCGTACAGGGGATTTCAGTCCTTGTTCTGTTCCCACGGGTGAAAGTGGCGATGATAAGTTGTATCAAGACCTTCAAAACCGGTGTCGTTAGTCTTGTCTTTTTCTTTACTTTCCTTAGGTTTAACCTTTTCTTCATTTTGAGAGTGACAAACGTCTACTGTACTAGGAGATGTATCTTTTGGGATTTCTGAGGTGGTCTTTTAATGATCTCGATTAGTCACTTATATCATTTCAACGTCCTATATTTTAGTTGTGTGTCTTTAGGGAACGTAAGGATATGTGATTATTACTCTTTTATCTCTTTAATTCCTTTGTTAAGGTAAGTGGTAACGTTGCTTTTCTTATTTTATGAATCCTTATATAGATGGATTTCTTTGATTTCTGGATATATATCTTTTGATATTTTGTGACTACTTTCTTTAGTTTCTCCTGTGATTATCTACCTCTTTATATGGTGCAAGTACCTAGTCTTCTTAGTTATATCACTTTTACTCATATGATGGGTTTCGTTAGATACCTAAGTTGCGTTTGGGATAGTTCGATGGTCGCCATAAAAAGTGTCTCGCTCTTGTTTATTAAAGTGTTAAACATACCTTTATGTTTTTTGGAGTTTATCGGTTTCGTTAGAACTCTTTCTTCTTACCTTCACCTCTTTATTTGGACGAACTGAAGTCCGAGATGATGTTTCGGTGTCAGTAATTCTGTCATACCATGACCGTGTTTCTGTCTTTATATCTGGTTACCTTGTTTTATCTTTCGGGTCTCTATTTAGGTGTGTGGATACCTGTGCAATAGAAGCTGTTTCCTCCGTTCTTATATGTTACCTAATTTCTGTTAGAGAAATTGTTCACCACGACCCTTTTGACCAGTTGGTGAACATTTTCTTACTTTGATCTAGTGAAAAAGATTGTGGTAAGTGTTTTTATTTGAGTTTTACCTAATTTCTAGATTTACATTCTGGTCTTTGATATTTTGAGGATCTTCTTGTATCCGTTTTGTGAGAGGTTGTATTTAGTGTCGTCCTAGGAGATACTGGGTGGAGGATCTTATGACCTTTATTTTCGTTTTTATTTGTTTACCCTAGATTAATTTTTATTTTCGCAGACGTGTTGTTTCCTTTGATATTCGTTCCACTTTTCTGTCGGAAGACTTACCCTCTTTTATTATCGTTTACTTCGTTGACTGTTTGTTGATTAGAGTTTTTATATGTTCGTTGAATACGTCGAGTTAAGGTCTATTTATTTACTGGGTTAGTTTTTTACCCGGTTTCTTGATTTATCTGTAAAGAGGTTTCTTCTGTATGTCTACCGATTGTTTGTGTACTTTTGTACGAGTTGTAGTGAGTAATAGTCTCTTTACGTTTAGTTCTGGTGTTACTCCATGGTGAAGTGTGGTCAGTCTTGCCGACGTTAGGTTTTCAGATGTTCGTTATTTACGACCTCTCCCACACCTCTTTTCCCTTGGGAGAGTGTGACAACCACCCTTACGTTTGATCATGTCGGTGATACCTCTTGTCACGCCTCTTAGGAATTTTTTGACCTTTATCTTGACGGTATACTGGGTCGTTAGGGTGACGACCCGTATGTGTGGTTCCTTTGGTCTTAACTTTCTCTGTGCACATGGGGTCACAAGTTACGTCGTGACAAATATTATCGGTCCTGTACCTTCGTTGGATCTACAGGTAGTCGTCTACTTACCTATTCTTTCGACACCATGTATATGTGTTACCTCATAATGAGTCGGTAATTTTTCTTATGTAAACTTAGTCAAGATTACTCCACCTACTTTGATCTCGGCTAATATGTCTCACTTCAATCGGTCTTTGTTTTTGTGGTTATGTCATATGATTGTGTATATATACCTCAAATCTTTCTATCACTACTACTGGGACATACGTTCTGTCGTTTTCTCTGTGTCTACATTTCTTGTCTGAAAACCTGAGACACCCTCTCCCTCTCCCACCCTACTAAACCCTCTTACCGTAACTTTGTACATATGATAGTACATTCTTTTCTTAGCGATCAGATCCAAGCTATGTCCTATGTCCTACGAACCCCGACGACGTGACCCTACTGGGTCTCTCTACTATACCCCTCCCACCACCCTCCCCCCAAGTCCCAACCCTTGAGTACATGTGGACGCCACCTAATTACAGTTACATACCGTTTTTGGTTATGTCATATCATTTCATTTTTTATTTATTTATTTATTTTTAATTCATCTGATTTTTTTTTTTTTTCTTTCAATAACACATACCTGTTCCGTCTGATTATCTCGTCCTCCTGCATGTACACCATGATCGCTTGTTTATAAACAGGGATTTCCTTTAGTCAGGACTTACAAGTAACCTTCCTGACTACGATTTCGACTTTGAAGTTATGAAACCGGTGGACTACACTTCTCGACTGAGTAACCTTTTCTGGGACTACGACCCTTTCTAACTTCCGTCCTCCTCTTCCCCTACTGTCTCCTACTCTACCGACCTACCGTAGTGGCTGAGCTACCTGTACACAAACTCGTTCGAGACCCTCAATCACTACCTGTCCCTTCGGGCCGTATGACGTTAGGTACCCCAGTGTTTCTCAACCCGTACTGACTCACTGACTTGACTTGACTTTCCTTTCTGACGTTAAGGTGTGTCAGTACGTTGCGTCGGAACTTCTCCTCTAACACAATACAAAACAGCGACACCCTACTCGAACAGTATATGCTTGGTCACGGTGTCTCCCGTTCTCTTTGGTACTTTATCGAACTTTAACTACTTTCCTTAGAGTTTCATTACTCTCCCATCAGACTGGTTGAGTACGGAAGACATCTTGGTAGTGGTCTCACCATCTCTGGTACACAGTCTTTACGGGATAACGGAAATCTATCCTCGACGGATTGAAGGGCTCTGTGGACCGAGTACACTTCCCCTTCCGGGTACATAACAGACACATTATTAAATCGTCCGTCAAAAAAATTTCAAGAAAGAAGTAATATATATTCCATTACTAAGTAGAATTTAGTTATTGTGAAACTAAGGTTACTTTATACTAAACTCCTTTAAAGATTAGTATACTTTTCATAAATAAAGGACTCAATGTATACTATGTTTTTTGTTTTAGTTTTGTTTTTTGTTCGTTTGTTTTTATTTTGGTCTGATATGTGATCATACACATATATAAAGCGACATTTTTAAATTATTTCTACCTAAATCTCTTTTACATGTGGTTTTTTGGATATTATTATCCAACCCTCCAATTAATCATAAAAAAAGAAAGACAAATTTTAGACAATGTTTTGAACGGTGAAAGAATATTAATTTTTTACGAAAATTAACTTTTTTTCCATAAATTACTTGTATCGTTTTTAAAAAATTTCAGTTGTCCAATTCCCCATATATATTTCGTTTATATTTCGAGAAAGACTAGGGTCTGAGGTGAAAACAGAAGGGTCTTCGTTAATGACTAAAGTAAAAGAATATACTTGAAGAGCTTAAAAGGATACATACTTGTTTGTATATACATATACCATATTTTATAATTATTTGTCTTATACGTTATTTGTCTTTAATGTATCTCAACCTCTGGTCTTACTCCTCTAGAGAACGGGACACTCCATTGTCTCAAGTTTTCCTTCGTCTGCGAAGAAACGACCCTCCCTGAGTCGGTTACTTTTCGGTGCCGGAGACCCAGTGATGTCGGAGGGTTGAAGGAGAGGGGGAGACATTTTCCGAAGAAAGGGGGACGGTCCACCACCGAACGGCACCAACGTCTGTTGGTTGACACTAAGAGAGACTGGGGTTTATTTGGGTAGGAACGACCTCTTTATATACCGATGAACAAAGTCCAGTTGTTATATTAATTTATATGTGTACACATCAAAAATGTACTTACTTTTATACGAAATGTATGATAAGAACTGAAAATAAAGAATCAGATTACGATACTGGACTTATAACAAGATGTCGGGTCTCTCTAAAATTAAGAAGAACTGTAGGTATAGCATAAAATAGGCAGTCCTAAGTCACGTACTTTGTCTTTAGTTAGGTTCATGAAGTCTATCCTTCCCTAAATTTATACCATGAATGCGTCAACATCCGACCAAGTTCTTTGTCTTCTGTCGTTACACGATGGTTTATGGTCAAAGTTCCCGTCCCCCAGCCGGCTAACGACTACAAAAAAATGACGATCTCGGGTGTCGCCGGAGTCTAGGGGGACTCCGACCACTGGTCCGAGACTGACGACGTAGACCCGACACCGGAGACCTATTACTGTTCCGACTATTGATCTGAAACCTTACAACTCTGACCGACATTTGTGATTACTCGACCGTCGAGTAATGATCCCTCCGGAAGGAGATTGAAGGTCGAAGGTTTAGAATGTGTGTGTGTGACGAACCACCTTCGTTTAAGAGCTCTTGGGATCGACGTTCTCTCAAACTCTTTTTATTAAAGAAGAAGACCTTTTCTTACCTACGATTTACGATTAACTGATATTTGGCGTGTCACAAGGGACCATCGGTGGGTGACATTTAATGAGTTAGTCAGGAGTCGACACACACAAGGCACGCATACTATGCATCCCAAGAGTCTCGTAGGACGACAGTGTTTGTTCCGTGGTTGTGCACAGTTAGATTTATACAGAAACTCGTGGAAACTTTAAGATTCTTATTTAAAATTCTTAAATTAAGATTTAAGACGTCATTTAAGATTCTTAATTTTATCCCCCCGATGGAAACCAAACAACTAAATTTTTTTTTGATTATTAGTCAGTTAGATTCTTTCTGTAACTTTAAAAGTAAGTTCTGTTTAACTCCCAATATTGGACCCTTGTCGGAGAGTCTTTCGAGATTCTTGACAAGACGATTAATTTCCAGTTTCGTGTACATAAGTACTCTAAAACTCTGTCTTTCGATATGTGATTTTCTGTATAATAGTTGTAAACCGTGTTAGGACTAGATTTACATGTTTGGATCATCTCCCAGTACACAACGACACCTGGGAAGGTTCTAATTCGTCTTTCCAATAGAGGATCCTTAATGGAACAACTACGATCCTTTTACAACGAGAATCACCAAGTCGTCGATAAAGACACCTACCCATCCAAACCAGTCATTTACTACTCCAATGTGTTACATGGCACCTTCCCTCTCTCCTCTAGTTTCCCGTCCCCTTTAAAAGAACAAATTTAATAGGAACGGAATCTGATGTTTGAAAATAAAGTAGTTATTTTTAACTACTTTTTTAACATGTGTAAGAGATGTACCACTCTACCCTTTTTTGAGTAAGGTGCGACGGACCTTATGTTTACTGTAATCATCAAGTTAACACTGGGGTTTCTATCTAATTTAATAAAAAATTTTACGATTGGCACACTGTAAAGTTAGTATGTCTTCTTGTAGGGCGTGGAGGTGAACAAGAGGGTCGAGACACTATGTTTACTTTGCGGCGGTAAGGGGGCGAATTTTGGACGTCACCTCGACCCAAAGATCCAAGTACGAAGAGTGGTTTAGAGGTCGGGGGCACTTAAGTACCACAAATGGTCAGGACGGGACTCCAGTCGTGTCCTTACCCACACCGACCGGTCGGTGGCCCCTCCCTTGGATCTGAAGCGATTGCGACGTGGGACTGGCGGATGCGGTGTGGGTCCGTCTCCATTATTGTCGCTGATCGTAAGGACCTCACGAACGGTCTCTGGTGCAAGGAAGAAGGTTAGGGACCCTACTAGGAATCTCCCCATCCTCTTGAACGGGTTCCAGTCTCCGACGGGAACGGTGGGAGGATCCCACACTTAAACAAGACACCAAGTACTGATTCGGCCTTAAGGACTGTATGCTCAGACCGTCTCCGTTTCCTTGATTATAAACCACATCGGTTTGTTCCCCCTCTTAGGGTCAGAGTCCTTTTGGGTGTCTCCCAAGATGTCGGCGTCTGAGGTGGAGTATGGCCGCCAAGAATAACGCTACTACTCGTTCTTCACTGACGTTTAATTTTATTTAGACGATGACCTTTTCGTTACGTATCACGCACATATGTAAGTAAATCAGGTAGTTGGTCCCTAAGGAAGTGATTGACAGACGATAAGTGTCTTACGGCCTCCAGACCCCCGGTTCTTTTACTCCGTTCCGTGTCGACGGAATACGAGAGTTCCTTAAATGTTAGTGAAAGTCAAGTCAAGTCGAGTCAGGGAGTCAGCACAGACTGAGAAACGCTGGGGTACTTACCGTCGTGCGGTCCGGAGGGACAGGTAGTGGTTGAGGACCTCAAGAGAGTCTGAGTGCAGATAGCTCAGTCACTACGGTAGGTCGGTAAAGTAGGAACCAGTAGGGGAAGAGGAGGACGGGGGTTAGGGAGGGTCGTAGTCTCAGAAAAGGTTACTCAATTGATAAGTGTACTCCACCGGTTTCATGATCTCGAAGTCGAAATCGTAGTAAGGAAGGTTTCTTTAGGGTCCCGACTAGAGGAAGTCTTACCTGACCAACCTAGAGGAACGTCAGGTTCCCTGAGCGTTCTCAGAAGAGGTTGTGGTGTCAAGTTTTCGTAGTTAAGAAGGCGTGAGTCGGAAGAAGTGTCAGGTTGAGAGTGTAGGTATGTACTGGTGACCTTTTTGGTATCGGAACTGATCTGCCTGGAATCAGTCGTTACAGAGACGAAAACTTATACGATAGATCCAACCAATATTGAAAAGAAGGTTCCTCATTCCCAGAAAATTAAAGTACCAACGTCAGTGGTAGACGTCACTAAAACCTCGGGGGGTTTTATTTCAGACTGTGACAAAGCTAACAAAGGGGTAGATAAAGGGTACTTCACTACCCTGGTCTACGGTACTAGAATCAAAAGACTTACAACTCGAAATTCGGTTGAAAAAGTGAGAGGAGAAAGTGAAAGTAGTTCTCCGAAAAATCAAGGAGAAGTGAAAGACGGTATTCCCACCACAGTAGACGTATGGACTCCAATAACTAAAAAGAGGGCCGTTAGAACTAAGGTCGAACACAAAGAAGGTCAGGTCGTAAAGAGTACTGCATGAGACGTATCTTCAATTTATTCGTCCCACTGTTATATGTCGGAACTACATGAGGAAAAGGATAAACCTTGGTCAGACAACAAGGTACAGGTCAAGATTGACAACGAAGGACTGGACGTATGTCTAAAGAGTTCTCCGTCCAATCCACCAGACCATAAGGGTAGAGAAAGTCTTAAAAGGTGTCAAATAACACTAGGTGTGTGAGTTTCCGAAACCGTATCAGTTAGTTCGTCTATATCTACAAAAAGACCTTGAGAGAACGAAAAAGGTACTAGGTCGCCTACAACCGTTAAACTAGAGACCAAGGAGACGGAAAAGATTTTGGTCGAACTTGTAGATCCTCAAGTGCCAAGTGAATAATGACTTCAGACCGAACCTCTTAAAACTCGTAATGAAATGATCGTACACTCTACTCACGTTAACACACCATCAAACTCGTAAGAAATCGTAACGGAAAGAAACCCTAACCTTACTTTTGACTGGGAAAGGTCAGGACACCGGTGACGACTCAAAAGGTTTGAACGACCGTATAACTCACGTCGTGAAAGTGTCGTAGTAGAAAGTCCTAAACTTTATCGAGGTGACCTTAAGGTAGTGGAGGTGATCGAAACAAGCATCACTACGAAAGATTCCGGGTGAACCGAAGTGTAAGGTCCTACAGACCGAGATCTACTCACTAGTGTAGTAGTACTAATAGACCCAGTACTTCTAGAAAAAACATGTCAAGAAGGTACATAAGAACGGTGGAGAAGAATTATAGAAGACGAAGACAATCCAGGTCTGGTAAAGACAGGAAATAGTTCGGGTAGAAACGTACTTTATAAGGGAACCATAGAGATTAAAAGAACTTCTCTAGAGATCAGGAAGGGTAAGACAACAAAAGGAGATAAAGAAACGTAACTAGCGACTTCTTCCGAAAGAATAGAGAAGAACGATAAGAAACCTTGAGACGTAAGTCTGCGAATATAGAAAGGAAAAGAGGAAACGAAAAGTGGAGAGAAGAAAAGTGTCGATAAACACTAATCTTATCTAATTATGTGTGGTTTGTAACCTCTTTGTTCATCTCAAGTTCTGTTGTGTCCTAGAAACATGACCGGAATTCTTTAAACTTTTTTTAAATGTGATATTCAAATATAAAATTTATATTAAACAAAGTACCCTAAAAGGTCCGTTCTCATGACCTCACCCAACGGTAAAAGAAGAGGTCCCAGCATAGTATGTCAGGATAGTTTTTTTTACTGCCGACATTGAAATAATTGGATGATGACACCCAATATGCTTTCCCTTTTTTTTTTGGAGAATTTCCCGAGATTGTCACTTATACAATTCCAAAAAGTCGTGTCGATGTCCTTGAAATCGCCAGATAGTAATACACGAGGTAAGTTAAAAGTTGAGGTACTTTTAATGTACATGAAAACCTCCCACGACCTTCAAAAATAAATGAATAAAATAACTTCATATCAGCTAAATGTTATAACACAATTAAAGTCTGCATGTCGTCTCACTAAGTCAGTATATATATATGTAACAACCTAATAAAAGGTAATATATAATAATGTTCTATAACTTATGTCAAGGTACACAATCATTTAGGAACAACGAATAGATAGAATACATATCATCAAACATAGACAATTAGAGTGTGAGGATTGAATAAGGAGGTGGGAGGAGAAAGGGAAACCATCAAAAGACACAGACACTCAGACAAAGACAAACATATACGTAAACATAATTACAAATCTGACGTGTATAAACGGAAACAGGTCGAATGAAGTGAATCGTACTGTAAGAGGTACAGGCAGTCACAACGACGTTTGCCGTCACAGAACGGGAGGGAAGAGCACCGGCTCAGTATAAGGCGAGATAGACCCGGTGTGGCAGACATAGGTGAGGAGACAACCACCCGTAGATCAAACAAAGGTACAGAACCGATGACACTTACCACGCAGATACTTGTGACGTCACGTCCATACAAAGGTTTAAACTCAAAAGAAGTAGAAAAGGACTATTTATGGGTCCTCACCCTAACGACCTAATGTACCAATTAAAGATCAAAAAATTCCTTGGAAGTAAGACAAGAGGTATCACTGTCATGGTTAAAGGTAAGGATGGTTGTCACGTCCTCCCAGGTGAAAAGAGGTGGGAGAGACCGAAAATGATAAACACCTGAAAAACCACTGCCGGTAAGACGGACCTCATTCCGTTATCTAAGAAGTGACACCAAAACTAAACGTAAAGAGATGAATAATCGTTACAACTCTCAGAAAAGAGCACGGATAACCGATAGACGTGCAGAAGAATCCTCTTTACAGATAACTCCAGGAGACGGTTAAAAGACTAGCCCAACAAAAAAGATATAATTCAACATACTCGACAAATACATAAAACCTAACAACAACAACAAGTCAGTGAGTCACCACAGACTGGGAAACGATGGGGAACTTGTCGTCGTGTGGTCCGAAGTCCGAAGGGACAGGAAGTGATAGAGGACCTCAAACGAGTTTGAGTACAGATAACTCAGTCACTACGGTGGGTTGGTAGAGTAGGAGACAACAGGGGAAGAGGAGGACGGGAGTTAGAAAGGGTCGTAGTCCCAGAAAAGACTACTCAGTCGAAAAACGTAGTCCACCGGTTTCATAACCTCGAAGTCGAAGTCGTAGTCGGGAAGGTCAAAACCTATAATTGTGGAATAGTCAATCTGACAAATGTTTATAATAGAAGGTTTGTCTAACGGAAAAACACAACAAATACCAAAGGAAACGACACTTTTTAGAAGATTCAAATTAACCCAGCGGAACAAATCAAAAAGAAAAGAAAGGAACCCTATGACCAGATTCTTTCATAACGATACTATATACAGTCTCTTGTAAAACGGATACAAGAGAAGGTCCTCAAAATACCACAGGACTGAATATAAATCCTGAAATTTGGTAAAACTCAAATAAAAACACATGCCACACCCCACAGGATCGAAGTCACTAAATGTACATCGAAAGGTCACAAGGGTTGTAGTGAACGACCTCTCTGACCGTAAAGAGATAGCATATGAGAGCAGAGGAAACGACTTTTGATTAACTGGTATTCGTACATCCAATTAAAGACCTGAGATGAGACAGGACACTGGGTATACCGACAAAAGTACGGTTATGGTGAGACAAAACTAATGACGTGGAGAATCATAACAGACCTGAGACCCTCCGAATATGGAAGTTTAAACAAGAAAAAGGAGTACTAACGAAACCGTTAAGACGTAGAAAACACCAAGGTATATGTAAAATCCTAATAAACTAGATCAAGACACTTTTTGTGGTACTCATAAAACTATACCTAACGTAATTTAGATATCTAACGAAACCCATCATACCGGTAAACTTATTATAATAAGAAGATTAGGTTCTCGTCCTTTAATGTACATAATAATTAGGATCAAGATTAAAGATGGTTTCAGTTACTAAAACGACTCTACATAA
Organism: Capra ibex; assembly: GCA_006410555.1. Lineage (NCBI taxonomy): Eukaryota > Metazoa > Chordata > Mammalia > Artiodactyla > Bovidae > Capra > Capra ibex. The sequence goes on from SJYO01006231.1 coordinate 1,935,624, forward strand.
TCATTTTTGAAGGGTATCTTTGGTAATTTTTTTTTTTTTTTCGGGACAGGGGACACTTATTTGGACTTCTCATCGTTTATCAGGGAGAGAGTAGTCGATTCTGCGGACCCCTCCCTTCCGCACACATGGTGGTCAGAACCGGTCGACCTACACGGAGACACCCACTCCCCTCCCGTATCGGACTCTACCTATGCAGTGCCGTCGGTCGTGAGTACGGTAGGACGACCTCCCACCTCGGACCCTCTTACCGGACTCGTGGATAGGTTGCCAGTGTCTGATAATACCCTACATTAAAACTGACACCCAACTGGGGCAGCCGAGGACAGGAGACAAATCAAGTGTAAGATCGAGTTACCTGACCGAGGGGTTATTGGACTGTCATTCAAGTAAGACAAACAGATTTGATCTACCTGAGTCATCAACGAAAAACGGTAGCCCTTATGTCTCCTTAGTTTCGGACCCCTTGAACCCCGGCCCCGAACTCCCGTGACTCACACATGTGCCACCCATCACCCACCACGACGACTTTCTTGTGCGACCCCGGAGACAATAGCTGTCACCGTTCTCATGAAGTCGGACGACGAATGAATTTTTCGTTCTCCGTCGAACCCGGGGATGAAAGCGGTGGACGACACACTGGAAAATTTCGGATTCAAATAGTAAGTGGGAAATGTCACTCCTCCTGTTTCTTAGACATTCTCCGGAAGGATGTACTTCTGAGACCTTCCCGACAAACCCGTCAGATCCGTAGGTTCCAACACCGAAAGTTTTACGTAAATAAGAAACAAGTTATTTATGGATATCCGGTATACAAAGATTATTGTTTTGTTCTTCAATAATTTGATTCAGTGGTATTGATTGTGAATGACTTATACATAATCCGTGATGTAATATGACATAGTAATTTATGATATAACATACACGTCAGAAGGGTCCACTGAGTGACCGATTTCTTAGCGGACGGTTACGTCCTAAACTAGGGACCTAGTCCCTCTAGGGGACCTCTACTTTTACCTTTGGTGAGGTCATAAGAACGGACCCTTGGGGTGCCTGTCTCCTCGGACCTCCCGATCTCGGGCGCCCCGGTGTCGCTCGGCATGTACCGTCTCCGTCCCTTACGCGCGCGGCACACGTCCCGTCCGGAGTAGGGCGACACGGGTGAAAGGACGCGAAACGTCAGTGACGTAGAAAATGTCCGACTTCCCAGGCCGTTGTGGCCAAACTCCTTCAGGTAATAAAGTCATCGTAGACGAGTAAAACAAAAAGACACAGGGTAAAACCATTAAGAGCGGTATAAAGTTTCAAAAATAATAATATAAACAATACCGCTGAACACTATACACTAGAAACTACAGTGACAACATTAACGAAACCCCGTGGTGTTTGGTGTCGGCATGTGTCGTCATTTGAATCGAAATTTACAACATACACAAGACTGAAGAGGTGACTGTCCGATAAAGGCGTAGAAGTGGAAGAGGAACCCGGAGGGATAAGGAATTCTGTGTTATTTAACTTTAATCCGATTAAGGTCACCAGTACATACCTACACTCTCAACCTGACACTTCTTCCGTCTCACGGCTTCTTAACTACCAAAACTTGACACCACAACCTCTTCTGAGAACTCTCAGGGAACCTGACGTTCCTCTAGGTTGGTCAGGTAGGATTTCCTCTAGTCCGGACCCACAAGAAACCTTCCTGACTACGACATCGACTTTACGGTTATGAAACCAGTGGAGTACACTTCTCGACTGAGTAACCTTTTCTGAGACTACGACCCTCCCTAACCCCCGTCCTCCTCTTCCCCTGTTGTCCTACTCTACCGACCTGCCGTAGTGGCTGAGCTACCTGCACCCAACTTGAGTGAGGGCCCTCTTGAGGCCCTCAACCACTACCAGTCCCTCCGGACCGCACGACATCAGGTGCCACAGTGTTTCTCAGCCTGTGTTGACTCACTGACTTGACTGGGTTCTCCGGTTGTCACCGGAGATTCACAAGTTCACTTTCTTTCTCAGGATGTAGAAAGTGAAATTTAGTTTTGTCTCTTTACCAATTCGAACTACTCCTTCCATACAGTTTCCCGTTCTATCCAGGTTTTGATCCGGAGACTGTGATTCGTCAATCGGTCCAACACTTGCGTTTCCTTTTTAAGAACTCTCTCTACTTTGTACGAGGAGGTCATTTGTGTTTTTACTACACCCCCGTCCCTGTTTTTGGTCGTTTTGTCGGAATAACAACTACACCTCGTTCAAAATCACCAGACCCACCTTCTAGTTTTGGCGGTGGTGTAAGGGCATTCGATTTTGGACTAGGTTGTGCTCCAGGGCTCAGAGTAAGGCCCTTCCGACTGTCCCCACTCCTCCGGCACCTTCCGTTCAGACTTCCACCGTCTTCGACCGAGAAGTCTTCAAGACGGGTTCTATTGCTTACTTTCACAGATGTGATTCGTTACCCAAAAGGAACTTTTGTTTTGTCAGAAAAGAACCTCCTCCTACGGAAGAGTCCGAACGTATCGCCCTCTCCTCTTCAATTACGGGCTGAAGTTTTAAAAGTTCGCATCCGACTGAGAGAGTAATCCCCGCTGTCGTCGACTACTGACCGCCAGCTTCTGTTACGAGTAAAATGTAAGGGGTTTGAGATCTCAGGAATTCTTAATGCGATTTCGCTGAGACGGACACGAGGTATTTGCCCCCTTCACGACTTACTGTCCTGGAGACGTGTGTTGCGCCAAAGGACTTATAAAATTCGGGTGTAAACTCTAGATGACGAGTCTTTTTTTAACAAAAGGTTCATCCTGACGGACACCTGTTACCAATGGGTTCTCGAGACTACCTCTACATGTCACTCCAAAAGCGACAAAAGTACGGACGATTGTGTTGAAAGTAAGACTCCGGGTACTTAGTTCTTTATTAAGACTTAAAGTTCAGAATAATAAATTCTTTATACAAAATATTCCCATGTCGACGGTAGTTGTCACTAAGAAGAATACCTAGATTCGGTTAATTTGGCTTTTGGAAGACACTTCTTAAGTGGTAAAATATACGGTACTTTTTGTAAACACTAAGGACCCTTCTCCAGTTTTATAGCTATAATCATCCTCAAACCTTCTTCAGGCAAGGTCGGGAGAACCTACTGTGACTCCCCAAGTTCTAAAGGCACCTTCTTCATTGAAGTTTACACTATCTCTGTCGTACTCTTGGTCTTAATTTTGCCTTGGACTTCGATGTCTACTTAACGACGTTGAATACTGTTTTGACAGTACTTGCTCTCGAAGGACGAGTACCTTCCTCAAAGGACTCTACGGTAGATGAGGGCCATTTGTGCGACACTTCGGACAACTTCATCTTTGTTTAAGATAATGCATTTGGATCGACTATTTTGTCGTCGGCCCAAACTCTCCTAACTGAGGTTTACGCCTTCAAGATGACACCCATTCTACGATAGTTTGTCGTAACGTACGACGTCTCTTTAACAATTTCCTTGTAACGGATCTACTCCGATTGAGTTAACAACAGAATAGAATTCCTTAGTGACGTTGGTGAGGTCGGAAGTCGTCGGTTGGGGGACTAGTCAATCGTCGGTAGTCGTGGTTGCGCTCTGGAAGATGGTCTCTTCTAATGTCGAGTAACTTCCGAGTCCACTACAAATCGTAAAAAATCGGTATTTTATAAAAAGTTTATTCCATCCATGTAACAAACGATCCGTATTACGATAACGTATGAATTATATGTCATAATACATTTGCATTGAGAATATAGGACCCTTCGGGAGGTTAAGAACACTGGACAAACAAACGTTATAGACCTAATAACGTAACCAGATCTTGGTTTGGACGTTACAGAGGTTCCATACAGATGTAATCCGTGCTATACATAATGTGATGTTTCTCTCATAATAAATTAAGGTACCTGTATTCCGTGCTATGAAATTTTATCCACGACACTCATAACTACGAGATATCTATGTCTCCCGAAGGGTCCACCGCGACCACCATTTCTTGGACGGACGGTTACGTCCTCTGCGTTCTCTTCGTCCAAGTTAGGGGCCCACCCCTTTTAGGGGACCTCCTCTCGTACCGTCGCGTGAGGTCAGAAGAGCCGACCTCTTAGGGTTCCTGTCTTCTCGGACCGCCCGATCTCAGGTACCCCAACGTTTCTCAGTCTGTGCTGACTTCGTTGAATCGTGCGTATCTATGTCTTCTGACTTCGAGTGTTTTCAATTCGTCGAACAGGTTTAATGGGTCAATTAATCTCCTCTTCAGTCCTAGATTTAGATCCGGACGAACCACCTTTTCGTACACTAAAATTGGAGAATTAATCTACATTTTTTCTTTTTTTGACACGGTGGTTTTATTCTTTAACGATTAAGAAATTTAAATAGAATCGAACCTAAGGGGAGGCTCGCTTAAACTCTGTTCCGAAACTTACATACACTCCAGTAGACTCTCCCTTAGAGTCCTCCGGGTCCCACTCCTCCAGTACGCCTCTCTCCCCGACTACTTCCTACGTAATTGTTTGTGTAAAGACACACCCCAGCCAGGGGAAACCTTGAAACTCTGTGACATCTTGTGTCGAGTTTTGCCTGGGTGGTTCCTCTTTCCTTCGACCGTATAAATGAACGGTTAAGAGCAGGAAATAACTGACTGACTCCGAGGATTTCCCTACTTAAGGGTCGGTAAAGACCAGACGTCGTATGTGCACGACTCGGTCTCCACGTCCACAAATTCGTTCCTACAGGAACCACATGTACCCTTGGTGGTCACGTTATGTCCTCTGGAAACCCAATCCGGGCACTCTATACTCACCCTGCAGCTGTCGTAGACGATGTCCTGTACTCGATTAAGTCTTGTTAGTGGTCTTTAAAATGATTAACATAATCTTGTCGAATGAAGTATTTATTCACTTAAAGACGAAATCAGTTTAACATCGTTTTATTTAATTGAAAGTCGAAATTAAGAGTCAAATTCCTTCAAAATATTATATTTTTGTTTCATTCATTTACTACAAGTAAAGGTTCTGGTATCATGTTGACTAATGTCCTCCTAAATGTATATTTTTTTGTAAACGTCGTAATTGACCCGGTTGGGTCGTAATGAAACCTCGTAGTGACGACGACGACGACGATTCGGCGAAGTCAGCACAGGCCGAGACACGCTGGGGTATCTACCGTCGGGTGGTCCGAGGCGGTAGGGGCCCTAAGAGGTCCGTTCTCATGACCCCACCCCACGGTAACGGAAGAGGCCTCATAGTGATTGGTCACAGTTTATTTATTGACGACGAAAGTGTGCCTTATACATTCATGTACCCTAGCTTAACGGGGACGTTCAGACTTTCAGATGTCCACAAGACCTCCTACACCAGAACAAAGTAACTTTACGGTAGGATTACTGAAAAGGTTTACTTAGCACATATATGGGAACACTGGATTAAAAATAAACTAAAACAATGTAGTTTGGTGGGATTTGTATGTTTGACCACTTTTAGACAGGTCGATGAATTCTTTGGGGTAAAAGAAATATATCCATTGTTTAACGTAAAGTCTTGACTTTATCTGTGTCTATCATTTGTCGGTCTAACTTTAAAGGGGTCTCAAGTCTTGACAAAATTTTAAACAAACGAAGGAGGAGTATATCAAAAATTAACCAAGATTTAGTACTTACGGTTATTTACGAAAAGGATACGAAGAGCATCATCTCCTTCTCCTCCGGGTTTGTGAAAGGAAAATTTTATAACTAAGGACATACAACTGAAACATTAACTACTCAAACGTCCTTCCAATCTCTGACCGTCAAATTTTTATTTCGTAAACAATACCTCTTTACTCTTTCGTTAATGTCTTAAAAATCTAAATGGGAGACTTACACCTCCCTGAGTCACTTCTTCAAGAACTTCTTTTTACCTTTCCCCCTCTCCCTACGGTTAAGTCACATCGTCGATTGAACTCCCACGTGAGGACCTTTATGAGGTAATAGTAGTTTAGGATCCGACTTTTTGGGAGATCGAAAAATCGAAACTCAAATAAAGGATATTTATGGAGTCGGTGACTCAAATAAATCACCTCCGACGTCAATAACGGAGTATCTTTCTTTCGTGGGTGTTGAGTAGGAGAATTCCTCTTTCCCTCTCTCTGACTATATTTAGGTCTCCACCCAGTTTCTCCTAATTTATAGGGCTCAAACTTTTCGACTTTTGAACAACTACCCTTTATATATAAGTAAGATTTTTTTTAAAAACCGGAAGATTCTTTCGTACCGTCTTTTTAGGTTTACACCGAACCCTAATATTATAAGTAAATTATATAAATTATACACCGATACTGGTAGCTATAAAAGAAATTTAGATCTTTTCGTAGAGTTTCCTATTAATCTGACTTATCGTTGAATTTTTACTTTAATAAAGGTAGTATTAGTTTCAGAACAAAGATTAAATTGTAAGTCATAAACTTGGGTAGATCCACCGAGTCGACCATTTCTTAGACGGACGCTACGCCCTCTGGACCCAAGCTAGGGACCCAACCCTTCTAGGGAACCTCTTCCCTTTCCGATGGGTGACGTTATAAGAACCCGAAGGGAACACCGAGTTTACCATTTCTTAGACGGACACTACGCCCTCTGAACCCAAGCTAGGGACCCAAAGACTTCTAGGGAACCTCTTCCCTTTCCGATGGGTGAGGTCATAAGACCGGACCTCTTAAAGTACCTAAGGTACCTCAGTGTTTCTCAGTCTGTTCTGAAAGTGTCCACCGGTTTGAACCCTTAAAGCTCTTAAAAAAAAAAAAAAGGTGATGTCAAGCCGTCCGTTTTTGAATTAGATTGTGACGGTGTCGAACTGGAGACGCCTGTGTGTCGGCGGGAACGCTCCGAGAGATGGACAGACGAAACGGACGTCACTAAGAGTCCCGAGTCGACACTGAGTGTGCCTATTAAACGAACGCAATCCTGTGACCCCTACGTCTTATATATAATGGACAGGAAACGTTGACAACAGTGGTCAGATCGTAATCTTAATAATATACCCTAATAGAACAATAACTATAGACGAGTGTCTATATCTATTTATAAACTCCATTTTTTGTTGTTGTTGAAATGAACTCTACTATTTTATATTGGTGAAGATTCTGTACTATAGAATAGTGACGTCTACCACTAACGTCGGTACTTTAATTTTCTAGGAATGAGGAACCTTCCTTTCAATACTGGTTGGATCTATCGTATAAGTTTTCGTCTCTGTAATGAAACGGTTGTTTCCAGGCAGATCAGTTCCGATACCAAAAAGGTCACCAGTACATACCTACACTCTCAACCTGATATTTCTTTCGACTCACGACTTCTTAACTACGAAAACTTGACACCACAACCTCTTCTGAGAACTCTCAGGGAACCTGACGTTCCTCTAGGTTGGTCAGGTAGGATTTCCTCTGGTCCGGACCCACAAGTAACCTTCCTGACTACAACTTCGACTTTGAGGTTATGAAACCGGTGGACTACGCTTCTCGACTGTAAACTTTTCTGGGACTACGACCCTTTCTAACTCCCGTCCTCCTCTTCCCCTGCTGTCTCCTACTCTACCAACCTACCGTAGTGGCTGAGTTACCTACACTCAAACTCGTTCGAGGTCCTCAACCACTACCTGTCCCTCCGGACGACACGACGCCAAGTACCCCAGCGTTTCTCAGTCTGTGCTGGCTCGTTGACTTGACTTGACATCTGTACTATATTTTTAAAATTTAGGATGTATATGTCATCATCTCTACCGACCAGAGTCTAAAAGAATTAACAAAAGTTTTTACTCTTTTGTCTTGGACTGATGGTCCCTGACCCATCCTTACACCCCGAAATAAAGAATAGCGCGATACAGATATAATTACCTTTTTACTGGAGTCGTACATCTGAAGACCTATAATGTAAAAGTATTTGTGTTCGTGTTTACTTCAGTGTGTCGCGGACGGTACTCACGGATAAATATCCTTTGTTTTAATGACATAAGGACAGAAGACAATAGAAAGAAGTAAAAGTTAACATTCGTGTTGACAAAAACAAGGACACGAAACTAGGTATGTAAGAGGAACTTGGTTGGCAGAAGGAGAGAAATCGTCGTAGAGCGAGAGAAGGTTCCTAAAGTTTTACGAACAAGGCAGTACGTGTGAGGTGAGACGGTAATTCTGTCACCAAGGGTCCTCTCGACGAGCGACGGGACACTGGGTCGACCTTAGCGTGTGCGGTGAAAGACCTCCACGAATGTCACACTTCTATGAACCAAGTATCTAATTTGTTCTGCTGTTTAAATGTTTACAAAGACTTACAAGTCAATAGGAGGACTTCCAGTTCTATGTGGCCGGGGCACTTGGACAAAGGCGTAGAGACTTCACCTGACCCATATCTTGCGTGTCGGATGTTCCAAAGAAGACTGAGATTGTAGACACGGAGCTGACACCCTAGCCTTCCGGGTCCAAACTTAGGACCCTATAAAGAAATGGCGGTGTCCTTTTAGTGAATTGGATAGGTAATTACTCCTGTTATTAGGGACGGATTCTCCCCACTGATTATGATTCAGGTGGTCCTGAAGGGGCCGCCGAGTCTCCCATTTCACGGACGTGACGCCCTCTGGGCCCAAGTCAGGGACCCCGCCCCTTCTGCGGGACCTCTCCCTTTACCGTGGGGTGAGGTCACAAGAACGGACCTCTTAGGGTACCTACCTCCTCGGACCACCCGACGTCAGTACCCCAGTGTTTCTCAGTCTGTACTGACTCGCTGAAGCGAAAGTGAAAAGTGAAATTATCCCTAATGATCTTTTAGTTTCTTCAATTACGTATATTTCGTGTAACCTGTCACGAACCGTATATTCATAGGAAATTATTAATAAGTTCAATTAAAATATTATAGAAATAAAATATTCCTAAGTATATTCAGTACATAAATTGTTAATAAATAAGTTATGGAATGAACCATATCCATACCCCCTTCTGTAGTGATCGCAGTCCCTAGGATTCCACAGGACCTCTTCTTTTAGTTCATTGGTATACTAATGTCAAGCCCCGTCATTCTCGGAATTATAGTCTTTCTTCCGACCCGGACCCACCCCACCCGACTCCCTACCGAAACCCCGACCTACTCTAGTGCAGATTCAATTTAGGGGTGTGAACTTAATGTCAATTCGTCTCAGTCGTGCCCGTCTCCCGTGATCGACCACGTCCCGTCTCCCTGTTTTCCTCGCTCCCCCCGGTATGTCTACCTTTCAACCGGCTTCTGGGTCGGGTCTCACAAGCCCTGCCATCGACCAAGACGTGCGGACCCCTCCTCCTACAGACACACGCCGTCTGTTCGGTCACTCCGTCTCTCCTGGTCGTCGATGCTCCCTCTCTGGGCCCCTCCTCTGACTCTTCCTAGCCAGCCTCCCCGTCCCCTTCTCAGTTCCTATTGAGTCAATGTGCCCGAGTCAATGTGTCCGACCTCGTCTATGTAGCGATGAAATGAGGGGAAACAGACCGAAGGAAACTTAATTCATAAAAAAAGTACGAAGACAAAATAGACGTGATAACTAAACAATCGATCTGAGGAAACAAAATAACCAAAAGGTCACCAATAAGATTCCGTTCGAACTGTCTAAAATGAGAGATCCGGGTCTCTCATTTAGAGAATCCGAGACGCCTGGTGTGTCTAAACTTTTATTTGCCCGAACCGACACCAGGTTATTTTGAAATAAATATTCCGTACCGTCCAGTCTAAACCGAGTGTCCGATGTCAAACGATTGAGGACGAGATCCCAAATGTTGTATGCAGAACTTGAATGGTGTCGTACGGACATTTGTCATAACGCGGTCCAGTTTCTTAGCGAGTCTTGCCGCGGTGCCAAGTAAAGGTCGAAACGAGGAGAGAAGGAAACATGATAATAACAGTATCAGAGTTTTTACACAGGGCACGGAAGATATTGGAGGTGTCGTGTCAATGATAAAAACGAATTGCAGTCACTAGAAAAAATTTCCTAAAAAATTTACTCTTTTTAATAATAAAAAAGACGTGTACGATGATAAAGAGGACGAGAAAGAAAGAAAGTCAAGTCAAGTCAAGTCAAGTCAGCGAGTCAACACAGGGTGAGAAACGCTGGGGTACTTACCGTTGTGCGGTCCGGAGGGACAGGTAGTGGTTGAGGTCCTCAAGTGAGTCTGAGCGTAGGCAGCTCAGGCACTACGGTAGGTCGGCAGAGTAGGAGACAGCAGGGGAAGAGGAGGACGGGGGTTAGGGAGGGTCGTAGTTTCAGAAAAGGTTACTCAGTTGAGAAGCGTACTCCACCGGTTTCATGACCTCGAAGTCGAAATCGTAGTAAGGAAGGTTTCTTTAGGGTCCCAACTAGAGGAAGTCTTACCTGACCAACCTAGAGGAACGTCAGGTCCCCTGACAGTTCTCAGAAGAAATAGATCCAAGTTTGAAGGAAGGTCATAGTGAAAGAAGACGGAGTCGACTCTACCTCTACCAACCTTTACACTTCTCCGACCAGTCTGTAAACAGAGAAAGGGGCACACCGGGGAAGTGAACCGATCGAACCGAAGGAGTGTCGTATCGTCAACGTCCCATCAGTCTTAAAAATATACTTCAGACCGGGAGGGTTCTGACCCAGCACAGTCCCTGGGTCCTTCGTCGATGGTCGATAAGATAACGGATCCGAATCTTCAATACGTCAAGGCAAAGGTGGCGTAGGGGGACCAGTTTTTCGCTCAATCTCTCAGTCGGGTCTGCTCTCGACACGTCCACACAACGCACATCCCAGGGACTCCCGCTCCCCTCACTTTATGGGAATTTCTGTTCCTGGCCATCGGGTTGCTGACATGTGACTCCTCGACAGGGAAGAAGGACGTGTGGCCGTATGTGTGTTCCGGTCCGGGTCCCCACTGTCTCAAAGAGGAAGACTGTTTCGAGGACCCGGTTCGTCCGGTGGGATGAACCGCTGGTAGAAGAAAGGCTGGGTCCTTTTTAGCACCCTCCTCAAACCGTCACTCCTGCACGCAATAGTAAATAGGGTATAGGGGAAAAGAGGGTTCTCTCGTGGAGCGATGACGACGACGACGACGACGGTACAGCGAAGTCAGCACAGGCTGAGACACGCTGGGGTATCTGCCGTCGGGTGGTCCGAGGGGGTAGGGACCCTAAGAGGTCCGTTCTTGTGACCTCGCCCGACGGTAGCGGAAGAGGCATCGATTGCGATCGGATATATTGCCCACAACAACTTGTGTAGTCACTGCGTCTGATGTAGTGCAACAAAAGGTCCCAACGTCTGTGTGCCTTTTGACCTTGAGAGTCTTATTTTTACCTGTGCACAACCGACAAGACAGATCTCATACATAGTAATAATCTCGAGTAAAAAAGAAGATGTGTGGGTACAAAGAGAGGTCGACTAGTGTTCAAACGATTTGAGACTGTCTTTCGACGTACTCCTTTCAGTGTCACCCAATAATCTTTCATCTCCCTTTGGATTTATAACGATTTGTCCAGTATTTACTTCGAAATTTTACTCATCGATCTATCAGACTCATGACTAATCTCTTTAAAATTTCTAAATTAAGGTACACTCTAACCCAATTTTTTTTAAATTGATAAATTACTTAAATAGGTGTGGGGTATCTATACTTGTACGAAATTCCTTCTTTACGAAAAATACAGAGATCACTCAAACTCCAAAAAAAATAAAATACTTGATTGGTCGGTTTTAGTCAAAGAAGGGACATTAATATACGGAAAGGTAAGTTTGATCTTACTATTAGTTTGTTTTTCATAAATATTGGTTACAAAATTTTACTGACGAACAGCAGTTTAAAGTTACTTCTTTTGTCATTCTCTTTCGTCGGTGTCTGTTCCATCCGTTCCACGTCTGCGATTTGCACTCCCTGATTTTTGACGAATATCTCTCATACAAGGTGGGAGCATTGTCTCTGAGTTTGACTATAGCATTGCGCCATGACAATAAAAGGTAGTGTCGGTACTTTTCCAAAATTTTCCACCATAAACTATGCCCATTCACGGGTCAGTGAGTCAGCACAGACCGAGAAGCGTCGGGGTGCCTGACATCGGGCGGTCCGAGGAGACAGGTTCCCCAAGGGTCCGTTCTTGCGAACCCATCCAACGACGAAGGAAGAGGTCCCCTACGATCATTTCCCTGTAACTTTATCAGTGGGTATGTACCGACTACCCTCACATTTTACTACGACAGAAAGAGTTATTTAAACCGTTATGTGTACTTCTTATCATTAGTACAAGGATGGAAAACTGGAGTCTAAAAGAGAAGTCTCTAAGATAAGATCCTTTATTAGACTCCCTATCTGTTTCTAATACGTGGTTCAAACAACATTACCGCTTTAAATATTTTATAAAGACAGTCTTAGTAAAATTGACGTTCATGGTCTTTGGGACTATGTTCGAATGAACTTCTTTTCTCTTTACATAGAGTATATTTTCATGCCTCCCCCTCCCTCCGTCCAAAGTCCCAACGCTAAGTCACCAAGTAGTTACAGTAGCCTTTTGATCCAAAGTAATTAGAGAGACGTCGGAAGTCTCGACCTTCTTTCATTCTACCAACAGGTAGGTGTTCAGTGTCACCAGAGTTCTTCTTCTCTCAGATAATGAAGAACACTGAGACAGAATCTACGTATTTGAAGGAGTTTAGAGAGGTAGTCTTGAAGGGAAGTGTAGGATGACCGACCTTCGTCGGTATATGGTAAAGACTTGGTTAGTGACCCTTTCTTTCAACATAATAAGAATCTGGTTAGTCCAGACCCTTTTTCAAGGTCTGTGTGGAACCTTAACAACTTTTTATTAAACCCCTCTAAAGTATAACGAAAAAAAAAAGAAAAGACAAAACAATAGTCTGAGAGAAAACCTCATAGGGTCCGACCGAGACAACGTGATGGTTCGTTACCTTGAAAAACACACACACGGTGAAAAGTTGGAGGTCAGTTTCCGTCGTCTCTCGGAGTCCTCCGACCCACGTCACCGTCGAAGTTTGTTGGAAATCCTCCGTTCCTCTATTCACGAAACGGGTCCCTAAGAACGTCCTTGGGAAGGTAGCCTTTTAAAGGAAAATTTTTTAATTTCTAGACTAGTATTAGTTTACTCCAGAAGTTGGGTTTAAAAGCAAGTTGAAATAAGAGCGAAAAGTAAAGGAACTCGAGACAACGGTACCGTTGTAGTACTTGACTCATCGAGTCGGACTTACGAACAGGTACAGACGCTGCGATAAATTTGGACGTTCCAAAAGATTTTTACTCAGAAGTATAAAAGAGAGAGTTAGAGAAGTCTTTAGAAAGACACCTAAATGCTACACAGAAGGACTACACTTGTGGTCGAGACACAAGTTGTGTATTTGTCAGAGATTCTTAAAATAGTGTCCGAAGTAAGAGTGCGTGTCTCTAATACATATTTTACTGTGGAATAAAAACGTCTTAATATGTTTATCTACGTAAGACACAACATACAATATGTGACAGGATATGAAAAAAGTCATTTACACTAATAGTCTTTCAAGTCTTTTTCTTCTTTTTTTAGAATTTTACACTTTTAGAAATATATCGATTGTTTTCGTGTGTTGGTTTTTGAAAGTTTTTATACTCTCATTTTTTGTACAAATTTTTCTTTACTAACCATACAAAAGGTTATGTCCCACGATAACTTTTTTTACATATATAAATTATAAATTTAAATGACGAGGTTAGAACTGTTCAAGAAACTTACGAAGTCTTTGATGTGACTTTCGTACTAAGTTGAGTGAGATTTCTGAAATCCGATTACTCTACGTAAAAGAAACAAAAGGACTTAATCGTACTCTTCCGTGATGTAATCGTAGAATTACGAAAGCACATACAACTGACTTAGTCGGATAAATCCTACACGTCGTCCTTTCATACAAACTCTTTAATTGGCAATAGAAAGAAAAGTAAAGAAGACGGAAAGAGAGGTAGTCCGATACATAATAAAGCTAGTCTACCCCTTACCCCGTCTCACTTGATACGACCGATAGTCCGTCTGCTGACGAGTGTGCGGTGAAGGTCCATGTTACGAACACGAGGTCTACTACGCGTCCTTGCCGTCTCTCGGCGACCCGAACGTCCTCGACACGTCTGGTCGTGTCACCTGGTATTTGACCCGAACACCTGTTGACTGTGAGGTTCTCGACAGACCTTGTTGGATTGACTACTTTCCGTCGATCCCAACCTTGTTTAGGATCTCAACCCTACGTTTCGAGAGGTTTCTCTGGTACAAATGTAAAAAACTTCCATTCGTTTTACCCCCGACTGGTTCTACCGGATTTATAAAGGGAGTCGAACTGTTTCGAAATCTCCTTGAACAAGAACTGGTTCCCGAAGGGTCCACCGCGTCACTATTTCTTAGATGGACGGTTATGTCCGTTTCGTCCTCTGCACTCCAACCCGTCTAGGGGGTCTCTTCCTTTACCGTTGGGTGAGAAGAACGGACCTTTTGGGGTGCCTGTCTCCTCGGACCACCCGACGTCAGGTACCCGAGTTTTTCTTAGGAACTACTATCCGAGGACTGGTAGAGAAAGGACCTCGTGAATGAAATCTTTTGGACGTCAACATCTAATAACAAGAGAAACTTTACATTTAAAATACGTTGGGTCTTTACAAAAAGAGTCCCTGTTTCCCTCGGTAGGACAACTTTAAATTAGTAGTTCTTTCTATCTCCGGGACAGAGGATCTGAGACCGTCTTTAATCCTTGGATTGAAGCTATTCACTGTTAATCATTTATACCTATCGGATTAGTGTGGCTGTCTGCCGAGGGTATTAAAAGGTGATCGAGTAGAGTCGTAAATTTTTAGGAGGGTGAAAAGTACAGTTACCTTGACTTAAGTTAAAGAGAGGGGATAACGTTAGTATAACTTATTTCAAAAGGGACCGATAAAATGACCAGACCGTGTTATAAGGAAAATATCCTGAGTCTTCATTTGTTAATTCGACAGTATATTTTTAAAATTTTAAAATAAATAACATGTCAAGTCAAACACAGTATTCTGAATTTTTATCTTTGTAAAGACGAGACATCGACCGACTTTCGGACCAATAAAACACATAACCTCAGTCTAATTTTTTACTTGACAAAGGTATATATGGACGAAGGAAAAACCTTACTACAAACGGATAAGGAGAATGGTGGATTCTACCAAGATAAAGAAGGGGTTAAACTAGTAAATATGAGAAAAGACCTTGTATTTTCAATAAGAGTTCTAACTTTCATCCCAGACATTTGATTTATCGGAACAAGGACTATCTGTAAGTCGGTTACGTCTCTCCCAACATAGGAAAAGGAGTTTTCCGGTTACGTGAAGTCAGCACAGGTGGAGAACCACTGGGATACCTGGTATCGGGCGGTCCGAGAAGACAGGTGACACAAGAGGTCCGTTCTTGCGACCTCGCCCAAGGGTACGGGAGGAAGTCCCCTATAAAGGTTAGGTCCCTAGTGTGGGCACGGAGGACACACGGGACGTAACCGTCCGTCCACGAAATGGTGACCGCGGTGGACCCTCCGGGGTATGTATCTTGTCAGGGAATCAGTTCTTCCCTGTCAAGATTAGAGTCTAAAGAAAAGTGTCGAACTCTTCGTCTATATTAAGAAAAAAGTCGATATTTATTGTTTCCAAAATTTAGGGGGTATTGTTCCTCCTCGCGAGATTATCGAAATGACGACGCCATTTATTACTGGTGTTTGTGTCAAGGTACCCAACCTTCAGACGCGTGTCGGAGAGAGTCGTCCCAGACGATGACTCCCGGAAGGGTTTGACTTTAGTTCTTTAGTTCCATAGTCGACGTAACCCGAGAATAGACCTCTGAGACCCCTTCTAGGACGAAAGACAGAGTAAGTCTAACAACGGTCTTAAGTCAAGAGACCCCGAAATGTCCTGATTCGAAGGTAAAGGAACTATACCGGAGGGGGTAGAAATTCAGTTGTCACCAGTTTAGGAAGACTACGAAACTGATAGACGGAAGTAGAGGACGATTGTCGATCTCTTCAGAGAGGAGGAATTTCTCGAGTACACTGGTGTAACCCGGATGGTCCTATTAGGTCTCATTAGAAGGATAAGATTTCAGTAGACTAATCACTGGAATTAATATGGACGTTTCAGGTAATACGGTACACTTCATTGTATAGGTGTCCCCTCTGTAGTGGTTCATTTCTAGTTCCCCTGGTTTTAAGACGGATGGTATCTACTCAATCCTTATATAAAACCTCCACGTCCACTTTTCTACACGAAGTTTTTTGTAAAGTATAAAATAGATTACTCTGTAAATGAGGAAGAAATCTTTGAATAATGTCCGGGGGTAGTAAAGGAACACTTGCACCGTAAGCAATCAGGTGTTTATAGGACAGACTCCCGAAAGATACACGTTTTTGTCCCCTTTCCGGTGAAAGTAAGTTCTTTTCAAACTTACACCAGTATCCTTAACACCAAACACTCCGTTTCTGTCCTACTTTGATTCTTAAAAACTCACACCTTCAATGAAAGGGGTGACAAGAAGATAGATCCATACCACCGTATTTGTTCTCGTCTTATTTACTTCTCGTTCCACTAGAGTCGGAACTCGAGTGTATGTTGTGCACTACTCCCTTTATTCTTCAAACAGTATCGTTTCTTCCCTTTTACTCTTTCTTCTACGTCTTTCAGGATTTATCCTTCTCCGGTCTATTTCCATCTTTGTCGGGAGCCAGGTGTGTAGTGACTAGTCGATTGGCGAAACCTTCCTTTTTACTAGTTCCAAGTATGTAAAACTTTTCTTTGGCAAAAGTACATTCAGTCTAGAGTGGTGGACCTTAATTAGACCAGTAAAGGATTACTATTACGTAACGATTACTTTACGTAACTCTAGGAAGTGTTCACGTAATATATATGTATGTGCGTTTGTATATCTGTATAAGAAACTATCCTCCTGAGGACAAGACCCCTGTTTTCAGGTTCACCTCTAGTTCGTCTGTCGAACTACTTGCATTCTGTCCTTTTATGTCTCTTGGTTTCCCGGGGAACCTCGCACGAGGTGAAAGAGAGTGTTCGGGTTCCGGAGACGTTCTTTGCGGATGTTGTTGGTGCCTTTTACGTGCAACGTAAGACGACGAGGAGGAACGTCTATGACTGAACCTAAAAATTACTCTTTGTTCGAACGTGGATACTACGTTTTAAATTTCGGAGATCCAGGAACATACTCTTTGTCTACTTGTCTAAAACGAAAAGGAACGAAACCTAGTCGATATCGTTAGTACGGGAGATCGGAGACTTTAGACATGACGTTTCCGGCAAAATTGCCGTCAAAAAAGCCGAAATAGGAGGAGTCGAAACCAAGAACTTGCGTTTTCAGTCATTTTTTACACTAAGTCAGAAACACTAAGTCTACGTGTTTCTGAGGAGGTCCACTTTCATTTCGTTCGTTCATTAGAGTAGACCGACGTGTTTATACCGATACCTCGTTAAGTAAACGGAAGGATCGAGATAAAAAATCTTTTCTTAAAATTCACCGTAAATACGATATATGAAAGTATAATGTCCTTCTTATGAGGGATTTTATAACGGTTCATCCTTCAATAGGTAGTTAAGGATCATTTCCGTGTGTCGATTTGAGTATTACTGTTTAATACTTTCAACGGACGGACTGGAAGTAATTGGTAGACCGTAAATCTTACGATTAGACATTTTTCGGTGTAACCGTAGATATTTTTTTCTGAAAGTCGACTAAAGAAAGACGACGAAACTCTAGTAGCTTGTCCTCCAGACCCGTGTGAATGACAAACGAGCGAACAAGGAGACTGTGGAAGTGCAGGACAGACGTACGGTCCCGTGTGGAGGGGGCTGTCTTGTCGTCGCCAGGAGTCCCGTCCTCATAGTCACGGTGGCAGAGCCCGGCGGACATTCTCTCGAAGTAGGAGAAGGAGGAACTAAAACTTGTCCCGTGTGTAACCATGTGTGACTTCTGTAAGACCGTTACCTAAACCTTAAGTCTAACCAACAGTCCGAAAACTTTTACGGAAGGATGGACTTAACCTAGTGCCGATTAACGAGACTAGTTCACATTATGTATGAATCCTCTCCTTTTTTTAATACTCTTGTCTGAAGTCAGTTATATTAAAATAAAGTGGCTGTCTCTGTTTACTGACCAAATAAACCCACTCCTTTGTAATTTCTAATTTACGACGGTCGTCAGCGAAAGACCCAGAGGTTCGTGTTTACTGACTAGAGTAAACCGACAAAATTTCCGCTGAGTCTTTATTTCACTCTCATGAAACTCTCTAGAGGGGATCATATCTCTCATAAACTAAGTATCGTTATCGATACACATCCCTAAGGGTCCATCGAGTCGACCATTTTTTAGGCAGACGGTTATGTCCTCTGTGTCCTCTGGACCCAAGCTAGGGACTCATCCCTTCTAGGGAGCCTCTTCCCTTTCCGATGGGTGAGGTCATAAGACCGGACCTCTTAAGGGACCTGACACCTCAGGTACCCGAGCGTTTCTCAACCTGTGCTGACTCGCTGAAAGTGAAGTGTATGAAATCACCGAGACACGTGACCCGTAAAAGATAATGTGATTGAGGAGACAAACTGTCGAGGTAGTCTCTCATCTTTATTTGTTGGGTTGTAGTGGAACCTTGAAACTCTCGACTTTGGTAGAACCTTGAAGTTTTCCACAGTGAATCTTTACTTCTTCAACACCCACCATACGAGTCCTCGATTACGTCGACTTACCTAGAGGGTCTCGGGTCCTGAAAAGAAGTGTAAAAGAACAAAGTGTGACGAATGTTAAGAGCAGTCACTCTTTGATTAAACTAATTGATTATAGTTTCCGAGCATATTCCTGGTGTTTGTGGAGACCCTACCAATCACATTATAGACAGTAAGTCTTTACATACATACATTGACCCACTCTAACGAAATTTTTTAGAAACCCTGTTCTTTCCTATAAAACAAATTTAAAGTTTTGTCATAACGTACCCTCCTTTAATTCATATTCAGGACAAATCCTCCGGAAGGAGAGACCATACCCGAAGGTACCCCCGAGTCTACCATTTCTTAGACGGACGTCACGCCCTTGGAACCCAAGTTAGGGACCCAACTTGGTGAGGTCATAAGAACAGACCCTTTAGGGTACCCGGTTCCTCGGACCATCTGATGCCAATACCCCAACGTCTCAACCTGTACTGACCCGGCGACTCAGAGAGACCATGATACACTCTAGGGTCCACCGGTCTTAGGGGTCTTAAGACTACTCGGACCACGACTCGAGTAGGTTTAACTTGACTCTGTGAGTGCTAAACACTAATACACCAAAGGAACTAGGAACATAGGTGACGGAGACATGGTTCAGTCGGGGGCCCGTGTTGACAGTTGGGGTGGTGGAGAGGTGAAGATCCAAGATCTTCCGTTAACATAAGTTATGAATCTCGACCCAAGAGGGGGAGAATAAGTTAATTGTCTCCGAAGTGTGAGATATGTTAGAACGACAAATTTTTAGTTCTGAAACTTTACTTTTCAGTAATTGGAAGGGGACTCGTTCACTCCGAGATCTGGAAGTCCTATAATAAGACAACTCGTGAACACGGGACGAGACATTGATTCTTAATCCATCTTAAAGAGATTCGAAGAAGGGAGTATCGAGTCAACCATTTCTTGGACGGACGTTACGTCCTCTGGGGCCAAACTAAGGACCCACCCCTTCTAGGGGACCTCTTCCCTATCCGATGGGTGAGGTCATAAGAACCCGAAGGGACCACCGAGTCGACCATTTTTAGACGGACGTTACACTCTCTGGACTCAAACTGGGGACACAACCCTTCTAGAGGACCTCTTCCCTGCCGACGGGTGAGGTCATAAGACCGGACCTCTTAAGGTACCTGCCATATCAGGTACCCCAGCGTTTCTCAGCCGTGCTGACTCGCGGAGGGTGTGAGTGAAAGAGATTCGAAGCACAGAAAGGAGAGTTTGTGGTGTCGGGGAGTGTCCTACGTCTTGTGTGTGGCCGGGACGGTCCCATCTGATCGAGGTGTGCCCGGTGGAGACCCGGAGGTAAGAAAGTAGTACTTTGCGTGTCGGAGTGACCTAGTCGATAGGTTTCCTGACCCATAGATTTCGAGGGATGGTACTACTCAGACTGGGTATAACCAAGACATCGTCATGAAAAAAGAAGAAATCGTTCTACAGAGTTCGAGACTTGATGAGTGAATACTTTTGAATCTTTGTTTAGATAACATTAGACCCATAATGAATGTTACTCGTTCCCAGAATCGTGTAATTGTCACTAAGTCTTAGTTGAACATCAGGTTTAAGAAAGACCGTGAGAAAAAAAAAAAGAAAATTTGTTAGGTATTTGAAAGGTTTCTAGACTAATTAAAAACTAAAAATTTTATGATAAAATTATTTTAAAGAGGACTTACTTCACCAATATGTAATGTGTATTAAGTCACGTAATAGAGAAAGTCGAGGTCATTCTTTTGTGGTCCTTTCGTTAAAGCAAAGGAGAAGACATATATTACTTAGAAAAGTACAAAGAAGATCAATTAAGGAATTTTTTAATTTTGTTTACTGTCGGACTTGACAAAAGGGGTGTAAGTAGACACTACAACACACCAATTATCAGGTCAGAGTATAAACGCACCCTGGTCGACAGTTTCTACCGTGGCACCCCTTACGTCATATTAAAATTCTGGGCAACGTCTCAGTGTATACAGGTATTTAGGCGTAGTGATCTTACGAATACCCTTCTGTCAGTAGTGGCCTAAACTTTTATTTAGGAAATAACGAAAGTAAAACTTGAAGTGAGAAATGAACTGAGTTTAATAGAAATAGTCTATTACCTACTCCCCCGGAGTATTACTCACTTGTTCAAAAATCTTCGGTAGAGTAAACGTGTTGAAGAATTTTAAGAACGGTCTCGGGTAAAATTTGTGTCGGTCAGGTTAATAGAGACAAGGGAACTTCTCTATAACAGAACTGGATCAGTTTAGGTGTAGAACCCACTCAAAAAGTTATGTGTCTTGAAACTCCCTTTTATAACCCGTACAAGATGTTTGGAGAGACTCGGAGGTCCTGAAGTAGACACCCGTCTTTTATGAAAGTACACTCTCTTAATCTGTTCTATGTGCTTGTTTCCACCAGTCAAATAATGAGGAAGTCGCACTCAAGGAAGGAACCCTCGCCGGTGGCCGTCGGAGGAGAGTGAGTGCCCGAAGGCGGGGTGCCGGGAGGAGTCTCCGACGAAAGGGAGGGACATAGTGGTGTCGCCAGATGGCAGAGGTCGAGAAGTGTCCCGGACGAGTCCCTCCGACTTCTGTCGGGGCCCGACCTCAGTGTCTGCGGAACGAGACCGGAGTCCTGTCGGGGAGGACAGCCGGAAGGCGGACCGCGTCTCGCGAGACGCCGGCAGGGGGCACCCCGATCGAGCGAGTAAGGGGAGCGCCAGAGACGGCAGGGAGTGGTGCGCGAGAGCGAGAGAGTCGTCTACGGGAAAGGGGGGCACTGTGATGTGGAGTCTCTGAGGTCCGGCGCGAGTCGCAGAGGCGAGGAGGAGCACGCGGGCGGGCGCGAGACGAGGTGAGTAGACGGTGAGGTACAGCTCAGGGACGTCAGAGCGGGCGAGGTGACTGAAGAGGAGTCGCATATTTGCACTGGTGCGGAAGGTCGAGGCTTTCTTGACAGTCAGCGCGGAAGAGGAATCAACGGGAGTGGGGGGTTAGGACGATTACAAAGTGACGGTCATAAAGGCTTTCTCGTGGGCCGGAATGACAGAAGAAAAGGTGGGTCAGACCCAACGTGAGGGCGGCGCAACAGCTACGACGACCTAATTCCTCCCGTACTGGCAAGGATCCTCTCCACGTCCCGTGGCCCCTGTGTCGCCGTTTGCTCCGTCCGTACTCAGGGCGGAAGTCCCTTGTGGTTCATACCACCCACGTAGAAAGTCCCGAAGACTTTTTTGTCAGTGGCTCTGCCCTAATCTGTGCGTTCTCTAGGCGACCCCCTTCACGGACACGTCCCGGTCCTCGACCACATCCGTCCCTCTCGAGGACCTGTGGCAGTTTCCTCTTCTCCTTCCTTCCCACCCCACCCTCTTCAGTGTCCGATCTCGCTTCGAGGTTCTTTCAGAGTTGACGCGACTGCCCTGGACTGGCTCGTCTTCAAAGGACAACCTCTTCGGCACCTCGTCCCGACCCACCGAGAGGGTGAGGGTCACTCCCGTCCGCCGGACTCGCCTCGCACCGAATCACGAAGAGGCTCGTAGTCCTCCTATCGCACGGAAATAACGACCGCCCTTCGAACCTTCTCCCTCCGCACACCTTACTTGACACGGAGGACACCGACGTAATCCAGAGTGCCGGAGTCACTATTGGCACGAAAGGGAGGAAGGTGAGGTCAGGAGGAGTGAGGGTCTGCGGGGGAAACGACCGAATGGATCACCACATTGGGTTTGGGAGGATGGGCTCCCCAGACTACGTAACCTTTAGTGTCGGACGAGTCCGGTCCCAACGACGTATGTAGACAAGTGTCAATGTCGACCCATTCCTCACGGTTCCTCGTGGGGCGACCCGGTAGGACGAAGGTGTGTCGAAGAAAGGACCGGAGCAGAACAACTTTGTCGGGAAGGAAGGGAGACAACCAACCCCATTTGCTAGAGACGGTTCTGCGACCGAGGAGAAGAGTGAACGACCAGGAACCTAACCTCCCCAGGCTCACCAACCCGTCGTCAGGATCGAACATCAAATTCCCTGACAACGGTAGGAAAGTGTGTTCTCGCACTGAGGCATCCACTGGTCCGGGAGGTCGGGACGTCTCAGGTCTTGACTTCCTTCCTTTACGGGTCTCGTGGGACTCTCCAGTGTCTCCCACCACTATTCACCCCGAGAAGACACGGGCGAGGACCGAGGGTCCACATGCATAAGAAGGACGTACGTACGTACGATTCAACGAAGTCAACACAGGCTTAAAAGTGTTGGGGGTACCTGACATCGGTTCGTCAGAGGAAACAGGCACCCCAAGAGGTCCGTTCTTATGATCTCACCCAATGGCACGGGAGGAGGTCCCGTAGACAGACCGGGTCCCCCCAGCTCGGGCATAAGGAATTGTAGAGGACGTAGTCGTACGTCCAAGAAATGGTACTCGCGGCGGACCCTTCGGGGTACATAAGAAGGATGACTCTGCAAATCTCCGGGAGACTACGGTCGGGTAACGACTGTCGGACGACCCGGATTTCCACCACGAGGTCCACACAGAAGTCATCCGACAAGGTCATAAGACACTCCGACCGAGTAAGACCTCCCCCGTCACCCCCTGTCGTTGACACAAGAACCGGCCCTTCACCAAGGGGACTAACCTACGGTACAATGGACCCTAAGACAGGACACCGAGTTCGTAGGACATTCGGAGGTCTGTCCCTGTGACGGATACGTAGACACTTCTCCTTTATCCCTAGCTAATGAGACTCCCGTCTGATGGTCGGGAAGATTTCATCTTCACCGAGTCACAACAAACGGACGGCGGTTCGTCTGTCCAACCAAACGAGTTACTCATTACGGTCCCGTACCTCAGTTGTGGTTAAACGCGGACACCAAGTGTCCGATTGATAAGTCTCCGTCACCGTCGATCTAGTCGGAATCGTTTGTCTTCATGTGCAGCATCTAAGGACCCATCGTAAGTAGAGACGAGGACCGAGTCATAAAGGTGAGACGGCACTGTTATTACTTTCAACCGAGTGCAGTTGACAGTAAAAACAAATGAACTGACGAGTGACAGAGAAGGTGTCATCTCTGAAAGACGGCCCTCAATGACACCCTTTATTTTTAAGGAGTCTTGAACGGTAGATAAACGAAAGTAGGGTCTTGAAGGACAGGGATCAAAAGGTCACGACACGGAAGATCCAAGGACCAATCACCAGACCCATCCAGTAGCGAGTGACGGGTCCTTAGATATATCTATAAGAACGGATCCCAGAGAAAGACAATGTGTATTTTAATTACTACTCTATGTAGTGAACGTAAAACCCCTCTAAAGACGAGAGGTGAACGGACCTTCGAAGGTACCTACCTCCTCGGACCACTCGACGTCAGGTACCCCAACGCTTCTCAACCTCTACTGACTCGCTGAAGTGCAAGTGAAAAGTGAAAGTACGTAACCTCTTCCTTTACCGTTGGGTGAGGTCGTAAGAACGGACCTCTAAGGGTCCCTGTCTCCTCGGACCATCCGACGGCAGATACCTCAGCGTCTCAGTCTGTACTGACTTCCCTTAATCGTCGTTGACACAATGTTTCGGTAAAGACTTATTACATATGTGTTAATGGTAGGTGAAAATCAAAGGTGGGTGTATAGCTGGACTAGGTATCCGTGTGGTTCGAATCCGAAGAAAAGCGAGGATGTCTACCAATATTTCCCGGGGTGTCTATCAGGATCTACACTAGACCCTGTCTCCGATGGACAAGTACTACGACTAAGAACGGGAGACCAGAACGAGGACGAACATTTGAAATTCGTCGTGACCGGTTAAAACGGGGAACCCTATGGTATGAGAGAATTAAAAGAGATGTTGAAGGATCTAGTTCGTAGGCCCCGGTGGTGGGACAGGAACGACCAACAATACTATTGACCCGGGAAGACCGACAATCACCGACTCGAGGTGACTGGTCGAAGATAATGGAGGGTAGGACTCACGTCAAGACACTTGACGGACCGGACGTCTGTTCCGGTGGGGACTTGAGGACTCACAATAACCACGGGGGAGTGGTCGTGTAAGGGTCACCGAAACCTTAGAAGACCCGGGGAGTACCTTATATGTTAGGGAGTCATCCGGAGGATCGCAGTTATTACATAGATGAGGTCGTAGGGTCAAAGAAATCGAAAAAGTAAGTGAGGATATAATATACTTCCCGTTGAGCCCGTAAAGGTGAAACGGGTCGGATCCTGTAACAAAAAAGGTCCGAAGATTCGCGGTAGTATCGACTTCTGAACAGGGTAGGGGAACCCAGGAACGGTCCCATCATTTAGGGTACAGGACTCTTTCAACAGAGTCCAATGACTTAAAAAAGAATAAGTCAAAATAAGACATTGGGGGAACTAGTTTACGACATAGGGGTCTTACGTTAGGGTCTCCGTCGGAGGTCAAGTACATAATTATATTGTGTACGATTAAGAACGTCGAAGAAGTTACCTTTAGCCAAAGGAAGGAGGGAAGAGTCCATGTCGTTCAGAAGTCAGTCCATTACACCCCAATTAGGATCATTAATCGAACCGTCAGTCTGTACACCCATCTTAATCAAGGACTCCCCCAATAGACCACGAAACACCCTTTTTCTTGAGTCGTCTTAGAAGGAAGAACCTCGAAGATCAAGAAGGAGGTCCCTCCATCCGACGAAGAGGTTCGAGACCCTTAAGTCCCCCGAGACGTTTCTTCGTGGGTCGGTGCCCGACCGGCATCGAGTCGCCAAGGAAGCTGATGTTTCTTCGTGGGTCGGTCTAAAAGGGTAAAGGGTAAAGGCACAGGGTCCAAAAGGGTCAAGGTCAGGAAGTGAATAGTGTGTCTGGAGGAAACCGACTTATGAATTCATAGTGACTACAAATCGTTGGCCTAGGACTACGAAAGGGAGACGTCCTCTATTCCCGGAGTAACATTTGATCAATTCGCGAGTGGAACTCGGAGTCAAAGATTAATAGGGAGACACTCCGAAGTCATATTGAATCATCATTGGTCGGTTGTTGTGACGTCCGACACAAGAGGCGTATCAGAGGTATGCGGACGTAGTGGAGTGGTTGGTGCTCCCGGAAAGGGAGGGGACCTACGGAGGGTCTAGTAGCGAAAGGGTTGTAGCAAGGTTTGAGGAAAAGGTCAGAGTAGAGGGCGGCAGGGAGAGGAGGGTGGTCGCGCAGTCGGAGGAGCGGTAAGAGGTCCGTAGAACGAACCGGTGTTGCGCGGACGTGACGCGCGGTGACGGGCACCATACGGGAGACGGATGTCGACGTGAAAGACGTGGAGACACTGGGTGACCCGTTCGAGTCGAGCCCGTGGCAGACTCTTCCAGCACGTCGTCTGTACGTAAACCAAATTCCAGTTTGTCTGAGCCCAGCATTAAGGTCAAAAGAGTGAAGGACGACGTCCTTGGGTCGTCGAAGGGGCCACCATTGAGAAGACAACCGCGAGTCTGTCGCCCCTCCTACCCAGAGGACCACGTCGCGTCGCACGTCGAGGTCCGTTACGACCCCCACGCCATTTCAGACGGGCACACCCCACGTTTACCTCGACCCGACCGCACAAAAGTTACGTAGGTTCCTAAAGATTTACAGTTTGGTGGAGGCGTCCGGCACCCTCGGGATGCGGTCAGTCTTCTTAGTCCGTCACTAACGACCTCGCCCACCACTCTCCACACTCCGGTTGAATCGTCCGTTCTATGACCTCGGTTTGCCCAGATGTGAGTTTGGGACTGAGACGACGAGTCACCATACCGACACCCGCTAAATTGGTTCGCGAGACCCGGAGCCACAGGACCCTTTGGACCCTTTGGACCCTCGTCACTCCCATAGAGTATCGCACCAGCACACCCAATGGACTCCCTTGCGTATCTTGCGTAGGTCACAGGACGAGTCTCGAGACGTCCATACCGACCTACATTTACACCGTGACTAACCCGGGGTAAGGGCGGGTCCACTCCGAGAGATCCCGTATCTTGGACAGAGTCCGCCCCTTTCCGTAGAAGGGCCGCCGGACGTCCGGACTACTCGGACGACCGGAGGAGACCAGCAATTTCGAGGAACGGGGAGGAAGAGAGGACTGAGAAGAGGAAACATAAACCCCGGGGTAAAGACGGGTCTAAGGACTCGAGGTAAGAAGGGTCCGACACGGGTCACGAAGCTTAGAGTAAATGAGGGAGGGGCACAGTTGTAAATGGACAAGACAGGGGCAAACTAATCCCGGAACGACCCCTCGGTTGATTAATTAGACCACTTCGTTAATTCCCGTCCCGTAATCACCGACCATTACGAGGTAAGGAGGACCCTACAGACGGCAAGGGAAAGTATCCCCAGAGGAATTGAACTACGATTCCTCCCTGACTACCCGAGTAAAGTCCCGGGAACGTTCCAGTCGTAGTGACCTTACGGCCGAAAGTGTTTTAGGTCGGCCTCCCAACTTGTCCTCGCACTCCGACTCTCGTCCCGAGAGGACGAGGAACTTCAGTCAAGAGTAACGACCCGGTGTCTCGACGAAGTCCCCCCGTAAAGGCTCGGGACGCACCTAGACCCGGAAAAAACGGTCCTGACCATCTCTTCGGGAAAGAGTCCCGAAGGACGGAGGAACTTATTCAGAGAGAGATTGGAAAAGGGTTTGGTGGTCACTCCCTGAAATCTGGTATGGAAAGATTCCTACAGTAGGAGAACGAATTTTGGTCAACGACCCAGGGATACTGGAAGCCCAGTTCGGACTTGAGAAATCAGACTGTGGGGGAGGACGACGCGGGAGGGGGTCCCAGTCAAGGACGGCGGTAACAGTGTGGTGGGTGCAAGGTCCGTTTGACTTGCTGAACGACAAGGAGCTCAGGGCCCCTGGACCACAAACGGGGGTGTGGGTGTGGTGTCGTGAGGGTATGGTGGGAGCAGAGAGAGAGGAGGGGGATATCTACCGGGGCACTCGAGGATAATTAAAAAAGTCTTGAGTAGATAATAAGTTAGTCAAGTCAGTGAGTCAGCACAGGCTGGGAAACTCTGGGGTACTTAGCGTCGTGCGGTCCGGAGGGACAGGTAATGGTTGAGAGCCTCAAGTGAGTTTGAGTGCAGGTAGCTCAGCCACTACGGTAGGTCGGTAGAGCAGGAGACATAGGGGAAAAGGAGGACGGGAGTTAGGGAGGGTCGTAGTCTCAGAAAAGGTTACTCAGTTGAGAAGTGTACTCCACAGGTTTCCTAACCTCAAAGTCGAAGTTATAGTCAGGAAAGTTACTTGTGAGTCCTGACTAGAGGAAATCCTACCTGACCAACCTAGAGGAACGTCAGGTTCCCTGAGAGTTCTCAGAAAAGGTTGTGGTGTCAAGTTTTCGTAGTTAAGAAGTCGCGAGTCGAAAGAAGTGTCAGGTTGAGAGTGTAGGTATGTACTGGTGACCTTTTTGGTATCGGAACTGATCTGCCTGGAAACAACCGTTTCATTACAGAGACGAAAAATTATACGATAGATATAACCGGTATCGAAAGGAAGACCATTTCAGAAGTGATAGGGAAGTGATAAGGTGGAACCGTCTTACTCGGTAAAAGAGAAGACAGGATGGTTCACACTCTTTTCGCTTTTCATTTTCACAATGAGCGAGTCAGCACGGGTTGAGAAACGTTCGGGCACCTGACATCGGGCGGTCCGAGGAGACAGGTACCCTAAGAGGTCCGTTCTTGTGACCTCACCCAACGGTACGGGAGGAGGTCCCCTAGAAGGACTGGGTCCCTAGCTTGGACCCAGAGGGTGCAACGTCCGTCTAAGAAATGTCATACTTGGTGAGCCCTTCGGATGGTTCACATGGAGGTACTACTATAAAGGTGAAAGTCTTTCCAGGAACAAAATATACATAGTAGGGTGTAATTCACTTTCGAGAAACCCATAAACCTCGTACAGGACAAACTTAGGAGTCGGAGTCCCTAAGGTCCACTAGTTATTTATACAAGACTTACCCTACTTATACCGATATCTACTTGTTTTGAATTAAACGTAAGACATAGATAGTGTGTAATAGCTCGTTAAATAAATTAGAGGCTCACAAGGGCAAAGGATAAAACCGTTTGCCCTTGTTTTCTAATTGGATACCTCTGTCTTTCCTCTAAAAGACATGTGCTCTCGAGACGTGGTACGTCCCGTGTCTGGTCCGACAGTTCAACCCGAAGAGGGGAGACGTACCGGGCGGACCCCTGTTTAGATTTCAACTCGACTCAGTGTCATGAAAACTTCTGTATACGGGTCTAAGTGTCCTCTTTAGTTCTGTGAATCCCCTTTAGGTCACAAACGACTCGTGGAAGACACACGGATCGGAACGCGAACTGTAAAGTGTGCGAAAAGGGTTTCGAGAAAGAGGCCCACAGGTCGAACGACTGACGCAACACGGACCTCTCATTGCCGCCAACGAGTCACTTGTAAAATTAAATTTATTTAACTTGTTAGAAAAGATGTAGCTAAGTCTCAAACTCCTGGTAAAGAAGACGACGTGGAAGCACCATTAATTCAATGTCTAAACGGAACTTGTTGATGATAATACGATTGTCTAAATATACGACAATGAGGACTACCGAACTTTCTCTGATCAGGAAGTCTTACCTTGTTTGCACAAACCGAACGTCAAAGACGGACTAAGTACTCGTTTCTTAAACTTCTTTATTTAGAGTTGACATTTAACTGTAAAACAGGTGGTTATTGTCTCTATTACTCTCTCTCTCCCTCTCTTTCCCTCTAAGGACACACAAATACTTGTACTCCTCTATGTCAAAGGAGGACACCATCGATAAGCCTCGGATCCGACCTGAAAACCTTATCGAACGAACAATTTACGGTCCTCTGAGTCTATTAACGTTCAACAGGTCTGACGATATCTCGCAGTCAGAAACTCTACATACCAGACATTTCTGTCTGTTCTTTTAGAAGGTCCTCGGTCTTGGACTTCTGAAAGATCTCTATTCTCCTTTTTTTGGGATGTTACTCGAAAGTCAATGCTTTGTCAAAGTCTGTTTCCCTCCACTGTTACATTGTAGTAAAGGACCTGAAACGCGTTTGACAGGCAGTCGCGGACCCATTCTGAGAGTCAGGAAGGGACAGTCTGTGCCTAGGATGACACACGCACGTCTTATAACGGAGGATTCTTACCACATGGATCTTCCCATGTGTTCATTACCATAAAACGACCACAGACTACTCATACATAAATAAATACTACTTCGTTAATAAATATCCTATGGAGTATTTACGGTCTAGAAATCCGTGACCCCTTTACCGTTTCTCGTTTTATTACAGACGAGAGTGTCTCAAATCGAAGACTTCCGACCCCGACCCCCATCCACCTCTTTTGTACCGACGGTTTATTTAATTACTTGTTCTTTTTATAGTCTCACTTTTCACTATTCGCGTCCCCTTGTAACTTCAGGGATGACACCCTTACCCCAACCGTCGACGTCCTTGTTTTCCGCCCAGTGACTCCCACCTCTCTCCTCTATTCCCGTCCCACCCCAGCACGACCTTGTCGTCTACCTCCAGGTCCACGACCCAAACCTAAAATGAGTCACGTCACCCTTCGACGGCCCCCTAAAATTGGAATCGTCGTTGCCTGAGGTTTCTTGTAGATCTTTACACCCGTCTCTTGTCTAGTGTCGTACGACTCTCACCTGCGCTCCAAAGATTACTCTTTCGCGTCAAGACCGAGCCCTTTTGGTGCTACCACCGTGTCTGGCCCTCTGTGGTCACTTCTGCCTTGGTCCCCTTACCGGACGCTAAGCGTAGACCGAGGACAGATCATTGACGAGTACCTCGAAAAGGTCTACTTTGAAATCCGTCCTTCTGTTTGAGGGTACTCTTCCCTTGCATTAAGACCGTTTCTACACCGTTCCTTGATCTGACGGAATCGGAAAAGTTGTAAATTTGTGGCTTGCATTCGGTTCTAGACACCAAATACGAAATAGAATAAATTAACAAAGTTAAGATTCTTCCTCTATAATATTAATAAAGATAAAATACTATACCCCTTTGACTCCGATTCTCTGGGTTCGAGTGTGTCGATTATTTGTCACATCAATTGTTTGCTATGGTAAAATTTTATCCGTATATTAATTGTTTGTCATAGTAAACTTTTTGTCCGTAAAAAGGTTTCTTTTGTAAGTCTACCGGTTATCCATTTACCTTTCTACGAGTTGTAGTGATTAATAGTCCCTTGACATTTAGTTTCGATGTCACTATAGTGGAGCCTGGACAGTCTTACCGATAGTAGTTTTTCGGTTGTTTGAGATTCACGACCGTTCCTACACCTCCTTTCCCCTCGGAAGACCATTTCGGAAACCTTACATTTAACCACGTAGGTGGTACCTTTTGTCATACCTCCAAAGGGAGGTTTAATTTTTATCGTGATAGTATGCGAGGTCGCAAAGGTAGGATCCATAAATATGTTTCTTTCATTTTGTCGTTAATCCTTTATATATACGTGGGGTTACAGATGTCGTCGTAACAATTGTTATCGGATCTATACTTTCTTTAGATTCACAGATGGTTGTCGATTTCTTTTACACCACATGTGTGTGTGTGTGTGTGTGTGTGTGTGTGACTTTATGTTCAGTATCCTTTCTTACTTAGAGCGGTAAGTACTATTGAACTTACCTGGACCTTCACTTTAAACGACAGTGCAGACTGAGAAACTCTGGGGTACCTCTTAAGAGGTCCGACCTTATGACTTCCCCCTCGGAAAGGGAAGAGGTCCCCTAGAAGGGTTGGGTCCCTAGCTTGGCCCTAGAGGACGTGACGTCCGCCTAAGAGATGGTCGACTCGGCGGTCCCTTCGGGACTCGGTCTGTCTCTTCCTGCTTACAACGTCGAAAGGGCACGTCCGCCTGAGAGTTTTTGTGTGTTCGTGTTGTTTGGTCTTTGTTCTCGACGTCCATGTCTCTCGTTTGCGCGCCGCTACTCTTCGCCCTTCCCACCCCCGTCCCCACTCTGTTTGCTTCCCCCAGTTCTCCGTGTTTAGGGGTCAATAGGTCATTTCCGGTGGCACGACATCGCACGTCGACGACTGAGAGAGGGATCTACCGACCTAGGACCATTGTCAAGGTCGTCCCACAATAAGGTGGTTCCCCTGAACACGCAATAAGGACGTGGTCTGTTCAGACTTTGTCATAGGAGCAACGGGTGGTGTGGGGACTGATAGAGTACTCGTGACTCGTGTTAGAGTTGTGTGGGTCCTTTTGTAAGCCCGAAGTTTAGACGTGCTCGACGACACTTACCTGCATAGTCTCCTGTGGGTCTTTTGTAATTGCGGAGGGACGTGGTCCGGGTTACGAAGGAGGGTCGACCGTAACGTCGCCAGGACTTCTGACGGGGTCTGCCCACGAACGGCCTCAGGTCCGTAAAGGGGAGACCCTGGGGTGACTGGACGTCCGGACAGTATAAACGTTCTGTAAGAACGGACTTTAATTTTTTTTTACCGTAACCAGTGAAAGTGACTTGCAGATATGCGTGTCAACCACGTTGTTTTCAATCACGGTCTGGTCGCCCCGCCCATGTTCGACGGAGGTGACAGAGTAGGGGTCAGGACTCGGGTACTTAACCCGTACTTCACCCGAGCACCTAGACTCTAGAATACGAGGTTTACATCGTGTAAAAAGACTGAGGTTCTTTACGAAACACTGACGGAGTAGTAAGACCCGACCGAAGGAACTTTCAGACTTTTTCTTGCTAGTGAAGTTCCCTAACTATCTTCTAATACGAATCACGGTCCTTTCCGATCTCTACCGTTTCTCGACGAAGGCCGAGAGACATTTCGCCGGTCTTTCATACGTCCGTCTTTCTTAGACGGACGGTAACGTCCTCGAGGGACCCAGGCCTTCTAGGGGACCTCCTCCTTCTTTACCGTCGGGTAAGGTCATAAGAACGGACCCCTTAGGGCACCTGTCTCCTTGGACCACTCGACGTCAGGTACTCCAGCGTTTCTCAGTCTGTGCTGTCGTGGTGTGGCGGTGGTTCATCCCTCGTGTCAGTCACAAAATATTATCGGAACATAACACACCACCGAATCGACCACTTCTTAGGCGGACGTTACGCCCTCTGGACCCAAGCTAGGGACCCAACCCTTCTAGGGGACCTCTTCCCTTTCCGACGCGTGAGGTCATAAGACCGGACCTCTTAGGGGACCTGAGATTTAAGGTACCCCAGTGTTTCTCAGCCTGTGCTGAGTCACTGAAAGTGAAAGTAGTTTGACATGAACAAAAGTTCTTACTTTATATACACTAAAAGAGATTTATACGTTCCTGTAAAGAAACGAAACGGTTCCCGAGAGAGACTTAGTTGGTGACTTATAAACAGTCCCAGCCCTCGTGTACCCAACTCAGACGCCGACACTGAAACCTTGTTCTAGATTTCTCCCGGTTCCTGAACGGTCCACCCAACCACCGAGTCTGCCATTTCGTAGACAGATGTTACACTCTCTGGACCCAAGCTAGGGACCCAACCCTTCTAAGGGACCTCTTCCTTTACCGTTGGGCGAGGTCATGAGAACGGAACTTTGCCTCCTCGAACCACGTCCGATGATAGGTACCCCAGCGTTTCTCAGCCCGTGCTGACTCACTGAAGTGAAGTGAGTGAAAGTGATACTCCAAGATTGCATCCACGTGCGTGGAGTGGCGAGTGAATGTCCTGTTAGAAGTGGTCCACTCTCGACGATTACTGCGTTCAACTACAAGATTAAGACTTTGGGACGACTAAGATGAAGACACGGAGGATTGCGGCATCGGGAAAGGATACCGGAGAAAGTTGTCAAAGGAATCCGGGAATAGAGGACCATCAATTAGCCTTGTTACAGTGAAGGCTGAGTAGAAAAGTGTAATAATGGAGCTGAGAGTACCGTAACACTCTGTCTATAATATAAAACAGCCAAAGAACTATGTATCTGGAAAAAAGTGTAACGTTGCAGAAACTCTAGCACTACCCAAAACAAGAGTTACCGGTCAATTGTGAACGAGAGGCACATCGTCGCCACGGCATAATCGTCGTTCCATAGTCGTCACCACACGAACAGTAACGGATTCGATCGAGCCAGACTGTATAAAAAGGACCACTTTATTTACGTAAGTAACAACAGTTGACGATCGAGGATTGTCAGATAAGTTCCTTCCTTATACTCAGAACCAATAACGGAATTTTGGAAGATAACTTGTTTGACCCTATAAAAGGTCGTTGTTATAAAAGTCTTGCTTACTCCGAAATTTTAACGTCTTTGTCGTCACGTCGTAAGAAGTTTTGTACCGTGCAGTGGTCCCGTAGGCACCGTGTCTGCTACAAAGGCTTGTCCACTCTGCACCCACGTCTGACGAAACTTCGACTCTCCCTGGGTCGTGTCCATGCGTTACTTACACTTGGTCGAAGTCCTCACGGGTCTCTAAGAGGTCGAAATGACCACGCACTGTAAAGATCCCAGACTCAAGAAAAAGTATCGTGTAGATCCGATTTTCTTTATAGGTTGTCAAAGTAAAAAATTTAGAAAACTAGGTTGTTGAATTATCGGTAAACATTTTTATTGAAACCCCCGAAGGGACTACCACGTCCCCTATCTTAGGTGGAACGTTGCGTCCCCTGGGGCCAAACTAGGGACCAGGCTCTTCTAAGGTGTACTTGTCTTGTTGATTCGATGACTCAGTCACGAGATCCGGGCGCTCAGGGTTGGGCTCGGCTCGGAAGCTCGGCGCAGACGTCTTCGGGCACGTCGATGTCACCCACGAGACGGCGATCTCTCCGTGGCGCTACTCTGCGGGCGCGGGACGCGGGGTCCCCGCGGGGTGAGTGCCGATCTCTCCCAGGTGCGGTCGTTGTTCTGGGTCCTGTCGGGGTTTCCCTTTGTTCGTTTATGTCTTTCTTCGAGAATTTTTTGGGAAAATTAAAGTGAACATCTATTGATCTTATGAGTGATTGCCTTACCCACACGGAAACCCCGCGATGTGTTGAAAAGTTTGGCACCTTAGTTGAACCTGTGGAAGGGAAGGACTGGGTGCAACAAAAAAGTCATGTCCGAAAGAAAATAGTGCCGTTAACGGTTATTGGGTTGGACTGTTTTATGTTGTAGTAGCTTCATATCAGACTAGGGTGCAACTTAAATACTTATTGAACCTCGAGTATCAACCGTGGTACAGATTGTATACAGTTTGTAATGACACAGAGGGGACTTTTATAATTGGCGGGGCCCCATGGGGGTAATCAAGTGGCCGAGGAACTCCACCGAACCACGAATAAAACCCTTGGTACTGGAATTGGTTAGGTAAACCGAGTACCAAATAAAAATACTTACGTATTCCCATTATGTATTATTTTTTCATTACAGATTCATTCAATAGTCTGGTTAAGTTATGTATATTTTATTTGTGAGGTTTCACTATTTAGTAAACAGTATCAACATCACTGTCTTTAAAAAGAAAGAAACTCCTTGTATTCACGAAGAATATTGTCTACCGTAGAATACAAGATATCTAGTTCGATTATTCTGTAATCTAAGACTTAACTAGAGGGTCAGAGGTCGTGAATTACGATACGAGAAAACGGTCTAAGCAATGGGATTGAGTCCTAAAAGTTGTGAAAAGAAATAGTCTTATAAGTTTTAAACGGAAACGGACATACTATTTTAGATCCAAAAGTTACACTGTTCACTACGAGAGACGTCGTATAAGATTGGATGGATGAAGACATCGGATAAGAAATGGAAAGTCCCGGTTCTCTACGAGTCGAACGTAGAAGATCATTGACCATTTCGTGAAAAGGTGAGGTCCGAAGTCAGAGGGGTAGATATTTAACTTTCAACCCAGTGAAGACGTCAAATCGAAAAAACTTTTTTTTTTATACCTCTGACTGTAACCCAAGGGTTGCAAAATCAGATACTAATTTAAACCACAAGTATATCAACCAGATAACATCGTCCTGACACAACGTTTATTTCACTTGATATTGTTGTATTTATTATTTTTTCGACTTACTTCAATCGATATATTTTTGGTCGTTGACCTCAAACTTCTCGCAGACCCAACCCCACGACCCTCCCTCCGTACGGAAAGTCCCACACCTTTGACGTGGGCAAAAGGGTGTGGAACAGGACTGTCGCGGAGAAGGTAGACCGAGAAGGTTCACCATAGGAAAGTATCATTTGGCCGTTAGATCATTTATCTTTTTCTTTTTGAGTCAGGTAGTAGAAGTAACAAAAGTGACTCGAAACACCTGGATATTCCAGATATATATATATTACCAGATATTCTGGTAACTCGGAACCAAGAATCTGGTCGTATGCCCGGGTAGATCTAAGAAAGATTGATGAGTTTAACTCGAGTCTGGTCCTCGTAGTGCAGTGGACCCTTAGACAGTCTTTACGGCTTAGAGTCCTGACCAACTTAGGCAGACGTCAAACTCGTACTAGGGACCCACTAAGTGTCTGTGTGACTTCACACTCTTCGGGAACGTGGGCTACGATAACTCGTCCTCACAAGTCGTAGACACCAAGGGGCCCGTGTCTGAAGTGACCGACGCTTCGGGACCGAACGTCAGACTGAACGTAGACTGATAGACGGGAGCACAAAGGCGTAAAGGATGGGGCAGTAGAGGTACGGGGGGAGGATGACCGAGAAGTCCAAGTAGAAACGAAGGGACAGGAAATCCAGACGGTCTGAAATCAGTTCAAGGAAAGGGTCAGATTCAGTGGCAAAGGAGTCGATACTCTACCCTTACTATCATAGTTAAAGTACTCCAACTACTCGATGGTGCACCTTTGAACCAAGGGGTCCCGAACGCATCGTGATCACCACGACAAGGCAGACCTTGCCACTGCCGTCTCATGCCGCGTCTGTTTCGGGGGGCGGGACCCCACACCGCGACGAATTGGTCGCGAACAACCTACGACCTCGGAGTAGAACTGAACGGTCCGTCGAGGAGTATCCGGGTCACCCAGGGCCTCTAGCAGTCTTTCGGCTGGCCCTCTAAAGACGTACACGCACTGTAACGTAAAAACGTAGTATGTCCAAAAAGAGTACGTAGGTACGGTTCACGGAGTAAAGACACAAACCAGGAGACCGTGAACTGGGAACTGTCCGTCCGAACCACCCACCTTCCGAAAGTCCTTCGGAGGGAGAGTCTTGGAGAGGACAGGAAAGGACACTCCAACGACACCACGTCCCACAGAGTCGTCGGTCGGCCCCACTTCCACAGGACCAGGGTTAGTCTGTGACAGAGAGACGTAGTGCGACGAACGGAGTCGACAAGTGGCACTTGCAGACGTAAGGTCGGAGCGCGAGAGTGTCGACAGCCCTTGTGCAGACAGATCTTCCTTTGTTACTGTTGGGTGTCCGACCACGACCGCGAAACAGGAGACATCATGTTGTCTGTAGGAAAGAGGGACTGAAGGACATCACAGTGTACGATAACATTTTTATGGAACTTTTGAA
This sequence comes from Capra ibex, assembly GCA_006410555.1. Taxonomy (NCBI): domain Eukaryota; kingdom Metazoa; phylum Chordata; class Mammalia; order Artiodactyla; family Bovidae; genus Capra; species Capra ibex. Next base: position 1,972,761 of record SJYO01006231.1, read on the forward strand.
AACTAAATTTACAATTTAGTTAAAGTCTCTTTATCTCTAGACAGTGTACCAAGGAAACCCGGAAGAGACGGGGGTAGAGATTGACTACGAGTAAGAAAAAACCAATTTAGTGGTTTAAATAAAACCGTTTAGATTTCATTTGTGTGAAGTGGGAGAAAGAATGGTGAGGGGAAACCATTCCAGTCCCGATCACAAACACACTTAGTCAAAGGACTTTGGTCCAGTTCTACTCGTCTCTCCCGAATCTTTGGTTCCGGGAGACCGCAAGTGACCTTGTCGAATTTTAGTGAAGATTTGACTCCGGTAGTAGGAGTGACCCTAAAGTAGTGGTAAAACCACTAATCGAAGAGAAAGATAATGTTCGGGATCATTTCGACATACAGAGTGACCTTTGTGGGTCCAAGAAACGTGGGAGTTTGGATGATAAATTTAGGTTCTACGAGTCCCTCTAGTAATTAGGTCTGTAAGCTGACTTGTCTCGGGAAATGGGAAAAGAGGGGGGTTCATCGTTCAATACGATTCACGCCCTCTCCTTTTACGTTATTGAGTACCTTTTCCGTAAGTAAAATGAAAATTTAAAGTTAGTGGTCTCACTTCCCAGTCCTTTCCGGTGCTGTCTTTAAGAATGTCTTCTTTTAGAGGGACAACGGGGTGTCGGTCAGTAGAAGGACGACGTATTTAGTAACGTGAGACACGACACAGTCGAGGTCGACATTAGGTTCACGGTTTCTCTTCCCGAAAGAAGTCCCGAAGGCTTACACTGCCAGCAGAAATAAAACCCAGTCGGACTACCTACTTCCCGGGAAAGTTTTATCGCGCTAAGTAGTTTCCCAGTAAGGATGCATACGAGAACCACGACCGGGTCAGGGCGACACCCTTGCTCCCTAGGCGCCACGACACGTGCCGGGGCGGACGTCGGGTGTGTCCGGAGGACAGGGGAGACCCCGTGGGTGCGGCGAGAGGTACAGGAGGACGAAGTGAGGAAACCACCCTATGGTTTTCTGCGCTTCTATTCTTTCCACACATAATTTTCCGCCTCTACAATGAAACAGTTCTTTCCAGGCAGATCAGTTCCGATACTAAAGAGATCATCAGTGCATACCTACACTCTCAACCTGATATTTCTTTCGACTCGTGGTTTCTTAGTTACGAAGAGTTGACACCACAACCTCTTCTGAGAACTCTCAGGGAACCTGACGTTCCTCTAGGTTGGTCAGGTAAGACTTCCTCTAGTCAGGACCCACAAGTAACCTTCCTGACTACAACTTCGACTTTGAGGTTATGAAACCGGTGAACTACACTTCTCAACTGAGTAACCTTTCTGAGACTACGACCCTCCCTAACCCCCGTCCTCCTCTTCCCCTGCTGTCTCCTACTCTACCGACCTACCGTAGTGCCCGAGCTACCTGCACTTAGACTCACTTGAGACCCTCAACCACTACCTGTCCCTCCGGACCGCACGACGCTAAGTACCCCAACGTTTCTCAGCCTGTGCTGACTCGCTGACGTGACTGGACTTCTTCGGTTGTCACCGGAGATTCACGACTTCACTTTCTTTCTCAGGATGTAGAAAGGCAAATTTAGTTTTGTCTCTTTGCCAATTCGAACTCGAACTCAAAGTGCTGACTCGTTGACTTGACTTGAATACGAGAAAATTTTTTATTAAAATAAATAAAATTTTAACTAAAAGTGGTGCGACCCAGAACTGACAACGTGTACCCGAAACGAGATCAACGTCTCTCACCCCTGTGAGAGATGGACGTCACGGGTCCGAAGCACAACGACGTCGAAGCGAACAACTTGTGCCGAGAGCCCGTCCACCCGCGTCACGGACGTCAAGGGTCCGAGATCTCGAGTTCCGGCACCGTGTACCCGAAGCAACGGGGTGCCGTCCACCCTAGGAGGATCTAGCCCCTAGCTCGGGCACGGAGGACGTAGTAGTGACTCGGTGGTCCCTCCAGGTCCGAGAACTGAGAGTGGCTGTCGTTTACTTGTTTCATCTTTTAGAGCGTTTCGATCAAAAGAGTTGAACTATAAGGACCCGAAGAATTGGGAAGTCTAAGAAAGGGTGGGAGGCGTGTCATTCTCCAACCTCCGACCGGAGTTCGTGCGTCTCTTCTCGTGCTGGGAGCCGAAACCGTCGGAACGGAACGGAAAACGCGAGAGGGTGTACCGTGTTAAAAGAAGAGTGGTGGACAGGAGTCGAGTGGACGGCAGACACGAACATCGGGACAGGACGAGGAAAGGGGGAGGGACCTTGTACGGTCGGAGAGCAGACGACAGAGAACACTGTTGTGTGGAGGTGTGGGGTGAACGGGGACCCAGGAGTGAACCCAACCTTACTTACAATCACCGTAAGACCAAACAAACACTTCCTCCTCTAGCGTCGAGTCTCCGAACCCTCGACGGAGGTGGGAGGGGACGGGGACGTACGGGTCCCGGGACTCGTGGAGACGGTGCGGTCGTCGGAGTGGCACGAGAACCGCTTCCACTTCCGAAGGAGGCGTCCAAGTGGCAGGAGGTGACAGGAGACATCCAAGACACTGGGTACGTCGACTCCCGACAGACGCCCCCAGAGTCTGACTTGAACAGGCACACGAAGACCTCCTCTCATACCTCCTCCCGAGTCACTCCTCACCTCATTTTGTCTAGCTCTCGTCCTGCTACCTCAAGAATAGGTCTGATTTTGAAGACGGAACGTTAATGAAAAGTGATCCTGCATGTTGACCCATACAATTTGTGTGGTAGTAACGAAGACGCGGTGTGCATAAAATGAATAGAAGTACCGTTGGGATGATTCATCCATACCAATGATAAAAAAAGTCGACTCCTTTACCTCCAAAGTCTTCTAGTTATGAAACCGGTGTCAGTGTACCACTGAGACGAGGTCTCGTTTCTAGAATCAGGACGCGACCTTACGACGAAGGTGTTCTTGACAACCTTACCTACACTGTCTCTACTCTCCTCGACTACTAGGTGTCTCCTCAATAAAACTCTTGTCAATTGATCTCTGAACCTTTATCTTTCTAACACGCCTGGACGATTGTCGGAACCTCTCAGTCTAATATGTACTCCTTACTCTTCTGGCACCTTCCTTCTTTACTCTTGAAAGTTAATAATCCCTTCCCTAGTTCTTTGTGTAGTCGACGAGTGTGGTAGACGGGACGTGCGAAAGGACCACGGATAGGTGACTCTGGCGGACCCGCTTTGGGGTCCGAGATCTGACGAGAAGTCATGGAGGACCCCGGCAGTGTGTTGGCTACCCACGTTTGTATCTTTGGCCTCACTTGCCAGTGAGAGGCGGGTCCTAGCGAGAACGGGACCCGGAGGCAACGACAGAGGACCCTACTGGAACTACGAAGGGGAAAGGTCTGTGGACCGAGACGAAGACCTAACATAACTGAAGGGAAGGGTCGACGGACTACTTTTAGAGGTGACCCGCGTAGTGGATAGGAGTTTGAGTCATGACGGTTCGAGTTGGTTAAAGTGGGGGTTTGATGAGGGGGACTGAGGGACAAAGGGGTCGACTGGTCCAAACGTTCGTCATTAGTAGACACTTCTGAGTAAAAGGAACAGAAGGTGTCTTAAGTCGACTATCGGCTCGACTACGTCGAAGGTAGAGATTAGGCAGTGGAAGTGTAATCCTGATGTTAAGATCAAACTTGGGAGTAAAAGAAAAAGTCTTTACTAATAACTATTTTAAAAACTATTCTCTCGGAGAATAGAGAGTCGAGAGAATAAAAGAGGAAGTAGAACCCCGGTCAAGTAAGACCTTGTCGAAGGTAATAAGACGAAGAGACGTAATTTTACAAACTACTGAGAGGTACCGACTTTGTTCACGTATAAGAAGTCGAACCGAAGTCTCGGGGGTTTTAGACCGGGGAACACCCCTGTGGACGACAAAAAGGTAGGGTCTTCGGTCGAGAACGTCACCATCACAGAAATCCTAAGGAATACCCCTGAGTAAGGGCGCAGGTACACTTAACCGACCGTGACTAGGGAGAAGAACCGAGGTCCTCACCTGGATTCTGTGTCCCCCTCCGTCTTTACTGAATTTAGTCTCGTTTCCCAGAGACAAGACTCAGAACCGACTCGTCGACTCTTTTTCTTCGAACAAAAGACAACTCTGACGATCTTAACCATACCATTCTCTGACTTCGACGGTCCTCAATTGTTGATTTTGCACTATTACTTTGGTTGCCCCTCTTTTCTCTGTAAATGTCCCGTTCCACCCTCAGGGGCCTAGGTCGAAACTAACTTCGGTCTCGAGGGGAACTGAAACGTCACTTCACCCGGTTAAGAACATAAAGACTCGAATTTCTTAGGACTTGGATTTCTTAAGAGTATGTCGGAAGCGGATGGGAAAGTTGACAGAGGAGGACGGGGAGATGTCAATGCGGTTTGATAAACGGGAACAGAGTCTCGGACCACTAGAACATACGAGTCCGGACACAGCAAGAAGGTCGTACCCTGTGTCGGACAACGGTAGAGGTGGACGGACCAGAAAGATCCAGACAAAGCCTACAATGAAGGGTAGCGCACAGAAAAGACGGGACACCGGTGTGTCTGAGAACGGGGGCAAACTTAGGGTGAGAGGTGTGACTCCGAAGAGACAGTAATTCCTAAGCCGTAGAAAGTAGTCACCGGGTATGATCTACGAGTTATTTGATCACACTGCACCTGGTTTCTCTTATCCTTCTATTTCACAAAGGGCACATTTTTATTTCGATTGTAAACAACGTCTCTCGACTGAACTTCAGGATTCTTTTTGTTGTCCTTTATCGAAAATAGGAAAGATGAAGAATGGATAAGGTCTTCTATGTATCCGTAAAGGTGGCATGAAGGAATTAGTGTGTCCCTGTCATTTGATATTAAACCCCCGTGTTTTCGTGAAACTTGGACACCCTTCGTCGTCTTGAAGACCGACGTCCTCCTGTAACGCAACTGAAACTATAACCGACGAAGGAAAATTTGTACCTGAGACGACAACAAAACAAGAACGAAATCACAAACCCAAAAAAAGAGGAGTTTCAGTGATGACATCTAAATAAAGTGATCGTTACAGTCATAAAGACTCCGATAACACAACGAAAGAAGAAGTCTCATGACGCCTAAGCAACTCGGAACACCCAAAATGGTACTGTGATAAACTTTCCTTACAAGTCAACGTAGGTCACAAATATATTGTGGACGGTCAAATAGGAGATTCACTAAACCCGAGGAGATCCCTTCTCCTCTTCTTACTGTCACGTGACACCGTCTTCTCCCCGAGAACGATATTTACGACTGACTTCTCGAATTTGTTCTTTTTAGGAACGCAGAGAACAGACACCCCACAGTTTCTGAGGGAAAAGTGGGATGTTCAATTTTAGCAATGAAACTACAGTATATGTGTGTTGGATACCTTCGTCTGTAACTTAAGTTTTCCTTAGGATCCCGACTTTAGGTCTGGAAAGGGGCGACATAAAGAAGCGACGGTATCCGATGTATATGAACTTCTCGAAGAAATATCGAATCGTCTTTTCTTTAGTCCCTCCAACACAAAAGGAATCATTCATCGAATCTTTTCCTTGAAGTCCATCAGACACGAAAAAGGGCGGAAGGACGTGACTATCAAAATCACATACCCTGGCAATAAAAGTACTTTCAAATTTTCGTCTGTTCGCACGACTGGTTCCGACAGGCGGAATTTGTCCCAAGGGGTTCCGGGACAGACTAAGGTGACCGGAAGCAGACGAATGACAAAGACGAAAAGGACGAGGACGAGAAAGGGTGGTGGAAGGGGAGAAAACGTGCCGAAGATAAATAACAGCGAGTCATGAGGACTAATCAGTACTGACACTACAGAATGAAAGAGAGGAACCCATAAAGTGAATTAAGGGGTTTACCGACCAAGTAAGATTGAGGAATTTAAGTTTTGAGAACTCTCCCTAGAAAGATCCCTTTTGAGTGGACAACCGAGAGGATTTAACCCAACCTCTAGTGTACGTTGTCACTCTAAACCCCTTTCTAGCGAAGACTTTTCCCGACACCCGCACCGTCAAGAACCGGGTAGGTCTGTTCCGTCGAGTATGAAATAGTGACTACACATACCGATGTAACGGATCTTCTCGTATATTTGTCATTTCCTAAAGGTGTAGGAATACCATAGTCCCCTGTAATAGTTGTGTAAAATCTTTCGACAAATTTCCGATGAGTTTCCCTTTTAAAAAACTTTCCTATTTTCTTTCCTTCTCACAGTGTATAATGGTAGTAAGTAGGGAGAAACCCATAGCACTGACAGTAAAGAGACCCTATACCTCCTCCCTTTTTATTTGTGTCCAAAGGTCGGTTGAAAGACTCGGTCTTGGACCGAAGACGTAAAACTACCCGAATTTCAAGTGAAATTGTATTAAACGTAGGAATTTTCGTTGTATAAAGGTGGTTCATTTGTAAGAGTGACGAAAGAATAATGTCGTCGTAGTATCACTCGTCTTTTGCACTTTTCTCCACTTAAAATCCCTTCCGTTTCAAGTTGGTGAGGGCGTTTGTTGACTTAGCTACCTGATTAATACTTGTAGTAATAGACCCTGCCTGAGTAGAGTACCCTTGAAACGACACTGCATGGTAGTCACCCAAAAAGGACTATACGAAACACGGACCCTTTCTTTCCTTCTTTTGATTAAAGAGCGCCAGACTTAGAATAAAAGTCCTACGTCACTTCAACCATTCTTTTTAGATCTCCGAGTTGAGTCTACCCGGTCGTTCATTGTAAACAACAGACCAACTGTCAGACAAAAAAAATTCAGTCGTTCACCATTACTACTGTAGTATGTTTTGGTACTTTGTTCTTAGTCGTTTTAAGAGTTGTGTTTTCTAGACATCGCTTACGAAGAAAAGGAGTAAAAAATAACTGTAAAAAGAAAAGGAGTTTCCACACTGTCTGGCAGGTGACAACCCCAGTTCGAGTTGTGAGTGAGTCGAGTAGATACGAGATTATCGTGCAAATAGTTCGTGAATCACCTCCCATGTGAAAATCGGAAACCAGTTCCCTATCATTAAAGTATTTATTGGATAAACTATAACTTTGTATACTAGAACGGATATTAGGAACCCGAATTTGTTGACTATTTTAGTTTGTCCGACGGATCTGAATGAATAAATGGATGAATCTATAAATGAATGATAATTAAAGACAACGACGGTACTTTAATTTTCTGTGAACGAAGAACCTTCTTTTCGATACTGTTTGGATCTATCGTATAATTTTCGTCTCTGTAACGAAACGACTGTTTCCGGACAGATCAGTTTCGATACCAAGAGGTCATCAGTACATACCTACACTCTCAACCTGGTATTTCTTTCGACTCACGGCTTCTTAACTACGAAAACTTGACACCACAACCTCTTCTGAGAACTCTCGGAGAACCTGACGTTCCTCTAGGTTGGTCAGGTAGGATTTCCTCTAGTCAGGACCTACAAGTAACCTTCCTGACTACAACTTCGACTTTGAGGTTAGAAACCGGTGAACTACGTTTCTCAACTGAGTGACCTTTTCTGACACTACGACCCTCCCCAACTCCCGTCCTCCTCTTCCCCTGCTGTCTCTTACTCTACCGACCTACCGTAGTGCCTGAACTACCTGCACTTAGACTCACTTGAGACCCTCAACCACTACCTGTCCCTCCGGACCACACGACGTCAGGTACCCCAGCGTTTCTCAGTCTGTGCTGACTCGTTGACTTGACTTGACTTAAAGACAACACATAAGACATAATACTACATAAAATCCTTATCCCCTACCCAACCCTAGTCGTTAGAATTTCATCTTTGGGGTTTATAATTGACCCTCAGAAACTTTGGGGTTTATAATTGACCCCTAGATCAACTCATCTATTTTATGTACACCCCGTTCAACATTCCATCTTAGGGTCACCACGAGTCAGACTTGAGATGCAATATTAGTGAACCCCTCGAAATTTTTAATGACCACGACTCAGGAAGGAGGTCTCTGGGACTAGTATGTTCCATGACCTAGCAGAATCCCTCTGACATTCAGGAGCACAAACTAAGAACTGGAACTCTGGTGTAGATCTCAGTAGCCCTACTGAAAGTTTCCAGGAACGAGTATCAAGTCATTGCCGTCTTAGAGATCCCTATCCTCGATCAGACGTCATACAGAACCCAACTGTTCGTACGGAAATCTCTGTAAGGGTCGTTCCCTTCTCTTTACCACAGACCATGCCAGTTCTTCTAGGGCGCCTCTTCTCGTGTCGTACCAAACTGGGTCCCCCACCGTCCGAAAGTACACTCCTTTTTGTTCCCGTGTCTGGACCTTGGTTCCGGCCACCCCCGAGTCAACCTTGTGTCCGACCTGTTGTCATCCTACAAGGACAGACTTTTTTACCGTTTGTGTAAAACTCTTTGTTCCATTTATCTTAGTCCTAAATTTTCAGTCCGACGTTGTGAATATCTTACCGTTTTTAGGGTTTGTGACCGGTGTTGTTTACGACCGTTCGTTCACTTCGTTATCCTTGAGACTAAGCAACGATCACCCTTACGTTTTTCCTTGGCGGTGAAACCTTCTATTAAGTCGTCGAAGAATGTTTTAATTTGTATAAGAATGGTATCCCAGGTCGTTAACATGAAGAACCCTAAATGGGTTTACTCTACTTTTAACACAGGTGTGTTTTTGGACGTGAGGGTACAAATATAACGTCCAAATAAGTATTAACGACTTTGGACCTTCGTTTACCCTTAGGGAAGTCATCCACGTCTCTTTTTGTTTGTGTAGGTCTGTCACCCTATCATAAGTTACGATTTCTCTTACCTTTCGGTACCTTGTTAGAATTTACATATAACGATTCATTTTTTTCCCGTAGACTTTACCGACATATTATATACTTAGGTTACTATGCCGTAAGACCTTTTCCGTTTTGATGCCTCTGTCGTTCTAGCTACCAACGGTCCCCAATCGCTTCTTTCTCCCTACCTGTCCGTCTCGTGTCTCCTAAATTTCCTTACTTTGGTAAGACATACCTGGTGTCCCCACCCCTGTCCAGTAACATGTAGACAGTTTTGGGGTTTATAGTGTGGTTCTCAATTGGGATTGGACTCGATTCCTGAAACCTACTATTACCACATAGTTACGTCCGGGTCGCTAACATTGTTTACATGGTGAGATCGGGTCCTCCGACTATTACTCCCTTCGACACACAGAATCCCACCGCACCCCCCTTCCTTATATACCTTTGAGAAGTAAAAGACGAGTCGTAACGAGACTAGAATTTTTCATGAGATTTTTCTTTTGGAAAAAAAAAAAAAAAAATTACCCCCGTTTTTTCGGTCATACCCCTTACCGTTCAAATCTGACCTCCGTCGTTCCACGAAAATAAAGAACTCGTTCCTTAGTTCACTATTCTCGTCACAGAATTCTTCTTCTGGAACCGGTGTTTACATACCTCACCTAGTTTTGTCGTTCCTCGACACCGTTGTTTTGTCTGCGATCTACTACTCTCCCCCAACTCCTAAACCACCGCTAGACTCCGAGTTGTACTTTCGTCGGAACTACTAACCGTAGAGTAGAACTCGGGGTCCCAAGAGAAAAGTAATAAGACTAATTACTTTCGTCACAACTTCGATAGACTTTCCCTTTCCATACTTTTTTGTCTCAACTTTACACGTGAGACGAGACTTTATAGACACGAAGTCTTACTCCGATCTTCCGCCGTATACCCTTCGTGAACTCATGTAATTTTTCGGTGGCACACTTAATAAAATTTTTAGATTAAACGTTTCCGGTAACCGTAACGAACCCACGTAAACATTTAGTCCGTCAGCGACTTCAGTAGAACTTGTCGATCTCGATATTAAAGGTACTTTTCGGAGTTTTATAATTTTGTAATTAACTTTTTCTCGTGAAACTTTTGGGACAAACGTTTCAAGTCAGTCGACCCGTCCTACCCCAGTCCGGTCAAAAAGTAGACGTTCTATCCGATTCGGAAAAACGTACTAACGGGACCTTTTGTTTAGGAAGTATGCCATTTACTTACCGAGGAACCAGACAAACGAAATAATTTCCGCTCGTCAGGAAAAATAAATAGTACGAGAGTCAAAGACGATTTGAGAGTTTGATCTTATATTTTATAGGACGCAATAAATTAGACGTTCGATAACAAATAAGGGGGTAGCACACTTCGGTCCCGACCGTCTGAGGCGAAAATAGGATTATCGACACTTCACAGTCCCCGTAGACACTACTCGTCGGATCGTCCTGTCCCCAGACACAAGGGACGGGAAGAGGACGGCCGACCGTTAAACCACCCCCACCCGTGTCCGCGAGGGGGTTCGCGACGCAGGACGGTTCGGAAGCTAGTGGAAGTGTCTTCTCTCCCGCCGCGTTACAGTCGTCGGTGTGTCGGAGTGCAAAGGAGGCTCCGTCGACCGTCTTCGGCGCCTCTTGTCTTCCCACTCACACCCGAACAGAGACTTCCAGAAACGACCAAAGTTCCAGTCCAGCACTTCCGTGCGCCTCGGACCTTCCTACCTCCTCCTCCTCCTTGAGCCTGAGCGGGAAGGGCCGCGTCCCTCAAATGTAATCGTGCAAAGTACGAGAAAGGTAGACTACTCTCCTCTTTGCAGGAAGAGTGGTCGTTCGACGGCTCGCCCGCGACTCGGGGCTGACGGGTCGAAGGGTCGGGCTCAGGGGGGTTGAGGCGGCGAGAAACGGGACCCGGAAGCGGTCGGGAAGGCCCTGGGGCTCCCGAGAGACGAGGGGGCGGGCGCCCTCGGGGTGGACCACCGGCTCGGGGTCCCGCGGGGGTGCCTCTCGGCGACGCGGCGCGGCCGAGGAGGCGCGGTGTGCGGGCCAAAGGCGCTCGGCCTACCGCGTCGGGCGCTTCGCGGCAGGGCAGTCCGAACGCCGAAGTCGCTCCGCGGCCCGGCGCCACAGATTGCAGAGTGCTTGTTGTGACTACGCGACGGCGAACCCAGGGAAAGGTGTCGGCCACAATACTGGCAGACCTGTGCAGGAAGAGAGCCTCAAACAACCGACCACCGGTTTCGTTCATGTCTTACGACTTGTCTAGCTATATCAATTCGTGTAATGGTATTAGGCGTCTGTAATTTTGCACTTCTGGAGTAGGGGGACTGTTTCGAATCTAGTCGTCTTCCAAGAAGCCGTGTCCTCTATCTGAGCAATCCTGTAGTGGGGACCCCTGGCCAAAGGTGTGTCGAATCCGGTGAACCCGTCTCAAAGCGCCACACTTGAAACGGTTTGACACAAATAACCGTGATCCCAAGGGCAGTGTTAGACTAGTGCGGTCGTCGGAAAGGAATGTCTTCCCCGTAAAGGGTGCAAACAGTGGATTTTGTGCCGCCACTGTGTCCTTAAGTAAACTCGAGACACACTACCTATAGGACCAGATCACTTTTATTTTTTGTGGACAAAAAAAAATTACAAATGTGACACTTCAAAGTGTACATTGGGAAAGTCGTACACTTCAGCTCTGTCCTTCCGAAAATTTTTAGTTACTTATAAAGAGCTCGCAGATGACACACGGGTCACGATAAGGTCCGTGACCTCTACGCCACTGCGACACAGCGTCTGATCCCCGAAAGGGAAGTGGGTCTGTCTGTTCGTTTGCATCTGTCTTCCATTAAAGTCCCCGGACCTCTACGACACTTCTTTCCGCTACGCCTTTACGTTTCGACCTGTCCTTCCGTCGTCTCACTCTATTCCTCACGTCTCTTCGATCCAGGTAATATACCTCTCTGCAGTACGTGTGCAGTCCTTCAATCCCCTCTTCATCGGATTTGTCTTTCTTGTGGTGCCCGTCACAGGACACACTCTTACTCGAATTAAATGTCCTCCTTATCGTCATCTCGGTGACCCTCGAAGTCTCACTCTACTTAGCCGTCTCGGTCCACCTCGGAAGGACCTGCACCTTCTGCGCCCCTCAGTCGGCCCCCAGATTTCATCCCTCCACTGTAATCAAAAATAAAATAGAATTATAAATAATAGACACTAAGGAACAAAAACAAAATTATTTTTAACGAAACCGATACCGTCATTAAGAATTGTCCCCTGCTAAAACGGGGGGTCCCCTGGAAATAGTGACAGACCTCCGTAACAACCAACAGTGTTGACCTTTCACGATGACTGTAGATCACCCGTCTCCGGTCCCTATGACGATTTGTGGGGTACTATGGACCCTCTCGGGGTGTCGTTTGTCTAGCTGGCGGATTTTTCAGTCATGACGAGATCAGCTCTTTGAGACTCGAAACCATATTTCTGGACTATAAAATCCTTCCTCCTTTCTCACCTTCATCTTCGGACCCCGTCCTTGGGATCTCTTTACTGTCAATAAACCTGATTTTACCGTCGTTGTTTCGACCTCTCTCCACCTCACTGCGTCCCATTCAACCTATTCAACCGACGTCCTGTAATTCCTTCCCTCAGTTCCCACTGAGGGTGCAAAGATCAGACTCGTTGGCCTATCTACCACTTCAGTAAAAGGTTCCACCCTTTCTTGTCCAGTCTTGATCTAACTCTTCCCTTTCAAGTTCTCAAAACGAGACCCGTAGAAGTTACACTGTAGACAATCTGGCACCTCTCTACCGCACTCGTTGACTTACACTTAGACTTTGACTTGCAGTCCCAACCCTTACTTTGGTACCCACTAGTAATCAGTTTAGGTAAAGTGGACTGAAGTGATTAGTTCCACCAGAAGTTTTCTGAACGTACAGAGGGTTCGACGTCCATTGATTTGTTATTCCATAAACATCAGTCGACACAGAGCAAGGTCGACTCGACCAATTCTGACCAATCTTAACGGTTGCGAGGTTTACCCGGACGCGTTCACAGGTGGCCCGCCAAAAACACTGCAGTCTCCCGGTTTCGAGGTGGGAGTCTCGTACGACTCATGGACGTCTCTGGACCACGACCAATACGGACCCGTCCTATTAGTGGTGTGGAAAAGGTCAGCGGAAAGGGGTGTAAGGGGTACGGACGAAGAAATAAGAAATGGGACGTTAATGAGACTCGGGTAACGAAAACCTCTCCGTCTAGACTCTGGAGAGGGGAGAGGAACGAACTGGTGGAACGTTTATATAGGAGAGAAACGACGTTTAAAACCGTACAGTCCCGAAACCGTTTCACTTTGATCAAGTCAATTGTCAAGTCAAGTCAACGAGTCAACACAGGTTGAGAAACGTTAGGGTACGTGACGTCGTGTGGTCCGGAGGGACAGGTAGTGATTGAGGGCCTCAAATGAGTTTGAGTACAGGTAACTCACCCACTACGGTAGGTTGGTAGGGTAGGAGACAACAGGGGAAGAGGTAGGAAGTTAGAAACGGTCGTAGTTCCAGAAAAGGTTACTCAGTCAAGAAGTGTAGTCCACCGGTTTCATAACCTCAAGTCGAAGTCGTAGTCAGGAAGGTTACTTGTGGGTCCTGACTGGAGGNGACGTTTAAAACCGTACAGTCCCGAAACCGTTTCACTTTGATCAAGTCAATTGTCAAGTCAAGTCAACGAGTCAACACAGGTTGAGAAACGTTAGGGTACGTGACGTCGTGTGGTCCGGAGGGACAGGTAGTGATTGAGGGTCTCAAATGAGTTTGAGTACAGGTAACTCACCCACTACGGTAGGTTGGTAGAGTAGGAGACAACAGGGGAAGAGGTAGGAAGTCAGAAACGGTCGTAGTTCCAGAAAAGGTTACTCAGTCAAGAAGTGTAGTCCACCGGTTTCATAACCTCAAGCCGAAGTCGTAGTCAGGAAGGTTACTTGTGGGTCCTGACTGGAGGAAGTCTTACCTGACCAACCTAGAGGAACGTCAGGTTCCCTGAGAGTTCTCAGAAGAGGTTGTGGTGTCAAGTTTTCGTAGTTAAGAAGCTACGAGTCGAAAGAAATATCAGGTTGAGAAGGTAGGTATGTACTGGTGACCCTTTTGGTATCGAAACTGATCTGTCTAGAAACAACCATTACAGAGACGAAAAATTATACGACAGATCCAACCAGTATCGAAAAGAAGGTTCCTCGTTCGTACAAAATTAAAGTACCGACGTTAGTGGTAAACGTCACTAAGACCTCGGGTTCTTTTATGTCAGGTAGTGACAAAGGTAACAAAGGGGTAGATAAACAGTACTTCACTACCCTGGTCTACGGTGCTAGAATCAAAAAACTTACAACTCGAAATTCGGTCGAAAAAGTGAGAGGAGGAAGTGAAAGTAGTTCTCCGAAAAATCAAGAAGAAGCGAAAGACGGTATTCCCACCACAGTAGACGTATGTGCTCCAATGACTACAAAGAGGGCCGATAGAACTAAGGTCGAACACGACGGTCAATTGTCAAATGGTCGTACTTCCATCACACATGTGGGAACTCTAACCTAATCTCTCGGATTCTCTCCCAATGACCCTCCTCGTCTCCCCTCTCACGACTAGAGGAGTCATAAATCCCCGGTCTAATTCCATCTTCTACGTCTCGACCCGTGACACTCCCTACAGTCCCCTCTTCCCTTTGGTCTGTTTACACCGCAGGACCTTCTGTACTCCCCTCCACCCTCTCCAAACCTCTCACCTCGACAGTAGATACAACTTACAAAGACTCTCCAGTGTATTGTAGTCTCTGTTTTTTTTTTTCTGGGGTTTAAACCGAATTAAACCGGTCCCGTCACAACCGTGTCCGATCCCATCCGAAGACACTTCACCTACCCTAACTTGGGGCTGACCTCTCCCAACTTCCCTTGTACCTCCAAATCCTCTACATTCTTGTTTATCATTAAGAAAGTTATCTATAACGACTTTTCTCTTCGTCTCTTTACCCTACCACTTTTTTAAGGTTGACATCTTTTTGTTAATAAAAGAAGTATCTTAGGGGAACAAAAACGTTCAGGATTAAACATTGCAAATGAATACTTTAATTGGTTATTCTTAAGTTTACTTATTAGAGTACCAAAGGATCCACAACCATATATTGTGTACATAAAATAATTTTATCTTGAGATAAAGTACTTACTTCAATTTCATTTTATAAGATCTTGGTGACTTCTTGGTGATTTTGAAGTCTCGTCATCAAAAAGATTCTTACATAAACCTTTTGGTGATGTGTTTTAATTAAAGTTGTTGTTTTGAAGGACATGGTCGTTCCCGTTATTTAAAAATGAGAGTTGTTCAGGAGAGAAGACTCGGACTTTAATATCGTTCTAAAATTAGAACCGTGACAGTGAAGAATCGAGAAACTTGTTCAACGAAGTAGAGAACTTTGTGTTCTAAAGAGTAAATGTTTAGTCATCCCCAATGACACTTCTAATTTCCTTTATTATATACGTTTAGCACACACAGGATGTACCCGGGTAGAGGAAAAAAGACCTTGGAAAAGAGGTCCTGAGACCGACTCCCATGACCACGTCACTGGAGCACGACGGCATAATATACATTGTCACGACCAGTAGCATCCCCCGAGACGAAAAAAGAGAGTAGAGTGGAAACGACAGAAAAGTAGAATCGTTCATGTTTCGGGTGTTCCGTTGTCTGAAACGTAGGTGAACGAAGGACAATGGGAACTTCGTAGATTCACTGTAATTTTTATTCCGTTCTAAACAAAGACTCTGGGACGTCTATTGGTTTATACCTTCGACACTATTGAAGTTCCCTTCTTATGGTGGTTTAAAAACCAAATCCTAAAACTATGTCGGTCTTGGTATTTGTTAATCGAAAGGGGTTACGAGGATTGTATTTACCTTCTAAGAAGATTCTTTGCTTTTGGTTTTTTCTGGTTTTTTTTTTAATTTTATTCTTGAGAAGTTAATAAATGTGTTCATCTTCACTCTTTCAAAGATGACTGAATTGGAACTCTCACGACTTCCCCGGACACTCTCCTCATGACTACTCGCGCTCACGACCCCCTCCTGGTGCGGGAAACATTTATGTCTGGCTTATAGTTCACTACCAAACTTGGGAGGCCTATCTGACTTCCCACGCACACTAGCGGCACGGTCGATGTCGACATTCTTCAAAGTTGTGCAAACAGAGAAGGTCTGGGGTCCAGGGGTGACGATTCAGTGAAGTCAGCACAGGCTGAGACACGTTGGCGTATCTGCCGTCGGGTGGTCCGAGGGACAGGGACCCTAAGAGATCCGTTCTTGTGACCTCACCCAACGGTAAAGGAAGAGGTCACGTACTTTCACTTTTCACTTTCACTTCAGCGAGTCAGCACAGACTGAGAAACGCTGGGGTACCTGACGTCGGATGGTCCAAGGAGGTAGGTACCCTAAAAGGTCCGTTCTCATGCCCTCACTCCACGGTAACGGAAGAGACGTCAAGGGGTGATGACGTGACGAAAGGGAATCCAACCTCGGAGTTGAAGGATTTTGTGGTAGTTACGCTTATAAGACTCTACACGGATCACCTGTCCTCTATTATGGGGACGTAGTCTCATCTCTTGACAGAAACTGAGACCGGATACGGATTGTGGGAAGGACCCCATCGAAGGTATTACTTACTTGGGATAGAAGTTTGTACCTCGAGTAGACCCGAAAACTTTTGTACTTTTCGAAAGTGGTAGTATGGTCAGTCGTGGTCACTCCTAATTGGTCCAGACCACCACCAAAGACGGTACGTCTATAGAAATGTATGTGACCAACTCTTGAAAGTTTGAGTCCCCTCACTCCCCAACCAATGTCTTTCAGGTACTAGGGAGGGTGTAATAGTCATAGAAGTCATGGTCTAAAGACTATGTCTAAACAAAGACTCTGGGACGTCTGTTGGTTTACACCTTCGACACTGTTGAAGTTCCCTTCTTATGGTGGTTTAAAAACCAAATCCTAAAACTATGTCGGTCTTGGTATTTGTTAATCGAAAGGGGTTACGAGGATTGTATTTCTTTCTGACGTGAGTAAGAAGTCTCCTAAAGAGGTAAAGACAGAATAAAGTGAAAGGGAATTATAGTAACCTAAACGGAGCCGTAGTAAAATGAAAGAAATATATATATATATAAAATATATTACAAAGTCAAACACACCTAATCGAAAATCGAAACTCTATTTTCAGTTAAGTATCGTTGAATCGTCCCAGATCACTAAGAGTCCCAAAAGTGTGAACTCTAGGAAATTGTCCAATTTGTAGAAAGGACTAGGGGTTCAATATTATCGTCTAGAAAGAATAGGTAACTGACTCTTTAATGTATTTCTGTTTTCGTCTTCGTACACTTATGGAAGGTCACCTTCGCCTGCTCAAGTGTTCAGGTTTCCCGCCGTCTCACACACTCGCGGTCGCAACCCAACACAGTCGGGAGCGAGGGCAGTCGGGAGCGAGGGCAGTCGGGAGCGAGCGCAGTCGGGAGCGAAGGTCCCTCGCCTAGGAGAGGAAGTCGCCGGCGAGTCCTCAGACACGGGGAAAGGGTGTTAGGGGGCGCAGGGGTGTGTCTGAAGGTACTCTTCTTTGGTTCGTCGAAGGACTCCGCGGAAGGACCTCTGTCTGAGGGAGTGGGCGGTCCAGGGTGTGGACGGAGAGTAAAAGTCCTTTCGAGATCGGAGCATCCGGAAGGGGTTCAAGGTCTCTCGTTTAAATTAGTCTCTTCACTCTTTTACGTCTTTGTCTCCCTTTGTCAGTTCGTTCTGTTTTTTATTATTATCAGTGAGACGAATAAATTGAAGATACGTCTCATGTAGTACTCTTTGCGACCGGACCTACTTCGTGTTCGACCTTGGTCCTAACGACCCTCTTTATAGTTATTGGAGTCTATACGCCTACTGTGGTGGAAATACCGTCTTTCACTTCTTCTTGATTTTTCGGAGAACTACTTTCACTTTCTCCTCTCACTTTTTCAACCGAATTTCGAGTTGTAAGTTTTTTGATTCTAGTACCGTAGACCAAGGTAGTGAAGTACCGTTTATCTACTCCTTTGTTACCTTTGTCACTCTCTGAAATAAAAAGACCCGAGGTCTTAGTGACGTCTACCACTAACGTCGGTACTTTAATTTTCTACGAAGGAGGACCTTCTTCAGTACTGGTTGGATCTGTCGTATAATTTTTCGTCTCTGTAATCAAACGGTTGTTTCCAGCCAGATCAGTTCCGATACCAAAAAGGTCACCAGTCCATACCTACACTCTCAACCTGGTATTTCTTTTGACTCGTGGCTTCTTAACTACGAAAACTTGGTGCCACAACCTCTTCTGAGAACTCTCAGAGAACCTGACGTTCCTCTAGGTTGGTCAGGTAGGATTTCCTCTAGTCAGGACCCACAAGTAACCGTCCTGACTACAACTTCGACTTCGAGGTTATGAAATCGGTGAACGACGTTTCTTGACTGACTGAGTAAACTTTCCTGGGACTACCACCCTTTCTAACTTCTCATCGGGGGTGAGTGGTGTCACTCTTTTCGGGCGTGTCGTTGGTTCTGGGTCGTGTCGGTCTTCACTTATTTATATAAAGAATTTTTTGCTTTTGATGTGTACACACTCTAACTGGACAAAACAGGAGTGAAGGTTCCTTTACCGTTGGGTGAGGTCACAAGAACGGACCTCTTAGGGTCCCTGTCTCCTCGGACCACCCGACGCCAGGTGCCCCAGTGTCTCTCAGCCTGTGTTGACTCGCCGAATCGTGTGTGCGGACGTTTTCGGTAGTCACTCTCGGGTAGAGGAGACTCGTGCCGACGAGGAAGAGGACCGAACCGGGGTGAGACCTGCTGCACGTGATTTATGACGAGAAATAAAGTGGTCTTTGCTTACAGTCAGTTAACTAAAACGACGTGTAGTCCGTTTATCTGGGCAAACCAAACCATTGTCTTCACGGGTATAGAAAGAATTCGTCGGAGGGTTAAGTCTTGTGAGTGAACCAAAACCGGTCATACGTTGTCTTTGGAAGACCAAACTGAAATAATCTAGGATTCTATTTTGGAATGGTAAAACCTCGGTCCTCACTTCCACCGCCAGGAGATGAAAATAGTGAGCTTAAAGGTTTATTCTTTGAATTCCGGTTCCGTTTCCTGACCGACCGGGCCCCCTCCCTCTCCTGTCTTGATTCAGGAGTCTCGCAAACCGGGGACAGGGACAGACCCGGATACACCCCTGTCCGTCCGGACACAGAACACCGGCCCTCCAGGAGGTCATACAGTCCGACACGGGACGGAAATCGTGAGATGAGTACATTGAAAATGGGTCTCAGATAAGGAGGGGTGTCAATGGACCGTCTCTAAATTAAATAAAAGTTCTGAGTCGATCTCCTTTCGGAAAGGTACTTCGTAGAAAGCCAAGTCAAGTCAGCGAGTCAGCACAGGTCGAGAAACGTTGGGATACGTGACGTCGTGTGGTCCGGAGGGACGGGTAGTGGTTGAGGGCCTCAAGTGGGTTTGAGTACAGGAAACTCAACCACTACGGTAGATTGGTAGAATAAGAGACAGTAGGGGAAGAGGAGGACGGAAGTTAGAGGGTCGTAGTCTCAGAAAAGGTTACTCAGTCGAGAAGTGTAGTCCACCGGTTTCATAACCTCAAAGTCGAAGTCGTAGTCAGGAAGGTTACTTGTGGGTCCTGACTAGAGGAAATCCTACCTGACCAACCTAGAGGAACGTCAGGTTCCCTGAGAGTTCTCAGAAGAGGTTGTGGTGTCAAGTTTTCGTAGTTAAGAAGCCGTGAGTCGAAAGAAGTGTCAGGTTGAGAGTGTAGGTATGTACTGGTGACCTTTTTGGTATCGGAACTGATCTACCTGGAAACAATCGTTTCATTATAGAGACGAAACATTATACGATAGATCAAACCAGTATCGAAAAGAAGGTTCCTCGTTCGTAGAATTTTAAAGTATCAACGTCAGTGATAGACGTCACTAAGACCTCGGGGTTTTGTATTTCAGACAGTGACAAAGGTGACAAAGGGGTAGATACACGGTACTTCACTACCTTTCGTAGAAATCTGGAAGTGTTCGGTTCATTTTGTCCCAAAAGTAAAGATGACATCTTTCTGGTCATTGTTACCGATTGTCAATACTCGTGGATGATATACGGTCAGTACAAATGTACAAAATAGAGTCAATTGGAAGGATTGTTGTATACGGTATTTTTGCTTAAAAATAAATGTCGAATTTTTCCTCCTTTGACTTCGAGTCTCTCTAATTCAGCAAAAAGTCTTCATGGTCGTCACCCTTTGGAGGGGCCGTCACACAGTCAATGGGTGACACGACTTAGGGATACGACACAACGTCCCGTCAGCATCCCATCGTCAGTATTGTACCTGCACGTGAACACAAATTACAGGTAGACAGAAAGACTGCCCTGACAGTCGGAGCTTCCCTTCCCTAAAGACAGAGGGGCACGGATCGTCAAAGACCGTCTCCTCGAAGAGCCCTGCATAAACGACTTACTTGCGTACTTACCTTCTTTCACGTCAAGGGTTTGTCGGGGACTCACTACCAGTAAATATTTACTCCCGACCCGATCACTGAACAGCTGGACTTCTACTAAAGGGTTTATCTATGATGTCTAATAACCGTTTTTACAGTGTATTACTTTTCCGAGACACACACTCCAGTCATACTCCTGAAGCCTAAAGAGAACCAGACAGAGAGAAAAAGAACGACTCCTTCTGTGGCTCTCGGTCTCTTCTGCGTCCCCGTCCCCTCGTCAGAATCCCACCACCAGCCCTGTCGACCCGGGGGGCGGCGGGGTACCGAAGGAGACTCTGGGACGTCGACTCTGTCGGACGAGAAAGATTCGTCCCGTAGTGCGCACAAGTCAGCGAGGTCAACACAGGCTGAGAAACGCTGGGGCACCCGACATCGGGTGGTCCGAAGAGACAGGTACCCAGGAGATCCATTCTTGTGACCTCACCCCACGGTACGGGAGGAGGTCCGTTAGAAAGGCTGGGTCCCTAGCTTGGACTCAGAGTACAGAGGACGTAACCGTCCGCTCAAGAAATGGTGATCGTGACGAATCCGGAAAAGTAACGTTTGGAAGAACTTAAGACTCTAAGCGGTCCACCGTGCACCCACCTAGGTTTTAGGTTCAGTTTATTTTTTCGAGACAGTGAAACCTGAAGGGGTCTTATGCATATAAGACATAACGTTTAAACTTCGATGAAAAATATGTCGTCTTTTATCTCTGAATTTTTTTACTTTAAATTGGATACGAAGAAAAGGTCCCTGTTCCGGGAGTTGCTAGAACACAAACACTACCACTCTGATCGCTTTGAGTGGACTTTCAACAGAAGTCTGTCTTTCTACGACACTGAAATTCGATTAGGGGGTCGGGTAGGAGACGTATAGTCTACCTTCCCGCCCCGAGTGACTTCCCGAAGAAGTTCCCGTTTACAAGGTACTAAAGTATGAAGACCTTAGTTGAGCACCAGAAAGAAGTTCGGTGGTTGTACACACCCGGGACCTAGCTTGCGGGGTCCTGCTGTGCACTGGTCAAAGAAAGACGGCGACAGAAAGACAATCGCGAGGTCGAAGCCGGTGTAGATAGTGGAGAGACACTGACACCAGTCAACTTTCAGTAACGAAGAGAAAGAAAAAATTTTTAAACTAGGGACAAATGTTAAAAAAAAAAATACTAACACTTAATAGATTCATTTATGGTTAAGAGTGATACAGTAGGAGATCGGTACTTAGAACCCTAAGTGTGGGTAGAGAATACTATTCTCTTTGTGTTATACAAACACAAATTTTACACTGAAAACCCCCCTTCTTATAGGAATTATAGTATTTATTCATCAAATAAACAAGACTGTGAAATTTAAAAGAACTAAAAATTAGAAGTATTACAAGAGAACTTTACATAAAACGAAAATTTTTTTGTGTTCATTATTTTTAATTCACAAACTTTAATTGAGACTCACGGGCAATAAGTTAATTATTCTCTCTGACTGTAAAAGTCACTACAATACTTCGGGTGGTGTATGTTCAAAGACTATCTATAAAAACCTGTTCAGTGTAGTCGACAAGAATTATAGTACTCGAAGGAAAATAGGAGATGGTGAAAGGAAAAATTTGAACGATCTATATAAATGTCTCGTAGTGTAAAGGGGTGTTCGACAAAATTAAACGTAAAAAGAGTTACTGATTAGACTGTATGGTCTATCCTCTAAAAATAAAAAAAGGTTGAGTCATTTACAATTGGTTCATAGAACAAGACAAACACACTTAAGACTCTTTAGAGCGTTACTATCTACTCTTTATCTCTCAGGTTACAGAAGCACAAGAGCGAGAGTTCTATCGGCACAAAAACTCTAATAGGAAAAACGTGTTACCGTCAGGGGCAAAGGTGAAGTCATTGAAACGCCATTACCTCTCAGCATGCTCACGACGGTCTTAGTGACAAAATCTGAGAACACAGACAGAGTCTCCTAAGTACCACCATTACGACACTGGTGCACGAAGATAAACTTTAATAGACTCAAAGAATAAACATCAATACGACGTGTTGCCACACTAAGCCTCAGATGAAAAGAAGGCTTCGTTATGCATTAAAATAATGGAACAAAAAGTCATCTTACGTGAAAGAATAAAGAGTCTGTAACTCTCTAACAAGGTAAAGAGACATAAGCATGGTTCTTCTTCCCTCGTTAATAGGGAAAGATAAAGAAGAGACAATGTAATCAACGGTTCGATTAGGAGGACCACGAAGGTCACCTGTAAACAAAGGGTCAATAAATATCAGTTGATTTCTAGTGAGAAGTCCTTGAGAACAGACACAAGGTGTACAAACTAACATTATTCCGTTAGTAGACCGTTCTCGTAAGTTACTCCTTGACGCGTCTCTGACCGAAATCCTAAAAGGTGTAAATAACGACCAATCTCTACCCTGAACCCTTCACTCCGACGTGGAGTAAAATAACGTGAAACGAGATAACACGAAACGTCTGTGACGTAAAAAATGTTTAGCCTCCAAACGTCGTTAAGACAGAGCGCATTGAGATAACCACGGTAAAAAAGGTTGTCGCAAAAGAATGACACAGTGTCAAACCATTAAGAGTGTCTTAAAGTTTAGAAAAATAATAATAGTTTAGACAATACCACTAAACGCTACAATGATAACATTTTTCTAATGTCAAGTGTTTTCCGAGCTCCTACCAGTCGGAAAAAATCGTTACTGCATAAACGTTAAGTCCACACATGGACGATCTCGTACGTCCCGAAGGGGCCGCCGCGACCACTCTTTCTCGGGTGCACGGTCCCGTCTTCCGTACTGTCCGTACCTAAGTCGGGGCCCCAACCCTGCCAGGGGACCTCCCCCCGTACCGTTGGTAAAGTCATAAAGACGGACCTCTGAGGGTACCTACCTCCTCAGACCGTCCGATGTCGAGTATCACAGCGTTTCTCAGTCCGTGTTGACTTCACCGAATTGTGTGTATGGCAGATGTGATACCATATTTGTGTTGAAAATATGTGGGTGAACCTTTAGTCTCTAAAGGGCACTGTGCCAAACGACGTTATAACCGAAACAATACCACCAGACCCTGACTTGCGTGTGATAGAGGACCACACGGTCGGAAGTAAGACACGAACAGTGGTTGTCGTGTAGTCCCCAGTGTTATGTGCCTCCGTAGGGGTACCCTCGTCGTCAGATCCGAGGATTTATATCTGACACACAGTAACGCGGAAACGGTTACCACAAACGTATGGAATTTATTTGGAACGTAGATCTACTGAGCTACTAAGAAAAGCCTTTGTGGTACTGACACCGATATCTTCGGCGATTCAAGTTGGTCCTCGGTCCTCAACTCGACTCCCTATCGTTTCTGACTCTTCCTTTTTGATAAAGTCAAAAGTTTTCCTAGCTCCCTTCAGTTACCGGACTGTCTGACGATCGAAATGAACACTTTTTTAGTAGTCCAGGGAACTCTTCAATCCATCTTCCTGGGGTCAAACTGTTATCCCTACTCTGTCCAATTTGTCTTTAGAGATCTGTCTCTTTACTCATTTTAGACAAAGATTTCGATCTCTTGAGTTCTGCTTGAAAAGATAAGTCATCGTGACTGACTTCCAGACATCGTCCACTCAGTCGTCAGTGATGTGCTGAACAGGTGAAGTGGTGGTTTGTTTGCCAAGGAAACGGCCGTAACGGTAGGAATCACCTGTCCGTAATGACTCGGATGGATCTTGCCGTGGGGGCGGGAAGAAACCCCTTCACAAGGAGTGAGTAAAACTGGTGCATTGAGGCATGTCCGGACGTTCCGAGATAGTCCTTTTCGCCCGTGAACGGGTCCCACCAGCTTAGAAACTAGTGAAGGAGACCCGGTGTTACTGACACCCTACCAAACACTGGATACAGTTTGGTCACTCTCATAAATATCGAATACAGTAGGGAGTTCTAAAAGGACCTCCACCGTCCCGTCTCGAAAGTAAGTATGACCCAGTCCTTCAATGGTCCTACATTTGGGTGTGGACCGGTAAGGGTCTCGGAACACTCCCGCCGACCGGACCTTCTGGTTTCGACTGTACACCTTTCTTCGTCTCTTCATCGAACTTTTCTGTTGATCTCTCTCTGACAAAACAAGTCGAAACCTCAGGATATAGGTTAGGGACCTTAGTCTAGGGTCGAAAAGGTACCACACAAAATATTCGATTAAGTAAAGAAGAAATTTATCAACCTTGACACAAAGATGTGAAATGGTGACTCTAGAACTCTTAGGTACCTTTAAAGACGAAATTAATTCTGATACCTCTTCTGATAGGTTAAGAACAGTTCTAGTAGGATCCTCCCTCAAAACCCCCCTTTCTCCCCCGACCTTCCTGAAGGGTCCACCAGGTCACCGATTCTAAACGTAGGGTTGCGTCCCCGGACCCTCATTAGGGACGAGTCCCTCGATCCAGGAGGTACGGCGTTGATTTCTCAGAAGTCCGGTGTCGATTCTGGTTCAAGTCGGTTTATTTATTTATAATTTTTTTAAAAAAATTCAAAAAAAAAAAAAAAAAAAAACTCTCTAGTGTATATATAACCCTTCAACCTCCGTCTCCTCCACACCTCTTGATGTAAGGGTTCCGAACCGAGGACTTCTTTAGCTCGGACGTCATTTTTCCGTCCCTCGTTCGATAGTTGGTTGTAGTTGTTCTCTGGTGAACAAGTAAGTCTGTGATCTAAACAGGTCTCGATGGAGTAACAGAATAGTTCCTTGGTAACGATTTCGTGTGTGAGTCCAAATAGAAGACTTAGGACTAGATTATAGTACGTCAAGTTCTCAGTGGGATGAGATTATCGTATCGCAAATCAAATAGACAGAAAATCCTAATACGTCTTCGGTTCGTGAGTTCTTTTATTATAAGTTTAGAACCTTCTCCGTCCTGCTGTTATGTTACCTTATTTCCAATTTTTCGTTGTTGTTGTGTAAAATCCGAAATAACATAACTAAATTTCTTTCGTTGATTTCCCTTTATTTTGAAGTTACCTTCTATTCACACGATTCAACGAAGTCAGCACAGACTGAGAAACGTTCGGATACCTGACATCGGGTGGTCCGAGGACAGAGGTACCTCGAGAGGTCCGTTTTTATGACCTCGCCCAACGGTAAAGGAAAAGGTTCCCTAGAAGAGGTGGGTCCCTAGTTTGAGCGCGGAAAATACAGACTATATGACCGTCCGTCCAAGAAATGGTAGTCGTGGTAGACAGAGGGTCTGTTGAATCAGAAGACTCAATATGTTCGACCTTAGTTCTAACGGCCCTCTTTATAGTTATTAGAGTCTATACGTCTACTGTGGTGGGAATACCGTCTTTCACTTCTTCTTGGCTTCTCGGTGAACTACTTTCACTTTCTCCTCTCACTTGTTCGACCGAATTTCGAGTTGTAAGTCTTTTGATTCTGGTACCGTAGGCAAGGGTAGTGAAGTACCGTTTATCTACCCCTTTGTCACCTTTGTCACTCTGAAATAAAACTCCCCGAGGTTTTAGTGACTTCCGTTACCGTTGGATGAGATCATAAGAACGGATCTCTTAAGGTACCTGTCTCCTCGGACCACCCGATGTCAGGTACCCCAGTGTTTCTCAGCCTATGCTGAAACGGACACACATGACTTGACATTGAAGGAGGTTAAAATTTCCTTTTGACCTCTTCCTTTACCGTCGGGTGAGGTCACAAGGACGGACCTCTTAGGGTCCTTGCCCCCTCGGACCACCCGACGGCGGAGACCCCAGCGTGTCTCAGCCTGTGCTGACTTCACTGAATCGTCATCATCATTTCAGTGACGTCTACCACTGACGTCGGTACCTTAATTTTCTGCGAACGAGAAAACTTCTTTTCGATACTGGTTGGATCTATTGTATAAGTTTTCGTTTCTGTAATGAAACGGTTGTTTCCAGGTAGATCAGTTCCGTTACCAAAAAGGACATCAGTACATACCTACACTCTCAACCTGATATCTCTTTCGACTCAGACCTACCGTACTGTACCTGTACTCAAACTCGTTCGAGGTCCTCAACCACTACCAGTCCCTCCGGACCGTACGACACTAGGTACCCCAGTGTCTCACCCTGTGTTGACTCGCCGACTTGACTCGATTTGACTATCTATTGATTTTGAGGTTGAGTGCGAACCTTCCCCTACATATCGAATATAGTAGATGCCAACCCCGAAGTCCACTCGAAACTAATCCCAAAGCACAGAAAGAGACAGTAAGAGAGTCGAAAAGGTCGTGGCGTCTACGTCCGAAGGTCTCTTCCGGAGAGAATCTTTTGTACGTGAAAGAAGAAACAAAAACATGTTCGGGAGAACGGGGATTCGAACGGAAAAATAAAATCCTAGAATCACTTCTGGTACGCCGCCAGATTGGGGGATTAGAAAGAGTGGTCACAAAGATCACGATATCGGAACAATCAGTGTACTGGTGGTAAGCATCCGAATGGACAAAACGATAGTATACTGTTGCCAGCCGTCAAAGGGTCGAATGTTATTTCAGACAAGTTGTCGATTAAAGGTAAGTTGTCGAGAGTGTAATATATCAGACAATGAAATCCGTGGCATAAAGGCCCTTATTTAAGACACAGACAATCCTACGTAAACCAACTTCCCTATCCCTATATCTGTCACCAAATTCGGGACGCTTCGCGCAATGACCAGACACACCACGTTCCCCCGACGCCCGTACACTAGCCCCGAAACCGACGTAGGGCAGGTCACGACCGAGACGGACGGACGACCCAACCAAACCAGAAGTCGGACCGAAGGAAGTCCATCACTCTACCGACGACTACTGATTGTTCCGGTGGACAAAGAATAAATGTTTATTACTTAAAGGGAGATTTAAAGTCAAAAAGACCGTGTAATCATCTTTCTATCGTCGAGGCCAAGCACTACTTAGACATGAATGGTCAAAGGTGTAGAGGTATACATGAGGATTGTTTTACATTAGGGGAGTAAGTTATTCCTCTCTCCTTTCGAACCAGGTGGATAAAAGTGTTAGTAAAATAAAGTCTTATGAAATAAGATTCGTCGAAAAAGAGCATAGTCCGAGTCGCTGGATAAAAAGAAAAGGAGAACAGTAGTTTATCTTGTTAAAAGAATACAGGTCTAACTACAGACTCTCGTTCCTCCTATGGACCAACAGCCGTTTTTACCCTTTTGGGACCTTTTCTCCGACGCGGTCCTTTTATTGTGATAATACGATGAAGAAGGAACTACTGAGAGAAGGACAAATGTCTCCACAGTATCTTTCTCTATCACAACGGTAAGGGACATATGTGTGTCGGACCTTAAATCTCTAGAGCAACGTGAAAGCACGGTGGAGACGTCCCTAGGCACCTGGGGTGAAACATGAGTCGTGTCGACATAAAATCTGAGCAATCAAGTCAAGTCAAGGAGTCAGTACAGGCTGAGAAACGCTGGGGTGTCTGACGTCGTACGGTCCGGAGGGACAGGTAGTGGTTGAGGGTCTCAAATACGATTAAGTTCAGGGGACTCAGCCACTACGGTAGGTTGGTAGAGTAGGAGACGGTAGGGGAAGAGGAGGACGCAAGTTAGAAAGGGTCGTAGTCCCGGAAAAGATTACCGGTTTCATAACCTCAAAGTCGAAGTCGTAGTCAGGAAGATTACTTGTGAGTCCTGACTAAAAGAAATCCTACCTGACCAACCTAACGGAGCATCAGAGTTCTCAGAAGAGATTGTGGTGTCAAGTTTTCATAGTTAAGAAGACACGAGTCGAGGGAAATGTCAGGTTGAGAGTATAGGTATGCACTGATGACCTTTTTGGTATCGAAACTGGTCTGTCTAGAAACAACCATTCATTACAGAGACGAAAAATTATACGACAGATCCAACCAGTATCGAAAAGAAGGTTCCTCGTTCGCAGAAAATTAAAATACCGACGTCATCGGGAACGATAAAATAAGGAACAACGATTCCGTATCGGGTTGTGTAATACTAAAAGTTCATCTTAAGTTTGGTGAAGGAATCCTTACTTGAGTCATTTTTCTTGGGTCATCATCTCATCAAGTATATATTTGGACCCAAATGAATCTTACATTTTGGTATACAATTTGATTTTTCTTTTCGCCAATACTCCTTCTACACCAGTGTCACCATGGACGATCGGACGGTTCCGTCCTTAGGTCGACAGTACGGGACACTTACCCTTTACACGTCTCCACATGTCTTTCACCGGACACCCTTCAGTCTCCCCTCTACGAGGGAGGAAGAATCTTCTTCAAGACCCTTTAAGGGTTTCTCTTTCTCCTCTTCTTCTCTTTAAACTTTCTCTGTGTCTTTCTTGAGTCTTAGACGTCCTTTGGAGGGACCACCGAGTCGGCCATTTCCTAGGCGGGCGTTACGCCCTCACGACCCAAGCCAGGGACTCACCCCTTCTAGGGGACCTCCTCCCGGACCGTTGGGGGGGATGGGCGGTCATAAGGACGGACCTCTCAGGCGCGCCTGTCTCCTCGGACCGCCCGATGTCAGAAACCCCAACGTTCCTCGACCTGGGCTGAGTCTCTGACCCGCGTGTGTGACCTGAACCGCCGAGGCCGAGTATTAAGGAGGGGGTTGCGGTAAGAGACCCTGACATGTACCTCGACATAGAGTTTTGGATCGGAAAAGGTAGTGTTCCGGGAAACACTTAAATCTACAGTGTTGGTTTGTCTCATGTTAGACTGTGATGGAATCAGTACTGCCGTCTAATTTCTGTATGCAAATGTCGGACTTCGTTAGACGAACACCCTCGCGAGACGACCTGACCTCTGCCAACCCCAAGTCACCTGTTGACCAGACTTAGCGCGTCCGAGACCGCGTTCCCATGGACCAAGAGAGTCTTGTCGAGAGTGGAGAGAACGAAGTCCGTCGATGGGACAGGGCTTCGACGAGTTTACGGGTCGTTAAACTGGTGCACCGCTATGTATGTTTATGTTTTTGAAAACCGACAAGACAGAAATAACACTCGGGACTTCCCCTCAGGTAAATTCCCTTATTCGTAAGTTCCCGCCTTTGCCAATGGCACAATAGTGACACGGTTTTCTGTCCACCTACAGTTAAGGAGTGCAATAACGAAACGAAGTAAAGGTAGGTCGGTCTGGAAGAAGGAGAAAGGCAGTGGACGAAACATAAGACGACCATCTAGAGCGCGGAGGAGTGGTTTCTTACGTTCGATTTAACAAAAATCTATTTTTACAGTAGACGGAGGGAGGTTTACCCTTTAGGTTAGTATGTTTACTGACATGTTTGCGGACACCTCCGGCCAAGAGGCAAAGGCTGCACCACAGTGAATCCGCCTCTACGAGAAGCCGTCGACAACGCGTAATAATATCTCCGACTTTCGGGCAGGGTGGTTAGTGCCGTCTCCAATGGGTCTCGACGCGAGCGAGGGACTTTGTCTACTGAAGTCCGATATTTTAGCATTAACAGTTTTCGTTGGTCCTCTCGTCTGACGTAAACCCTTCAAGTTCCGTAGTTCAAATCTGATATCCCGTCCCTGTCTTTGTCCGAGTCACTAAGCGACACGGCAGACCCTTGTTTGTTCCTGGTTAGTGTGGACCCTGCAGGGGACTCTGTCGTCCACAGCGTCGAGACTCTCGAAATCCACCCCTTCCCCGACGTTTCGAACCACTGGACAGTCGACCGAAGTTGGTCTAAAGAGAAACGAGTAAGGTTGTCTTATGAAGGGACGATAACGGCGAGAAGAGACAGATTGTCACGAGAATCCATATAAGTCTCGTGCAAAAATTCTAGATAAGTAAAATAATCTACGTCGAATTTCTTTTGAAATCAAATACATTACTTACATAAACCTCCCGTTTTCCGATTAATAATTTCTGTAGATTGTCCTTTGTTCCCGAAGGGACTATCGAGTCAACCATTTCTTAGACGGACGTTACGTCCTCTGGGGCCAAGGTAAGGACCCAGCCCTTCTAGGCAACCTCTTCCCTATCCGATAGGTGAGGTCATAAGAACCCGAAGGGAACACCGAGTCGACCATTTCTTCGGCGGACGTTACACCCTCTAGACCCAAACTAGGGACCCAACCCTTCTAGGGGACCTCTACCCTTTCCGATGGGTGAGGTCATAAGACTGGACCTTTTAAGGTATCTGACATCTCAGGTACCTTAGCGTTTCTCAACCTGTGTTGACTCGTTTAAAGTGAAGTGAAAGTGAAGTCATCCCTTGTTCAGTCACTTTCACACGTTGTTTAAGTAAGATTACATCACTCTGGTGACACTAGGGGGTTTCTTACCCTCGTTATGCAGTTGTGCGTAATCGAAGAAATATCGTAGTGGTTGAGTCACTTGTACGCAAACTTGTTTGTTACCCTCTGTCGCCTCCTGTCTCCTCAGACCTATCGACGACAGGTACCCCAGTTGTTCTCAACCTGTGTTAAATCGTTGACTTGCTCTTGTTGACTGAAGAATAGACCGTAGGTGTCTCTACCACTTTCCCTCCCTTTGTTCCTACGTGGCGCACCGGTGAATCCCGATCCGAAGTCGCGTTCCCTTAAGGTACAGGTAATAGAGTCTGTCAGGATCATTTGGGACAATCTATCTTTAATAATGAAGGTATAAAGGGCCATTCCTATGACTCCGACTGTCATAGATTTAACGGGTCCAAAGATGTGTCTCACTCACTTGATTTGAAACTGGTGTTGGTACCTTTAAAAGTCGTCTCATTTCGTAGTTAGGATCCTTTTTACACTAGCCTAGAGAGATTTTTGATGATTTCAATGTCAGGTCTTGTTAGGTATATTAAAGAGGGAGTAGTTTTGAGTGGGAAGGTTTTTTGTTTATGGTTGGTTGGTTGTTTGTTTCGGTCTGTTCTTTTATGTGTGTGTGTAGGGTGTCCTTTTAAAACGGACACAGAACACCGGACCGACCAATCGAATAATACATTTCTTTAGTAACCGGAATCTGGACCAACAGTTGAGTCCTGGAGACTACCCTTCACTTACCACCAAATCGACCGAACCGTGACGTGTCACACAACCAGACTCCCAAACAGGTCTCTTAAATCTCTCCCTTCCCTGTTTCGTTCTGTCGTCTGAGGGAAGTTCTCTTCCCGTCTGGTTGCCAGTTTCCGTCCTACTTTCAACTTCCAACGTCTCGGTTCTACAATTAGACCACCTTCGTCTCTCAATCTGTTTCCTCCTATCCTTTTCTCGTTTCTGTTGATGGTACTTGTTGGCACGAGTCAGGTCAAGTCAAGTCAACGAGTCAGTACAGGTTGAGAAACGTTGGGGTACTTGGCGTCGTTCGGTCCGAGGGGACAGGTAGTGGTTGAGGGTCTCGGATGGCTTTGAGTACAGGTAGTTCAACCACTACGGTAGGTTGGTAGAGTAGGAGACAGCAGGGGAAGAGGAGGACGGGAGTTAGAAAGGGTCGTAGTCCCAGAAAAGTTTACTCAGTCGAGAAGAGTAGTCCACCGGTTTCCTGACCTCAAAGTCCAAGTTGTAGTCAGGAAGGTTATTTGTGGGTCCTGACTAGAGGAAATCCTACCTGACCAACCTAGAGGAACGTCAGGTTCTCTGAGAGTTCTCAGAAGTGGTTGTGGTGTCAAGTTTTCGTAGTTAAGAAACCGTGAGTCGAAAGAAAGATCAGGTTGACAGTGTAGGTATGTACTGACGACCTTTTTGGTATCGGAACTACTCTGTCCGGAAACAACCGTTTCATTATAGAGACGAAAAATTATACGATAAATCCAACCAGTATTAAAAGGAAGGTTCCTCATTTACAGAAAATTAACGGACCGACGTTAGTGGTAGACGTCACTAAAACCTCGGGTCTTTTTATTTCAGTCGGTGACAAAGGTGACAAAGGGGTAGATGAAGGGTACTTCACTACCCTGGTCTACGGTACTAGAATCAAAAGACTTACAACTTGAAATTCGGTTGAAAAAATGAGAGAAGAAAGTGAAAGTAGTTCTCTGAGATCAAGAAGAAGTGTGAGACGGTCGTCCCACCACAGTAGGTGTATAGACTCCAATAAGTATAAAGAGGACCGTTAGAACTAAGGTCGAACACGAAGTAGGTCGGGGTCACAAAGAGTACTACATGAGACGTATCTTCAATTTATTCGTCCCACTGTTATATGTCGGAACTGTATGAGGAAAAGGATAAACCTTGGTCAGACAACAAGGTACAGGTCAAGATTGACAACGAAGGACTGGACGTATATCCAAAGAGTTCCCCGTCCAATCCACCAGACCATAAGGGTAGAGAAAGTCTTAAAAGGTGTCAAAGAACACTAGGTGTGTCAGTTTCCGAAACCGTATCCGTTGTTTCGTCTTCTTGGAACTTCTTAGACATTTGGAAGGTGAGGCCCTAACGAGTCCAAAATTTCATGTCCTGTACACTCCACCCACAATATACCATCTCATCTGTTCTTTGCTTCTACCTCCAAGTATTTTTAATAGGTACTTTATCTAAACGCAAAGTAACAACAGGAATAGTATAATAAGTCTAGTTGAGAGGGGTCCGGGTTGTTGATTATCGAGGGAAGAGAGGGACTCCTCCGTAGAACAGACACGAAAGATGACCTGGAGGAGGACTACGTACGCACGACAACACGAAGACAGAACGACAAAAGAATGGAGGGTAGAGAACGGTACAAAGGATAATAGACATGATAGGGTTTACACTGAACGTTCAAAAATGTAAAGGACGAATTGAGATATCAGTAAATAAACCTAAAAAAGTGTTTTAGGGGACCTTTTTTAAAAATGTCAGGTACCTTTGTCTTATAATAACGGACATTTAATTTTATCTCTACGAGTCTTATAATCGTAAGTCTATTGAAAGAGCGGTATGTTTGTCGGGGGAAATCTCAAGGTGTTTCTTCTTAGACCATGAATTTCTTAGAGGGACCTTTTATACATTCGTATAAATATTTGAACGAAAAGTTATGGACGTATTCTCTGTGACAGTAAGTTGGAACTTATTATTCTGTGACTTCATGTTTTACGACAACCCTCAAGAAGACACTAATTTTATTTTGACTACGTTAAGAGTTCGATTTTAAGTTTTTCCTCCATCAATATTAGATTTTCACCCGAACCCAACCCTACAAACCGACTGAGAAATCGGGAGACATCTAGGGGACCTCCTCCTCTACCTGTGGGTGAGGTCATAAGAACGGACCCATTAGGGTCTCTGTCTCCTCGGACCCCCCGATGTCAGGGACCGCAGTGTTTCTCAGTCTACGCTGACTCCGCGAATCGTTCGTGTGTCTCCTCTCCTCATGGACCTCGAAAAAGAACCGGTTATGGGAGTGGGAGAAGGTTCTCTTTCTCTTCAAGAAATGCATTTACATAAGTCTTTCGTCCTGTCAGACGGTCAGTGAGAAAAGAGACGTGCGTTCAGAAGTCTCTTGCTCCCTCCACAGTTCTGGGACGGTGGTCCGACCAGGGTCGTTCGGAGACTCTGGTGAGAGCTCAAGGTAAACCCGTCGGTGGTGCCTCACCATAAAAGAAGAGAGACACTGAGACCTCAAACGACACTGCCTTGTAAAGTTCAGTTATGCTCTGTGTTCAGTCTGAGTTCAAAAAAGTCCCAACCTCACACAGACTCTTATCCACCGACCGTATGACTCGGTTTTAAGTGTTGTAACAGAAGAGAACTTAAGTCTTCGGGGGGTCCCAGAGGAGTCATGTAGCAGTGTGTCAGAGGAAACGTCCCGGTAACAATCCGGGGAATTGTCGTTTAGGTTTTCGCTAAAGGGAATTGCGTAGACGAGATCCGAGTCTCTGATTGAATCATAAACAACATAAAGGTCTAGAGAAGCCAGAGACTACCAAACCTCTACCCTTGCGTGTCGACGTTACACCGTTAGTTTCACCCCCTCCGTTAGTAAATGTAAGAGTGTGTGTCTCTAAAGGATCAGTTCCAATGAATATTTAGTTTATCTACAGTAAAGTATTTGTGGGACGGTTTGTTGACATGAGGTAATGGCTTTACCCTTCGTCCCGACAATTACCCATAGATTCCTGATTTTAGTTAGATTGAATGTCCGTGAGTCGACGATGTTGTCAACACTTGTACAGACTTACAATTATTTGTGACTAATCATAATTATAGTATGTTCTAAAATTTACACCGACCGTACTTTAAGAGTAAGATTGCCTGTCTCTTCGGACAACTGTGTCTAAATAAGAGAAATAAGGAAACAGGTTTCTTTAAAGGGTGTCCAAACTGTCATAATAATAGTCAAAGTGTTTCTATAATACCGTGAAGAACTCAAATCTCTGGTGTTGTAAGAGTACTTTTCTCTCCTTCAACTTGCAAGTAAACAGTGAACTTCTGTTGTGACTTTACTATGTGGTACTCGACGCTCACCTTACACTTTTAATCCTCTTTCTCACACATATACGCCTGGTGCTACTACGTCTTGTCGACCCTCACTCCCGGCGAGGAGTCTCTTCGACTGTCGTCGGTCCGGACGTATTGTTCACCACCTCGAACCTGTGCCGAGACGAAAACAAAGGAAAGTTGTACTCGCATTTCCTTGTTTTGCTTCCCTTCACTTTGCCGAGCTGACCTTAAAGTTCACCAGACTAAAATCGTTGAAAGTACACTTGAGACTCTTGAGATTAAAGAAAGATGAAAAAGGTAGTAATAGACGGAACAGATGGTACACTATACTTTACTAATCTGAGTCTGACCTCTCAATCCCAATTACACTTAGTCACCTAAAATGAGCTTACCGTAGATAATAGATCCTAACAATACATAAAATTATCGAAATAACTCCATATTAACTGTTTACTTTAAACATATGTAAATTCCATGTGTTGAACTGGAAAACTTTATACACATGTGACAATTTACTAGTGGTGTTAGGTCCATTGTTATATAGGTAGTGTAGTGTATCAATGGTAAAAAGGAAAAAACACCACTCTTGTGTTCGTTTAAAGTTGATGTGTTATTTCAAAACAATTAACATAAGTGGTACGACATGTAGTCGAGAGATCTTTAATAAGTAGTGTCTCTATTGCTCCGTCACGTCACCCCCTTTCTTAATAGAAAAGTCGTTAATCACGACCCATTTAACCTACAGACATATCTTTTTTTTTCTTAGACATAGGGGGATTCCTATATATATTTTTATTTAAGATTCTCCCAACGTCTAAGATTGACCACTTTCCAATTGCAAAATCCTCTTTTTTGTCCTCTTATAGAAGTACTGACACCGCGTCCGCTTTTTTTTTTAGAAATTGTTCTGTGCGTTCCGTAAATTCATATAACTCTTTTAAACTATTTAACCTGGTATTCTAATTCTTGACACACAGTTTTTTATGATAATGTCCTCATTTTGACGTCGAGTACCACACTCCTTTCTATAAACACTATGTCTATAGGTCGGTTTCTGAACCTTTGTACAACACAATTCTTTTTGTGTCTGTCATAATTTAAAATAAACTTGTCTCTTACAAGGTTACCGGTTATTTGTATACTTTTACAGGAGTTGAAGTGACCAGTGGTTTTTTTAAACGGTGTGACTTTAGTTATTTTGTTCGAACAGTTTTTCATATCAAAAGATTGTTTGAATACTAATGGTCCCCCATTCCTCTCCTCCCTATTCGACCCCCTAACCTTAACTGTGTAAGTGTGACGATACATATTTTGTCTACTAGTCCTGGATGACATATCGTGCCCCCTGAGATGAGTTATGAGACATTACTGCGTCTACCCTTTGCTTAGAATTTCTTTCTCACCTATGTACACATTCTTTTTGCCTAAGTGAACTTTGATTATGTTGTAACATTTAGTTGATATGAGGTTACTTTATTAAAATTCATAAAAAAGTGGAAAATCCTATAAATCAATAACTACAAGAAAGAGGACACAGAGACACAAACAAGTCAAGTCAAGTCAGCGAGTCAGCACAGGTCGAGAAACGCTGGGGCACCTGACGTCGTGCGGTCCGGAGGGACAGGTAGTGGTTGAGGGCCTCAAATGAGTTTGAGTACAGGTACCTCAGTCACTACGGTAGGTTGGTGGAATAGGAGACAGCAGGGGAAGAGGACGGAAGTTAGAAAGGGTCGTAGTCCCAGAAAAGATCACTCAGTAAGAAGCGTAGTCCACCGGTTTCATAACCTCAAAGACAAACATGTATACCGGTTAATCGGTTACCATTGTCCATCCAGAGTACAATCACAGATGTACATGATGGGTTCGTCCACTTCTTTCAGCACAAATAGAAGAAAAACATAGTACACATATAGATAGTGAGGGTGTGTCGGACGACTGAGTTTCGTATCCCAGATGTATCATGTATGTAGAAACGAAATATACACCCGAATATACATCCTTGCGTTCCACACAAGTAGACCCACGACTTATATACTACACGAGTTAAATATTTATACGTAGGTTGACACGTGAATATTAAGCGAATGTGGAGACATATTTGCAATGTGTGGACAATATTGACAATGCGAAGTCTTTTTTCCAAATTTTGAGTTTCTTGTGGACTTGATCTCACAAACGATGCGGGAGTCTTCTCCCGAAGGGTTCGCCACGATCGTCACTTCTTACACCGACGGTCACGTTCTCTGCGGTCTCTGAGTCCAAGTTAGGGACCCAGTCCTTCCGCGAGACCTCTTCCTTTACCGTCGGGTGACGTCATAAGAACGGACCTCTTAGGGTACCTGTCTCCTCGGACCGCCCGATGTCAGGTACCCCAGTGTTTCTCAACCTGTACTGACTCGTGTGCGGTGTGTGTGTGTGTGTCTTTTCAACTTTCTAACATTTATGTTAACCTGTTTGCACACACGATTCGTCGAAGTCAGTACAACCTCAGAAACACTCGGGCACCTGACATCGGGCGGTCCGAGGAGACAGGGACCCTCAGAGGTCCGTTCTTGTGACCTCACCCGACGGTACGGAGGAGGTCCCCTGGAAGGGCTGAGTCCCTAGTTCGAGCACAGAGACCGTAGAGGATATAACCCTTCGTCCAAGAAAAGGTGACCGCGGTGGACCCTTCTGGTGTGAATCTGTGTACAGGTGAGGTGCGGATTTGGGTGATCGGCGATTTTAACACGACGCTAACAAAAGAGAAGGAGAGAGGAGGAGAGAGATCAGCGACGACGACGACGACGACGACGACGATTCAGCGGAGTCAGCACAGACTGAGACACGTTGGGGTCTCTGCCGTCGGGTGGTCCGAGGGGGCAGGGACCCTAAGAGGTCCGTTCTTGTGACCTCACCCGACGGTACAGGAAAAGGTTACGTACTTTCACTTTTGACTTTCACTTCAGCGAGTCAGCTCAGGTTGAGAATCGCTGGGGTACCNAACACTCGGGCACCTGACATCGGGCGGTCCGAGGAGACAGGGACCCTCAGAGGTCCGTTCTTGTGACCTCACCCGACGGTACGGAGGAGGTCCCCTGGAAGGGCTGAGTCCCTAGTTCGAGCACAGAGACCGTAGAGGATATAACCCTTCGTCCAAGAAAAGGTGACCGCGGTGGACCCTTCTGGTGTGAATCTGTGTACAGGTGAGGTGCGGATTTGGGTGATCGGCGATTTTAACACGACGCTAACAAAAGAGAAGGAGAGAGGAGGAGAGAGATCAGCGACGACGACGACGACGACGACGACGATTCAGCGGAGTCAGCACAGACTGAGACACGCTGGGGTCTCTGCCGTCGGGTGGTCCGAGGGGGCAGGGACCCTAAGAGGTCCGTTCTTGTGACCTCACCCAACGGTACAGGAAAAGGTTACGTACTTTCACTTTTGACTTTCACTTCAGTGAGTCAGCTCAGGTTGAGAATCGCTGGGGTACCTGACGTCGGGTGGTCCGAGGAGGCAGGTACCCTAAGAGGTCCGTTCTCCTGACCTCACCCCACGGTAACGGAAGAGGTTAAGTGTGTGTGTGTAAAATAAATACGGTTCATTTTCAACATCTGTAATGATATGAGGTGAAGACTTAAGAAATCACACATAGAGGATTCTTGTTCCTGTACTTAGTGTCATTTCATGATGTATTGGCGTTAAGATGATGGTATAGCTTTTTTTAACAAAAATACATTTAAGACATAAGTTTACTCGAGTCAACAGGGGGTTTACGGTATTTTAAACAGACAAATTTCTCGGTCGAGAGGAGTCCCCGCCACCGGGGGGAGAAGGGTCGACGGGGTCCTCGCTCCGGTAGGTGAGAGAGGTGGGTGCCGGGGGCCCCCAGACACTCGCTTCGGACCTTCGCGGTCCCGCCGGACACACACTCCGCGGGTCTCCGACACACAAGAACACGAGCGGGCGGGAGTAGAAATCCGTTAAGTGACCTTCTCTGGACTTTAGGAGGGCGAAGTAGCGGGAACCACGGGACGGCGTCCGTTTGGTCCCGAGAAAGAGAGAAGAAGAACTTCCGTAGATAAAAATTGAGTCTAAAGTACTACCAACCTACGTGAATCGAGAATCTACCCAACTTCTTTCGCCAACATGTTATATGTCGGACACGGACAGGCTCCTACCCTTACTGTGAAAGATTGAACCGGCTAGGATTCCCCTTCGGTCTTCGAGTGAGACAAAAATTTTAAGTTACAGAACAGAAAGTGTCAATAAGAAAAACTACGAGTCCAACAGGGTTTAAGGTTTACACCGGCCATGCTACGGGAGTT
Organism: Capra ibex; assembly: GCA_006410555.1. Lineage (NCBI taxonomy): Eukaryota > Metazoa > Chordata > Mammalia > Artiodactyla > Bovidae > Capra > Capra ibex. The sequence goes on from SJYO01006231.1 coordinate 2,011,746, forward strand.
CGACCGAGAACACCGGAAAAGAACTGAACAGTAAAGAGGAACTCGTAAGAGGAAGATCGCACTGTGGAAGGTCCGAACGAAACACAAAAGCGACGGACTCCGGACCTCAGTGTACAAAGAGTACCTGTAAACCAAGGAAAATAACCCCTCATCGTTACTCTTTGGGCCCGTGATTTATACGAGTAACGGTGTACGCAGTAATAAAGATCCGGTAAAGTCACTGTTTCTCTTTTTTATGCTCCAAGGAAAAGAATTAGTAGTCAAGTATACCTATAACAGATAAGGTAAAGTTGTGGTGGAGGTACAGAATACCACGAAAGTGAGGGTGTCACTCTTGAGCCCAAGGTTTGTAACTATATAAATTAGTAAATGAGATAAGATATTGTTTTTATTTTAGTAAAATCTTAGGAAGAGGTCCCTTAGAAGGACTGGGTTCCTAGTACAACCCAGAGTACGTAACGTGTGTCGAAGAAATAGTAGACTCGGTGCTACGAATATGATGAGGTTTATTATTTGGTCGATTCACTTTGGGGTCTTAAAAAAACGTCAAGACTGGTGTATTGACACATACATATTATCTGGCACAAGTCTACAAGGAACTTAACTACGTAAAAACACAAGTACAACGTTTAAACTATATTTTTTAAGATCCAAGTGAACAAAGACAAATATACGGTAAAATCCAAAAAGGGGGAGGAACAACAATATTAATATGACCATATTTATATATTTTGTGACTAAACTAAGTTTCCATTCTGAATATAATTTTCTATATGAGTTTTCCAGAGCGAGGAAGGGATAAGGAAGGTAAGACAAGAGTAGGCAGTGAACACCCATTAGTCAAGTCAAGATGATCAAAGACTAAATATAGTGTGTGGGATGGGTGGATCGGTGTACGTGTAAAAGGGAAGAACTGAACTTGATTTCTAGTAGTCCCATAAGTTCTCCTAAAAGATAGTCAATAGAACCAAATGTCGTGTTCACGTAAACATCATCTCCTTCTTTTAAGATCTTTCGAAAAAAAAAGGTATTCCCACTGTTGACTGAACTCTCTAGCTTTCGAATAACTTTTATTTTCGACACACGGCTCTTGACGTAAGAGAACTCAGTAAACAGTTTATATTCAAAACCATCAGATTTTCGTATTGTCCTTCACATTAACGATGTAATCTTGACATTATTCAAAGTCCATTAAAGAAGACGAGAACAAGGACACAAAAGGAAAAGGAGAAAGGAGGAGGAAGGAAGGAAAGGTAGGAAAGAAAAAACGTACCTATGACCTGTAGGAAGAAACGTGCCCCTATGTCTCTACCTGTTGTTTCTACTTTAGAGACGGGAATTCTTTGATAAGATAAACCTCTCTGTCTGTCATGTACTTAATATTATTTCATCACGTCGACCGGTAAAGACGTGACATGACAACCCACCATTGTCCTCAATTCCACTATCTATTTCTTGTTATCAACGCAACACATTTATAGAGCCCTCGGTACCTTAAGTTCCTTTCCATTAATCCCATACTTTAAAAGGAGGAAGGGACACAACTTGACTGGTTTAAACGAAACTGTACTACACGATCTCTGTCCTCATAACCCTTATTTCTGTCATTTTGTCTTCGAGGAGATGTTTGGTTGAAAGCGAATCCTTAAACCTCTCTAATTCGACTCGACGTACGAACACGCTCTCGCAGTCTAGGTGGGGGAACATCTACCTACCCCAGTCGTCAGCAGACGACTGTGTCACGACTAGTAATCGTTCAGACAGTGTAAACACGAGACAAAGGTCGAGATGTTTGGGACAGTTTAAGGGATTCACGTTTTTGTATTATCATAAGTGACACAAATCTTTTTGTCCACGTACAAATACTACCTTTGGTTTCATTAACAGTGATGTGTTTATAAGTATGTAACAGGTATCTGCACAACAGGAATATCTATTTACCTGTATCCTAACTTGAACCTTAATTGAGTATAAATTGAGTCTACTGGTAAAATATGTGATGACACCCGTTCTTAGGGAATCTTCTTTTCCTCATCGGTAGCACCAGTTGTTGTCTCAGGTTTCACGTCACTTTCACTTTCACTTCAGCGAGGCAGCACGGGCTGAGAAACGCTGGGCACCTGACATCGGGTGATTCGAGGAGGCAGGTACCCTAAGAGGTCCGTTCTTATGACCTCGCCCAACGGTAAAGGAAGAGGTTTTACGTCATCAACCCACGTTAAAGTTTTTGTTGTTGTTAGAGTTTTTGTTGTCTTACTAGAGACAAGTAAAGATTCCGTTTGTAAGTTATAGTGTTATTAAGTTCAGATACGGGACTGGTCTTCGACATCAACTTGTCAAGATAGTTCTGGTTGTTCTGAAAGATCTTAATTGTGGGGTTTTTCTACAGGAAAAGTATAATCCCCTGACCTTACGTTTGAATCCTTCAGTTCTCTGTGGACCTAATTGTCCGTTGAAACCGGAACCCCATGTTTTGTTTCGTTCCGTTTCCGATTGTCTCAAAAACAGTTCTCTTGTGTGACCAGTATCGTTTGTCGGAGAAAGTTGTTGCGTTCTCTTCTGAGATGTGTACCTGTAGTGGTCTATCAGTTATGGCTTTAGTCTAATTAATATAAGAAACGTCTGTTTCTACCTCTTCGACACATGTCAGTCGTTTTTGTTCTGGTCCTTGACCGACACCGAGGTTAGTACTTGAGGAATAACGGTTTAAGTCTGACTTTAACTTCTTTCATCCCTTTTGGTGCTCTGGTAAGTCCATACCGGATTTAGTTTAGAGAATACTAATATGTCACCTTCATTGGTTATCTAAGTTCCCTAATCTAGACTATCTCATGGACTTCTTGATACCTACCTCCAAGCACTATAACGTGTCCTCCGTCCCTAGTTCTGGTAGGGGTTCTTTTTCTTTACGTTTTTCCGTTTTACCAACAGACTCCTCCGGAATGTTTATCGACACTTTTCTTCTCTTCACTTTCCCTTTCCTCTTTTCCTTTCTATATTCGTAGACTTACGTCTCAAGGTTTCTTATCGTTCCTCTCTATTCTTTCGGAAGGAGTCACTAGTCACGTTTCTTTATCTCCTTTTGTTGTCTTACCCTTTCTGATCTCTAGAGAAATTCTTTTAATCTCTATGGTTTCCTTGTAAAGTACGTTTCTACCCGAATTATTTCCTGTCTTTACCATATCTGGACTGTCTTCGTCTTCTACGTTTCTTCTCCACCGTTCTTATGTGTTTTCTTGATATGTTTTTTCTCGAAGTACTGTGTCTATTGGCACTACCACACTAGTGAGNGGTTTCTTATCGTTCCTCTCTATTCTTTCGGAAGGAGTCACTAGTCACGTTTCTTTATCTCCTTTTGTTGTCTTACCCTTTCTGATCTCTAGAGAAATTCTTTTAATCTCTATGGTTTCCTTGTAAAGTACGTTTCTACCCGAGTTATTTCCTGTCTTTACCATACCTGGACTGTCTTCGTCTTCTACGTTTCTTCTCCACCGTTCTTATGTGTTTTCTTGACATGTTTTTTCTCGAAGTACTGTGTCTATTGGTACTACCACACTAGTGAGTGGATCTCGGTCTGTAAGATTTACGATTCAGTTCGACCGAAATACTTCATAGTTATGCTTGTTTCGATCCCCTCCACTACCTTAAGGTCAACTCGAGAAAGTTTAGGGTTTTCTACTACGACACTTTCACGACGTGAGTTATACGGTCGTTTAAACCTTTAGAGTTGTCACCGGTGTCCTGATCTTTTCCAGTCCAAAGTAAGGTTAGGGTTTCTTTCCGTTACGGTTTCTTACAATTTTGATGGTGTGTTAACGTAAGTAGAGTGTACGATCATTTCATTACGAGTTTTAAGAGGTTCAGTCCGAAGTTGTCATAGACTTGGTACTTGAAGGTCTACAAGTTCGACCAAAATCTTTTCCGTCTCCTTGGTCTCTAGTTTAACGGTTGTAGGCAACCTAGTAACTTTTTCTCTGACTCAAGATCTTTTTGTAGATAAAGACGAAATGACTGATGCGGTTTCGGAAACTGACACACCAAGTGTTGTTTGACACCTTTTAAGAAGTTCTCTACCCTAATGTTCCGGTGGACTGGACGGAGGACTCTTAGACATACGTCCAGTCCTTCGTTGTCCATCTTGACCTGTACCCTGTTGTCTGAGCAAGGTCTAGTCCTTTCCTTATGCAGTTCCGACATATAACAGTGGCACGAGTAAATTGAATATACGTCTTATGTAATACGTTTTACACCCCGACCTACTTCGTGTTCGACCTTAGTTCTAACGACCCTCTTTATAGTTATTGGAGTACATACGTCTACTGTGGTGGGAATACCGTCTTTCACTTCTTCTTGATTTCTCGGAGAACTACTTTCACCTTCTCCTCTCACTTTTTTTACCGAATTTCGAGTTGTAAGTCTTTTGTTTCTAGTACCGTAGGCCAGGGTAGTCAAGTCAAGTCAAGTTAGCGAGTCAGCACAGGCTGAGAAACGCTGGGGTACTTAGCGTCGTGCGGTCCGGAGGGACAAGTAGTGGTAGAGGACCTCAAGTGAGTCTGAGTGCAGGTAGCTCAGGCACTACGGTAGGTCGGTAGAGTAGGAGACAGCAAGGGAAGGGGAGGACGGGGGTTAGGGACGGTCGTAGTCTCAGAAAAGGTTACTCAGTTGAGAAGCGTACTCCACCGGTTTCATGACCTCAAAGTCGAAATCGTAATAAGGAAGGTTTCTTTAGGGTCCCAACTCGAGGAAGTCTTACCTGACTAACCTAGAGGAACGTCAGGTTCCCTGAGAGTTCTCAGAAGAGGTTGTGGTGTCAAGTTTTCGTAGTTAAGAAACCGCGAGTCGGAAGAAGTGTCAGGTTGAGAGTGTAGGTAAGTACTGGTGTCCTTTTTGGTATCGAAACTGATCTACCTGGAATCAGCCGTTTCATTACAGAGACGAAAACTCATATGATAGATCCAATCAGTATTGAAAAGAAGGTTCCTCATTCGTAGAAAATTAAAGTACCGACGTCAGTGGTAGACGTCACTAAAACCTCGGGTTTTGGTATTTCAAACTGTGACAAAGGTGACAAAGGGGTAGATAAAGGGTACTTCACTACCCTGGTCTACGGTACTAGAAGCAAAAGACTTACAACTCGAAATTCGGTTGAAAAAGTGAGAGGAGGAAGTGAAAGTAATTCTCCGAAAAATCAAGGAGAAGTGAAAGACGGTATTCCCACCACAGTAGACGTATAGACTCCACTAACCATAAAGAGGGCCGTTAGAACTAAGGTCGAACACAAAGAAGGTCAGGTCGCAAAGAGTACTACATGAGACGTCTCTTCAATTTATTCGTCCCACTGTTATATGTCGGAACTACCTGAGGAAAAGGATAAACCTTGGTCAGACAACAAGGTACAGNTTGACAACGAAGGACTGGACGTATGTCTAAAGAGTTCTCCGTCCAGTCCACCAGACCATAAGGGTAGAGAAAGTCTTAAAAGGTGTCAAATAACACTAGGTGTGTCTGCTTCCGAAACCGTATCAGTTATTTCGTCTCTATCTACAAAAAGACCTTGAGAGAACTAAAAGGTACTAGGTCGCCTATAACCGTTTAACTAGAGACCAAGGAGACGGAAAAGATTTTGGTCGAACTTGTAGTCCTTCAAGTGACAAGTAGTCAGGTTCCGTTTATCTACCCCTTTGTTACCTTTGTCACTGTCTGAAAAACCTGAGGCTTTAGTGACGTCTACCACTAACGTCGGTACTTTAATTTTCTGAGAGTGAGGAACCTTCTTTTCGATACTGGTTAGATCCGTCGTATAATTTTTCGTCTCCATAATCAAACAGTTGTTTTCAGGTAGATCAGTTTCAATACCGAAAAGGTCACCAGTACATACCTACCCTCTCAACTTAATATTTCTTTCGACTCACGGCTTCTTAACTTCGAAAACTTGACACCACAACCTCTTCTGAGAACTCTCAGGGAACCTGACATTCCTCTAGGTTGGTCAGGTAGGATTTCCTTCAGTCAGGACCTATAAGTAACCTTCCTGACTACGACTTCGACTTTCAGGTTAGGAAACCGGTGGACTACGCTTCTTGGTTGAGTGACCGTTTCTGAGACTAAGACCCTTTCTAACTTCCGTCCTCTTCCCTACTGTCTCCTACTCTACCAACCTACCGTAGTGGTTGAGCTACCTGTACTCAAACTCATTTGAGGCACTCAACCACCACCAGTCCCTCCGGACCGCACGACGTCAAGTACCCCAACGTTTCTCAGCCTGTACTGACTCGCTGACTTGACTTGTTAGCTTGAACCTTTAGATTTGATATGTATTCACATCCCCAAACACTTGATTGTTATACTCTGAGTTAGGGTGCAGAAAATCTAGTCTGTATAAGGGAATCGTAATTCAAGATTTTAAACACACATTCAGTCTTTAGGAAACATGACACCTTATAACCCCGTTCTGGGATCGTCGACGGCCCTGGTAAACAGGACTCCAAGAAAGGAAATTCAAAGGGACTTCGTCGTGTCCGACGGGGGTCGCGAACCGTCGACTTCGATCCTTGGCTGTTTGAAGATGCTCAGTTGTCTGAGTTTTTCTTTTTTATCCTTTAGGGGACATCAGTTTTATCAGAAACTTTAAAAGATTTTACCGAACACATACGTTGAAATTTATCATTAAGATTTTAAACTCGTGATGACTAAATCAGAAAGATTTTTCCACCCTTCACCCCCTGTTTTCATTCGAGAGTTACGACTACAGAATAGTAATTTCGGTAAGTTGGAAATTCTATTGGTAGACTTACATTACCTCCTTCCTTCTCCTAAGATTTGACGAAAACACATAGGAGCCAGACTAAAGTACAAGGTTTTCGTTCTTCGTACCAATAAAAAGTGTGAACTATTACATACACAACAAAACTCCTTATTTACGTGATACATTCACTTTCGTGAACCAAGTCCCGAGTCGTGCACCAACGACGACGATTCAGCGAAGTCAGAACAGGCTGAGACACGTTAGGGTATCTGTCGTCGGGTGGTCCGAGGAGGTAGGGACCCTAAGAGGTCCGTTCTTGTGACCTCACCCAACGGGAAAGGAAGAGGTTACGTACTTTCACTTTGCACTTTCACTTCAGTAAGTCAGCACAGACTGAGAGTCGCTGGATACCTGACGTCGGATGGTCCAAGGAGGCAGGTACCCTAAAAGGGCTGTTCTCATGACCTCACCCCACGGTAACGGAAGAGGCTCGTGCACCAATCAAGAGTTATTTATTTAGCCTTGACTAAACCCCGGATCCTAAACGAACTGGTCTAAGAGTACGTTTATTGAATTTTCTCATTATCTCTTTATGAGGCGGCGGACGATGGGCAGTAACGTTTATACGCAAAGAGGTCCGCAACGATTTGACGACAGTGTGATTGCGCCATCCCTTAACGGGGGTCCCGGGGACTTCGCCCCAGCACGAATGGGTCGCCCAGCTAAGAGTTTAGTCATACTTTTTGTTTACGGAAACCTGTCGCATGCATTCCAGATCGACAGAGGAATGGACGTCCAGGCACGTGTTAACAGGGAGAGGTGACGAGGACTCGGAGGCCGGGGAAGGGTAGGAGGGTGGAGCACGGGTAGTCTCGGGTGCCCTTGAACGGCGGGTCACGAGGTCACGAAAAGGAGTCGTCCATACACGTTAGAGACGCTCTTTAAGGAACCAATGATAAAATTAAGAGTCATTACTCTATCTTTTTTTAATTATTGTGGAAGAGAGTTACAATGAGTGAACTCATAATTAAACCTTCCGTCACACACAAAAAGAGACATGTACAAACCCCGATTTGATTTTAATTGGGGATTCTCCTTTATATCTGACAAATCTCTTCACGAGAAGAAATTTATAAAGTGATAGTTAAAAAATGTTTCTTTAACGTTTATACCAGGAGTAATTTTTGTCTGTCATGTCTTCTTATATTTCACTTCTAGTATTAGGAATAGTGAGGGGTTAAGGTTAGCCCAGAGGTCTCTGTTGGTTCACGAGAATTGTCAAGACACACATAGAAAGACCTAAAAATTTTAAATATATCCATAACTATACCTCAAGGAACCTGTCGTTCCTCTAGTTTGGTTAGGTAGGATTTCCTTCAGTCACGACTTATAAGTAACCTTCCTGACTACGACTTCGACTTTGAAGTTATGAAACCGGTGGACTATACATCACGACTGAGTAACCTTTTCTGGGACTCCGACCCTTTATAACTTTCGTCCTCCTCTTCCCCTGCTGTCTCCTACTTTGCCAACCTACCGTAGTGACTTTTACTCGCACTCAAACTAGATCGAGGCCCTATACCACTTCCTATCCCTTACGACTGTACGACGTCAGATACCCCAGCGTTTCTCAACCTGTGCTGACTCGCTGACTTGTTGCTGTACTTAACTATACATTCGTATACTATACCTACAACCCTGTGTATTTTTGTAGATCTCAACAAAAGAAATACGAAATGTTTTGACTTCAATTTATTGTTACACAGTATCAAATTAAACGAAAAAGGTCAAATACTACAGAGCACCCTTCGAACGGGATACTAACTAGCGTGACAAAATTTGAAACAGGATAAAGCATCATTACGTACCTGATATATTGGATAAACTACATGCAAAAGAGTACCTGTTGTACTCATTCTTTGGTGAGTCATCATCAAAAGTGATGATTTTCATTACAAGGTTCGTTACACTAACGAGGTACTCACACGTGTAAACACGAAAGGATCTCATCTACAGGCCTCTTCCGTACCGTGGGGTGAGGTCATGAGAACGGACCTCTTAGGGTACCTACCTCCTCGCACCATCCGACGTCAGGTACCCCAGCGATCCTCAGTCTGTGTTGACTCGCTGAAGTGAAAGTGAAAAGTGAAAGTACGTAACCTCTTCCTTTACCGTCGGGTGAGGTCACAAGAACGGACCTCTTAGGGTCCCTGCCCCCTCGGACCACCCGACGGTAGAGACCCCAGTGTCTCAGTCTGTGCTGACTTCGTTGAATCGTCGTCGTCGTCGTCGTCGTCTCATCTACAGAGTCTCACTTGAAGGATCCAGTATCCATTTTAGTTTTCTGAAACGATCTACGATGTTTTGACAAGAGATCATTTCCGAACCAGTGACAAGTGGTTCTTACGTTCTCTTATGGACGAAGGGAATGTGGGAGCGGGAGTCGTCCATCACAGGAGTAAAACTTTTATTCTATCTCTTATTTAATGTGGACAAATGAAATATACGAAACAAGAGTATAGGTTTCTTCGTTTGGTAAATTTTTAACGGAAATAATCAATAAATATATAAAGGAAGACACATAATAAGAAACATACGTAAAATTACAAACTTACAAACAGAAAAAGAACTACTCCAAATTCCTAAGTAATATATTAGAACTGTAACAAAATCCAGATTATGAAGACATCCAAAAATAAAATATATTTATTAAGGAATTAGTATCCTTAAAGAAAACCACATGTCTCATTAGTAGCCGGAAAAAAGAAAAAAGTTTACCTATTGATCAATTAGGTTGATAATGACTTATTAGATAAGAAAAGAGTACGTAAACTTTGTAAAGGAAATAGAATGTGATTTTAGAGGATATATGAACCTAAACGAAATCTTGAGAGATTAGACAAGGTATCTATGTAAACGTTTACCGGGGAGTTTATGACGGGATAAGACTAACGATTTGTTATATGTGTAAAAAATATAGACTACTTCATACACGGTGTGACAAGAGTCAAACGCCCAAAGTTTTAAGAAACATATCGATAATCTAGTATGAACGATTACAACAATAAATTTATCGTAACGAATAAAAAGTAGATAGAACAGTTGATAAATACTCTCCTCATTCAACTGTAGAAGATAATTTTTTAAAAAAATTGAAAAGAAAATTTGTATTACTATTTAAATGTATAGTCACTAACAGTCGTATAAAGTTTAGGTAAAAAAGTCTACGTATTTTAAAGAACTGACAATGCTCCTTAACCACTTATTATTACAGACGATTTAAATTTGTAGTGAGAGAGAAAGAAAATTATGTAAAATAGAAAGTTTGGAGAACAGTGTGAACAAAAGAAAATATCGGAAACAAATCTAATAGACATAAAAAGAAAATGAAAAATTTAAAGAACACAGTAAAAGTAGAACATAGAACCGATTATCGTATATCGACCTATAAAAAAAGACATTGGACCCCAATAAAATAAACCTCAAGTTGAGTAAGAGTTCATGATGACAAGGGTGACACAAATAGGTGACACTTCTTCAACTAAAGCGGACTTTAAAGACCGACATGACATACGTGTCGTTTCCGACATCATTACGGAGACGTGACAATTACCAAAGAGCGGGGTGGACTTATGGGTCACGTACCCCTTGGTTCCGTCAAAGTGGTGGAAGTTTACTGATCTTGTAAAACTACTTTATCTAAAACATTTCTTCGGTAGTCCACGTTTTTCTCTCACCTTAGTTCAATCATTGGAGAGAATCCCTTGATTACACCCTTAGGACTCTCTCGTATTGAAGTGTCCCTCACTACTTCGAAGGATCGACCTATCACTTCACGTCTTTCAGAATAGTTCTCTATCGTGTCCTGTCCAATCGGGTACTAAATCCCCTCTCTAAAATTTCTTAGTCTGAAACTTTTCCCGTACATTCATACTTTAGTTTGTTGTATATGTTGTAAATGTATGGACATGTTCAACTGACCAGGTTGAGTGTCCACCAGTCTAAACTGGAGTCAAATGTCACCCGGACATTCGATTTACGTGTACTCTCTGATCCTGTATTTAAGACTGGGACTCTCCCATTATCACTGACTGTGTATCCTGTCCCCTCTCGGTAACGTATACAAGAAAGTCGTCTTTACTATCATTTCCCTTAGTCTCCTTTTTACAAAATCTCTTTCGGTCGCGAACGTTTTACCCGGCCCACTTTTCTTATGATTAACATTATATAGTCCGTTCGTAAGTTCCCACTTCCTGAGTTCTGACATTAGGTGGGAAAAGATATGGTCTAACTCACGGTAGGTGTGGTACGGTTCTTTTGGAAGGTACATCCCGGTACTTGAGCCGCCTTTTAACTCCTCGTAGATATTTAAGATAAGTGAAGGAAAAGGTCAAGTAATTTCCGTAAGTTGATCTGGTCTGGGTTGTACCTGGAAACGTTGTCAGGTGATGTGTAACGGGATCTGAATTAATACGCCAGTAATCAGTAACGTCTAACAAATATTAGTGGGTCGTAAAAGTCATATTGATCTAAGAATGTGTTCGGACAAAACTTAATTAAAACAGTTATTCTAAACCTCCGAGTCTATGTTGCTAGGTAACTGTGGATGCAAGTAGTCAATCCGTCGCGAGAGGGAGGGAGGCGGCACCCCCAACAAGACCCCTCGAGACGGACGGAGGATACGTCTCGGTCGAAAGACACTGTGTGTGAAGAAGACACGTGACCAACGAACATTCGGAAGAGAAAGTTATCGACATGATGTTGAAAAATTAGACAACTGTATTCTTGTTGGTCTACTACGAGTGGGTGTAATACGAAAGAAGAATGTACACCTAATGTGTGGACAAAAGACAGGACAAGTGAAAACGTGGACGGCACGAGGACAAAAGTCGTTATACGGAAACAAAAGGTAACCTTTATTGAACTATATAAAGAAATTGTAAATCTAGGAAAATACCAGACGCCACGACCTCTTCTGAGAACTCTCAGGGAACCTGACGTTCCTCTAGGTTGGTCAGGCAGGAATTCCTCTAGTCGGGATCCACAAGTAACCTTCCTGACTACGATTTCGAGTTTGAGGTCATGAAACCGGTGGAGTACGCTTCTCAACTGAGTAACCTTTTCTGGGACTACGACCCTCCCTAACCCCCGTCCTCCTCTCCCCTGCTGTCCCCTACTCTACCGACCTACCGTAGTGGCTGAACTACCTGTACTCAGACTCACTTGAGGGCCTCTACCACTACCTGTCCCTCCGGACCGCACGACGCTAAGTACCCCAGTGTTTCTCAGCCTGTACTGACCCACTTACTTGACTTGACTTGACTTGACTTGACTTGAGAAAAAATCTAAGGACAGGGTATGTCCAGTAATGTCTCATAAATCTTCTCAAAGGATACCATAAGTCACCCAGAAATAATCAATGGATAAAATATATAACGATAAAACCTACATAATTTACAAAATATTGAAAGAATCTGATCTAAAACTTTTCTCGATAAAAAGAATTAAAAAGTTGTCTGAATTTAAAAAAGATGTCTGAATTTGTTTTCAAAGATATGAAAGGAAATTTTTATTCAATGTGTAGAGACGTAAACAATTGTCCAAGACAAAAAGACCTGAGTTAAGAAAAGATCGAGAGTCATAGAAAGGGATAAAAATTGATTATTTTGGGTTCAAAATATACATGTATGATACCTTAGTTTATCAAGATGTTCCAAATATTACTTTTTCTCATCAAGAGGTAAGAGTGAAGTCGTAAATGGAGAGGTTCTCTGTTGTCTAAAGTTGAGAATCGACTTAAAACCATAAAGGAAGGTTCTGAACTCTCTTCCACGAACTTAAAAATAGTAATCAAAAACGACATCTGTAATAGGTAACGGAAGGGTAATATTTTTAATCTCAACCGAGGAAAAGAAAGGGACTAGGATGGTATGTACACAAGGGAAAGAAAACGGAATAGGAGGATTATACTAACGTATAAAATAATAATAATATTAATTATTTAATAATTATTTTTGTTCTAAATAAAACTAATACAGTCACGATAGATATCGACCTTACCATTTAAGACTATATTTCAAAATGTATTTGACAATAAGAAAGAACGTGTTAATAGAAAAGAGACCTCAATTATTAACAGAATTAAAAAATAAAAGAACTAAAAAATTTAATGAATAGTGATTAAATAGGGGGGACCCGAAGGGAGTCTCGAGTCAACCATTTCTTAGACGGACGTCACGTCCTCTGGACCCACACTGAGGACCCAGTCCTTCTAGGGGACCTCTTCCTTTACCGTTGGGTGAGGCCATGAGAACGGACCTTTTAGGGTACCTACCTCCTCGGACCGTCCGACGTCAGGTACCCCAACGTTCTCAGCCTGTGTTGAATCGTTGATTTGGTAGTGGTCGGTTAAATAGGGGACTGAACGGTAGTCAACAGTTTTCAAGGAGAGTTACGACAGTCCGAGTAATCGTAGTGGAGGTAGAATGGGAAGATTTCTTTCCGGAATGTCTCTGAAGACGGCACTAGTCAGACCTCACGACCCAGAGGTCCGACTACATGTCGAGAGTAGGACCCTAGAGGAAAAAGGTAGTAGGACCGTAAGGAAAACAGAAGATCAGGTGACGGGGAGGACCAGGGAGAGTAGCTACAAAAGGAGAAAGGACTGAATTAGAGGTTCTAGGGACTTTTATGTCTTTACCCTCCCCTATAAAACCCCTTGAACGTACAGACTTCTGTGAAATACATCCAGAATGTGTGACTAACCGACCCCTGTCTATAGACCTAAACCTGGTTAAAGAAATTCCGTAATGAGACGGTGGAGGTCCGAAAGTTCCAACGACCACTCTTAGGACTTGAAAAGACTAAGGTTGAACAAATTATAAACCGACCACAGAAAAAGAAAAAAGGAAACACAAGACACAGAACTCTAAAGAGTCCCCACGTGTAGTCACCTCTAGAGGAAGGTAGGCGTATGTGACACATGCACCATCCTTGAATCAAAAGATGCAACACGTTAAGGTCCTCAAGGAAGGAACCAATGAAACAACTAATAAAGAAGGAAAGATAAAAAGAAAGAAAGAAGAAAGACTTTGAGGTCAATAAACTTGTAATTCTGAATGATTTAATTATAAGATTAAAATAAAAGTAAAACTAAGGAATAAAAGGTAAAAACAAGAAAAGATGAAAGACCCTATAAAGGAATTACAGAAAGTTAAGAGGATAATTAGATAAACGAAGATAATATAAAAGTCGTAGATTTCGCAAAGGTCAAAGATTATAAAAAAGATTATTCAAATCAAAGTCCAAGATTATTTTGAACTTAGGACAGACCAAAGTATAAACTTGATAAAAGTAATAGATTCGCACAAAGGGGGTTGTAAAATAATGTTTTTTAAAGTTTGTATGTATGTACCACTTTCTTAGTCAGTCAAGTCAGTGAAACTTTTATATTATCTTAACTTATCTAATTACTTATTACTTTCTTATCATACTATTATTGGTACACCTGGGATAAGTTTATTGACAATTGTAAAATGGTATTAAACAAAATAGATAGAGATGTATGATATACACGTATATATATAAACGGTTCGGTAAACTTTAATTAATGTCTATAGTACAGTGAAGTGAAGGTTTAAGTAACCACCCATGTCGTCTCTTCCTTTACCGTTGGGTGAGGTCATGAGAACGGATCTCTTAGGACACCTGTCTCCTCGGAGCACCCGACGACAGGTATCCCAGCGTGTCTCAGTCTATGCTGACTTCGCTGAATCGTCGTCGTCGTATCCCACTATTCGAGTAGGAATAAACGGGTCTTAAAAGGACCAAAAATTTCACTGACAGACACAGTACTCTTGGGGAGGTCAGGACCTGTTTGGTCATGGGAGCTAGTCGGATTCACCCAGTGAGATCACTACTGCAAGAGGATGTCTTGGTATTATCGTAGTAGTGTGGATACTTTTTACGATTGTGGTAGTGCTCCAGTAGAGTTAAAACGAGATGCAATTTAAATAGGTTGACAGAAAATGTCACAGATATACACATATATACAAATCCAAGGTGAGAGACAAAGAGAAACGAAAAATTCTTCAATTTGGTCAGTAGAGTGTCTTATTACAAAATGGTATAAAACCTAAACAAACTAGGGAAGAACTACAGAATGAGGAGAAGATTTGGATGTAGGATATGTTATTGCCATTCTGACTTTCAAATAAATCTAACTCCATTTTATATAAACCGTTCTTGCTAGGCATCCAATGTGGTACGCGGAGTCCCGCGTAGTGAAATCCTCCGTGTTTCACAACTCAAAAGAGGTAACAATCACTACGATTCAAACTTAGAAGTCCATTCGACTACTAAGGGTCTAGAGAGGTAGTCCTTATGTACAATGAAGGAACCGTTAATTGTTTGTTAGGTACCCTACTATGAAATCCTGGGAAGTTTATAAGACGAGGAGTGTCAGAAAGTAGAGTACCAAAATCGTGTGTAACTAATAAAAATAGACCTTGCAAGAAAGTTTACCACAGCGTTTACCACAGTAAAATTTTAAGTGAATAAGCAAGATGTAAATAATCGACTATAAGAAGAGATTAATGCTTTAAAGGGACTTGAACCCTATTTGACATAAAAGAGGATTCTTCTGAATCATTTACAAATGAGAAATGAGAAAGTGACGTCAGAAGTCTCACTTCTTACCATGATAACAGGGAGGGTTCCACCTTTTATTCCAGAGAGAGAGGGAGAAAGAGAACAGGTCATACCTGAAGACCGAAAACAACAATTACAATTATATTCTCTAAATTTTCAATCAAATGATTCAGAAAAAGTTCAATATGACATATTTTTTCTAACTACCAATAAAACCAAAATTTTACTTGGTACACAAAGTAGTGAAAGGATAACGTCATCACGAATTATTTCACAAAGAATAAAAATTTTTTGTTTTAAATCAAAGGGTTCAATGTAATATACAAATAGTGGTATAGAAGGGGTCACCTTACATTAGGAGTCCTTCTGAGACACAACTAGAGATCTGTGCGACATGTCGACAACGTAATTGGTTATTGGCCCTAGGTCTGTTTCTGTGTGTCTTGACTTATTTGGAAATTTTTCTCTTGATTGTAGTTGTGTCACGGATTGTGTCTTTGTATTAAAGAGTTGTTTGTTACAATAATGTAAAGATTTCTATAAATTGCAAGTTATGACATTTTTAGGGTAACTCTCATGAGAGTTTAGTTCTATTTACCGTAAAAATTTTTCATATAAGTTACTTTCTTATCAGAAAAGTCATTCACCACAATCTTGTTGGTCCGTAGGTGTACGTTTTTTTACTTCTGGGGGACAGAATGTGGTATATATTTTTCATTGAGTTTTACTTACTAGTTTCTGGATTTACGTTCTCGATTTTGGTATGTTAAGAATCTTCTTTTACGTTCACATTCAAAACCCCTGGAACCTTATCCGTCGGCAAAGAATCTATACCGTGGTTTCGTATTCGGTGGTTTTTTATTTATTTATTTAACCTAAAGTATTTTTAAAGTATAAAGACACGAAGTTTCCTATCATTTTTTTTTTTAATTTACCGTCAGGTGTCATACCCTCTTTTATAAAAGTTTAGTATATAACCCTTTCCTAGTCCACAAATATTATATATTTCTCGATAATTATAGTTATTATTTTTGAGAAAAATTACTCTTTCTTAGACTTAGGTGTAAAGAGGTCACCTACATTTGTTTACCACTTACTCTTGTACTTTTGTACGTGTGACAGAAATCAGTGATTCTTTTCCTTTTGGTTTGGGTATTACTCTACGTGAATTGTGGATGATCCTACTTACGATATCGCTTTCTTTATTTTCCTTTTGTTAGTACCCACTCCTATGCCTCTTTAGTTTTGGAAGTATTTAACGACCACCCTCGCATTCCATCACGTCGGTAAAACCTTTTATCAAATCATCAAGGAACTTTACAAGTTTACATCTCAATGGTAAACTGGGTTGTTAAAGTGAGAATACATATATGGGTTCTACAGACTTTTGTATACAGGTTTGTTTTCAAACTTTTTCTATTTATGTTTAATAATCGTGTATTTTTATAGACCTATCCCTCCCTCTACCCACCCTCCACGTTTTCCCTCCCCATATACATATGGATACCGACTAAGTGGAACTCCAAACTGTCTTTTGTTGTTTTCGGACATTTCGTTAGTAGGAAGTTATTTTTTATTTATTTAAAAATTTTTATAGGATTATGTTCCTTCCCGCAATAATCAAAAGAGTTAGACTCGATATTAAAAGGTAAAAATTCGAAAATTTTTTCGAAACTTACTTTCTGTTAATAATTTTTAAAAGTCATTTTGTTTCGATTCTACTTTTAGTCTTACTTTATTAAATTTCATCGCGAACCGGTAAAACATTAAAGACACACCAGTAATTTATAGACTTCTCTTGACGGAGATCCGATCTACAGAAGGGTCTAAGACGTGGACAAAGGTACTATTGGACACCATGATACCAAACACAAAGACCTTTAAGTATACTTAGAGAAACATCGATTTTATTAGGAGGAAATTAACCTGACTGTACCGATTCAATGACTTTAATCAACAGTATGTTTGGACTATTCTTGATCACAAATAGAAGGAAAAGCATTGAAAAAGTGAATTAGTATATACTTTTTAGAAAAGTCACAGTTGTTTGTATGTATGCCGAGTAAATTTTACTGACGTATCATAAGGTAACACACTGACTGTATTTTAAACTATTCAGAAGATACTAATCTGAAAATTTCTGTACTGATAGGAGGGGTGAACGGACTAAAAACAAGGTAAAATTTTTTAAATAAAGGGTTTATCCAAAAACTCATCTGTTTAGGACTTTTTATCAGAAATCTATTTTGTTTTTGTTTTTAGAGTTTCTACTTTCTAGACATTACTTTCCTAATTTTGATAATAAGACCCTGAAGGGACCATCCCGTCAGAGGTGTGAAGGTGACGTCCCCAGTGTCCAAACTAGAGACCAGTTCCTTGATCCTAGGGTGTCCGACGTGTCACGCTGGTTTTTTATCTTTTTTATTTTGGTTTGTTTATTTATTTTGATTATAGGATTGTCAATAAAGAGTTGTTGTACCGACTTGTACTTGGTCTTAAGTTCTAAAGTTCTCTCTCTGGACCCCAGTCTCTCAACTACCGTGTCTCGGATACAGGACTGACCGTATTTTCTGTCTTGGCTTGTTACTGACCAGAGGGCAGAGACAGTCTCCTTGCACGAAGATTTTCGGTCTAAAATTTTGACCCCATACTAAGTCCGTCTCAAAACCGAGACCTTTGTGGTTAGTCGACCCAATAAGTGTCTCAGACCCCAGACTCACAGGACGGTCAGTATCGTCTCGTCGTTCAATGGTGGGAGTCTATTCCTGCAGGAAAAGAATGAATACCAATCGATTACAACTTCCCATCACACATGGACACCTACCGTTCGTCTCAAAAGTCTTTTTTAGTAAAGAGAGGGTTCTTGTGTAAAGTCCAAAAGTAAAAAGGAGAGTCATATCAAAACAGACTTAGAGTTTGTAAAACTAAACACTAAATTGACCATAGTAAAATTTACATAAATGGTTCGTCTATAAAAATTACCTCGTGTAGGCAAACCTTAAAATAAAGAACTTTAAATTCTATGTATAAATCAAGTGTTTACCGAAAGTAGAATCCTTATTGACTGTTTCCTCCGACATACCTAGGTACACTGAGAGGAGAAGGGCATCTCAATCTCGAGATTCACTAGCAACCTTATAAAAGGGGTTTATTTTTATCTCAGTCGAAAGCACGTGAAGTCATCCGTAAAGATCTACCCTGTACTTTTTCTTTTTGTTGTTGTTGAACCCATGTCAAGTAGGTATTACTCCTGGGAAGAAAACTTTAGTGTATAAACTTTTCACGAAGTGACTTTGCTAGATAAGGGATTTTGATTAAAACAAAAATCGAAAGAGAAGTCAGATGGGATTGGGTCAATATCCTTTAATCTAAGTCTATTCACACCTACCATGATCTTAGCAAATAAGAAGAAAGAATCGAGTGAAGTTAATAATAAAATTCGTATTATCTAAGATTACTCGACTGAGTAACCTTTTCTGGGGCTACGACCCTTTCTGACTTCCGTCCTCCTCTTCCCCTCTTGTCTCTTACTTTACCAACCTACCGTAGTGGGTGAGTTACCTTTAATGAGACTCGTTCTCCCAAACTCTACCATTTCCTGTCTCTTCAGACCGCACGACGTCAGGTACCACTCGTCTCAGCCTGTACTGACTCGTTGACTTGACTTGACTTATCGAGTCTCACAAACTGATTTAACGAATAAGTTCTCTTTGACCTAAAAGTCCCCAACTTAAATAAAGCCTCCTTTTTACTGTCTTTCCCCACCCACCCAAATATTCCTGTCTTACTACTCGGATTTCCTTTCCTGACCGACTGACAAGACATTATGGAGGAATTTGAGATCTAAAGAACTGGGTCAAATAGGATCACTATTAAGTTTTGAGAAAGGGGATTTCAAGACGAGGAAATGTTTTACCTAACACTATCGAAGTCAAACATCCAAATTGTAAAACTTTTTTTAATAAGACTCAGTAAGGGTTTCCTATCAAAAATGGGACTAAACATCATCCCCTAATTAAGACGAAGTGTCACTCATATAAAACCTTAAAGATCCACACACCTTCATTTTAAGAGGAGTTTCTACCCGGTCAAAAGACCTGTAACGATGTGTGATGAAGTAGTCAGGTCAAGTCAAGTCAGCGAGTCCGTACAGGTTGAGAATCGTTGGGGTACTCAGTGTCTTGTGGTCCGGAGGGACAGGTAGTGGTTGAGGGTCTCAGGTGGGTTTGGGTACAGGTAGTTCAGTCACTACGGTAGGTCGGTAGAGTAGGAAACAGCAGGGGAAGAGGAGGACGGGAGTTAGGGAGGGTCGTAGTGTCAGAAAAGGTTACTCAGTTGAGAAACGTACTCCACCGGTTTGATGACCTCAAAGTCGAAGTCGTAGTCAGGAAGGTTACTTGTGGGTCCTGACTAGAGGAAATCTTACCTGACCAACCTAGAGGAACGTCAGGTTCCCTGAGACTTCTCAGAAGAGGTTGTGGTGTCAAGTTTTCGTAGTCAAGAAGTCGTGAGTCGGAAGAAGTGTCAGGTTGAGAGTGTAGGTATGTACTGGTGACCTTTTTGGTATCGGAACTGATCTACCTGGAAACAACCGTTTCATTACAGAGACGAAGAGTTTTATGATAGATCCAACCAGTATTGAAAGGAAAGTTCCTCATTCCCAGAAAATTAAAGTACCGACGTCAGTGGTAGACGTCACTAAAACCTCGGGTTTTTGTATTTCAAACTGTGACAAAGGTGACAAAGGAGTAGATAAAGGGTACTTCACTACCCTGGTCTACGGTACTAGAAGCAAAAGACTTACAACTCGAAATTCGGTTGAAAAAGTGAGAGGAGGAAGTGAAAGTAATTCTCCGAAAAATCAAGGAGAAGTGAAAGACGGTATTCCCACCACAGTAGACGTATAGACTCCAAGAACTATAAAGAGAGCCGTTAGAACTAAGGTCGAACACAAAGAAGGTCAGGTCACAAAGAGTACTACATGAGACGTCTCTTCAATTTATTCGTCCCACTGTTATTTGTCGGAACTGCATGAAGAAAACGATAAACCTTGGTCAGATAACAAGGTACAGGTCAAGATTGACAACGAAGGACTGGACGTATGTCTAAAGAGTTCTCCGTCCAGTCCACCAGACCATAAGGGTAGAGAAAGTCTTAAAAGGTGTCAAATAACACTAGGTGTGTGAGTTTCCGAAACCGTATCAGTTATTTCGTCTTTATCTACAAGAAGACCTTGAGAGAACGAAAAAGGTACTAGGTCGCTACAACCGTTAAACTAGAGACCAAGGAGACGGAAAAGATTTTAGCCGAACTTGTAGACCTTCAAGTGCCAAGTTCATGACGACTTCGGACCGAACCTCTCAAAACTCGTAATGTAATGATCGCACACTCTACTCAAGTTAACACACCATCCATGAAACTCGAAAGAAACCGTAACGGAAAGAAACCTTAACCTTACTTTTGACTGGAAAAGGTCAGGACACCGGTGACGACTCAAAAGATTTAAACGACCGTATAACTCGCGTCGTGAAAGTGTCGTAGTAGAAAGTCCTAAACTTTGTCGAGTGGACCTTAAGGTAGTGAAGGTGATCGAAACAAGCATCACTACGAAAGATTCCGGGTAAACTGAAGTGTAAGGTTCTACAGACCGAGATCCACTCACTAGTGTGGTAGCACTAATAGAACCAGTACTTCGAGAAAAAACATGTCAAGAAGTCATAAAAGAACGGTGAAGAAGAATTATAGAAGACGAAGACCACCAGGTATGGTAAAGACAGTCCAGGTATGGTAAAGACAGGAAATACTTCGGGTAGAAACGTACTTTACAAGGAAACCATAGAGAGTAAAAGAACTTCTCTGGAGATCAGAAAGGGTAAGACAACAAAAGGAGATAAAGAAACGTGACTAACGACTCCTTCCGAAAGAATAGAGAAGGACGATAAGAAACCTTGAGACGTAAGTCTACGAATATAGAAAAGAAAAGAGGAAACGAAAAACGAAGAGAAGAAAAGTGTCGATAAACATTCCGGAGGAGTCTGTCGGTAAAACGAAAAACCGTAAAGAAAAGGTACCCCTACCAGAACTAGGGACTGAGGACATGTTACAGTGTTTGGAGGCAAGTATCAAGTAGTCCGTGAGACAGATAGTATAGATCAGGGAATGTAGATAAAGAGTGAAGGTGACATATTAGTATTCCCTAAACTAAATCTAGTATGGACTTACCAGAGCACCAAAAGGGGTGAAAGAAGTCAAATTCAGACTTAAACCGTTATTCCTCAAGTACTAGACTCGGTGTCAGTCAAGGGCCAGAACAAAAACAACTGACATATCTCGAAGAGGTAGAAACCGACGTTTCTTATATTAGTTAGACTGAAACCACAACTGGTAGACCACTACAGGTACACATCTCGGAAGAGAACACAACAACCTTCTCCCACAAACGATACTGGTCACGCAAGAGAACCGTTTTGAGATAATAGGAAACGGGACGAAGTAAGGCATGAGTTCCGGTTTAAACGGAACCTCACAAAGAACTGAAGGATGAAAACGTAAGGTCATAGGATATTACTCTTCCTGTAGAAAAAACCCACAAACAAGATTTTTCAGAACATCCAGAAGTATCTTGGCAAGTTGAAGTTGAAGAAGTCACAATGACCAACCCCGTATCCCAACTTAATGGTACCATAACTTATCAAACGGAACCTTTGTTTCTCCAGTAAAACAGCAAAAACTCTAACGTAGGTTCATGACGCAAAACCTGAGAAAACAACTGGTACTACCGATGAGGTGAAGAAGACTCCCTAAGCACGGGCGTCATCATCTATATTACCAGTAGACTTCATTTAAGAGGGTAAGGTCAGGTAAAATCAAGCGACTAAGGATCTTACAACTGCAAGTGAGAACGGTAGAGGACAAACTGGTGAAGGTTAAACGGAACTAAGTACCTGGACTCTAAGGTCCAAGGATACGTTATAACGAGAATTGTCGTAACCTGGAACAAAGATAGTGATCAGTGTAGGTGTCGACCCATAACAAAAACGAAACCGAGGTAGGGAAGTAAGAAAGACCTCAATAAAGAGGTGACTAGTGGTCATCGTATAACCCGTGGATGGCTGGACCATTCAAGGAGAAAGTCATAGGATAGTAAAACGGAAAAGTATGACAAGTACCGCAAGAGTTCCTTTCTTATGACTTCACCAAACGGTAAGGGAAGAGGTCACCTGGTGTAAGACAGTCTGGAGAGGTGGTACTGGGCGGGTAGAACCCACCGGGGTACCCGTACCGAATCAAAGTAACTCAATCTGTTCCGACACCAGGCACACTAATCTAACTGATCAAAAGACACTAATACCAAAGTCACACAGACAGGAGACTACGGAAGAACGTTGTGGATGGCAGAATGAACCCAAAGAGAATGGAACCTGTACCCCATAGAGGAGTGTCGGCGGGGAGGACTGGAATTTGCACCTCATCGAGGAGAGCCGGGAGGACGCGGACTAGTCGGCGGTAAGGAACCTGTAGTCCAACGTGGAGAGTCGGTGACGGGGGCTGGAGTCCGCACCCCATCGAGGGGAGCCGGTGAGGACACGGTTGCGTCGATGTATGATATGTAGCACCTTATTATTAAGAGAGCCTAAAAGAATGAGGGACTAAAACGTGGAGTCAGAAAAGTTAAGTGTCAGTTTAGAAACAAGGTGATAGCTCGGTTGAGATCCTAGGCACCGAAGGGACCTTTCCAAATGGTCAGAAAAATTAAAATTATCTCTCTCTAAAAATCACCTTTCAAAAAAGAAGAAGGTATAACTCCTTCGTACAACTTCAACGATTGACTACCCTTCAATGTAAACTTAAGCGGTACCCAGACGTGAACAGAGGCTCTCCTCACACTCAGACATCCACAACGCTGTTTGGAATGACAGTTGTAGAAACGGTAGACGCACCAAAAATGTGAGTCCGACTATCGAAAAGAGTCTAAGTGTCAAGTAGGAAGGGAAATTTGCCCGTTACGTTTCGATACTCAGTGACACTAGACTTATTATCGGGGAGTCTAACCTACAGACCCGTGAGAGACCAACTCGTCGCAGAAAGGACTGGCATTACCTGTACATCTGAAACGGGACACTACAGTTCTTGGCCTCCCCTCAAACTTTTTGTCTCTCCAATCTAAACTTTAGAACCACCAGAAGAGAACTTCCCCCAATACTAGAGTGTTCCTCTTGCCAGAGTCGGACTACCAGACACTCAATCACGTTAAAACGACAACAAAAGTTATTAAACTGACTCAAATTATGGTTCACAAGTTAAATTGTGTTTTGACTGAGGCGTGAGAGGATCTGTGACATCTGGATCCTACGACACCCAATGTCTGTCGGAGACGGGACACAAGTAAGTCTACTGGTCCACTTGAACCCGGACCCAGCCTCTGGAGAGACCAACAAGCGAGAGTAGTAGGTACCTACGGAACCCTTGGTACTTCACCGGATATCCTGATACCCCTTCAACTCGAGGAACCTCGAGGTTCCCTTGTTTGTTTATTCTTCTTACATAATCAGTCTGATGTCTGTTCATTGAACTTAGAGAAAAGTTTTACAAAGGGTGACAAAGACCTCGTCCCCTCGTTAATGGGTTCAAGAATGTAGACTTTCGAGGTCACGAGGTGTAAACGCCACACGAACCCCGGGTCTAATAAGGACTACGAGGTAACGAAGAGACAGTGAACGTCACTTCACCGAAATGCGTAGTCATCAGTCTAGGACGGTAGAACGTGCGTCATCAAAGACGCTCTTTGTACGGTAGGAGTTTCAGTCGGAACCGGAAGTATTCGGGATTTATGTGTAAAAAAGGATAAAAGTCGTCACGACGTACCGTACACCCCAGAAATACGGGGCCGGAGTCAAGTCAAGTCAGCGCGTCAGCCCAGACCGAGAGACGCTGGGGTACTTACTAGTCTGGACACGGAGGCATCACCTTCGTGCCTCAGGATTGGTGACCCGGGGGCCCCTTAAGTTTGAGGAGATACGCGTAAAAACTACCCGTACTCAGTGAAAAGGTTTTAGACGTTTACAGTGTTTCCTTATTGTAAAGGACAATTTTACATTTTAAACTTATATGTACCCGACTTGTGTTTAAACTTGATACAAGAAATGCGTCACCCGTGACCACCCTTCAAAAGGTTGTATACGTCATAGGAAATAAAGGAAAACCACATGACACGTTCAGTCTCGAGACGACCCGAAGAAGAATCCACTACATAGACCAAAGTGAGGCCGAGTGACTATGGACTGGTCGGGTCGTCGGGTACGGGACGGAGTGTGTAGGAAAAGAATTGTCGGTCACAGTTTTGGCGTGGACAAGAACGCACGTGGGTTGTTTGGAGTGCTTCAAAGTAACTAAGTTGAAAAGGGGAGTATTTAATATTAATAGGAAGAAAGTGATTTCAGAGTTTAAAACAGTTACCCTTGGGGAAGTCCGACCAAAAACACAAGAAATTTATGTGAAGGTAATTAGCAATGACTAAACGAAAAACCGTTTTGTCGAACAAGAAATGGACGGGATGTGGATCTTCGTTGGTAAAGAGGTTCCTCAGGACTAAGACACTCACCCCTCATTATGTCTTTGGTCTTAGAAAGTCTTTTAGTATTATCGACGTATCATAGGGGTTGTCCGGTGAAACCTTTTACGTGCCTTTTTGTCTATTTCTTTGGGTGTACTAAGGGGATCCGTATGGATTTACGTGTATCACTCTTTGGACCCTCCTTAATAGACAGTCTTTTTCTGTGACAGTGTCAAAAGGGAGCACAATTCCTTTGAGAGGAAAAAGGGGAATAGTAGACGCCATCAAAGTTTTATACAGATGTTTACAAATCTGGGTGGAGAAAAGTTTCTACTCTCGATTAAGGAGAGAGGGACTTTCGTCCGTGATGAATTGCAGATTCTTTTACACCGCCTTCATTACGAGACACTAAACAGACCAGACAGAGAGCCCTGTGAACGGCGACCTTGAGTCGGTGACACAATACTCACTCGAACTCAGCGTGTCTCTCCGGTGTACACCCACAAAACGGGACGTCAGAGTCGGTCCAGGAGTCGGTTGTCGGCCCTAATTGTCCCTCTGGACTCTTACTTCTGCGAAAGCACTCTAAAGGCGGGGGCTTGTGACTCCTCGTCCCTACTCAGTAAGGGTGAGTGTCTTTGGAACTCTTTGTTCTTTCTTAGTAACAACGAGCTCCAGATCAGAGAAGCCACTCGGACTTTACCTTTTTGTGAATTGAATGGGAACTCTCTACACGAGTTTGAAAGTTTTTGTGAGACGACTGGAGGAAAAGTCCTCATTCCTGTTCTCTCTTTCGTGTGGTCAACCGAAAAATGAAGGATTGTTTCGTAGTACGACAAGTCGACTAGTAAGCATTGCAAGAACCAACGTTCAAAACCTTTTAAATTGGTTTTCATTGGATCATGTCTTCCTAAATAACGAAGTACGTAGACTACCCAGGTTCACACCTAGACCGAAGTCTTTGCCGACTTCATTCCTTTACCTCGTCGCAGTAGCCCTGGGTCGCACACGGGACAAAAGACACTGAGACTCCGAAAGGGTAAAGAAGTGAGAATCTACTGTCTACCACTATTCTGCCGTGGTCATTAAAGTGTGGTTGTTGGAAGGTCCAAATTTAGATTGTTGTTGTTGTTTAACGGAAAAGGAGTCGTATGGGTCGTTTGTCAGAGTAATATAAAGTGACCGAGACTATCCCACACACACGTAGAGACCTGGTTATTGACGTTTAATCCCCTATATTCAAGACTGACCGATCTACTCAATGGACTCGAAGGACTCCGTGACCTTTACTTTTGCCTCTTCGACTAAAACTCTTCTTTAGTCCGCAATCATTGGTTTCATATCTACCCATCTATTTCTATTAGTATATCGTTTCAATTCAATTTACATGGTATACCCATTCGACTTTGAAAGATCGTGTGTAATTGTTTTGTGGAAAGCCTTAAAGAAGGGAGGACGGAGGAGTTAGATTACTTGTTCGTGTTTCTTGTCGTATGACAAGTAACTCCACCACATCGTTAAAGTAGAAAGGTTTCTTTTTACTTAAAGGGCAACTAAAAAAAAGGTAGTTAAAAATTTGTGATAAATGTTTTTCGTAATGAATGACGAAGATGAAAATTTATGTACCTCGTGAAGATTTATAGACCTTTAGGATCGATATTCTTAAATGGACAGGTGATACATGTGTCGTGACGATTTATTTTGACGACTAATGTCCCCGAAAGGTCCACTTCTTAGGTGGACGGTCCCGTCCTCTACATGCTCTACACCCAAACTGGGGACCCAGTCCTTCTAGGGAACCTCTTGTCTTACCGATGGGTGAGACCATAAGAACGGACCTTTTAAGGTACCTATCTCCTCGGACCACTCGATGTCAGGTACCCCGACTTCCCAGGCTGCGTTGACTCGTGTTATTGCCACTATTAGACTCCGTGGAAAGTTTATACTGGTAAGCCCGGAATTTGGTAAGGGGGCGTAACGGGTAAGAAGTGGTGGTTAGGTCCCCTGTTCACGTCCGTACGTATTCCGAACCTCCACTCAAGTCTCCTTAAGTGTAGACTCTCAGTAAATGTCTCCTGTTCGAAAGGGTACTTAAAGTTGTGTTTCACATGTTATGCATGATTGTAATGGTTTATGAAGTAGTATATGACCGTTGAAGAAATTGGTCTCTAATCTACAACGTTTTAATCCTGAGCAAAAAGTTCACACTTGTGTAATTGGACATTGTAAAACGTTAAAGAAAGGAGGGTGAAGGACGTTTGGTTACTTTTCATATCTATTATTACATGACGAGTATCTCCACTAAATTATTAAGATCAGAGGTTTCTGTTATAAAGGATACTTAAAATCGTTTTTTTCTATAAATGTTTCGCAAAAAAAAAACGAGATGTAAAATGTATATGGTCCGTAAAGATTTAATAACTATCTGGTCTACAAAGTTTATTCCTGAATTAAAAAGGTGATATATATATATATATATATAGGTGAAAGACGTTTATCCCACCACAGTAAACGTATAGACTCCAATGACTATAAAGAAGGCCGTCAGAACTAAGGTCGAACTCGAAGTAGGTCTTTCGCTTCTCCTTGATTTGTCGGAGGACTACTTCCACTTTCTCCTCTCACTTTTTCGACCGAAAAATTTTGAGTTGTAAGTTTTTTGTTTTTCTAGTACCGTAGTCCAGGATAATGAAGTACCGTTTACCGTTTATCCCTTTGTTACTTTTGACACTGCCTAAAATAAAAGAACCCGAGTTTTTAGTGACTCCTACCACGGACGTAGGTACCTTAATTTTCCACGAACGAGGAACCTTCTTTTCGGTACCGTTTGGATCTGTTACACGATTCTTCGTCTCTGTAGCGAAACGGGTGTTTCCAGGTAGATCAGTTCCGATATCAAAATGGTCAACAGTACATACCTACACTCTCGACCTGGTATTTCTTCCGACTCGCGACTTTTGAACTACGAAAGTTTGACACCACGACCTCTTCTGCGAACTCTCAGGGAACCTGACGTTCCTCTAGGTTGGTCAGTCAGTCAAATCAACGAGTCAGTACCGGCTGAGAAACACTGGGGTACCTGATGTCGTGCGGTCCGGAGGGACAGGAAGTGGTTGAAGGTCTCAAATGAGTTTGAGTGCAGGTAACTCAGCCACTACGGTAGGTTGGTAGAGTAGGAGACAGCAGGGGAGAGGAGGACGGAACTCAGACTCGTTTGAGACCCTCTGTCACTTTCTGTCCCTTCGACCCGTACGACGTCAGGTACTCCAGTGTTTCTCAGTCTGTGTCGACTCACTGACTTGTTTTCTTCGTATATATACACACACACACACATGTATATATATTTGTTCGTATATATATGTCTATGTATAGGTGTCAGAACTTATTTGATGTGTGTACATCGTTGTCGATATTAGACTTTCACAGAAGTTTTACACTTATACGAATTTTGGGAAGGGAGGAGAGTAGGGAGACAGTCAGATCCCCAGATATTGCGAGTTTAAAAGTCTTCTACTAGAAACGGGTATTTAAGAACACGTTTTACGTGGTTTAAATGGCCAAATATTGAGTTGTGAAAAAGTATGTGACGTTGGAGAAATTACAGATCTTTCTGATCTACAACAGTTAATCTGAGTAAACAGGTAAAATGTGTGTTACACGACAACAGGCAACATGTGTGTTGTTTTGTGTCCTTGTGTTCTCTGTCGCCATTCAAGAACGGAGCTATATTTGTGTAACCGCGTCCCGAGAGATCCAGGAAGAGGAGACGGGAGGGGACACATGACGAATTTCTGCAAAAACCAATAAGGAGAGTTTTTTGTAAAGTGTACTTAAAATTGCTTTTATATGAATGTTTTACACTACATAATATTGAAAATGAAAATTATACATAGTCCATAAAACATTGTAGACCTTTCTAATCTAGAAATTTTTTCGTGAATTTTAACCGTTGATATGTACGTCAATCGTTCTTGTCTTACGTGAATTGTCGTGACCACTCTGACAATCAGTGAGTCACCACAGACGAGAAACGGTGGGGTACCTGACATCGGGGGGCACGAGGGGACAGGTGCCTTAAGAGGTCCGTTCTTAGGACCTCACCCAACGGTGAAGGAAGAGACCCCCTAGAAGAACTGGGTCCCTAGTTTGAGCCCAGAGAACGTAACGTCCGTCATACTTTTACGGGAGATATAAACTGGACAGACCGGGTCTTATAAAAAGAAAGGTAGAGTACCTTCGTTGCACACATAAGACTGAGAGGAGGGAGAGTGGGAAGAACGAGTCGTACATTGGACGGACGCTGTCTACCGTAGCTAATAGTCTCGAAAACACGAGTCGGAGGCAAGACTCAAGAACCGGAAAGAAACCACGGGGAGGTAATTGGATGACCGGGAAGGTGTTCCGAAGTGACAGAACCGAGGGTCGATTCAGGGTTAAAAGTTATATTGTGGTGTAACCTTTAGAGATACCGGAAATTTAAAGGGATTCAGGGTCTGTTATACGAACGAATCAAACGAAAAAATGTTCAACTTCGACTTAAGATCACACTCATATCTTAACTCAATCAGGAACTTCCGGTGGGATTAACCTAAACTGAGCTAAGAATGATATTTTTAGTTAGTTGGTCTAGAAAATCAGAGACTTTAAGAATTGGAATATCCTCCTACTCTCCTTCGGTCTTCATATTTAAGTTACTGTGAAAAAATAAATTGTCGTTCTTTTTACTTTTCGTTAGACTTTTAACCTTTAAAGAATAGAAGTAGTGTGTTAGAAAAGAGGATTCTTAGACGTCATACACCGATTTAAAATTAAGTACTGTAATATATGAAGTTAAGTAGTCTCGAATAAACTTTCTTTCCTCCCCAAATTATAATTAAAAGTAATTATAATATTTTCAATAGATATTACTTCCTTAGAGATACAATACTAAAACTCAGTTTTGTTCGTTACGGAAAAAAAAAAATGAAACCTCAGAAATGATAACAATCAAGACATTAGTGTGAATTTTTTAAAATAGGAGTAGGGGTAAACCCGCCTCTTAAAATGATTTATCTAGTATTCTACAAAATAGTTTGTATGTCTTTATTGATCGGTTCCTAAGACAATGTACATTAGCATTCACTATACTATGAATATATTTATAGATGGAAGTAGACTTGATGTTTATACGAAACGGGTCATGTCACTATTTTTATACTAAGACCTAGATATCACATTTTTCAGAATATAAATATACGTAATAAGAAATCCTTAATGTATTTTACGTCAATATCTTTACATAAATCTTAATAAATGAAAAGAAACATCAATGTAAAATTTTGACGTATAAAAAAGTTATTCAAAACACGTGTTTAAAATTAGTGGTAAAATTAATAATTAAAAACGACAGTCTTCTGACAAGATGGTAAATGATCAAAACCTTGGGTTTCCTGGGACTCGATGTCGGTATTTTTCCTTGTTTAGCCTCAGTCAACATCACTCCACCTACTTGGATCTCTGAAAATATGTCTCACCTCATTCAGTCTTTCTCTTTTTACTTATAGGATATAATCACGCTTATATATCCCATAGATCTTTTTGTCACGACTGCTTCGACACATGTCTCGCCTTTGCCTCTGTGTCTGCATCTCTTCGTGAACACTATGTGTTCGCAGGAAAGACTGCGGTGTAGGTCTTTACAAACTACTAGTTAATTCTGTGCATAAGGATCAGAGACAGATTGGGACTACTGTAGATACCTTAGTAACTTAGACGGTGTATTTTATAGTCGAGATCTTTCTTGTCTGTCTTCTCCGGATGAATCTGAGCTGGGAATGAAAGGTGATAAGAAGTTCTCAACGGACTAAGGGACGTATTAAACCGTCAGTGGTCGGGTCGATATCTGGAATACTTGGGGTACCACACCCTTGGTTGCGATGTACAGGGTGAAATACCTCCTGGTTGTACACCTCTTGCTTTCCTTTGTCTAGTTGTCTGTCATTGTCTTCCCGATCCTCTTTCGTCGTAACAGTATATCTGTGTTGGTACCAATTTCGTCTATCGATCGTCCTTCGACGATGTGTCGTGTACCTCGGGTCGGACCGTAAGACACTACTGGATCTCCCCACCTTACCCTCCCCGTCCCTCCGATTTCCCTCTCCTCCAATATATATATATATTAATACTGACTGAGCACAACTACATGTCGTCTCTGGTGGTGTTATAATCTTCGTTAATAGGAGTTTTTTTTTTGTTTTTTTTTTGGGACTCGATCTATTTGACTCCGAAACTCGAAATGTAAATTTGATACGCTTTAAGAGAAAATTGTTCTTCTTTCCCTAAAAATATGTGACTAGTCAACCGACTACAATAAATACGAAGTACTTTCATCTTGTACCCAAATCGGGATCTATCCCACTGAAAATAGTCAAGATAGTCAATCGTTTTGGTTTTCTAAGATTTGACTTATAACACAGACAGGCTGTCTGTGTACGTACAAGTTCTAGACAATGACGACACTACTGATAACGACTGTGTAAGACCCGGCACGGGAGACAGTCATAGCCGACCACCAGGAGAAAAACGAGAGGTGGACAACGAAGAGGTGTTTCGTCCTGTACCTCTTAAACAGGGGTGTGAAACCCCGAGTGTTCCAGCTAACGACCCGACTACTGACGGTTTAGCACGTCCTTCAGATCGTTGAGAACTTCTTGTCACCTTACATGCCAAGCTCAGTTTCATCCGGAGAATAAGGATAGGACGGATCTTGACTATAAAATAAACCACCCAGGTTACTAAGGTTTCTACAATATTTTCAATCTGTTCTCTGGTCTTTACACACGGAATTGACTAGTAGTTTGTAATGACCTATGTTTACAGTCTCTGTTTAACATATTGTTTCTGCTCGCCGGAGAGGACCGGCACGTCCACCCAGACAAAGAAACTCCCGAGGTAAAACCAAGTACACGATTAATAGGAAGTCTTAAATTTTCTGTCACGATTAATAGGGAGTCTAAGTAAGAGGAAACAAGGAAAATGAATTTTTTTTTTTTACGGGAGTCAAAATTGAACTGTGTGGTGACGGACCAACCTCTGACGAGAAGAGTCGAACACAACCCCGATGTACTCCGATCGACCCCACGTTCAGTGACCCTCCTCTCGTATTCCTTGTACCCTTATAGACCAGTACAGGTATTTCCGTTCAGAGAGAGAAACGGAGGAGGGTAGTTGGTACCCCTTTGTCGTTGTTGTTCTCCACGACGGAACCTACCTCTACCTTCAACGGATCGTTCCTACGAACCCGGTTGTACCATGGGACGACAAACCGACTCTTACACCCCGTGTCTAACGAATGAAGACTCAACAATGTACTTTTCCTTCCTTTGAAGATTACATTCAATGTAATAAGCCCCAGAGAAACAGTGGAGCCGAATCGGACACAGGATTGATTACCTTGTTATCTTTTAGAATTGACGAGATTCTAGGTCGTATCGACAATGGTAAAAACTATTACTGATTACTTTATATTAACAGGAGTCAAGTCAAGTCAGTTAGTCAGCACAGGTTGAGAAACGCTGGGATACTTGGCGTCGTGTGGTCCGGAGGGACAGATAGTGGTAGAGGACCTCAAGTAAGTCTGAGTGCAAGTAGCTCACACTACGGTAGGTCGGTAGAGTAGGAGACAGCAGGGGAAGAGGAGGACGGGGGTTAGGGAGGGTCGTAGTCTCAGAAAAGGTTACTCAGTTGAGAAGTGTGCTCCACCGGTCTCATAACCTCAAAGTCGAAGTCGTAGTAAGGAAGGTTTCTTTAGGGTCCCAACTAGAGGAAATCCTACCTGACCAACCTAGAGGAACGTCAGGTTCCCTGAGAGTTCTCAGAAGAGGTTGTGGTGTCAAGTTTTCGTAGTTGAGAAGCCGTGAGTCGAAAGAAGTGTTAGGTTGAGAGTGTAGGTATGTACTGGTGACCTTTTTGGTATCGGAACTGATCTGCCTGGAAACAACCGTTTCATCACAGAGACGAAAAGTTGTATGATAGACCAGTATTGAAAAGTAAATTACCGACGTCAGTGGTAGACGTCACTAAAACCTCGGGTATTTCAGACTGTGACAAAGGTGACAAAGGGGTAGATAAAGGGTACTTCACTACCCTGGTCTACGGTACTAGAAGTAAAGACTTACAACTCGACATTCGGTTGAAAAAGTGAGAGGTGAAAGTGAAAGTAGTTCTCCGAAAAATCAAGGAGAAGTGAAAGACGGTATTCCCACCATAGTAGACGTATAGACTCCACTAACTATAAAGAGGGTCGTTAGAACTAAGGTCGAACACGAAGAAGGTCGGGTCGCAAAGAGTACTACATGAGACATATCTTCAATTTATTCGTCCCACTGTTATATGTCGGAACTGTATGAGGAAAAGGATAAACCTTGGTTAGACAACAAGGTACAGGTCAAGTTTGACAACGAAGAACTGGACGTATATCCAAAGAGTTCTCCGTCCAGTCCACCAGACTATAAGGGTCTATATATTATACTGGTGGATTACATAAGTGACTATTTGAAGAGTTCAGTTCTAATCGTATAAATTTTTAGGTGTTACTGTTGTGTGTCGTATTATCCATGTTATGTTGTAGGACACTTCTGTGTTACTGTTAGCGTTTATATGTGGGACTCCTCATAAAGGGCCTCTTCCGTTACTGTGGGGTGAGGTCATGAGAACGGACCTTTTAGGTACCCGTCTCTTTGGACCACCCGACGTCAGGTACCCCAGTGCTTCTCAGCCCGTGTTGACTCGCTGAAGTGAAAGTGAAAAGTGAAAGTACGTAACCTCTTCCTTTACCGTTGGCTGAGGTCACAAGAACGGACCTCTTAGGGTCCCCACCCCCTCGGGTCACCCGACGGCAAAGACCCCAGCGTGTCTCAGTCTGTGCTGACCTCGCTGAGTCGTCGACGTCTCCTCACAAAGGTACGGCTCGCCACACGTACGCGTCCGAAGTTCGGTGGAGGGGTCTCTGACCTCGCAGTCTGTCCTCCCTTGCGCGGACGTCTAGGAAGCCTTTTCCGTTCTCACACTGACTCTGTACCCTTGTCTCTCTACACCGATTTTATACCTTGGTGTTCAACACACAGAGAACCTTTGTACAAACGACGATTCATTGACCATGATTTTATGTAAAACTTTGATTTTAACTGTCAAAGTCACTTTGAAATTCCGTTTATATGGTGAGTGTCTCCCGTTTTGTCGCCTCCTTATTGTACGGATAGGTTAAACACGGAAATCCATTTTAGATAGTGGACAAATCTGACGGTGTCTTGTCCGGACGAAAGACGGTGAGTGGGGAAATAGAAGTTCTCTATTCCGACCGATTCGTCTCTGAGGCCCGTCGACGTCCGACTGTCTTTAAGGACCGTCACTTCCAAGGACAAAAATCCAAAGAGACGTATTAATCTTAAGATAAAGGTTTCCAAAAATTACGTTGTTACTCTATTTACTCTTATGAACAAAATAAGTGATCAGAACGAATCGATGTATGATTTCTTAAATGAGATCCAAGCCCCGTTACAGAGACTCAGAATCTTCAGAGTACCTGAACACGTCAGGAAACTTATAAGGCGTTTTCTCCGGTTACACTCGTAAAGGAACCTTCTATTTTGTCGGAGTTCGTAGACTCCGGAACCACGGTGTTTAAATGGGAGGGGACTCTTCGAGTTTAGAGGAGAGGTTTACCTACTTATACATATCTCCTAGAACAGAAAGTACGGACTTATGTACCCCCCGTACATGACGACTTTTAGAGACTTTTTATCTGAATTAATTATGTTCTTATACGGACTTTCGTAAGGATATCTCTGTTTAGTTTACTGAGAAATATTTCGAGTCGTTTGTTACAAAGAACGAGTCTTTAGAACTTTTATGTTCAATAAGTAAAATTCACCAGTATAAATATTAAGCCTAATCACTCTAATAGTATAAGGACGTTTCAGTGGTTTTAGACGTGGTGACACTGGGGAGACAACAGATAACACACAGGGGAGCAAGTAAGGTACGAATGTCAGTGAACTCCCGTTCTGCGACACTGTCCAGGGACGTTCCACTTGCGTAAGGGGCAAAAGTGGTGTCTCGGTTGGTAAAGGCTCACAATCTACAACGTAACTGACATTTCTTATTACTGTTGACCAGTCAAAAATATTTTGGATCTTAGATCGACTCCCTACACTGACAAAATTGAGAAAAAGTCCATAAAGTTTCGGTTGACATTAATCGACGATTCGTCTTACTCACCATATTTTTTCATCCGCTTTAAGAATTGTTTCACGGGTCGGGACCCGGTTCCTGAAAGGTGAATGACAAGGTAGTTAAAAGAAATGGTGGAGACTCACTGACAAAGATAAACTCCTTTGACTTCAAATCTCTCCCTTTTATTAAACTAGTTTAGGTACATTTGATCATTCCCTTCCCCAGTTACTGATTTTAGGTCTGGAGAGAGGAGGTTACTGGACTCAAAAATCCCCGTCTTCACTAGACTGAACTCGTCTCAGAACTTCCTTCCTTCGAAACCGCCCCCCTTCTTGTTCCCGGAGGACTCGACCCGAGACTCCCTTGGTCCCTGACCTCCCATCTCGGACTCCGTACGAACGGACGGGTCCTTTACGGGCACTAGGACCCCAGTTAGTGGAGAAGGAGCACAATATGTCTCTCGATTCGTCGACCGACAAAGAAGATATGAGTGAAAGATTGACTCAATCAAACCCCATGTCTTTTTGGACGTGAGATATTAAGTTTATTTTTCGGGGCCAAAGAAATACCTCTTCCCGTAGACCTATAATCGTAAAGGTTAACACGGAACCTCGGTCCTTCATCTATTTGTGTAGTCTTGCAACTGAAAAGTAATACAGGAACTCGTCTAGTGACGTTACCTTTGAAGTCGGGTTAATTCCAAATACGGTGTCTGGATTCCAAGGTTATTTCGGTGATTTAAACATTTCTTCTAAGACAAAATTTGGACGACCTTTAAAGTTCGACCATAGAGGGTCCCAAAGATTCTATGTCAACGGAGGTTTAACCGGGAAACACAACACGGGATCCCGTCGTGTCGTCACAACGTTAACACAGATTAATTGGAGGACGATTTGAGCTTTACAGTCTTTCCGCTTAGTAGTTTGATCTCGATCTACGACCCAACAACAATAAAAGTTGTCCTTATCTTGATCGACAAAAGTGAAAACTCCGTTGACAAGACCTCAGTCTCAGCCTGTGCTGACCCGCTGAAAGAGAAAAGTAAGACTTTCAACCGTCCTATAATCGTGAAACATAGTCCTATAGACGTACAATTTATACTCTAGACTTATACAGCATTGAAACTATGTCAGTGTAAAATTTTGGTCATCACCCCTTTCTGTTTATTAATATCGAACTATAACTAAATCCTCCTGTTTAAAAATTGATTCAAACTAAGGTATATTTTAAGACAAAAGATGTATTGAACTCCATTGATTATATCGACCAACCAAAAAAAAAAAGAAATAAATTTTTTAGACCATCGGTCCACCCCTCTCGTTTTCTGACGTAAGACTAAGTCAACCCTGTCCGATTTTGTACGACCTCATCGTTGAGGTCTTAGAGTCACCGAAATTTGTAGTACCGAAATACGAAACTAGTATGACGAACAAGAAATCCAGTCGATTCTGGATCGACTCTCGTCTAATATAGAACCACGACGGTGTTAACGGTTGGCGAGGAGACAACGACACATGGCTTAATAGTGTTTAATCGTCGACCTTTATTGTGTGTGATAATAGAATGTCTAAAACATCCGGTCTTTAGATCCATGGTGAATCGACCCAGGAACCTAATACCAGAGAGTCAAGTCAAGTTAAGTCAACGAGTCAGCATAGACTGAGAAACGCTAGGGTGCTTAGCGTCGTGCGGTCCGGAGGGACAGGTAGTGGTAGAGGACCTCAAGTGAGTCTGAGTGCAGATAGTTCAGGAACTACGGTAGGTCGGTAGAGTAGGAGACAGTAGGAGAAGAGGAGGACGGGGGTTAGGGAGGGTCGTAGTCTCAGAAAAGGTTACTCAGTTGAGAAGCGTACTCCACCGGTTTCATGACCTCGAAGTCGAAGTCGTAGTCAGGAAGGTTACTTGTGGGTCCTGACTAGAGGAAATCTTACCTGACCAACCTAGAGGAACGTCAGGTTCCCTGAGAGTTCTCAGAAGAGGTTGTGGTGTCAAGTTTTCGTAGTTAAGAAGTCGTGAGTCGAAAGAAGTGTTAGGTTGAGAGTGTAGATATGTACTGATGACCTTTTTGGTAACGGAACTGATCTGCCTGGAAACGACCGTTTCATTATAGAGACCAAAAGTTATATGATAGATCCAACCAGTATTGAAAAGAAAGTTCCTCAGTCGCAGAAAATTAAAGTACCGACGTCAGTGGTAGACGTCACTAAACCCTCGGGGGTTTTTATTTCAGACTGTGACAAAGGTGACAAAGGGGTAGATAAAGGGTACTTCACTAGCCTGGTCTACGGTACTAGAAATAAAAGACTTACAACTCGAAACTCGGTTGAAAAAGTGAGAGGTGAAAATGAAAGTAGTTCTCCGAAAAATCAAGGAGAAGTGAAAGACGGTATTCCTGTCACAGTAGACGTATAGACTCCACTGACTATAAAGAGGGTCGTTAGAACTAAGGTCGAACACAAAGAAGGTCCGGTCGCAAAGAATACTACATGAGACGTATCTTCAATTTATTCGTCCCACTGTTATATGTCGGAACTGCATGAGGAAAAGGATAAACCTTGGTCAGACAACAAGGTACAGGTCAAGATTGACAACGAAAGACTGGATGTATATCCAAAGAGTTCTCCGTCCAGTCCACCAGACCATAAGGGTAGAGAAAGTCTTAAAGGGTGTCAAATAACACTAGGTGTGTGAGTTTCCGAAACTGTATCAGTTATTTCGTCTTTATCTACAAAAAGACCTTGAGAGAACGAAAAAGCTACTAGGTCACCTACAACCGTTAAACTAGAGACCAAGGAGACGGAAAAGATTTCGGTCGAACTTGTAGACCTTCAAGTACCAAGTGCATAACGACTTCGGACCGAACCTCTTAAAACTCGTAATGAAATAAACGCACACCCTACTCACGTTAACAGGCCATCAAACTCGTAAGAAACCGTAACGGAAGGAAACCCTAACCTTACTTTTGACTGGAAAAGGTCAGGACACCGGTGACGACTCAAAAGGTTTGAACGACCGTATAACTCACGTCGTGAAAGTGTCGTAGTAGAAAGTCCTAAACTTTATCGAGTTGACCTTAAGGTAGTGGAGGTGATCGAAGTAAGCATCAATACGAAAGATTCCGGGTGAACTGAAGTGTAAGGTCCTACAGACCGAGATCCACTCACTAGTGTGGTAGTACTAATAGAACCAGCATTCTAGAAAAAACATGTCAAGAAGACACATAAGAACGGTGGAGAAAGATTATAGAAGACGAAGACAATACCAGAGAGTGTCCCGAAGTTAGTTCTAAAATCCCGATCCTCAGAGTAGACTTACAAACTGATCCCTTCCTAAGCGAAGATTCAAGTACATCAACAACCGTTTTTAGTCATGGAACGTCCAACACTCTACCCCTGGATACAAAGAACGGTACACCCGGAGTGGTGTCGTTGAGTTTTATACCGTGGAACGAAGTCCTTTCGGGTGTTCCTGTTCTTATCCGGACGTTCTGTCTTAAATGTTAGAATACAATATATTATTACCTTTACTGTAGGGTAGTGGAAACGTTATAAGATGACCAACCACAACTCAGTGGTCTGGTCAAATATGAGTTTTCCTGACGTGTTCCTGTACTTAAGGTTCTGTGTCTTCAGAAACCCCTAGTAGAATCCGAGACAGGTGGTGAGCGGTTCTGTGTCTTTTCGTTTGTACTCCCCGGTACGTGACTTGATTTCTGTGTCGTGAAGTGAATAAAGTGAAGTGTCGTAAAGTGACCAGTTTGGTTCAGTGTACCAGTATTGATAGAACCCTCTGCACACACGACCACCAGTCAGTACAGACTGAGAAACGTTAGGGTACCTGACATGGGTGGTCCAAGAAAACAAGTACCCCTAAGAGGTCCGTTCTTATGACCTCACCCAACGGTAAAGGAAGAGGTCCCGTAGAAGGGTCGGGTTCCTAACTTGGATACAGAGGACGTAACTGTTCGTCTAAGAAATGGTGACACGGTGAACCCTTTAATTACTTTCATTATAGAACCCTCTCCCCTCTACGTTAAGATGTATGCGGGCCCTTCTTTTCTTTGTCCTATGAACGGTTGTGCGGGTTACTGTCGGTTGTACCGAGACATCTCCTTAAGTGGTCAATGTCTGTCTAGTTACGTATTTTATTGTCTAATTTTTAATTGATTTATTTAATCCACGAGTCAGTGAAATCAGTACAGGCTGAGAAACACTGGGGTACCTGACACCGGGTTGTCTGAGGAGACAGGTTCCCCTAAGAGGTCCGTTCTTATGACCTCACCCAACGGTACGGGACGGGGTCCTTTATTTAATATGGTAGTATGTTAACAGAATCGAATCCGAGGGGATCTTCGTTTGGGGCTCTATTCTTTAACTCATCTTCGTTAAATAAAATCTTAATTATTAAATAAATCTAGTATCACCTATTGCTACACTTTCTTATTCCTTTCTTTCGATTTTTACTCACACACTATTGTCAACGATGACACCCGTAAACCCCGAGTTTGGGAGACTGTCATGAGGTTTCTCCTACAGAGTAGACATCCTATTCAGTTCATCCTATAGAAGGGAAATTACGGACAGACAGAAACCGAGTCCTGACAAGGGTCCCCTTGTCGATCGGACATGAACTAACCCGACTCTCTTTCAAGAGTCCATTTCTCAAGACTCACGAACATTATAGATTCAGCTGGTCGTACCACTCACTATTTTCAAAAATACCCGGTCTAGGTTGTCGTAGAAGAAGTTTGGTAATCTGAACAGAACACACATTTGACCTTCAGTTCCCTTGACCAAAGTCTTAGTCCAACAATACGATTCACTCAACTATTGACACAGTAACTTTTAGACACGAAGAGAGGATGGGACTCGAGTTGAAGATTCACACAAATCCCTTTTTTTCATTATTCTTCCTTTGAGATTCGAAGAATCGTTACATATTAGTTCTGTCAAAGAAAATAATGATAATAGTGATTATCACTACACATTATTATTACTACCCAGACTTTCCGGTACAAACGAAAGTAATTATATTATAATGACCTCTTAACATCTCCTTCTCCTTTCCCCCGTCAAACGATAGTAATGGTTGTTGAAAGGATTGAAGAATAGGTGACTGTCAACGATGACTTCACGATACCTCCACCATCCCAACTTCCGCAGTCTCCCACCCCCGAGACCTCCAACACCGCTGCATCCTTGTCCTTCCATTGGAACACCGAATACCATTGAAGACGGAGACACGTAATTACACGATCCCGACATTATTACGTACAAGTCAACCAGTCAAAACAGGCTGAGAAACGTTAGGGTTCTTAACACCGGGCGGTCTGAGGAGATAGGAACCTAAAGGGTCCATCCTTACGACCTCACCCAACGGGAAACGAGGAATCGTCCTGGAAGGACTGGGTCCCTAGCCTAGACAGAGGGCATAACCGTCCACATAAGAAATGGTGACGTGGCGGACCCTTCGGGGTCGCGGCATTACTATCTCATGGTGTTTCGTCCGTCGGGATTGTCATCTTTACGAAACATAGTGGCAAGAGCTCCGACCTTCCGACCCTCTCTCAACAAACCTAAGAAAAGAGGACTCCCAACACTCCTTCTGAGGTAAGGTCAGGAGAACGGATCAAAGTATACCGAACGGCCGTTAGAAATTGTAAAGAACCGTACATCTTCTTTGTGGGGCTGGGGAGGGAAGTAGAAGTGTACCGGGACCGAAACCCATGCTCAGACACAGGTTCAAAGGAAAAAAAAAAAAAAAATTACTGTGGTCAGCATAAACTGACTTACTGGTGTAGAATCGATTAATATGATTATAGACGTCGTTGGTTGGGATAAGGTTTAGTCCAGTGCAAGGCTCCAGGACCCCCAATTCTTAAGTTTGATAATTAAACTTTCCCCCCTGTGATAAGTTGGGTATCATAGTGTATTAAGTTTTATATAACAAAGAGATATCCCGGTTTTAAGTCGAAAGGTGGATTTAGGATTTCTGAGGTACTTCTAGGAGAGAAACATTGGTATATCTACAGACGGAAGTGTTGGATTGTTGGCCGTTAACTAAAATGTATTCGAACGTAAAAAGGGACAATGTGTACACGTTTATAGAGGTTCAGTTCAAGGAGTTTCTGACCCTAGTGTCCTTTGTCTTCAGGTTCTACCCTGTGTAAAATGTAACGGAATTATACACGACTATCTTGTAGCCCATTGAACGTTGGAAAAAGTTTCATTCAAGATCTTTCCGTCTCCTGGGTCTCTGGTTTAACGGTTGTGAGTAACCTAGTGTCTTTTTCTTTTCCTTAAGGTTTTTTTGTAGATGAAGACGAAGTAACTGATGTGATTTCAGAAACTGAGACACCTAGTATTGTTTGACACCCTTTAAGAAGTTCTCTACCCTTATAGTCTGGTGGACTGGACGGAGAACTCTTTGGACATACGTCCAGTCCTTCGTTGTCAGGCTTGACCTGTACTTCGTTACCTGACTAAAGTTTATCTCTTTCGTCATGTAGTTTTGACATATAACAGTGGGGGACAAATAAATTGAATGTACGTCTCATGAGTATACTTTAAGACCCGACCTACTTTGAGTTCGACCTTAGTTCTAACGGCCCTCTTTATAGTTAGTGGAGTCTATACGTCTACTGTGGTGGGATTGCCGTCTTTCCCGTCTCCTTGATTTTACGGAGAAGTACTTTCATTTTCTCCTGTCACTTTTTCGACCGAATTTTGAGTTGTAAGTTTTGTGGGTCTAGCACCGTAGACCAGGGTAGTGAAGCACCGTTTATCTACCCCTTCGTTACCTTTGTCATTGTCTGAAATAAAAGAACCCGAGGTTAGTGACGCCTACCACTGACGTCGGTGCTTTAATTTTCTACGAACGAGGAACCTTCTTTTCGATACTGTTTGGATCCGTCACATAATTTTTCGTCTGTAATGGAACGACTGTTTCCAGACATATCAGTTTTCGATACCAAAAAGGTCATCAGTACCATGCCTACAGTCTCAACCTGGTATTTCTTTCGATTCGTGACTTCTTGACTACGAAAGTTTGACGATCTCTTCTGAGAACTCTCAGGGAACTTATTGTTCGTCTAGTTTGGTCAGTTAGGATTTCCTTTAGTTGAGACTTATTAGTGACCTTTCTGACTACGACTTCGACTTCAAGGTTATGGGAACGATGGACTACACTTCTCGATTGAGTAACTTTTCTGGAAATACGACCGTTTCTTACTCCCGTCTTCCCCCGTGGTCTCCTCCACTACCAACTTACCGTAGTGACTAAATTACCTGTACTCAAACTCGTTCGACGTCCTCTATCACTTCCTGTACCTTCGACGTCAGGTACCCGCACGACGTCAGGTACCCCAGCGTTTCTCAACCTGTGTTGACTCGATGACTTGTTGTGATCTACTCGTCATCAAGTGTCGGAATGTCTTGAAATGTTTGTGTGTAAGGACTCGGTGTATGTCTAGACCTCTTAGTATAAACCCCTATATTTTAGTTTTTCCGACGTACGAGTATTCAAGGAAAACACTGAAACTAAGTCGGTATGAGTAACCTGTTATGAATCCTTGGAGATCCTATCTCAAGTCAAGGGTGACTCGGAAACTGGTGATGAAAGTTCCGATTACAGTCAAAATATATAAAGATTAAGAAGACCCTGTTGTTTCATATCTCGAATTAAAGAATTTCGAGGATCCGTACTATAACCGTCTCTAGGTACTAGTTTATACCCTTCAATACTCAGTTAGTCTCACTTTATTTACAGGAATGACGTCCTGAAAAATTTTTAAAATTATCCTATTACATGTAACACTTGACCCCATTTCTCCTATTATGTTTTGAGAAGAATGGAAGAAAAATTTAAAACAAATAAATAAAACCAGGGTAGTTCACCCAACACCTTAGAATCAAAGGGTTGGTCACTGACTTGGTGTCCAAGTGGTCCCTTGAGGGAGAAGGTCGAAGAAAATAATTTGCTTGAAAATAAAAAGGATCTTGTAGAGGGTTCTGTTAAGGAAAATTCCTGTGAAAAACCTTTCACTTCGATAAAAGTCCTCCGGATTGAGAGTCGAGGTTGCATAATAAGTGTCTTCTATTCTGGAGAAACTGAAAAAAAAAAAGTAGATATTTCAACTCCTTTAAACGAGGTTGTATAAAGATCTAGAAAATTTTTATCGAATGACTAAACCCCGAGTGCTAAACAGTACTACAATAAATTACATTTCGGACGAAATGACACCATGGAAACGAAGAAAGATAGTGTAATCCTTCTTTGACTCAAAGACGACAATGTTCCATGAGACGATCCGTGAAGACCCCTCTACTTACTCTTTCTTATTACTGGGAAGAGGAGTTCCTTCAAAAGTCAGCACAACCGCTCAGTCTGTGCATATGGAAGTAAAGGGAGAAGGGAGACAGGGGAGAGAGAAGTATAGTGGATGCAGACAGAAACCGTAGGTCTTCTTTATGGACGTCGGTTTCTACGTCATGTTACAGTACAATAAAGAGATAAACAGAAGTAAAAGAGGTCGTTCTTCTATACGGTTGTATTTTTAATCCTTTCCAGTTGACAGGGAAGAGGATTATACCCTTCACAAAATTTACCAAAGAATCTTTTTTACCCACAACCTAGGGAAACACTGAAGGAAATTTAATTTTACTCGTTCCTCTCCCTGAAAGGACGACAAGGTCACAGATTCTGAGGTGTGAAGGTGTCGTCCCCGTACCCAAGCTAGGGACCACCCCCTTCATTCTAGAGTGTACAACATACTAGGTTTTTTCTTTTTATTTATTCGTTTTTTTTTTTTTTTGATCAAAGAAGATTTTCTTATCACTTACTAATAAAAATTTTTTATTTTTATTTCAATAGTGTCTCTTGTTCGTCTTACTGTTCATTTGGGTTGCGACATCCGCTCAAACCTGACTGGGGGTTTTGTCGAAGACTATACTCTCTTGGGCACGCACGACTCGTCCGCTGCGTCTCCCCTTCGTTGACACGTGAGCGGGGACGACGGACAGAGAGGACGAACGCTCTACGACGCGCACGGGACCCCAGCACTAAGGTCTACGTCCTACAAACCAAACCCCAGAACTCCCATCGGACGACTCGTCACCAAGAGTTCTCTAGTCATGGAGGAAGATCCCAC
Organism: Capra ibex; assembly: GCA_006410555.1. Taxonomy (NCBI): domain Eukaryota; kingdom Metazoa; phylum Chordata; class Mammalia; order Artiodactyla; family Bovidae; genus Capra; species Capra ibex. The sequence goes on from SJYO01006231.1 coordinate 2,056,053, forward strand.
ACCACCGGTCCCAATCGTACATTTTTATTTCCTACGGATCATTTTATACCTAAAGTTTATGTATTTAAAGAAAGTGACCTTCATACAGGGTTTATAACATATCCTGTTTAAATGTAACTCTTTATAAAACGACAAAGAGACTTCAAGTTTATATTGTTTCGTAGGACCTAAATTAGTCTATTCAGATGAGATCTCTCTAAAAAACAAAATTATTAAACACCGTCCTTAAAACAGTGGTGCCACTACCTCCCTCCTCCCTATGTTCTATAACACGTGCACAACTGGTGAGAATGTCCTGTCTCTTAACAGGGTTTCGGTACACTGAAGACTTATAAGGTGACCTGTGAGTACTTTTGTTTCATCCTCAGCAAAATTAGACGTTACTTACATCGTTCATTATCTCAGAATTTTCAGTCTTCCGTTGTTGATACATTTAATTTCCTACTAAGATAATTATGGGACAAAGTAAAGCATGCAGTGGTTGTCAGTAAGGTCTTTTGACATAGTGAACACCGTGGTCACGCGTACCATAGACTCAGTGGTTATACGGTGTGTTTAATAGACACCGACAGTGGTAGTATCACGAAGATATGTACACACGGGTTCATGACCCAATAAGTGACAAGAATGTTATAACTCGGGTCTAAGAATGCATACTTTTTTCCTTAGATAAAGAGAAAAAGTAATTTTAATCCTGTGCTTTATAAAACAATTTTTATAAACACCTCGATCTAGTGTAAGGGATACTTAAGCAAAATCCTCTCCTTCCCCCTGAACCCGAACTATCCAAGTTGTGGGCGACCACCTCCCCGAACCCTGGACAATACAGATGTTCCGTTACGCCTATCCGAGGTCACTTTCTTTTCTTGAAACTTTCTTCTTTCCCAGATTTTAAAATCTTCTTTTTAGTTTTGCCGTGCTGACACGTTTGCTGACGTTGGAAAAGTGGGAAAGAAAAGAGTAGAGAGATTTAGGGGGACTCTTTGTGTCTTAAGGTTTGAACTAAGACGAAACTTATAAAAAATTCACAATAAAAAAAGGACATTCAAAAACCTGTGATTAATGTAGTGACGTCCAATCTATATAAAGAAACGTAATTAAGTCCAACACGAAATACTTAAGACTGTCTAGACTTACCTTTTCTTTCAGTTTGGAACTCCACGGTATCCCGAATCATTATGGTTATGAAGGTACTTGTATTCATTAATATTACAGCTAATCTCGAAAATTTTTGAGATAAAGGTTCACTTATGTAACAGAGTGGTACATCTTCTGTCTGGATTTAGGACTTCTGTAGGTTTGCATTACTAATGTTAAGTGTAAGATCAGATAATTCGTTAAACAGATCGTTAATTGAAAGATATAACAAGAGACTTGGTGACAATAGTATTATTTATTGTAAACCCATTTTGGTTTCAACCCCTTCGATTCTCCGACAGGACCCCTCTTCTTCCCTTTTTCATCTACGGTCACTGTTTCTCTCTACTGTTTCTCCTCCTTGTCACTACTTGACCCCACGAGGTCAATAGTAGCGACGCATTATTTAGGGGGAGTACAGTCGTCGTTTTTTGTTGCCGGTGCAATTGATATAAAGTGTTAAACCCCCAGTCCTTAATGAAGTCCCAAGTCCATACGCTAAGAAGACGAGGTGCACCGTAGGTGACCCCAGCGAGTCCATAAACCAACCTCCTACCCGACCAGACGTTCGTAGTCCTACTGGGTAGAGTACCCGAGTTACGGAACTGTTCCTCCACCCTTCGGAGTCGAACGGACCCGGGGAACACGAGAGGTGTAGTGGAAAAGACGTTTCATCGGTTCGACGAGTGCACCACCGAGTCCTCGCGAAGGGCACTTCTCCTTCGTCTTCGCCGGGTCTTCGGCCACGTCACAGCAAAGACGACATAAGAGAACCAGTGGTAGTGTCCGTCACCTATTTGACTCTCCCTTCCTTTTATTTGTACGGGGCAGTTACCTTTTTCTAGCTCCTTAAAACCCGGTGAATTAGGTGGTTTAGACTTCCCTTTTTTTCTCCAACTACCTATGTGTAATGTGGTGGGGTTCTACGTTTGAGTACAGGTACGTCTTTTTTGTCACTCTTTTCTCTGTCTCCCTTTGTCGGGTCACATTTTTCTTATCCTTCCAGTCGTTTCCGTGACGATGACACGAAGACCTCCTCAGACTGTTACTCAATGTAAATGTAGTACTTTCTAATGTCGTAGACATTGTACTCTTGCGGTATAATCGATCGAATTTTTCATATAGTCTGATTAAAAAACTTCATAAAATAATGGGTATAAAATAAGGATATTCTAATGAAGAGGTTTCCGGGAGAAGTCTCACTGCCTTCTTGAGTCGTTTCTGTTTTCAAATATACAAGGGTAACCCGGAAGGAGTAATTCAAGTAGTTCGGGTAATGTGTGTTGCCACACTCTCAGAGTCCAACAAATGGTGGTCATTCCTGAATATCAAAATTTACTCGGGCTTGAATACCCCTTAGTCTTTAGTTTTAACATTTTCCCTGGTGCTTATCCTTCCTATTTCTGTGTTCTTGACACTACACAATGCGGGGAACGTGTCAATGAAAAATATACGCTTGTGACGTCTCCGCCCTTCGTACGCCCGGTCTCCTCTCGAGAAATAACTGTGTTGGTCTAGTTGGTGGTCTTATGGAAACGTCGTGCTCAGGGAGTGTAGATCTTGGTGTCCGAAGAACTACTCTCGGCACCTTAGAAAAGTCAACACAACCACCCACCCCCAACTTCTTATTACCTAAAAGACAAATACGAGTCCTCTCTTCGACGGAGGTGAGTGGAGGGTTTTATTCTCTTCACTCCCTTTTTGGAAAACAACAAAAGGTCACTTCTACCTTTCCTACGATCCAAAAATGGGATTGGTAGACCTAACATTTAGTTTAGAGAGATCCTCAGTCGGTCGGGTCTCACAAGGTGGATGTCTCCAGAGATCTCCAGAGACCGAAGTGTAGAGAAATATCTATATCAGGATCCTCGGTTGGACCCACGAATAGAGGCCTACAAACCAAACCCCTCTCTATTCTTTCAAAATAATGGGAAAGTCTAGTCTCGTTAATCGACATAGTAATCCCCCTTTTTACCGATGTCTAGATTAGGAATACCATACACTTTTACACAGGTCCCCTTTATTTTCGGTTATAATATAAGAGATAGAAATATAGTAAATGTAAAGATCCAGAGCCCTCTGAGTCCGAAAAATACTATCGTGATTCCTTAGGTCCCTTCAAAATAAAGGGGTGGTACTACATTATCGCCAAAGGACTGTACATCGCACCGTTATTTTTTGGGAGTGATTAGACTCCCCACGTCCACCTCCATATAAATGCCAGTCGTTCTGACTCCGTTTATACGACGAGTTCAGTAAGCTAAAGAAAACAAAGATGGAAGTTCATTAGACTAGTGTTTCCACATTCATTTATCCCGAAAGAAAAAGGGGAGATTGTGCACCAACAATCTCACCTTTTACCAATTTCTATTCACTTATCTACTCATCAAGTTAGACATGAGTTAGTAGTTCCCAGGAGTTAGTGGCTCCGGAGGAGGCTCGAAGCGTGACGGCGGTCATACACAGAACGACCAACGTTCTACCGACGAGATGAAGGACCGTAGTGTACGCGTAAGATTAGTCGTTCTTTCTCCTCTCCGTTTCCGATCTCGGAAAAAGAGAAGAAAGAGAACCTTTGTCATTGAAGACTCTTTGAATGGGTCATTAAAAGTGAATATAGAATGACGGTAGGGATCGCTTTCCTTCAGACTTTTCCATTTATAGAATGACTAGTGAAACTATGGGACTTATATTGACCCAAAGAACATCGTTCGTCCTACCTTCCTGTTCGATTGTCTTAGTAGTGCTCATTACAGGGGGTAGGGGACTAGGAGTCACATTTCCCCTGACTTTTAGGGTCCACCGAACCCTCATCGGACTTTCGCCTTCTCCAAAGGCAGGGTGAAGGACAGACCTTGACGCCTTCCTCTGAAGAGTCAACCGTAGCAGAGTCCTACCTACCCATCCTGCCACACAAATTCGTCTCTCTTCTGGACTGCTGCGTCTCCGGGGCCCTCCCCCTTCTCCTACGTCTTCTACCTAGACCAGCGGTCTCCGAGACCGGCTTTGTCGTCGTAGTCGTAGTAAAGGACAGGTCCGGGGGGTTGGTTTACACTGGACCATGGAGTCGTCGTCTACTTCACGATGTTTCTGACCAGAGATTCCTCGGTCACCTCCAACCGTTTCTCGACTCCGGTCTGCCATCTGGTGTATATGGCGGGGTTGTGTTCACTACCATACATGCGAGGGGGACGTGGGGTCCTGGTACCCCTCCTACCTTTCTTTCCGATACTTGAACCTTAACACACTGACTGAGATTTAGGACTTGACTTGGCTTAATTGACTCTCTGATTAAAAATTTGGCTTACACGGATTTAATAGAAATTAGACGTTCCAGTTTTAATAAAAAGGGATGGTAGACTTCTTTACCACTCACCCCTATCCCACTCCAGGACTCAGTCGACTTAAGCCAGTACTTCTATACTTTTTCAATGTAAAGATGTCTGAAGTCATCATATATGAAAATTTTCGATATCAGTACCCATTCAGATACGAATACCACCCTTTCCGTAAGTCGTAATCTTTATTCACAGACTGGTAAAAACTATGTGTTCGTTTCTTCAAGGAAATAAGTCTGTTGTCACTGTTTCGGAGGGTGCTTGTCTACGAACGTAGTGCGCTTGCCGACCTAACGTTGATCATTTCACCCTCATGTCTGGCAGAGACCCCGAGAGACTCGTGTCTCCCCCGGGGTCTTTCTGTCGAAGACGCACAAGTCCACGACTTATTCCACTGAATATGTCACACGTATTCCGACTCGTTCAGAGTCGTTGCAGCCCTCTCTATGACCCGTTATAGAGACGGAGTCATGGATCCAGTGAGGATCTCTTTCGTTCTTTCTCTTGCAAAAAGTCCTGAATCGACAGTGGCGTTCCTTAAGAATCCTCCTTCATTATCTTCGTCTTCTACTAGACTTTTATTATTACTACTGTGTGTGAATATTATCGATAATAACCGATATTTAAAGATGAGACACCCTTTGTACTTTTATTATCAATAAGTAGTAGAAGTCAAGAGTGTTACTAAGAACACTCCATCCATAAAAATCGGGGTGTAACCGTACACTCCCTTGTCTGAGTCCCCCTAATTCCGTGAAATTCGGCTACCACCGGTCACTCAGGGTACAGTTTCGTCCCACGAAAAGTGATGCGGTCATGTACCCACCGATGACGTGTCTTTGTCCCTTTGAGAAGCCAGTAAACAGGGTTAGGAGAGTGAGACTTGCACCCCTCTCCACCAGTCTCTGTTCCTCACCCAAAATGGGAAACAGGGACCTACGGGGTGGAGGGTGAGAGGAGTTTTTCCGTCACGGACTTCGAGGGGCACGAAGGCAGACCCAGGGATTGGTTGTTTTATACCCAGGTATTCACCCTCCTTATCCTAGAATGTGTCTGTCAAAACACCATTGTCGTTATCTGAGGACTAAGGATTTTCTACGTCAGTCACAAGGACCATATTTGTGTCTCTTGAAAGACCTTAAGTATTGGTTAATGTACACGTAAACCCTAAAAAGGTAATGTAAGAAACTCTATGAGGGAGAGTTGGAGTATTATTCACTACAGTGGGGACCTGCCGGTGGTCCCTCGTGTCCCTAAAGTACACAGAATTTAGACACAGGTTTAATATTATCGTATTGATTCAGTGTAATGTCATAAATATTTATAAGTTGAGTAATAAAAGAAACTGAGTGACCTCATATCGTGATTTTTTTTTTTTTAGGTTTGTAGTCGAAAACCAAATAAAGAGTCTTAAGTTGAGTAATGTAGGTCTCAAAATACTCAGGGAAACCCTTCTATTCCTGTCTAGCTTAGAATGAGTATTGTTTCCTTTTGTTGGTAACGTCGATGAGACACCGAAGGTCGAGAATCTAGATTGAAAGAGGAAAACGGGTTTGAAGATTCCCAAGACACCCCACTTTTCTATTCCGCCAAGTCTACCCATCCTCTCTTAATGTCACACAGGAAGGGACTAAGTCCTATTCTCCTAGACTACGAACCCTTAACTATAAGGTTTATAAAACTCGAAAAGTATATATATTTTTTTCATCTTTCTTATACCATAAATAACTGTATAAAGTACCCGATTTAAATTTTGAAACGACAGTGTCTGAGAACTTCATTAAATATTGGGCCGGGTGTGACTTTCCAGGTGTTTATGCCTAGATATTACCCTATTACAGTAGAGAACACAACGGGAATTTTCACTAGCACATTCTTCTCCCTTATTCAGGTTCTACCGTCCTAGTTCCGACCAGAACTAAGTTGTCGTCCTGTTCAGTGTTACGGAATCCCCAGTCTGTGTGAACCTGAACTAGACCGAACCTATACCGTCTACTCAAAACGACCTTTCTTACAGATCTCATCTGATTTCGTTTGAATCGAATCACCCTGTTCTGGTCTCGGTTTACAACCCCATCTTGGAGTTCCTACAAATGTTTATTATCTAAGGTCAGGGGATCTCTTCTCTTACTTTCACGACCCACCCAAAACCCGTCCCAAGATCATGGTCGTCCTGTTTCGTGCAATTCTTTGGTTTCGTTTTCGGGTCAATATTCGTCATACACGGTAGTCCCGTTTCCCCTTTAAGACGTCGGACCATTCGGGTTCTACGGGTCTTCGACAAAAGATCCATGGTGTCGGGTACAGTGTCTACCCTTTCTCCGTAAATTATACAAGTACTCTAACCAAGTACCTACTTCCTCGTGCCTCCAAACGAAGTAAGGTGTCGAGTCTCCTCGTATACCTACCGTGGAGAACCGTGAAGGGTCCTACGTCCGAAGTTTCCCTTACACTACACTTATCATAGGTGACCTCAGGAGGGTGTCCCACCGACACTCACCCCCTATAAATCAGGTTTGTAAATTCGGAAATGTCAAGAATCGGACCATGTTCATCTCGTCGTCCATGACTGACATTCAAGTATAAATAGACACGTGTAAATCTGACTAAATACTCGAAGGGTCCACCGTGATCACCATTTCTTGGACGGACGGTTACATCCTCTGTATTCTCTACGTCCAAGTTAGGGACCAACCCCTTCTAGGGGACCTCCTCCCGTACCGTTGGGTAAGGTCATAAGGACGGACCTCTTAGGGTACCTACTTCCTCGGACCATCAGATATCGGGTACCCTAGAGTACTGACTGCCAGCCTGTGTTGACTCCACTGAATCGTATGTGTCGTGTCTGAACAAGTCTATATTAAAATTTTGGAGAACGAGGTACAACATATGATATGTAACGACCTACACTTCTCGCTCCCTTCGTCAAGACGACTCCGTTTTAAACGAACAACCTCTATTCTTAGTCTCTAAAAAAAATAATGATTTCACGAAACTAAGAGTAGAAAACTCTTAGTAAATACTCTTGGTAAAAATTTCAGAAATAACTTAAACAAACCTCTTCCGTTACCGTGGGGTGAGGTCATGAGAACGGACCTTTTAGGTACCTGTCTCCTCGGACGATCTGACGTCAGGTACCCCAGCGATTCTCAGTCTGTACTGACTCGCTGAAGTGAAAGTAAAAAGTGAAAGTACGTAACCTCTTCCTTTACCGTTGGGTGAGGTCACAAGGACGGACCTCTTAGGTTCCCTACCACCTCGGACCACCCGACGGCAGATACCCCAGCGTGTCTCAGCCTGTACTGACTTCGCTGAATCGTCGTCGTCGTCGTAACTGAAAACAATACTACGACAAAGACAAAAGACAAAACTAAAAAACCGACATTCCGTACACCCTAGAATCGAGAAGTTGGCCCTTACCTTGGGTGTGGGAGACGTAACCTTCCACTTCAGAATTAGGTACCTGACGGTCCCTTCAGGGACTAAGAGTAGAAATTTAGCTGAACATGTTCAAAGAGTGTGCTCGGACCTTTAAAAATGTGTTCCTTCTAGTCGTCTGTCGATTCGTCACTTTGGTTTGTCCGGACTTTTAAACTTGGGTCCCGTAAAGGAACGGTCTCTGGTGTTAAAGACCAATTATCTCGTGTAAATAAAGGGAGGTAACGACACAGAAGTCTCTCACGGGTAGACAATGAGGAATGCAGTTATTTGGTGTAAAAATAAGACCACAGGTTTGGTGGAAGGTGAGTCCGACCTTACCGTTTGATGTTAGACTTCTCAACATTTACAAACGGGTCTTTTAGTAAGTGAGTATAAAAGAAGTCCGTAGAACAAACCGGGTCTAGACTCCGGTATTAACTAATTCCAGCCAGTACTATCGTGGTTCGATCTCGACACTAGTGAGTCACAGGGAAGTAGACTCTTTTATTTGGTTCCCCTCGTCATGGTGTACCGGCCCTTCACTCCATAAAGTCTCAACAAAGACACCGTCGGACCCTCTTGTTCAGTCAAAGGGTGTCTCGAACTCAGAGAGTTAAAGTAAAAGTACTAGTCGAATCGACGAAAAGTTTCTGAGTGGCACTGTGAGTGCACCCCCCTTCGAACACAATGAACCGAACCGATTTATACGACTGTCACTTTCCCAATCCTTCGTGAAGGGGGAAAAAGGGGAATCACTTAACTTTCTGTGAAACTTTAATATAAATCACAGAAACTTGAAAAGACACGAGTGACGACTATCGTAAATATCTTCGGTGTACCACTATCTCTTCAGAGTCAGAGTTTTCGTTCGACTCTACTCACTTTTATTACTAGATTTATTTATAAGACAGGACCAAACCTACTGTTCCGTCCAACTCTACTGTCGTCTTAGGGTCAATGGTCTTCGGATGTGAGGGGCGACTCCGGAAGGAGAAGGAGAGAAGGGAAAGTTTAGGAGGTACGTCGGGATAACTACCATGGAGGATTTATCGAGAACTTAGATAGACGACAAAGGTAGAGGTGGTGCTTGTGGACTGGAAGTCAAAAGTCGTCCCACCTGTCTGTGTGTGTGTGAGTGGTAAGGGTTAGGTACCCGAGGAAGGAAAGTAATGACACGAGAGTAACAGGTAGGGAGGGGGGAAGGAGTGTCTCGGCTTCGCTAGAAAAATATTACTCCAGAAAAATATTGTAGTTAGTTCAATACGTAGTTAGTTCAATACAGTGAGAAGACTTAATTTAGGGAAAGACCCGAAGGAGAAGGTGAGGTTTATTTTAGGTTTGAGGAATGGTTCTGAAAGTTCAGGGGGTTAATAGATGGAGGGAGAGGTACAAGTTGATGTTGAGATGTAGAGATGTTGAGAGGGTAGTAGGTATGACGAGGTTTGTGTGAAGGGAAATAGGACGAGGAAGTTGAACCGTGAAGACAGAGAATGATCTTACACGAAGGAACGGTAGAACTAAGGATCATTGTGAGTCCATTAGACTAATTTACAGGTGAGGTATCAGAAAGTACTAATGGCTACCTAAAAGTGAGGGACGGTTTAGACAACAAAACATTAATGAATTTGGGTAAACAACAATGGAAGGTTGTCTGATGTCCTGGGTACTCTTGTTCATAAAGAAGTCTGTTCATAGAGAGGGACCATGGAGAATGAGACCGAATAAAGAGATTTTTTAGTCTAGTTTGGCGATTCCCTACTGGAGGAAAGGATGCCCGTCTTCTCGACGATGGTGGGACAATTCCTTTGACTTTTCAATCGTAAACCAGTCGATTAGTGATATATCTGAGGCGGTTCAAGTCCAAAATCATTCAAGATTCCCTTTCCTTACAGATAGGGGACCTTCCAGTTAAGTTCAAGTCCGATACGAAAATCTGTTGTGTCACCGATGGTATTTTTGGACAGTGTACGATTTAGGACGGTAGGACGATGGGTGTCTTTATCCAAGGAACCTTGCACTAACATATCTTTGGCAACAACAACAAATCAACGATCCAGCACAGAGAAACACTTGAGTACCTGACATCGGGTGGTCAGAGGAGACAGGTACCCTAAAAGGTCGGTTATCAGTACTAGAGAAGGTCAACGGACTAGATCCTTCATTTGGAGAGGGTTCACGGTTTCTCCTTACCAAGTATCTGTCTTCGTCAAAATACTCACTCCCCTTTCCGACCACCCTATGGGTCATTGGAAGGTCTACGTTCAGTGTCTCTGTTCTTCGGATGAGGGTCCCTGAAGACGGGTTTTCTGGCTCGACTCTCGGGAGTGGACTCGAAATCTCGAGTTCTGTCCTTTCCAGAATGTATCTGAGGTCGATGCGTATACAGTAGGATATGACTGTGAACCGATAAATCTTCCTTTCTCCATACGAATGACGTCTCTTAATTCGTCTACTTTGTGTCGACTTTGTATGACTCTCAGGATCTTCGTCACGTCGAAGGGTTTTCACGTCGTCACTGAATAGCATCCCTAGTGGGTGTCTCCCTACGTCTCCGCTGGTCCCTTTACTGTTTCGACTGTGTCGGCAGATGTCCCCTCAGGACCTTGGCGATTTAGTCGTTGATGGAGAGTATGAGGTTCCAGTTTAGGTAGGTTAATGAGGGGTTAGATTTGTTTCCTGCTTAATCTGTTTAAGGTTTTTACCCCAAGGTCACCTCTAGATCCTCCGGTGTACACCGATCAATTACTTGTAGTCGTTATCAAGAAAGGAGTTTGATGTCGAATAGTTCGGTAGTCTTTCCGAGTAGGTCCTTGTCCTCTGTTCGGGATACATTCACCAGTCGACTCCTTTACCATTAAGGACCGTACTTTTCATTTTAGTCAGCTGATCACTCTATACAGGGTAGACATGTTATTGGTTGAGGTTTTCATATGGCGGGGTCTCCAGGGGTCTATTCCGGGTTGGTCTGGTCTACTTATATAGGACCCCTTCTCTGACCGTCTAATTAAAATGACAGTATAGTTCTCATGGTCCTTTAAAGTCCCCTGTGTCTTGACTTTGTCGTCGACTTCACCGGTTTCGTAATTTCTTTCTTTATCAGGGGTTCAAACCCGAAGGTCCTAGAGGTGTCACTATTACTGGATCATAAACACAGACTTCACTGTCTCCCCTATTACTTATAGGACCGTATTTTCCTGGAATGTGAGTCGAACCTCTGAAGTTAGTAGGTCCGTTCATCTCTTTAAGTCACTCTTGAACTGTGTCTGGAATGGCCTCGATATAGTCCTTTGGGTTCTTTTGACTTTATTCAACGAAGGTTAACAAACCGAGAAGTTCGCCAATCGGGACCTCTATTCAATTCACGTAAACTTGAGGTAAGGGGTTACGGGGTCTCTTCTCTGGGAAATTCGGGGAACTTCACCTTGTTGAGTTGATACGGGAGTCCATCTTCTTTGGTTCTTTCCAGAGTGACTTGTACCATTGGTTCCCCCGAAGGGACCACCAGGTCACCATTCTTAAGTGGAGTGTCACGTCCCCTGTGCCCAAGTTCGGGACCGGACCCTCCTAGGGTGTACGGTGCCCCGTTGATTCGGACACGCGGTGTTGATGACTTAGGTGCAAGATCTAGGGTGTTTCTCGTCGGTGACCCGGACACTCGGATCCCGAGGACGAGGGTTGTTCTCTTCGGTGACGTCACCCTTCGGGCGTGGGGTGTTGTTTCTCGTCGGGGGCGCGGGGCGTCGATCTCTTTCGGACGTGTTGTTGCTTCTGTGTCGTGTCAGTTTTTACTCATTTATTTAGAGTGTCAGTTTTTACTTACTTATTTAGAGAAAGTTTTTATACCATTGGTCCACGACAGACGTGGGCGACTGGACTGAGAGGTTGGGGAGTCCGGTCCTCGGACCCGCGTGTATTTTACACCTTTTGGTCGTCGGGCTCTCTGGGAGGGGTGATTCACCTCACCCGGGGTGACCCCCAGGATTGGTTTCGACGGGACCTTGACGTCCTAGCGAGGTACCCGTGTAGTGTGGACTCGGTTCTCCCGGGGTCCGGGGTCGGCGGTTTCTCTGTCGGACACCGGTGTCGACGGGCGCTGATAAAGACAGACTGGACTTCAAAGAGAAGGCCCTTTTGTTCACACTGGTCCCTCCGAGTCCAGTGTCGTCACTCGGAGTTGTAGTCCCGTGTGAACACGGATGTCTGATTTCTGGATCTATTGAAGTAAAAATCCTTTTGTACCTGTGTACTGGTGAAAAGAGAACGATTATAAACCCAGTACATAGAATTTAACGGACCGTAGGAAAACAGTGGTTTTGAAATCTGTTTACCACCAGCGAGTCCCCGTACTTGGCAGTTGGGACTTCGGACCACTATAGTGGCTGTAAATTTTCACCGACCCTCTTCAGGACGAAGTGGGCCCCTATCCTCCTCCGGGTCTGAGTCGTCCTTTCTCAAAGTCTTCTCCTTGGAGTGGGGAGTCTCGGGGAGGTCTTACTCCTCGTCCTGTTTTCTACCTTCTCCCTAAACAGTGGTAATTGTTAAGAACCCTTTATTTTTATCTCGGACCCATTATTTTATTTCAGAACTACGAAAACTTGACACCACGACCTCTTTTGAGAACTCTCAGGGAACCTGACGTTCCTCTAGGTTGGTCAGGTAGGATTTCCTCTAGTCAGGACTTATAAGTAACCTTCCTGACTACGACTTCGACTTTGGGGTTATGAAACCGGTGGACTACGGTTCTCGACTGAGTAACCCTTTCTGGGACTACGACCCTTTCTGACTTCCGCCCTCGTCTTCCTCTGCTGTTGCCTACTCTACCAACCTACCGTAGTGGCTGACCTGCCTGTACTTAAACTCATTTTAGGCCTTCAACCACTACCTGTTCCTCCGGACCGCACGACGTCAGATACCCCAACGTTCCTTGGCTGTGGTGACTCGCTGACTTGACTGGACTGACTTAGAAAGAAAGGAAACACGAACCGGGTCAAACTGAGCGAGTGCCCGTGACGTACGCCTCCAGAACGGGAACAGAAAAGTCTGACCTCGAGGTCGGCGGTTTCCCGGCGAGGACTGCGGAGTCGAGGTGCCGCGCACACGCGTTCGCGGCGGGGCTCTAAGTTCTACCGCCGCCCCTCAGGCCCCGACTCCGCAGACCTCGCCGTCCTCGTCGCGTGTCGTCCTGGCGCCACGCGGACTGCCACTCTCGAGACGGGGGAGTAAAGACCTCCTGTCGTTGGGATGTTTCATCGGGGTGGCCGCCGGAGCGCCCCTCACACGCGAGATCACGTCTTGAATCCACGTCCGGACGCACGAGTCGGCGTCTCAGGACAGTTGAGAAACGCTGTCCTAAGGGGTTCGCTCTTCTGGCCCCACCCAACGGTAAAGAAAGAGGTCCCCTAGAAGAGTGTGGAGAGGCAAATTCGAAGGAAAATGAGGACTTGGCTTGAACCAGAGTAAGACAACGGACCTCGCTGTGGCCCGCCCTCTTGGGGACGCCCCTTGGCTGAGGTCTCCGAATCATTACCATTGTGACACGGCCATAGACTCCGGTCCCGGAATTGCTCGACCCCGGGACTCGGTGGTCCGTCCTTCAAGCTGTGGGGGACCTTTCTCGTGCACCTTTTGGGGACTCTCCCTTTGCCCGGGGGCCTCGGGTCTGCAGTCAGTTGTGTTTACTCCGTGGTCTGTACACTTGTTTGGGAAGAACCTGGGAGGTTTAGATTTACTGGTGGTTTATTTATGTTGACTCCTAGTACCGTAGACCAGGGTAGTGAAGTACCCTTTATCTACCCCTTTGTCACCTTTGTCACAGTCTGAAATAAAACCCCCCCGAGGTTTTAGTGACGTCTACCACTGACGTCGGTACTTTAATTTTCTGCGAATGAGGAACCTTCTTTTAAATACTGGTTGGATCTATCGTATAAGTTTTCGTCTCTGTAATGAAACAGCTGATTTCAGGCGGATCAGTTCCGATACCAAAAAGGACACCAGTACATACCTACACTCTCAACCTGACACTTCTTCCGACTCGTGACTTCTTAACTACGTAAACTTGACACCACAACCTCTTCTGAGAACTCTCAGGGAACCTGACGTTCCTCTAGGTTGGTCAGGTAAGACTTCTAGTCAGGACCCACAAGAAACCTTCCTTACTACGATTTCGACTTTGAGGTCATGAAACCGGTGGAGTACGTTTCTCAACTGAGTAACCTTTTCTGACACTACGACCCTCCCTAATCCCCGTCCTCCTCTTCCCCTGCTGTCTCCTACTCTACCGACCTACCGTAGTGTCTGAACTACCTGCACTAGACTCACTTGAGGTCCTCTACCACTACCTGTCCCTCCGGACCGCACGACGCTAAGTACCCCAGTGTTTCTCAGCCTGTACTGACTCGCTGACTTGACTTGACTTGACTTGACTCACTGGAGTCAGTTACGGGGTACTCCGTCCTCTTACCGGATCGATTGTAAGGATTGGACTTCTAACTCCGTCCTCTTATCGGATCGATTGTAAGGATTGGACTTCTAAAACTCGAATTACTTTACTGAGAGGAATATTCCCAAATTCAAAACCGACCAAACACTTCAGTGTCCGTCCATCTAACTGAAAATAGGAAGTTTCTTCCGTACTGAGAGATGAGGAATTTTTTTTTTTTTCCAATATTAGTGAATTACTATACTAACTATACGTTTCTTTGACATTAGTTATGAATTCTTACTCCTACTACCCCCTTTTTTTTTCTTACCCTACGACTTGCGACCGAAGTGTCTAAGTCTTCGTCTAAGACCGACAAAAGATTCTATCAGATTTGGTGTTATTATAGTTCTTATAGAGGAGAATATTTATTTTTTATGGTAGTATGACAGGTTAAATTAAGGTTATGTCATAAGGAGGTCCGGATAGCTTACTCAGATGGGGCTATCACACATTACATCATTAATATCCACGTGAAATAGTCTATGACTATGTCCTAGGTTAGTTTTAAAAATCTAAACAAGCTCCTACATGTCGTAAAAGTCTTGACTTAGGGTTTCTTGGAAGACGTGGGAGATGGTTGGGGTGATTGTCGTCTATTCTCTTTTATAGATCGTTAAAAGAACTACAACAGACTATACGTCCTCTTATATCAAAGACAACCAAAATTAGTGTATACAATAGAGGTTACGGACCTTATCCCGGACACCGTATCATCTTTAAGTTATTTATGATAATTATTTTATATAGTGACTTAATCTTTTTTTAATTTTTATGTTAAGACCCTCTTCTCAAGGTGAAAGATTCCAATAGTCTGGTGGTCGTGGAGAAGTCCTGGAATCCTTACTTATCGACGATAAGTTTTCTAATATCATGGTTACATATACTAAAATTTAAATTCTTTAATGTTTTCCCCTTACTTCTTATTGTATTGATTATGGATACATGGGAATGGTCGAATTCACTGTTATATAACGGTTGTCGTAAGTTAAGTGGGTCATACCGGGAGGGATCCTCTGAAGGGGTGAGAGGGGACGTCACATTAGTGACCCGAATTAAGCCACAAATACAGTATAAAAAAACCATTTATTAATATACCTATACGTAGAAACTCATTTTTAGTAAAATACAACGTACAAAAAAATTTAATAGTTAACTTTATTTCAACTACACGTTATAATACAATCAAAGTCCATATGTTGTATCACTAAATTGTAAACGTATATAATAATTTACTAGTGTTATTCGGATGTTTGGTAGACAGTGGTATATTTCAATGATGTCATAATAACTAGTATAAGGAATACGACATATAATGTAGGGTACCAAATAATAACACAACGTATAAAATTTAACACACAATAGTACGAGACTTAAGAAGACGGTAAATGGAAGGAAACATAAATTTACATGGAGGAAGATCTTCAGGATGTGTGTACGGACACGTGTATGTACGTCTAAGTACGATGAACCATCGGAGTAAAAAAAGAAGTACCAAAAAGTAAGATTTTATAAAGTGTTTATGTTCTTCATTATATTATTTGAGTAAACCTGTAGGGAGTTCTATATTTTGTAACGTTTACATGATCTTTGAATACACACGGGAAGTGACGCAAACGGAATAAGTGCGGGTACGGACAGGAGGAGGGTATTGGTCTTAGGTCGTAATAAAATATAGGGGAGTTTTATAGATTATAAGCAAAAATAATAAAATTTCGAAATATATCGTAGGAGAAGATCTTTCTTTTTATGACTAAAAGACTCTCAGACCCGAAAGATGTCCCCACAGTCAAGGTTGTGGGGTGGACGATTCGCAGGGTACGGATTAAAGTCCAGGACAAATGTCGGATGGAAGGTCTAAGGAGTCCTGAACTCTACGGGGTCCCGTCGGACATCCGTAGTGGTGGTAGTCCAAAAGAGAGAAGTAAAAACTGTGACCGTCTAAAAGTAACAAAATAACACTCGAGTAGATGTGTAAATTTTATACAAACAAATTGAAATATGTCGTCTCTCAAAAAGTTTTATAGTTTCAACGATTTAAAGACCTTCATTTGTAGAGATTTCAAAAAGGATTTATAAGATTTATATACCGTCAGTCGTGTTCGTATGGCAGTAGAGGGTATTCTTAGACTGTCAAATTTATCGACTGTCTATGAATTACTTTGTGGACGACCTTAAAACAAAAAAATCTCCACACAGTTAAAGAAATTTGTTGAGTGAAACAAAATCCCAATTACATAAGTATACTATTAAAAACAAATGTATATACGTAAAAATTTATCTCTTATTGTTATATACGGATTCTCTAATTTTTTGATTGTCTGCAAAGGAAACAATCTCATTTTTCTCTCCCTTTAGAAAGTCTCCGTTAACCATCTCACAAAAAATTTTTTACATTCCGTTTTTTTCGTCCTGTCGGAGGTTTTACCAATCTGGTCCTAATCACTGTCTTGTAAAGACTTGACTTAACCAATTGAGTTCATACTCCTCCCCGGATAACAGATCACTTTCCCCCAAAGCCTCTACTGCCATTTCGTCCTTATTGACCAGTGGTGGTCACCTCGAGACACTTTTCAGATACATTATCTTTGATATATGTCGTGTTGTTTATCCGGCCATAAGGTTCACTCCAAGTTCAAACCTCCAATACTAATAGAAAGATAACCGATATACTCAATCAGAAATAAAACGAAACTATGGGAAAGATGTAAACTTTTAGGAAGGACTGAATCATTCGTAAGGGGTAGAAGTAAACGGGGAGGGTGTCACAGATTTGAAGAGGCGGGACGAGATCGGAGACCTCCGACTGAGTGACTGTGTCGCCAGTGAAAACCTGGGAACTGAAAGTCGACTACGTCGATTATTCTCTCCGGGACCGACCCTTGTCTCCCCTCTATCTCTTACGTAGACCAACAACTAAAGGGGTCGTGGGAGGGACTGTCCACCAGTGCCTCATAGACGTAGGGAGATGGGTTCCGGGGTTGAGGTCGGTCTATTACAAAGATAGTCAATGGTAGAGGAGTAATACTATTAAGAGGGTGAGAACGGGGAGACCGTAACCCACCAGGAAAATGGAGAATGATCATAGGGGTATCGGGCATTTGTGACGGGTATAGAAATAATTTGAGAAATGTTTAATAGGTCGAACTAATATGGTACATTAAAAACGAACTTGGGACTGACTATATCTACCTACTAAAATCATACTCTACTCTGACTTCTCTATCCATCCCCTTGTCAGTACGATTGTACTAGTCTATGTAAAATTTTTTTCTAAAGAGACCGACATTATGACTTTTGTTTACATTCTTTCGGTCTTACCTACACCCACATAGTTAATCCTGTAAAATAGTCGACGGGTTCTCTGTGATTAACACGAACAATACCTATTCTACTCCTCTATTACTTCTAATGAGGATCCGAAGGTCGAACGTATTGGTCTACTATATCACCGAAATTGTACCTCTTACGACCTTTTTTTTTTTTTTTTGGGTCCGAAAGGTTCAGTTCGTTCACTCGTGTCACTCCTCGAGGAAATCAAACTAAGTCTCATATAAACTATACTCCCCGAAAACGTCGTAAGTCCTATTTCCGTCCATTGGTCGACCTATATACCAAAACTTCGAGTCTTCTCTCATAGATTTCTACATTTAAACACTCTGTAACTGGATTCCTGTCTCATTTCTTACTTCTCCTCTCCCGATCCTTACTCTAAACTCCTTAGGGCAGTAAATTACTGACCAATGTCCGTTTCAGACGCTCGTCTGACTTTTCCCTGTCGGTCTCTCCTTTCTCCTCTGGGTGGATATCTCTACTCAGAAGCACACTACTCTTGTGGGCCTGTCAGACTGACTACTCTCAAAGATTGTACGTCCGGGTAGAGTGGACCACAACCGTCGGATCTCACCGTCTCAGAGTAATCTAAAGAAAGGTTGGAACCTTTTGATGTCTCTGTCGCGGCGATTTTCGTCCCAATCTTTGTCACCAAAGTCTGAGTCTATTGGATCTAACCGTAAGATCGAAACGGAGATAGTTCATATTGGAGTCCGTTCAACGAAGTGGACAGAGTAACCATTTTACCCCTATTTAATAAAAAAGTGGAATTCTAAAATACTTTTAATCTATTTTACTTACATAAGTTTTAGATATATCGTGTCAAGTACTATCTCATTTACAACCTATAGAAAGAATAAAGAGTACCTTTTAATCTTTTATTGTGATCCTTTCGTTTGTTTTGTTTTTTGTATTCTTTTTACTCATTTTAAATTATTTTACTGACCTACGTGAAGTAAGTTTTCCAACCTCTCTAACCCCTCACTCCTTTTTCGTCCCAGTCTTGTGGTCCACATCGGAGTTGGGTGTCTTGGCTCGAAGTCACGGGGAAGATCACGAGAACGTTTTTCTTTTTCGTCACTTTTCCAGTTTTTCCTTTCCTCTCACCCTTTTACTCCCTTCTCCGACCGGAAGGTGGTTGACGTGCCATTTCATAGTCTACTGGTTCTCTCTTATGACCTATAAAAAAAAAAGGGACTTCAAAACAGGAAATGGCATTCGTTTGTTTGAGTATTTATGTGAAAGCACTAAGTCACTTTTTATAATATACACCAAGTGTAACTTCAAAGACTAAGGTCTGTAAAATTTCTGCATCTCTCAGTAAAGTCAAACACTTAACTGACGAAACACTCCCATTGGTTGAACAGTACCAACGGACCTTGGAAGGACCGGAATCTGGACTTTCCGGTACAGGGTCTTTTGGGTGATCAGAACCTTTTTAACCCTACCAACCAGTAGACTGACTATAAACGGAGACTATAAACGGAGACGTCTTCTTTCTCTGAAGGTGGGCTTAGCCAAAGTGAAGTCCCCTGCTTTGGTCGAACGACAAACACGTCCCTCTCCTCCACTAGACATGTCCTAGATTAAACTTCCCAATAGTTTTTGGAACACGAAGGTCCCCAGAAGAGACCACCATGTCACCAATTCTGAGTGACGTCCTCCATACCCAAACTAGGGACCAGTCTCTTGATTCTAGGATGTCCCGCATACCGGTGTTACATTCTAAATTTTTTTTTGTTGTTTTTTGGAATACGAAGGTTTGGTTTGACAAACAATAGGAGTCGGGACAAAGACGAAGGTAACTTTAAAACTTAACCAATTGAACTCGACCCCGATGGACTTTGAAGAAAAGTTACGGTTTCATCGGACCCTTTCATTCTTTCGAAAATAACCCAGGAGTGTAAAAGTCAAGTCAAGTCAGTGAGTTAACACAGGATGAGAAACGTTGGGTTACCTGACGTCGTGTGGACCGGAGGGACAGGGAGTGGTGAGGACCTCAAATGAGTTTGAGTACAGGCAACTCAACCACTACGGTAGGTTGGTAGAGTAGGAGACAGCAGGGGAAGAGGAGGGCGGAAGTCAGAAAGGGTCGAAGTCCCAGAAAAGGTCACTCAGTCAAGAAACGTAGTCCACCGGTTTCATAACCTCAAAGTCGAAGTCGTAGTCAGGAAGGTTACTTGTGGGTCCTGACTAGAGGAAGTCTTACCTGACCAACCTAGAGGAACGTCAGGTTCCCTGAGAGTTCTCAGAGGAGATTTTGGTGTCAAGTTTTCGTAGTTAAGAAACCGAAATTCGGTTGAAAAAATGAGAAGAGAAAGTGAAAGTAGTTCTCCGAGTAAAATGGAGTTCTCCGGATTGTAAAATGGAGTTGTATTAAATAGTCTGATCAGTCAAGGGACCGTCTCAGACCACTTTTACCCAATTTTAGTGTATAAAACTACCTCATACCTTGTCTAGTTCTCTCTAAGTCTAGTACTTTCCTGAAATGAACACAACTTAAATCTATCCCATTTTAACGTCTTTGACTTCGACACCCATTAATAATCAGTTTGGGTAAAGTGTACGGAAGTGTTTTTAAAAGTAACAACGGCGTTTTCTGAACGTACTCCTGAACTGACCACCAGGTCACCAACTTTGACATGAGAGTTCCGGTCTCCACGTCAAGTTAGAGACCGGACCCTTGACTCTAGGATTTACGGAGACCCACACCGGTTTTTTTTTCTGAACGTACGGGAGGTTAGTCGCACATTGACTTTATAATTCTACAAACGGTCTCGACAAAGGGTACTTGAACCCCAGTCGACCCAGATCAAGTTCGACTCGACCAATTCTGACCAATCCTGGTGAGTGGGAGGTTCAACAGGACACACACAGGAGAACCACCGAACCACTACAAAACTACAACCTTCCGACTTTCGAGGTGGGAGTCTAGGACGTTTTGTGGAGGTACAGACATGGGCGTTCTCCGGGTATCGAATCAATGTAGACGAGTCCCGTCACTGATGGTGTGGAAAAAGGTTAGTGGAAAGGGGCGAGAGGGGTGTGAAGAGTCCGGAGTCTGACGTACGACGAAATAAGAAATAGGGTATTTATGGGTTCTGAGACCGGAAACCCCACCACCAAGATTCTAAACTAAAAGACAAAGGAACGAACAGACGGAATACTTAATTGGGAGACGACTTTTAGGGTCGTAGAGTCGTAAAACCGAAGAATATGTAACCCGTTTTGGTTGGGCCAAACCAGTGTTTTGTAGATCTGTTCTTAAAGGTCTAAAAAAAAGGAACTTTATAAACCAGGTTCAAAGAGACATATTTTCACGAGGTACCTTTTAACTAAAACCTTTTAGGGTAAACGAGAAAGGAAAGAGACCTCTGAGAAGTACTAACATCGTACAATTCTCGAGACTCTTCAGGTCGTAGTTTCTTAGGAAAAGTAAAGATAAACTGAGTAGTAAAGAGGTGAAATAAAATAATGAATTAGGAAAACACTATCGTAGAACTTCTTTATTACATAGTATCTTACGAAACCCCCTTTCTACAATATTAAAAGTTCTTCTTTTTGGAAAAAAAAAAAGGAAATCGTGTAAACTTCATTTGTCCAAGATTTCCTCATTTGACTGTTGGGTTGGTCTACCCTCAAAGAAATTTTTAAAAAAAGTGTATGAAGTGTTGTATTACTACGTGTATGGACAGGTAAGTAAATAACGTGTTCATAAATACTTATAACTCGTAAATACTAACAGGTGATATACCGTCCGTCTCAAGGTCTACGATCTCCATATTCGTTCTCGATCTACTTCTGGAACGGACGTCACTTCACAGTAAGATTGCCATCTTATATTGTGACTTAGTCCCGAAAGTGGTGTCGAACTTTGCAAACATTTTAGTTGGAGATCCGAAACTTCATTCTCGGGAATGAACACAGACCTGTTAATGGAGTGATAGAGGACTGAAATGTTTGGACCGAGACTTGAGGATCGAGATGTTCGTGGGTGACGGGGGGAGTTGAGAAGAGGGTTACAGGAACTTGAAGTCGAAAGAGGACACCTTAACAGAGAGGTCTACAGTCGTCACACTCCATAGAAGGAGTCTCATTGGTCGAGGTCGTGAATTGACGTCAAGGGTCGGGACTGGGACGTCCACCTAGTCGGGATTTGGAAGTCCCCCGTCCACCACCACTTCGCCACCACGACTCCCTCCACAAGTCTTTCTTACCCAGGGTGTGTCACATATACGTTGACGCACATATGACCTATGTGACTTGTAAACTTTTCAGTGTATTTAAACCATTTTTGGGAGGTAAAACAATTTGTCGTTCCCCCTCTTAATGAGATTTTGAGTCTGTACTGATGATTATCTGTATACTTCATGAACAGAGGTTTTCGTTCCTAAGACAGTACAGACGGTATCTGGAAAAGTCTACAAAGTGTACATAAGGAAAACTCCGTCTTGTAGACTTCGAGACAATACGTCAATATATTTAGATTTCTTTCCGGTCTCCTCAATCTTTTAATTACAAGACCATACATGAACTTAAACATTCTACTTTAGTAATGGGTTCAGAAGACCGGTCACCGGGTCCCTCGTACAGACAACGTTTTTCATTCCCATCCCCGAAGGAACCACCAGGTTACCAATTCCTAGGAGGAACGTCACGTCCCCTGTGGCCAAGTTAGGGACCGGACCCTTCTAGAGTGTAGGCACCTCGTCACTCCGGACTCACGGTGTTGGTGACTCGTGTGTCCGGGACCTCGGGTCCGAGTGCTGATCCCTTCGGTGGCGTCGCCCCTCGGACGAGTGCCTTTGATCTCTTTCGGGTCCTACCGGTTTTGTGTTGTGTTCATTTACTCTCATTGGGCAAAGTCATGAAGGAGACTCCGCCTTGGTTCAATTGTAGAATCAATTGAAACTACTGTAGACTTTTCGAATTAAAATGAAAAGTTAAAGGATTTACGTTTTACGGACCCCTTTTCTTTGTGTTACGATTATTAAAGGATTTTGTTGAGGTAAGAGAAGGTAAAATTTAATGATTTTATAATTCTGTGAACAGGGATAAAATATTGATATCTGTCGTTACACGACTATTGACAAATCGTCGACCGGGAAACGTCCCTTTTATAAGACCAAACATTGTAAGTGGTTAAAGATGTCACATTTAAGCGTGTGGTACCGACTAAGGTTCGGTGGTCACACTGTTTCTGACGACTCAACTCTTCTCGACCTCAGTCACTGTCACCGGGTGGCTCGTGGTGACTGAGATTCAACTGTTCAAGAACCTTCTGAAAAAAAAAAGTTCTAAGAAGAAAATGTCACTACCCTTGACGGTGGTTTCTACGAGACTAAAACAAATACAAACGTCTTTGTCTATTTAAGTATAGTGCTTAGAACATAAAAGTTTTAGATGGACTTTCTTTCTTTTTTGGAGTTCGACATTGAGAAATAATCTTAAAGATTTAGTGTCTCTACGTAAATTGTAAAAGGAATTCTCCGTATCTCGCGTCACAAGATCTCTCAGTCTCAGGACCGAAACTCAAGTCCTGAGTGGGGAGACAGACACTACGTCCGAGGAATAAAAGAGAGCGAGACACGGTAGCGAAGTAATGGACTCTTACTTATCCTGATTAATAGTGTAACCCCCGAAGGGACCATCGAGTCAACAATTTCTTAGACGGACGTCATATCCTATGGGCCCAAGCTAGGGACCCAACCCTTCTAGGGGACCTCTTCCCTTACCGTTGGGTGAAGTTGTAATTGTTTATCTCAATAACACTTTCAGTTTACGTTTTCACGAAACGTTGTCACGTCTCGTGTCTCACTCCTAAATCATTTATAATTACAAAAGTAGATAAGGACGAAATAACTGATACGGTTTCGGAAACTGACACACCTAGTGTTCTTTGACACCTTTTAAGACTTTCTCTACCCTTATGGTCTGGTGGACTGGACGGAGAACTCTTTAGACATACGTCCAGTCCTTCGTTGTCAATCTTGACCTGTACCTTCTTGTCTGACCAAGGTTTATCCTTTTCCTCATGCAGTTCCGACATATAACAGTGGGACGAATAAATTGAAGATACGTCTCGTGTAGTACTCTTTGTGACCTGACCTTCTTTGTGTTCGACCTTAGTTCTAACGGCCCTCTTTATAGTTATTGGAGTCTATACGTCTACTGTGGTAGGAATACCGTCTTGCACTTCTCCTTGATTTTTCGGAGAACTACTTTCACTTTCACCTCTCACTTTTTCAACCGAATTTCGAGTTGTAAGTCTTTTGCTTCTAGTACCGTAGACCAGAGTAGTGAAGTACCCTTTATCTACCCCTTTGTCACCTTTGTCACAGTCTGAAATAAAAACCCCCCGAGGTTTTAGTGACGTCTACCACTGACGTCGGTACTTTAATTTTCTACGAATGAGGAACCTTCTTTTCAATACTGGTCGGATCTATCGTATAAGTTTTCGTCTCTGTAATGAAACGGCTGATTCCAGGCAGATCAGTTTCGATACCAAAAAGGTCACCAGTACATACCAACACTCTCAACCTGACACTTCTTCCGACTCGCGACTTCTTAACTACGAAAACTTGACACCATAACCTCTTCTGACAACTCTTAGGGAACCTGACGTTCCTCTAGGTTGGTCAGGTAAGACTTACTACGATTTCGACTTTGAGGTCATGAAACCGGTGGAGTACGCTTCTCAACTGAGTAACCTTTTCTGACACTACGACCCTCCCTAACCCCCCGTCCTCCTCTTCTCCTGCTGTCTCCTACTCTACCGACCTACCGTAGTGACTGAGTTACCTGCGCTCAGACTCACTTGAGTCCCTCAACCACTACCTGTCCCTCCGGACCGCACGACACTAAGTACCCCAGTGTTTCTCAGTCTGTGCTGACTCGTTGACTTGACTTGACTTACAAAAGCATATTGACCGATGAAGATTACTTTATTTGTGTATCAATTAAACCCCCTACCGAGTCGTCGTTTCCCACTTCCCCGAGACGTGAACCGTTCCCTTCTCTCACCCAACCCCAGTACGTCTCCGAACCGAACCAGAGGAACCAGGTGTTGAACGAGTGAAATGAAGATATTCCGACTTGAAAGAATATACCTTTCGTCCGTACTGTCATCGTGGATTGAGTACCGTAACAACCCTTCAAATCATATTTACACATTATTTCGTGATTCTTATCGTAGGTTCGTACATCATTCTTGATTTATAGTCGATGTTACTAACTTCATGTCCGACACAACTTGTCTTTCCCACGATATCGACATTGAACTTGTCTTCGTGTTCGGATCCTGAGATTTGTAACAATGATGGAGGGTGACCACACCTGAGTCCTTTACCCCACCTTAACGTGTATTCCCGTTAATGAACTTAATTGAGTACCCTTTCTTCTTTTTGTTCCTTTACTCGATGACAGACTTTTTCTATTGAACTATAGAAAAGGTTATCATTTAAGATTTAACAAAACTATTGTCGAATTATAAAGAGATTAAGAGGTACAACATCATTATTAACGGAAGATTGAACAAACTTGAACAGAGACCCTCTGTATAACGAGGATCTTTGAAGTGACATGTATGTTGGTGGACCTCATTAATATTTTGTGAGACTACGGATGCTTGACCAAGTCAACAAGAGTCCATCCTGGACCTGTAGACATTAAAAAAAGTTGACCGGGTATAATAAAGTCACAAATCGGTCCTCACTCTTGAAGATAGGATCTTTTTCACAAAGTCTTAATTTAGTTAACAGTAGTTTTTGGAAAAAGAGTGTCGACGATCAAGACTCATGAAGTTGTACTATTCATTAATGACTGACAGGGAAAAAGATTGTGAGATGACTTAAGTCTTAAATTAAAGAGAAAGAGGGTGATTCGTTTTGCTCTTTCCTTTTTTTTTTCTTTTTTCTTTTTTATTCGAAGTTAGTTACAAAAATAGAAATCAGTTGGTTATAAATAACTTAATTAAAAACGTACATCACATTCTATTCCCGGGTCGAAGTAGGACAACGCATACCTATAAGCCGAAAAGGTCGTGATAAACAACTATTCTGACAGGAAAGGAAGTAACTTACTAGAACGGTGGGACGAATTTTTAGTAAATTGACATAAACGTTCCCCAATGAAGACCCGACATACAAGAGAAGGTCACAAGACACAGACAAAAATACGGACGAGAAGCCCACTTTAAAACTATTCACTTTCCATTGACCTCACAGTCATTTCCTAGTTTCTTTTATAGTTTCGATCTCTTCGGACCCGGTTATAAAATAAAAATCGGACCGTTGTATATTCGGTATATATGGGTAACATTGTGTCCAAATCGGTGGAGGTCAAACAAAACCAGAGAAATCTTCTTCGTCTTTGCATCTTAGCAGGTCATATCGGAGACTATCAGAGAAGAGGAGTGGGAAGAAGGACGGTCGGAGACAATAGGACGAACGAACGAAATAGACGAGAAGAGGGTTAAGGTTGTGTTTCCGACTTTCTCTCCCCTCTGGAGAGAAAAGTCCTAGACTTGAATGAACCACACCCCATTTAATTGTACGGACCAACAGTCAGTAAATATATGAAATTATATTTTATGTGTTACGATTATGAGACCCTACGAATCTCTGGTGACTCTACATTTCTACTTGCAGATTAGACTGTAGACGGAGAAAATCTCAGTCCTGATATCTTTGAGTCTATGTGTAAGCCCCACAAGAAGCGAGGATAACGGAGAAGTCCCACTTCTGTTCTTGTCCTCAAAATCTTCACGCTGGTTCCTTTCGAGCCACAAAACCTAACCCAATACTTACAATTTTCACACCTTGTCCTATGTCTTTTCCTTCCATCTTTACTTTTCGTAACGGACGAAAACATAAAACGACTCAGGATCAAGAACTAGTCAAATTGGTAACCTCTACTCAACCCATAAAACCTAAAGACTTGATCGGAGTTTTTTCGACTACACACACGATAAGGATGACTTCAAACGTTCTACGAGTCTCGAGGAGTCTCGTACGTACTTCTCGTGTATAAACTTATAGTTGGTACTCTTATTTCGATAAAAACAGGACCCCAACTTACCTCCTAAAGATAGAGGGTGACAAAGTGTAAGACGAATAATGCTTTTCTCTCTCACTTGAAGAAAGTGTCGTCCACTTCGACAAAGGAACAGTCATCTTTAGGAGTCCCTACAACACCGAAGGTCAATAAGAGAATTAGAGACGGTAGAACTAAAACTGAAGTGGCATATGTTTCCTATTCTGTAAACATTTACAGAATATGTTTTCTGTAGGGAGTATTACTGTCAAATCTTATTACGATATGTTCTTTCCTCAGAAGCTACACAAACGATAGATTAGTCCGTTTTAAATGTGTTAATCATGTAAAAGAAGTAATAAGGGGTCCCCAAGTCGGTTTCGGGTTTGAGTCTAGTTTAGATCCGACCTTCTGTCAGATGAACGTGACGGACTGAGACCTCGAAAATAGAAGGAGTGAACACTAAAAGGACCCGATGGTTGGACTATGTTTCAACTCACAAAGATTTTAGGTACAACTTACACTTCTAAACGAGAATTTTTACTTCCACTTTGTCCTTCTGTTGTATGTTAACGTGGCAAAACTTTAATACTGACCTACCGTAAACAAGTTTTTTCTAAACAAGACTATAGTAAGGATTATCGATAGTCCATACCAGATCCCGGTTTGAAATATTTATGGAAAATTTTAATTCTATAAAATCTTTCCAGAAAAACTACAACTTACAAATCAGAACTTTAGTAAACGAACCCACAACGACGGGGTCCAAGAGTCACGACATAAACCTCTCTCCAAAGTTACCTATTAGTGAATCTTGTAAATCTCATGAGTCTCCTTTATTAGTAAACTTACTTTGTAACTGAGTTTCTTCTTTTCACAGATATAATAAAATTTACGTAGTACGTACGAGTCAGTAAGTCAGCGTAGTCTGGGGTACCTGACATTCGGGCGGTCCGAGGAGACAGGTACGTTAAAAGGTCCGGGTCACCTTGTAGGGACTTCGGGTTTGTGTGGTCTCTGGGATTTTATTAATCATCGTTTACACTCATCTCACCTTGTAGGATCTAGAAAGGAGATTCTGATCTCCCCACTTGCCAGTAAGACCCCGGGTAGATTTTACTTGTAAGAAGTTCTGAGGGAAGTATCGTGAATGATGTCTTACAAAGTGAAGTAGTCTCTTCGCATACTCATTCGACCATAATTTTATATGTCAGGTCGGTCCTTTTTTTTTTCAATAAGGAATGTTAAAACAAAAAGACACTTTTCTTTGAAAACTATAGTAATAGGTTTTGTTTTTAGTGACGTCTACCACTGGTGTCGGTACTTTAAATTTCTCTGAACGAGGAACCTTCTTTTCGATACTGTTTGGATCTGTCACATAACCTTTCGTCTCTTTAGTGAAACGGCTGTTTCTATGTATGTCAGTTTTTTGATACCAAAAAGGTCATCAGTACATACCTACACTCTCAACGTGGTATTTATTCCGACTCGTGGCTTCTTGACTACGAAGGTTTGACGACCTCTTCTGAGAATTCTCAGGGAACCTGTCGTTCTTCTAGTTTGGTCAGTTAGGATTTCCTGCAGTTGAGACTATAAGTAACCTTCCTAACTACGACTTCGATTTAGAGGTTTTTAAAGCGGTAGACTACGCTTCTCGGATGAGTAACCTTTTCTGGAATTACGACCCTTTCTCACTTCCGTCTCTTCCCCGTCGTCTCCTACTCTACCAACCTACCGTAGTGGTTAAGTTACCTGTACTCAGACTCGTTTGAGGTCCTCTGTCACTACCTGTCCCTTCGGACCGCACGACGTCAGGTACCCCAACGTTTCTCAACCTGTACTGACTCGCTGGCTTGTTGTTGTTGTGATAGGTTTTGTTGAGGTGATTTATTTATTATTTTTAATTTTACAATTAACCGATATGAGAGAATAGACAGGTTTGACTGTCCATCTGTTCCCACAAACATCGTCATAACGAGTGTTCTCGTCTTCTATCCTTTGTCAGATGTATAGATGGCCATCATCTGACTAACTTATTACCTTGTCAGTATGTTAATGTGTAAGAATTGGGGTCTTACGCCTACACTGACCACTATCTTCGTTCCAGGTTACGACATTTCTCGTTATAACGTATCCTCGGACCTGACAGTCCAGGTACTTAGTTCCGTTTAACCTTTACTAGTTTGTTCTCTACCGTTCTCACTTGCAGGTATAAGATCCTTAGTCACTTGATTTTACCTGACCTTACCCACTTAAATTGAGTCTACTGGTAATGTAGATGATGACACCCGTCCTTAGGGAATCTTCTTTACCTCATCGGTAGTACCAGTTGTTTTCTCAGCCTTTACGTCATGAACCTACGTTAGAGATTTCGTTGTCTTACTATAGACAAGCAAAGGTTCCTTTTGGTAAGTTATAGTGGCATTAGGTTCAGATACGGGGTTGGTCATTGTGACTTCTTCGACTTCAACTTGCCAAGATACTTCTGGATGTTCTGGAAAATCTTGATTGTGGGTTTTTTCTACAGGAAAAGTAATATCCCCTGACCTTACGTTTTCATCCTTCAGTTCTTTGTGGACCTCATTGTCCTTTTAAACCGGAACCTTATGTCTTGCTTCGTCCCGTTTCTGATTATCTCAAAACGGTTCTTTTACGTGACCAGTATCGTTNACTTCTGGATGTTCTGGAAAATCTTGATTGTGGGTTTTTTCTACAGGAAAAGTAATATCCCCTGACCTTACGTTTTCATCCTTCAGTTCTTTGTGGACCTCATTGTCCTTTTAAACCGGAACCTTATGTCTTGTTTCGTCCCGTTTCTGATTATCTCAAAACGGTTCTTTTACGTGACCAGTATCGTTTGTGGGAGAAGGTTGTTGTGTTCTCTTCCGAGATGTGTACCTGTAGTGGTCTACCAGTTGTGGTTTTAGTCTAACTAATATAAGAAACGTCGGTTTCTACCTCTTCGAGATATGTCAGTTGTTTTTGTTCTGGTCCTCGACTGACACCGAGTCTAGTACTTGAGGAATAACGGTTTAAGTCTGAATTTAACTTCTTTCATCCCTTTTGGTGATCTGGTAAGTCCATACTGGATTTAGTTTAGGGAATACTAATATGTCACCTTCACTCTTTATCTAAATTCCCGGATCGAGACTATCTATCTCACGGACTACTTGATACCTTACTCCAAGTACTGTAACATGTCCTCTGTCCCTAGTTCTGGTAGGGGCACCTTTTCTTTACGGTTTTTCGTTTTACCGACAGACTCCTCCGGAATGTTTATCGACACTTTTCTTCTCTTCGTTTTTCGTTCCTCTTTTCCTTTCTATATAGGTAAACTTACGTCTCAAGGGTTCTTATCGTTCTTCTCTATTCTTTCGGAAGGAGTCGTTAGTTACGTTTCTTTATCTCCTTTTCTTGTCTTACCCTTTCTGATCTCTAGAGAAGTTCTTTTAATCTATGGTTCCCTTGTAAAGTACGTTTCTACCCGAGCTATTTCCTGTCTTTACCATACCTGGATTATCTTCGTCTTCTATAATTCTTCTCCACCGTTCTTATGTGTCTTCTTGACATGTTTTTTCTAGAAATTCTGGTTCTATTAGTACTACTGCACTAGTGAGTGGATCTCGGTCTGTAGAACCTTACACTTCAGTTCACCCGGAATCTTTCGTAGTAATACTTGTTTCGATCACCTCCACTACCTTAAGGTCCACTCGACAAAGTTTAGGGTTTTCTACTACGACACTTTCACGACGTGAGTTATACGGTCGTTTAAATCTTTTGAGTCGTCACCGGTGTCCTGACCTTTTCCAGTCAAAACTAAGTTTCTTTCCGTTACGGTTTCTTACGAGTTTGATGACGTGTTAACGTGAGTAGAGTGTACGATCATTTCATTACGAGTTTTAAGAGGTTCGGTCCGAAGTCGTTATGAACTTGGCACTTGAAGGTCTACAAGTTCGACCAAAATAAAAAATAAAAATAAAAAATATCAAAAATAAAAAATTTAAAATTTTAGAAATTAAGAATGTACGCAAGGGTTTGTACTTGGGGGGAAGGTGGAGGGAGGGGTGTTGTAGAGAGACCCAGTAGGGGTACGTGGTCGGGGTTCGTACGACGTGGGACGCAGTCTGTATCTGACCACTAAGTTAAGAATGTACTATCACATGTACAATCTTACGGTAAGAGGGTTTAGTAGGGTGGGAGAGGGAGAGGGAGAGGGAGACTCAGGTTTTCAGGCAATATGTGTAGACACAGAAAAAAGGACAGAACGTATGTCCCAGCAGTAACGGTAGAAGGATTTAAGGTATATATACACAATCATATGACATAACCACAAAAAGAAAGACCGAATGAAGTGAGACATATTAACCGAGGTCAAAGTAGGTAGAGTAGTCTTGACTAATAAGAAAAATTGCCGACTCATTATGAGGTAACACATATAGAATAGGTACCTATTCGAAAGAATAGGTAAGTAGACGACTACCTGTAGATCCAACAAAGGTACAGGACCGATAATATTTGTCACGACGCTACTTGTAACCCCATGTACACAGAGAAAGTTAAGACCAAAGGAGCCACACATACGGGTCGTCACCCTAACGACCCAGTATTCCATCAAGATAAACGTTAAAAAATTCCTTAGAGGTGTGACAAGAGGTATCACCGACATGATCAAACGTAAGGGTGGTTGTCACATTCTCCCAAGGGAAAAGAGGTGTGGGAGAGGTCGTAAATAACGAACGTCTAAAAACCTAGCATCGGTAAGACTGACCACACTTCACCATGGAGTAACACCAATCTTTTCCGTCTCCTTGGTCTCTAGTTAAACGGTTGTAGACGATCTAGTAGTCTTTTCGTTCTCTCAAGGTCTTTTTGTAGATAAAGACGAAATAACTGATACGGTTTCGGAAACTGACACACCTAGTGTT